>JAUNZM010000912.1:0-748489 GCA_033459285.1 Clamator glandarius | reverse complement strand
CAGACCCTGCTAGAAAGTTTGTCTCCATCTTTCTTGTAAGCCCCCTTTAAGTATTGAAAGGCCACATGGTGTCTCTAGGGAATTTCTCTTATCCAGGCTGAACAGTCCCAAGCCTTTCTTCAGAGGAGCAGTGTTCCATCCTTCTGATCACTTTTGTGTCCCTCTTCTGGACCCACTCCAACAGGTCTTTTCCATGCTGAGGGCTCCAGAGCTGGATAAGTACTCCAGGTGAGGTCTCACAAGAATGGAGAAGAGAGGCAGAATCTGGTGGCCATGATTCTTTTCATGCAACCAAGAATATAGTCAACTTCCTGGGCTTTGAGTGCATATTGCTAGCTCATGTCCAGCTTTTCAACCATCACTACCCCCAAGTCCTTCTCAAGGGTGATCTGTATCTCTTTATCCTCCAGCCTGTATTGATGCTGGGGCTGTCCCGACCCAGGTGCAAGACCTTGAACCTGGCCTTATTGAACCTCATGAGTGTCACACAGAACCACTTCTTAGCCTTGTCTAAGTCTCTTTTGATGGCATCTCATCTGCTGAGCACATCAACTTTACCACTCAGATTGGTGTTGCCTGCAAATTTGCTGCAAACTTGCTTGAACTCTATCCCACTATCTGTCACTGATGAAAATATAAAACAGTACCTGCTTCAGTTCAGACCCTCATGGGACATTGATCATCAGTGATCTCCATCTGGGCATTAAGCCATTTACCACTACCCTCTGAATGTGACCATCCAACCAATCCATTAACCACCAAAGTATCTATCCATTAAGTCCATATCTCTCCAATTTAGATAAAAAGCTATACAAGGAAGCTTTATCTTGTTCCTAAATGAAAGTTTTTGCATGGTGTTCCAAGACCATCATATCCTGGATTGACAGAGTTCATCCCAATCTGAAACTACCTCACAATGATTTGCATTGAACATACACTCATATTGGTACAAGGGCAAAGGTTCTTGGTTTATAGTAGCTCTTAAATTATGGCAGAACTAGTAGTTAGGAATGGGACTGGACTTAAAGGCTTGTTACCTTATCTACTGATTTTGGCAGACTACCAAAGATTGAAAGAGAGGGAAATGGACCTTGGACCTCACCCCTGGACTTTGCAGTTGGCATCTAGGACCCTCATTCTCATGTTGTAGCCTTCCAGGTTTTTCCATCACAAGTGAGGAGGAAGGAGAGGTTATTTGCTCTAGAACCAATTTCATCTACAGCCTGCTTTACTTCCAGGAAAGCTGATGCATCTGGTGCACAAAATAACACACACACACACAAATTCTGAACAACTGATAAACCACTAAACTGATGTGGCATCCATTTTCTTTTGCAACTGGCTATAGAAAGATGTGAAATATCAAGCCCACAGTCCAGCTGTAAGAGTTGGCAACATTTAACACATTCTAGCATAAAGAAGACAAAAATGTATAAAGTCCAATTTCTTACTGAATTTACTGAGATTTTTGCTATCAGTGTGATGGTAAGATTCAGAAGCAAGTTCACTAGTGTTTCAGGATTAAGCCAGAAATCTAAGACAAAATGTGTATTTTTGTAATTTGGAGCTATAAATATGCAAAGACATTGAACTGTTTTCAGATGCCTTAGGGACTAGATTTCCAGTATTTGTGGCATTCTGAACGACTACAAAAATCTTCATTTCAACAAGTAGTAGACATTCATGCCATCTTTATGAACCTGAGATTCTCATATCCATATGGGCTCTGTGCCTAAAACTTAATTGGAATGTTTTGCAGGCACCTCACTGGGGATGAGCCAATAAAGGAAATAATTTGCTCTCTCAACCAAAGATTCCTTTCTTAAGTTATAGTCAATACCATCCTTGAAGGTGGGTGGTAGTGTGTGATTCTAAAACCCAGTAGCCAGTTATGTGCAAAGGTAAAGAAAACATTGAGAGCAGCCTGAAGAACACAGCAGTTCACTATTGTATTTTATCACTGGATCATGTTTTACTTAAATGTACATAAAATGTTTCAAATTCTGAAGTTTAAGAAAATACTGCAGGAATCCCAGTATGTTTGGGTTTTTTTCATAATAAGCTTATGTAAAGTGCTACTTTCTAATTTTGTAGCAATTTACCTACAGACTTCTCTCTACGCTTTCTTCCATGCTGCCTGGAATGCCCTTGAGAGAAACACCTCCCTTTCTTCAATATTAACATGTGCTCTGAAAAAAAAAGCACATATGCATGTTATTCATGGTGTATAATGGTATAGGCATTAGTACAGGAATAGCAGAAAGAGACAGCTTTAAAAAACTCATATATCCATGTTTGCTGGTAGCTGACTGGTGGTTAGTCTTATTCTCTGTTTTTCTTTTTTTATAACGGAAGCTGTGTTCTGTCCTGCAACATGCCTCTATTCAGCTAAATTGATTTAAATTGGTCAGAATGTGATAAAGAGAAAATTACTGTAATCCTAACAAAATCAGCTTCTAAATCTATTTGTTACAGTAAGCTGCAAGCTGGAGTTTAACACTTAGTTTGAATTTTGGTATCACTGTATTTTAAATATCTTGCAGTGCAGATCTATCCTTGATATCCTTGATAGAATATACTTTGGAATGAGTTTAACATTTTCAGATGGGTTCAAATATCTATTTGATGATATAAGTTGGAACTTGGAGAGTTTTCTTCCCATATTTTTATTCACAGTATCCCTCTGTTAAGTGTCAGAAGATAGTCTTTCCTCGGAGTCTACCATGATCATTTTCACCACTCCTTATGTATTAATGATATACAGGAAATTATAGGCAGGATTCTCTGTCTTCATGTAAAACCAAGTAAAAAGTACAAGAGGAAATTGGAAGACTATTGAGAGAAGTCTGGTAAGATAACAAGTTTTCTCTAAAGACTGTTTCCATCTGCCAAGGCAGACACCTCAGTCCCACAAGTTGATGCAAAACTTTCCAACACAAATTCGATCTCTTGCCCATACTAGTCCACTCACTGAGATTCTAAGTAAAATGATCAGTTAAAATCCTATATATTAGATTTTAAAATGAATGTTTCACATCCAGCTACCAGTGAAAATACAGATCCTAGCAGAATCTTTTAATTACCTCTCTGTGTTTTATTCTCACAATCACTGTGTTACCATTTCCCATTAGTGCTGTGCTTGACAACAAAGTTCTCTCCAGAGAGCGTATTTTGGCAATGACGAGTTGACCTATTACCAATACTGACATGTACTACACAAATTGTCTAATGCTGCTGTTGAGTAACTGAGAGTTTGTGGCCTGTTTTTATCTGAATTGCAACAGCGGAATCAAGGTAAAATGAGATCCTCAAAACTACTTTAGCTTTAGTGGTTTTCTTCATTAGATAAAGTTCTCAGAAGCATGTCCCTTGATTGCTTATAATAACCTTTAGTTGCAGATTTTAAACTTTAGAAGAAATTTATGATCTTTGACATTTGCATAGCACCAACCACAAAACGCCACTTACTAGTTCTTCAACTAAGACCTTAATTTGTGATGGTTCTAGAGCATTTGTTTCAGGGAGAACTCCTGTCTCGCTTTCAAGAGTCAGGAATTCATAATATAACAATTACTGCCCTAACAGTGAAAATAAGAGCAGAACATCACATACTGCCGTGCCCATGTTAGTTCTTACTTTGTTAAGACTTGCTTTGCTTCTGGATTTCCTTTGTGAGTTGTGCTGTCTGCAAAGAGATGTAGAGTACTAACTTAATTTCTTTCACATAACACTACTCACATTTTTCTATTCAGCTAATAAGGACTGTAATAAAAGCAAATCAGAATAAATTAGTTCAAACTGTACACTTGTTTGGGAAGAGATGGAGAAGATGATAGCTTAGTTTGTTTTTTTACCCATGGATTTTATTACCACCTTTTATTTAGGTCTAGAACTAGATGGAACTTTTCCTTCACACAGTTTTGGTGATTTACTGGGTATGTAACAGTTACTCATAGTACTTGGCAATTTGCCAGATGATCTAGAGTTTGGCATAGATTAAATGGAGTAAATTTCAATGGCTTCTGCATGGTGTGATGTGGATGACAAGTCCAGTGAAGCGATGAGGAAGCAGATGTTTACAAATAGTGGCAAACTAACTAGAAAGGACATTCAAACACTTCTGGACACCACTATCTCAAGATATAACCACATATGATATGATTTTTCTCAAAGAATGAGGCATTACAGAGCCATTAGCAGGAAAACACATACGTGCAATTGCAAAAAAAAAAATATGTTTAACACATAGAAACCTGACTTCCAAGAATAAAAAACAATGGCAACAGCTAAGCATGTGTAGAAATGTTCATAGGACAAGCTGTGAAGTTAAGCAAAAGCATCCTTCCTAGACAGTTAAAAATAAAACATCCTTCTTGGAAACTTCTGTATAGCAGTCTGGAATCTGCCTGATCTACGGTTTACAGTATCTAGACTTCAGAAGTGAAAATACCTGATATAACAGGATAAAGGGAGTTTTATCCCCTTTCCCTGAAAGTCTCCCCTGGGTTACTTTTTTCATAGCAGTTAAAAAGAAAACATTCTGATCTCTGTGTAACCTGTAGCACAGAATTTAGGCTTTAATTTACAAAACTGAGGGCACTTATATCAGGGGTGACATGCCAAATGGAATTCATTAGCAGAAACAGGATTCAAAAGTGGGCATTAGTCCAGAAGGAGGAAGAGTTCCCAATGGGAACATTTGCAGCCTTATGCTTCTGCTCATAAGAAAAATTAACTCAGCTACCAGTAAATCCACTACCAGTCCTCAGCTTTGAGGAGGAGAAAAAAATATCTTCCGCTCCAGACACTTCCCCTAGAGATCCAAGAAAAGCATGTGGGAAATGCACAGAAACACCAACACACCTCATCAACACCATTCCCTTAAACCTCAGCTCTCAAGCTAATGTGAATGTTTCAAAACACTTTGAAGGTTTTTACATAGAGTACTGACACAGGAGTTATGCATAGGATATGCAGCTCCGAGAAAAGTGCCTGATGCTTTATTTGCTGCTGCTCCTGCCTGGACTTAGCTCTGTTAGAACAGCAAGAAGTCAGCCCATAGAAATCACCTAAGAACACCATTAGCCACTATTTTATGAATTTACCTAACTGAGGAGTAGAAACGAGTAGGGCTTTCTTTTGGTACACTGGGCTGTACAGGCAAATTTAAGGTGGGTCTGCACTGTGTTGTTAATCACACAGGCGACATTCACATCACCAACAGAAAGTAAAAAAAAACTGGTATGACATGTATGAGGGGTGTAAGGTGCAAGATGTACACTGGCAAAGCCAGAAAGACAAATCTTTTCTACATCTTTCTTCAAACTGCACAAATGAGGAGGCCCAGCACCACTTTTGCATATGGCTAAGGTGAGCTGGTTTAATCAAAGTGAAGGAAATGTCACTTGTACCAGTGAGGTTATGGGCAGTGTATTCTGTCCTTTAGTTGCCATGAACATTGAATTCAGCAGAAATCACAGAATCACTTGGTTGGAAATGACCCCCAGGATCATTGAGTCCAACCATTCCTATCAAACACTGAACCATATCCCTTGGCACCTCATCCACCCATCTTTTAATTATCCCCAGGGATGGTGACTCGATCACCTCCCCGGGCAGCCTGTTCCAGTGCCCAATGACCCTTTTTGTGAAAATTTTTTTCAAATATCCATTATGAACCTCCCTTTGTGCAGCTTGAGGCCATTCCCTCTTGTTCTGTCCCCTGTCACTTGGGAGAAGAGGCCAGCACCCTCCTCTTTACAACCTCCTTTCAGGTAGTTGTAGAGATCAATAAGGTCTTCCCTCAGCCTCCTCTTCTCCGGGCTAAACAACCCCAGCTCTCTCAGCCGCTCCTCCAGCAACTTCACCAGCTTCGTTGCTCTTCTCTGGACTCACTCCAGAGCCTCAACATCTTTCTTGTGGTGAGGGGCCCAGAACTGAACACAGGATTCGAGGAGTGGTCTCACCAGTGCCGAGTACAGAGGGAGAACAACCTCCCTGGACCTGCTGGTAACACCATTTCTGATACAAGCCAGGATGCCATTGGCCTTCTTGGCCACCTGGGCCACTGCTGGCTCATGTTCAGTCGCTGTCAACCAACACCCCCAGGTCCCTCTCCTCAAGGCAGCTTTCCAGTCAGACTTCTCCTAGTCTGTAGCTCTGCTTAGGGTTGTTGTGCCCCAAGTGCAGGACCCTTCATGCCATTGGTCTCAGCCCACTGATTCAGCCTATTCAGATCCTTTTGCAGACCCTCCCTACTCTGCAGCAGATCCACGCTTCCACCCAGCTTAGTGTCATCTGCAACCTTACTTAAAGCACATTCAGTCTCCTCATCCAGGTCATTGATAAAGACATTGAACAGGGCTGGACCCAGCACTGAGCCCTGGGAAACCCCACTTGTCACTGGCCTCCAGCTGGATTTAACTCCATTTCCCACCACTCTCTGGGCCCGGCCATCCAACCAGTTTTCCACCCAGGAGACCGTTCACCTGTCCAGGCCAGAGGCTGACAGTTTCCTAAGCAGAATGCTGTGAGAAACTGTGTCAAGGCTTTACTGAAGTCCAGGAAGATACATCCTCAGCCTTTCCCCCATCCAGTAGGCGGGTCACTTTGTCATAGAAGGCGATCAGGTTAGTTTGACAAGACCTGACTTTCATGAACCCGTGTTGACTGGGCTTGATCACTCGGTTCTCTTGCATGTGCTTCATGAGAGCACTCAAGATCACCTATTCCATGACTTTCCCTGGCACTGAGATCAGACTGAAAGGCCTGTAGTTTCCTGGGTCCTCCTTTCAACCCTTCTTGTAGGTGGGCACAACATCCAGTCAAATGGAACTTCCCCAGTCATCCAGGACTGCTGGAAGATTATGGAAAGGGGTTCAGCAAGCAGCTCCCTCAATGCTCTTGGATGGATCCCATTCAGCTTCATAGACTTGTGGGTGTCTAGCTGGGCAAGCAGGTCTCTAACCACCTCCTCTTGGATCATGGGAGCTTTATTCTGCTTCTCTGACTCCTGAGTGTGTACACACAAGGAACAACTTTCCTAGCTATTAAAGTCTGAGGCAAAGAAGGCAATAAGTACTTCAGCCTTGTCCTCATCCTTTGTCACAGTTGTTCCATTTGCATCAGATAAGGACTGAATATTCTCTCTGTTCCTCCTTTTATTGTTAATGTATTTATAAAAAATTGTTTGCTATCTTTTACAGAATTGGCCAATCTGAGCTCTAGGTGGGCTTTAGCCCTCAAGATTTTACCTCTGCACAATCTCACTTCCTCCCTGCAGTCTACTCAAGGCACCTGTCCCTTCTCCCAAAGTTCATAGACATTCCTCTTCTTTTTGATGTCCCTCCAGAACGCCCTGCTCAATCAAGCTGGTTTTTTTCCTCACCTACTCCTTTCCCGGAACATGGGGACAGATTGCTCCTGAGGTTCTAGGATTTCCTTCTTGAAGAGCACCCAGCCCTCATGGGCTCCCTTGCCCTTAATGACTGTCTCCCATGGGACTTTATCAACCATCCTTCTGAAAGTCCAAAGTCTGCCCTCTGGAAGTTTATGTGGCTGTTCTGCTAATTCCCCACCTCACCGAGAACTGAAAATTCTACCATCTCATGATCGCTTAGTCCTAGGTGTCCCCCAACCATCACATCCCCCACAAGGCCTTCTCTGTTCACAAACAGGAGGTCCAGGAGGGCACCTTCCCTTGTTGGTTCATTCCCAGTTTTGTGAAATGTTTGATGAAAAATCATTAATTCTGAAGGGTGAGGGAGAAGAGCTAACACAGTCACTATTGAACAAAGACTTAGAGTCTACTAACTGGGAAAAACAGACTTCAAATAAGAATCATTGGTTGAAGTGATACAATGAAATATGTACACACAAGCCAATTTAACAAAATCTTCAGAAAAATATATTCACATAACAAATAAAGCAGCCTTTTCCAGCACAGTCAGCTTATATGACACAAACTGATCTTTTCGGCATTTTTGTAATCATAAGGGGGAGGAAAAAATGGAGGATTTATTTCATTTTAAATAATGGCAAAATTATGAAATTATTCAATTTTACTATTTCTGCATAAAAAGGATGATTTTCAATAATAAATGAAGGTTATGCTTTGCCTTGGTGTCTGTATTAATTTTTACAATGAGCTCTAAAATCTATAATACCTGGGGGAACTACAGGACTTCATTGGGAAATCTTAACATGGTGTGAAGGAATAATCTGTGTTGATGGCAACAGTTGCTTCAAAGGACAAATGTATGTTGTAGTAAAAGCCAGTGCATTCAGTTCCCATGATTACAAATTCACAATTCATGATGGGACAAAGGTGTTTTACAACTATGTTCCAAATAAGGAAAATCTTGACTTTGATGTAATTCTATGTAAAGCAAACTGCAGAGAAAAAGGTCTTCTGTCAAAAGCTTCCTGCCTCCAGCTTCCTAGAAGCTTAGCATAATATGCCTTCTGCTGCTGTTACAGGAAGTGAAGCAGGGCTTGCAGCATAAAATTAACAATAGATGAAAGAATACTTGAAGACTGTCCACAACAATGAAGTGTCTAGCTATTATTATCCCCATGGCTGTGTGAAAAATCATCCACTATCACTTCATTGATGGCAAAGGAATGGAAGGTTAAGTTGCTCCTGTTGGAAGAAATAAATACAGTTTTTTGTATAATTACATCCTGAATTACCACTCAAGGTCAGTTTTAAAGATAAAAATAAAGATAAAAATAAATCTTATTTTTAAAGAGAAAAAAGAAAGGAAGAAGGATTTCTGCCTTTTATTTATATGAGGAAATCTACTGAATTTTTCCTGGAAGACTATGGATGTCTGGAGAACAGGTGGGTTTATGACCGCAGTAGCATATAAGTAAAATCTAATCAACAGAGAAAGGAAATGGTTTATTATTTGAACTGTTTAAATGCTCTGAGTTATTTTTATTAATATCTACTTAACTCAAACACTGAGAGAAACCTGGGAGAAAACTATTTTTCATCTCAATGGAGGTCTGAGAAAGCTTATAAAATGCTTGTGGGATTTCCAAAGCTCTCTTCAGAGAAAACAGGATACTTCTTAAAGGAAAAGCATCCGTGACTACAATAGCTTAAGGAAGTACAAAAGACCTCACAGCTTCTTTTTCCTTTTTTTTTTCAGTACTTTGGCAGGAGTATTTATAATGAAGGAGAAGCCACTGTTCTCTGACATTATCTTACAGGATAAGGAAAGATCAGGTTGCTATACCAGCACGTCTACATACCAATAACTTCAATACTTCACTTTGCCACTTCTGTTTCATGGAAGTTCATGAAAAAAGCTCATCCTATAACTAAACCATTAGCTGGAGACTGTCAATCAGTTAGATTTCCCCTATGAATTTCAAAACTGGCATGAGCATTTTGGTTGTAGATTGATTCACACATTCTAGACAATCATTTCTGCAAGGCCAAAGTTGGAAGGTGGCTGACAGCAGAAAGGAAAGAGAGGAGAAGAGGGTATTGAGAAGATATTTTGTATTGGAGGAGAAAAATCTTCTAAAAAGTGAACATTTAAATAACTTGACAGGAATGCATACAAAACAGATAACCGATTAAATAATACAATGGAAATGCTTAGTAATAGTAAAAACAAAAAAGGTTATTTTTCTTCCTTAGATAGGATGAGGTATAAATCTGGAAAAGCAGGTGGAGTAAATGTAACTAAAATCGCATTCAAGACCTACACTAATAAATACTGCTTCACACATACATTCTCTTGAAGGGATTTTCAGATATAAGACTAAAACATGTATTGTATCTAGTCCAACATTTGGTCTCAATAGCACAACAGGCACAAGTTAGAAACAAAAATCTAAACTGTGTCTATCTAAAGTGTGGGATAGGTAGACACTGACAATTAAATAGGAGCTGATGTGTTTGTAAAGATATTATTGTCAATATGTATTCCTTTGCTTTGGCTGTGAGCATCTGGTAGAAACTACAGATTTTCTAACAAATAAACACGAGACACTACATGAAATAGCCTCCTGAGTTATTAAGAGTGTTCTTCAAAATCAAAGATCAAGATAACATGGAGTATGAAAGCCAGTCACTACTAGAAGAATAAAGACCTGGCATTACTGTCACCAGTACCATTTTGGTCTTCAGACTTTGAACACAGCTCTGCAAAGGGACCTGAACAGGCTGGACCGCTGGGCTGAGACCAACGGCATGAGGTTTAACACGGCCAAATGCCGGGTCCTGCACTTGGGGCACAACAACCCTAAGCAGAGGTACAGACTAGGAGAAGTCTGGCTGGAAAGCTGCCAGGAGGAGAAGGACCTGGGAGTGCTGGTTGACAACCGACTGAACATGAGCCAGCAATGTGCCCAGGTGGCCAAAAAGGCCAGTGGCATCCTGGCTTGTATCAGGAATGGCGTGACCAGCAGGTCCAGGGAGGTTATTCTCCCCCTGTACTCGGCACTGGTGAGACCGCACCTCGAGTACTGTGTTCAGTTCTGGGCCCCTCACCACAAGAGGGATGTTGAGGCTCTGGAGCGAGTCCAGAGAAGAGCAACAAAGCTGGTGAAGGGGCTGGAGAACAAATCTTATGAGGAACGGCTGAGAGAGCTGGGGTTGTTTAGCCTGGAGAAGAGGAGGCTGAGGGGAGACCTTATTACTCTCTACAACTACCTGAAGGGAGGTTGTGGAGAGGAGGGAGCTGGCCTCTTCTCCCAAGTGACAGGGGACAGGACGAGAGGGAATGGCCTCAAGCTCCACCAGGGGAAATTTAGGCTTGAGATTAGGAAAAAGTTCTTCATGGAGAGGGTGGTTAGACATTGGAACGGTCTGCCAAGGGAGGTGGTTGAGTCGCCGTCCCTGGAGGTGTTTAAGGTTAGGATAGACGAGGTGCTTAGGAGCATGACTTAGGGATTGGTGGGAATGGTTGGACTCGACGATCCGGTGGGTCTCTTCCAACCTGGTTATTCTGTGATTCTGTGATTCTGTGAACTTGGTCTACAATGAATTTTACTGGCACTGCAAATATCTCAGCCCAAGGGCTTAGAGCATATAATAGAAAACCTGGATAATCAAAATCAAGTATTCAAAACAATCCTGACACCAAAACAAACATAGATATTTATTTACCAGTTACCTCAACAGGACTGACAAGCAAGTGGCTACTCCCACCCCCACCTCTCAAAGCACCCAAGCTGTTGTGGTAACAGAGATGGGCCAGCTTCTCTGGTTACTCATGTCCTTTTTACAGGAAGTCAGGTGCCTAGAAACATTCAGTGTTCTCAGCCTTCATTGTATACCAAGGTCCTTGAATTAGCCCCAGAAATGTGGTGGGTTTTTAGGCTAAAAGCAGCCATAAAGGATTTCTGTTCCCTTTGTCAGAGAAACAACACTTCCTTATCAATGCCCACTAAGTATGTCAGTTAGCATTGGCAGCTGTCACATTTCCCAGACTTTTCCCTTTGGACTCAAAGTTTTAAAATACTTAGTAAAATAAATTCAACAGTCTTCTCATGTCTTAATAACCTTCATGATTTACCTTTCACAAAAAATTCATATGGGTAAATGTATTGCTGCAAGCCCAAAACATGTAGACACTCAAAAATCCTGAAGTTTAAGGAAGTTTCTAACAGACCTAACGTTATAGTTTTCATACATTTTGCATTTTAGTGGGATTGCAATGCTTCTTGCCTCAAGTGTTACTTTCCTGTAACCTGATCCTGCTTTTGTACTGTTTCAGTCTTATCAACTACCTCACACAAATACCATAAGTAATTGCCAATATCAGAATTTCACTATGCTGTAAACCAAAACCAGCTGATCATTGGCTTGTCATTAGTGTCAGTATCTCTAACACCGTAATTCGGCCTTGCCATTCTTACCTTATCAGCATTCATCTGTCTGAATAACGTCTTTGCCACTGGTTTCATACAGCATGTGTGCATGTGAGGGAACAGGACAGAGGAGCCTTGCATTTTTGTCATTATGCTTTCTTACTCTTTGAGGTCTAAGGCAGGCAGACTTTATATGACCACTATAGATGAGCAGTGAATGGAGAGGGATATGTTCTAAAAGAGGCTATGAATAAATTCCTGGGTGGTATAGCATTGGGACACCCCATGTGTGGAGTAAAGCCACCACCCCATTCTACAGCATTCTGAAAATAAATTAAATGTGCTTGACCAAGAAGAATCTATGAGGAAAATCATAATTACATATTCAGAGAATAGTGTTCTGGAAGACAAAAAAGGAGGATAAAGCAAGGCATTGAGTAGATTAGTTAGCACTATGATTATCCCCTACACAGAAGAGGCGGAGTCCACCTGAAAGAAAAACAAAGACAAAACCAAAAACAAACAACAAATTGTCCCACAGCTAATAACCACAAGTGTATAGGCTCAGGCTTCATAGCTTTTTCTAATTCCACCATTACCTGACTTAACAGTGTCTGACTTTGCAACTTTACTACTACTTTTTACTGGAGATAGCATTGTGAACCTGCTGTAATGTAATGGTGATGATCCTGGAGTTCTTTTCCAACCTAGTGATTCTGTGATTCTGTGAACCTGAATTTCCATTTTAAGCAATTCCAGTGTTTGACACAGCCATCTTTAAGCAGCTTTTCAATCTGACTGAATTTCACATTCACAGACATTTTTACTGGCCATAGAGCATAAGGTAAATATGCAATAGAGTAATATGGGGAGACTCTTGAGACTGCTTTCATAAAGAATGTACTGTGAAATTCCAAGTGAGAAATAGTGGAAGAATTAGTACTTCTAATTCAGTTGTGTTTATTTCCTGGTGTTTTTACCAACTAGCTTTTTTACTACTACATTCAGATGCCTGCCATTTAACATACGCCAGAAAAGTATCTTTATGAATCTATGAGTAAAGTAATAATTAAGTCCTCAGATCTCTATTTTGTCCACAGGCACTTCAATATTTATATCCAAAATGACCTAGAGTTAAGTGATTCGCCCATGTCTGCAAGGAGGTTTTTCTGTCCACCATAGCTTTTAAGAGTCCTAAACATTTCCTGAAGGAGTCATAAGAAGTAGCTGTATCTTTCTCAAATAAATAACCCAGTCTCAGTTTTTTCTTTGGTGAGAGAAAAGAGTATAATTGAGTATGTAGAAAGGCACATGGTCAGAATTGTTATAGCAAGAACACTGGGTAGGCAGTAATCACAGGTAAAAGGAGATGTGGAGCTGATGTGGAACAAGAAGAGAGTGGAGTGAACCTTGTCCTTTTCCACCTTGTTCTCCTGAATTACTGCATAATGAGAACTTTACCACTCTGGGAGAAAGAAGCTGCTGCATTTTGTGGAGTTGAAAGTAGCAAACATGCTCTGAGAGTACCTGTGTAACCAGGAAGGAAATAAACATTATCTTATGCACTGCCAAGTAAAAGGAGACATTGGTATTGGGACGTTTAATGTTGATATATCTTTGTCTCCTAAGATTTTAGGCACCTACAGGATTAGGCAACAGCTGAACAAGGATTTTGAGGATCTGACTGTTGAGTTTAGTCACCCAAATCCCACATCAGCATCTAAGGCCTTTTGTAGATCTAGGCCTTTGTCCAACAGCATCTGTTGCTGGGAAACAGAGCAATGTCCTCTCTTAACAATAACAGTGAGGAGAATTATTGCAAAGCAAAGATACATTTTTTGCCCTACACAGGATGTAGAGAGAAAAAAACGTATTTTCCAATCAGGCAAATAAGATTAATCTCAATCTTCACATCATCTGTAATGCATAGCTTGCTATTTTCTCAGTCCAACAAAAACAGAATGGAGAACTCCCCCAATCAGTTTCGCAATCAGGCTAAGAGAATAGTCTCTGTTCTTCACGTTAGCAAAATTCTTACAGCCTCTGTTAAAACTAGTTTGTTGTTTCTTCAATTATGTGTGATTCAGGAACACAAAAAGTCAGTCTCTAAATAAATCTCAGAACCTAGCAAAAACAAGCAAGGCCAGAGGGCTAAGTGCTCTTAAACCCACCAGTCAGAACAAACAGGTAGAATTATTTTTTGCATAAAGTAAACTGGCTTGAAAGTTCTCAGAACTTAGCAGTATAGTCGGGAGACATTCCCCTTAAATTAATTTTTAGTGAAATAAAGTACAGGAGAAACAGAGAAGCATCTTAATATGACAAGCAACTATTATCTTGGTATTTACCCTAAGTGTCACTTTTCTGTTTTGGAAAGATCCTCTGCCCTCTTACTGTTTACCAATATATAAGCAATTAAAATAATTATGAAAATTTACTATAGGCAGAAGACCAAATAGCTGATGAATAGTATGGCTATCCCTTCTCTTAGCTTTACCCTGACTTCCCCAACCTCCAAGACCTGACTGACTAAATAACCATTTACAGCACATTTGGAAACATATTCATCAGAGCTCACCCTACAATGATTGCTTTACAGAAAATAATGACCTGGGATTCAAAAGTACATTGGGTCTCAGTGCATTTTGAAAATAAGATCCTTGTGTTTAGATACCTAGAATTATTATTTGCTTTCACTTAAGCAGAAACCTTTAAGAAGGCTGAGATAGAAAAGAGTGAGTGGAAAGCCGCCTGGCAGAGAAGGACTTGGGATTGCTGGTTGACAGCCATCTGAGCATGAGCCAGCAGTGTGCCCAGGTGGCCAAGAAGGCCAACAGCATTTTTACTTGTATCAGAAACAGTGCACCATCAGGACCAGGGAAGTGATTGTGCTCTGTACTCAGCACTGGTGAGGCTGCACCTCAAATCCTGTGTTCAGTTTTGGGCCCCAAACTACAAGAAAGACATTGATGTCCTGGAGTGTGTCCAGAGAAGAACAGTGAAGTTGATGAAGGAGAACAAATCTTACAAGGAAGAGCTGAGGGTACAGGGGTTATTTAGCCTGGAGGAGGCTGAGGGGACACCTTATCATTGCCTACAACTATGTGAAATAAGATTGTAGAGAGGAGGGTACTGGTCTCTTCTCCCAAATGACAGGTGGTAGGATGAGAGGCAATGACCTCAAATCGCACCAGGGGAGGTTCAGTCTGGACATCAGGAAAAATATCTTCACCAAAAGGGTTATTGGGCACTGGAAGTGGCTGCCCAGGGAGGTGGTTGAGTCACCATCCCTAGAGCAGTTTAAAAGTTGGGTACATGAAGTGCTTAGGGTTATGATTTAGTCATGGACAGGCACAGTTGGTTTTGATGACCTCAAAGGTCTTTTCCAATCTAGTGATTCTATGATTCTGTGATTCTATGATTTAGACTAGATGTTACGAAGAAATTCTTCCTAATGAGTGTGGTAAGAAACTGGCACAAGTTTCCCAGGGAAGTAGTAGACGCCCCCTCCCTGGGAGTGTTCAGTGCCAGGTTGGATGGGAACTTGAGCAGACTGATCTAGTGGGAGGTGTCCCTGCCCATGGTGAGGGCATGGAACTAGATGATCTTTAAGATCCCTTCCAACCCAAACCATTCTATGATTCTATGAACTTTCCAAAGGTGTGCCTCAGGCCCTGTTCCACCCAGCCACATAACTGGGGAGACTAGGGGCTGCCACTGACTGTGTGGAGAATTTGTTCCCTAAGATCTGGAGGGCTGAGCTCTGAGGTTTCACCATCATACCAAGAGAGCAGAAGTTTCTAGAAAAGCCTCTTCTGCCTTGCCATTTGCTTCCAGTATTTGTTATTTTTCTTGACCAAAAAGAACACATTGGTCACCATCATAATGGACGCTTTTATCTCCTCTTTCACAGCACATTCACAACCTCTCAGCTAACTGCTTTGTGTTTACATTTATTCCACCCCCATCTTCCTGCTTCTATACAGGGCAATTCCCTTGGTGGAAAACTGGGAGCAAAGTGAGTGTTAGAGGCTGGTGATGGTCCTGCCCCAGCCCTGAGCAACACCCAGGTCTGAAGCAGAACATGGTCCCAGCCTCACCACTGTCTCTCTGGGGCTTTTCATTCCCTAGTGGGATGGTTGCCACCCATTTTATTAGGGCTTATAAGAAAGATCAAGACAAACTTTTTAGTAGGGCCTGTTGTGACAGGACAAGAGGTAATGATTTTAAACCAAAAGAGGGTAGATTTAGACTACATACAAGGAAAACATTTTTTAGGACGAGAGTGGTGAAACACCAAAACAAGATGCCCAGAGAGGTGGTAGATGCTCCATTCCTTGAAACATTCAGAATCAGCTTGCACGGAGTTCTGAGCAACCTGATCTAGTAGAAAAAGTCCCTATGCATTGCAGAGGGGTTGGACTAGATGGCATTTACAGGCGCCTTCTACCCCAATCCATGTTGTGATTCTGTGATTTTGTTTCCATGACTGCAACTATTTCATAATTTTCTTGCTGTGCAATGACTTCCATCTCCTTGTGTTTGTTGCTCATGCTGCATGCATTGGTGTAGATGCACTTCAGCTGGACTATTGATTACACCAGATTTTCAGGGGGAAAACTCCTAAATCCTACATAACCAGTCTCAGGTTCTTCTGTGGTTTCTAACACATCAGTAATCCATCTATCTTTGCTGTCTCACGGCACTCAATCCCCTACCTTCACTGAGATGGCAGACTTTAGACCTCACTTGCACACTATCCCTCAAAAATTGGCATGCCACCAGCCTTAGCTCTAGGGAGCCTGGTTTTATCCCTTTCCCCCTTCAAATCCAGTTTAAAGATATTTCAATGAGCTATGCTAGCTCTTGTGCAAAGATTTTTTCCCCCTTTTGATACACATGTACCCTATCTGTCACCCATAGGCCTGTTGTCATATAAACAAACCCATGATCAAAAACCCCAAAATTCAGCCAGTGACACCAGGCTCAGAACCAGGTATTGATCTGCTGGCTCTTCTTGTTTCTTCCCTCATCATTCCCTGCATCTGGAAGGATGAAGGAGAACACTATTTGTACTCCTGATAACTTTACCAGGCATTTCAATGCCCTAGTGTCTCTCTTGATTGTCTTTAAACTTCTGTTGCAAATTCATAGAATCATAAAGTGGTTTCAGTTGGAAGCGATCTTAAAGATCATCTAGTTCCAAGCCTCCTGCAATGGACAGGGACACATCCCACTGGATCAGGCTTCTTATGGCCCCATTCAGCCTGGCCTTGAACACTTCCAGGAAGGGGGCATCCACTACTTCCCTGGGCAACCAGTTCCAGTGTCTCATCACCCTCATTGTGAAGGATTTCTTCCTAATGCCTAATCTAAATCTTCCCCCTTCCAATTTAAAGCCATTTCCCCTAGTCTTATCACTCCATGCCCTTGTAAAAAGTCCTTCCCCAGCTTTCTTGTACACCCCCTTCAGGTACTGGAAGGCTGTTATAAGGTCTCCCCCAAGTCTTCTGTTCTCCAGGCTGAACAACCCCAGTTCTCTCAGCCTGTCCTCACAGCAGAGGTGCTCCAGCCCTCTTATCATCTTCATGGGCTTCCTGTGGGTCCGTTCCAACAGTTGACACAGCATGTAGTCCTACTTAACCTTGGCAACGTCTCCAAGACAGATGAACCACTTGTAATAGCTGCCTTAGACTGGTGTCACAGAATCACAGAATCACAGAATCACAGAATAATCAGGTTGGAAAAGACCCACTGGATCGTTGAGTCCAACCATTCCCACCAATGCCTAAATCATGCTCCTAAGCACCTCGTCTACCCTAACCTTAAACACCTCCAGGGACGGTGACTCAACCACCTCCCTTGGCAGACCGTTCCAATGCCTAACCACCCTCTCCATGAAGAACTTTTTCCTAATCTCAAGCAAGATGCATTTCTTGTGGTCTGATAAAAGTTAGTTCATAACAGGGAAGAAACTTTACCTGCAGACTAGTGGTAATAAGCTTTTTCTTTTTGTATCTTTTTCCTTCAGTCCAGCTCCCTCAGCCTTAAGCAGAGGGTTTAGGGCTTAGGTCTAAACGAGTTATTTACATGAAGGGATAATGTGTGGGTCAGGTTCAACAAGAGGCATTAGAATAAGCAGGACAAGATTGAAGAAATCCTATTATTACCATATTTTCTTCGAAGAAAATAAATACCACCCAAGAGAAAACGTGGTCAGAAATCAAAAACATGTCTGACCTAAGTTGTACATACCACAGTGTTGTTGCTCAGGTCGACATTCCCACCAAGTAACTGACCAGAACAACATTGCTGCTGAATTCTGTCATGGCACTGCTAAGCCAGCCTTTAAATACTGGGAACTTAAACAATAATCTTTCTAATGCACTGAGTTAGTTTTGTTCCCACACAACTTTCCTTTCTCCCCTTTCACTTTAAGGATCTACTACCACAGGTTTGTACAACAATTTCATTGTACAAGGCCTGATCCTGTGAGGTGCTGAACACCTTCAGCTAATGCAACACATCACCGGAAGAATGCTTGGTCTTTAGCTGCATTTTCACCCTGTTTCCCCTATGTTTTCCACAAGTCATGGTGCTACTTAATCCATTTGAAGGACACCTTCATTGTTCTTTGTATTCTTCATACACAGAATTATTAAATTAATTGATTTAGTAAAGTAACTATTTTTGTGTAACTAAGTATGTTTAGAAGTTTAAAAGCAGAGAATATTTCCCCAGAATTCAAGGGAACGATTCATATGTTTAACATTACTAATAAAGCTAAATTCCAGCCAAAATTATCTCTTTATTTTATTTCCTGTTTATGCCATGCAAATCCTGAGGAAGTGGCTAGTGTTAGGGAGTCACAAAACTGCAAGGCTGCCAGTGACATTCACTATGTCACACAGACCCTATGCAGAAAAGTAAATATAACTGAATCCATAAAAACAGATCATCATCTTATACTAATACAAATTTCACAAGGGCTTTCCAGAATGCTCCACAAAACAGATGGAGTAAATTATGGTACATTGTTTGCCCAGCCACAAATATAAGTAATGAAGATCAAGTCTTTGTCTGAAAGAATTCGTCGCCTAACGCACAACTACCTGTGGGGAGAACCACAATGGCTCTTTAACAGCTTTTTGTGGTTTAGAAGGACTTAGGTTACTGGCCAATCCACTGGGTCTATAAATATCAATAAATAATACACATCTAAGATCAGACTCTATTTCAACAAAGACCTGCCTGATTTCCTCAATTGTAACCCTTCTATTGTAGACCTGCCAAATTTCATTAGCTTTCTGTTTCCACTCAGACCTAAAAAGGAGCTGCCAGATATTCAGTAAGAATTGCCAATTTAGCACTACAAACCGTATCTTTCCAGAGATTAATGAGAATAAGGATCCTGACAAAGCAGCACCTCTGAGACTGGAACTTTTACTGAGATTGCTGATGGCATTCTCCAGCTGGAGAGATTACAGAGTTAAACTAAAGTTCTTTAAATGGAAGATCTTCTGCTAATCTCACTCTTTTTGAATGAAACATTATGGAGTTGCCACCAGAAGGAGGGAGGAGAAACTATGAGCAGGTAAAAAGTCATTTTTTTCAGCAAACATGGCCAAAGTGTACTCATGCCCTTGCTCAAATCCATTTAAAGCAT
Organism: Clamator glandarius; assembly: GCA_033459285.1. NCBI lineage: Eukaryota > Metazoa > Chordata > Aves > Cuculiformes > Cuculidae > Clamator > Clamator glandarius. The sequence goes on along the minus strand of JAUNZM010000912.1, from coordinate 728,994 downwards.
GATTTAATTCACACACATGGTTCTACTCTGAAGCTAGAGCAAACATCTCTTGCTCAACCCTCACCTGTAGCTTTCTGGTAGACAGATCAATCAAAAGCAATTACTTGCAGATGCTTCATTCTTCATATGACTTTTGACAGAGTAAACAAGACAGCAGCTGCCCTTATTTGGGACAAAGAACCACTGCCCTAAGCAGATTTCAAGCAGTCAAGGACCATTACCTTAAATACTACAACAGACTCTTCGGGTTTCTTGGTGAAGAATTCAGCATCCTTAAAAAAAGAAAACAGGTAGAGTTAATCACATTTGCCTAAAAATGAGCCAAAGGATAATCTATTAAACCAAAGCTACTGCATTTATCAGGCAGGAGCTAGTCCTTATCTTCACCCCTAGGCAAGCTACCAAATATTTGTATATATGCAGGTGTTCCACAGACTTTGAATGTCTGCTTTTATGTGTCAGGATCTCATGAAAGAAGACTTCCCAGGGTCTAACCAAAAGCCATAAAACCATTAGATGCACACATGTGCTAAACTGTGAATTTGAACAACAGTGTTTACTCCTAGTTCATAGGCTTATTTACTCTGGAGAACTCAAAGAATCAAACCAAATCATTATTAAAATCAGTACTAGTGGATTTTCTGTATATTAGTGTATTCTGGCCTCGGGTACAGAGGATGTCAACCTACCTAACTATTTAATTTAAACTAATTTATTATGGGTTTAGTCGGAAAGAGTAGATGCCCATATGAGTCTCATAGCAGTCATTAATGTAACTAATTACTATGTCTGAAATTTGACCCAAAAACCCAAACAGTAATGGAACAAATCTTCCAAATGAATTTCTAAAGTAGGCATTCAGTTTCCTGACTGCAGTTAAGAAAACAAAGTTTAGCATTCACCAAATTTGCTGACAAAATACAGCTCAGTACAAAATCAGATTGTCCATGAATATTTGTGGTAAGTGATTGATTATTTATATTATTACCATACACAGGAGTTAAACATTTGAAAAAGTATATCCTATAAAGAAATAACAGAGAAAGTAGTATCTAATTTCCAGTGGGAAGAATCTAAGAATTCTCGTATGAAAGTGGTCTGTACACTGAGTGAGTAGATCATGTAAACGTATTTTAAAAGCTGTAACAGAGTGGTTGCGTAGAGCATCTGAAAACTAAAAAATAACTAGGAGAGCTTGAAACTGAAGCAATAATAAAAATTTACAAGGGAGAGAAATTTTAAAAATAATAACACCACATTTTAAGTACAGGCAGGAAATAATGTAATGGGGTTTGAATATGCAGGCATACAACAAATTTTGTTGCCTGCAATAAATTTTAGGAAGAAAGAAGTGTGCAAAAATTGCCTATTTTCCTTAGACAATATTCTTTCTGGATTTGGACTCCATACAAGTTTATTTCATTTAAAAGAACTATAGGAAAAAATTATTTAGCCTGAGCCTTAACAGATAATCACAGTACAGATCTACATGACAGTGGCTTAATTTCAGACAGGAAGGGAAACCTCCAAAGATTCACTCCGCACAATTCTGTTTTGGTTGTGCACAAACATTTAACATTTTCATCATGAAAAGGAAATCTTTTAAGTTAATGTAAGCAGCGCTCCTTTTAGAAATAGAGACATGTAACATTTATTACAACTAGAAGAGAAGCTGGCCTATTATAGTTGGATAATAACAGTAATAATAACTGCATATAATAATATACAGTTGTATAATCACAGTTGTATAATAATTTTGCACAATTTATCTAGCTTTTCTTTTCATGGAAGAGCTCCAAAATGCACTTCGAGTATGAATCCAACAAAACTAAGTGGAAAGAGAAATATCAAACCTTCTTCTAACCATTGTACATCACTGCTGTTACAGACCCTGTTCCATGGAGAAAGAGCAGTGTTTTAGAATAGTACATAGCTGAGTGGCATAACTTTCGCTAACAGTCTTTCTAACTTAGCCTATCCAGGCATGTTTTAATATGAATAATTAGTATATTTATTCTTTTTAATATACTATTTATGGCATAGACTGCTATAAATTTTATGAGTATTACTGCTGAACTTGCCTTTCTTTGTAGACTCTATGAAGAGATTTGGGAAAAACATAATAAACTTTTTATAAAAATGCTTTTATGCTGGGAAGTGCCTTTTTCTCGTAAGACACAGTTTATAGGGTACTTTTATTCTCTCTCAGTGACACCTGAGCTTATACAGATGAACCAAGCTTATGTAAAGCAAAACTTTGATTCAATTGGACAGAATCCTATGTACACACTCATCCCTCGGAACTGAAAGCTTATTTAGGAAAAAGATATCTTTATCTTTCTTTGAAGACTGAAGTGACGGTAGCACTGACATTGGTTAAGTAGAGCAGGACTAGGAGACAGGTGTTGGACTGACAAAACTGAATCAACTTAACTAGTTTATGAAGCCTTGTGGCCTGGTGCCATTTCCTCTGGTGGTAACCATGACACAGAAAACCTGTTCTTTTCCAGGAAGAGAATGGTAACTGTTCAGATGCAGTAATACTTAAAAACCCCAGCTTTGTACTAGGCTGGCCAAATTGTTCTCTGGGCCAGCTATATGACATTCATATAGATCAAGCTGAAAAGTGGGGAGAAAGCTACTTTTCTACCTTTTACAGTGACCTTGAAAATATATTTCTTTTTGTTTAGATATTTTGCAAATAAAAATTTGCAAATACATATATTGGAAAACCAACTGCCTAGTCCATCAGTGAGTGAAGTCAATTAAAAAGTTGCTTGAGCAAGGACAAACCCCTGTGCTTTCCTAGAGGTTTTGTCTGGTTTCATGGCCTGATCCAAAGCTGACTGCAGCCTCTGGACATAGCACCCCTGCATTGCTTCAGGCCTCAGTCTGCACTACGTCCCGATCACACTGTCATCTAACACTTCCATTCCTAGAACAAAGTGGATAAAAGCTTAGGCAGTTGGATAATCATCATCTTTTTTTCCCGGAAACAAGAAAACTTTTTCTCTAGGATGAGCAAGAGCTTAAGGAAATCTTCATAAAGCAAGGGCTTAGTGTAAATGCTGTGAATCACTGCCTGAATGGGCTCTTCTCCACCTCAGGTAGGTCAAGCCTAGGAGAGCAGCTTCTAACACAAGGACGGAAAGGAAATACTGACTATGACTTCTTACATTTGCTTTTACAATGTTTTTCATATTGGTGAGGCTTTTGCAAGTAAACTCTTATCTGTGAGCTGAGAGTGTTTCAGTCATTAAGGAATAGCAAAAAAAGAGGCAAAACTTAGTATCACTGTCACTTCCTAGTTTCATTTTCAGAGTCAATCCTAGGTTTAGCAGTGTCACAGTGGTAGCATTTGAATTCTGGTATAAAATCTCTGAGATTTTAGTAAGAATTAAGATTCCTCCAAAAGACATAAACTGTCTACAGTTAAATGACCTGCATGGTCATAAGAGAAGGCAGAATTGGGGGAAATCATTTTTATCCTCTGAAGACAAGAAATAAGCTGCAATTTTCCCTATTGAAAGAGGTATACCTGGACTGCTGCCCCTTGTTTTCTCTACACTCTTCCTAGCAAGAGATTTAAATAACTCAGTAATTCTTTTAAGTGGCACTTTTAGATTGTACTGTGCAATTAATAAATTACAATTTATTACCACAGAATAGCCTATAGGTCATAAGGAACTTAAGTACCTATGCCTATGTAACACCAATAATACAATCCTCGATTTGAGATGAGTGTGACTGGTGAATTATTTATAAAAAACTTTATGATGCTCAAGTATATCTTGTAGGTAACTGCTCACAGACATACATTAATCTGTGTATAACAATATATAAAAGACAAATCCTGTCTCTAACCATACCTTATGAGTAGGTTCAAAGATGTTGTGCTGTAAAGACAATAAACATCAGATGGTGCTTCTCTGCAGGTGAAAAATTCATATAGCTGGTCATAAAGAAATTAGGCTTGCCAGAGGTAAAGGCCATTCCTGCTGTCAAAGATAAACCTTGATCCAGAAAGTTTTTTGACTATAGGTTTGACAATAAGTTGTTGAGTATATTTACTTGTTTCAAATGAGTTATATTTTTAGAGCTGTTGCTAGGTTGAAGTAGAAGACCAAGAAAGATTTTAAAATTTCCTTTATTTTGCTTACATATTAAGAAATAAACTCATTATAGGTTCATAGAATATTAATGGCAAAGTACGTTTTTTTTCTACAAGCATTCAGTATATTGTGCTGTAGACCAGTACACTGGATGTCAGTTATCTCAAAAAATTACTCAGAAGAAACAAGGTAATATTCAGGAGGAAATTGTGAAAGAGTTTGGAATTTGCATGCCTTAACAGAAAGCAAGGTGATATACGTAGTGCTCCTAACCCACTACTCATATCTGAGGCTACTCAAAGTCTGTTTTTCCTGGAGCAGTACCAGACAATTCTGAACACTCAAAGCTATTTTGAACCCAAGATGCAGCTCTCAAACCTCAGATTTTCCTCTGTAGGTCAGTTCAAAAATATTTTCAACAGTGGGAAGAGTCTGATTCACAGAACACATCCCCAAAATTTCTACCAGCCTCAACATATTCAAAAACTTTCAGATTAATTATTTTGAAATTAATCACTTGATACATTAACTCAAAGCTTCCCTTGTGAACATCTCCATTGTATCCATGTATATGAAGTGCATTTCTGTGAGACTGTTGATGAGACTAGATTCACTGCCATTCCCTCATCTTTCTCTGCACCTACCTTCTGTGTTGGGTTTGCTTTTAATTCCAAATCTTTGGGAAAGTCTTCTTACAGGTTTTGAGATATTAGTGTAACTATTAAGTCAGGACCCTTCTCTCCAGTTCGCTTTCGAACTGAAGCTGGGAAAAGCACATTTGAACCCAAATGATGAATGTTTCTGATTCTAGCAACCTGAACCAAGTTTTTGTGAGCAAACTGCTTTGTGACCTGACAACTTTAGAGTAACTACTATTGCTTGCCAGGGAAAATATAGTCTGGGCTTTTTTTACAAGAACAGGTTCCACTACAGTGGGTCTTCTGTTTAGATACACTGAAAACTGCCCTGAAACATAAATCAGTCTCTCCGAAAAGGTTTTAACTATAATCTACAATAGAGAACTAGATAGCGTCTTAAGGCTATTGAAAGGTGCACTGGTTATTAAAAAGGCTGATGAGTTTTAAATCATAGGAGTAACAGATGTGATTTAGATGCTGTAGATTATTTTGATCACATATATAATTTTAGACCACTTTATTCTCACTTTCTGAGTAAACTGGCAATGCAGGAAGCCTGTTCAAGCTGATCTTTTTCTTTGCAAATTGTAACTCCCTACTTCAAAACCTCAGGACTGTGATTTCAAAACTTTTCAGCTGTTCAGGAACCCAGATTAACCAGCAGAATTCTACTGACCTCACATAAGGGAAATAACCAAGTAGGAACTAATATGTATACCTTCTTTGAACTTCCTCTTACAATTTTCAGAATTACGAAAAAGGCTGAAAAGGAAAAGCTTTTTTTCCTATAAACATTAAATTTTACAGTAGCATTCACTTTCCATTCTCAAATTAAACCATTTTGTTATGGTTTAAATTGCCTGCAATAATTACACCTTCCCCCCTTCTAAAATGTTGAAAGCAAAGCATAGCCGGGATCATAATGTTTGGGGTTGTTTTAAACCACTTAGGAAGTTTGCAGATAGACTTCCACAACTGCTTTGCACTGAGTGGACAATAGGTTCCTGAAAGAACACAAGAGTTCTTTGTTTTGGCTTGTTTAAGATGCAGAACAAAGGAAACACTTTGACAACAAACAAGCCTTAAGGGACCTTAGAAATAACCAGGGCAAAAAGAAAAAAAAAAATCTTTCTCTTACAGGATATGAAAGAAACAAATTTCACTGCATTCCCCAAGCTTCCTATGTTTTTTCCCAGGCACTACCTGACAAGTTGCCAAAGTCACAGAGGACTTAAAGATGAGAGTATTCAACCCCTGCCCACTCCATTGTATCTCTTAGGAAGCGGTCAGTGGATTGCACACTCACTTCCAAAATTCAGCTTCCTGGACACTGGTGTACTGCTAACTCTCAGCAGAGATTTTTTTCTTCCACAATGCACAGCTTTCTACTATTAAATGTGGTATCTTCTCAATAAGGCATCCTTTTCCAAACAGACATTTTTCCTGGAAGAATCAACTTCCATTTGTTTTTTCCCTTTGTTCCGTTCACTGAAAAATCAGCTGAGTGTCCTGATATTTCCCTGCATCATGTCTCCATTGTTTTTTAAAAGACTTTTGCTGTCCCTGGGGTTGATCCTACATGGCTAAAATGAGTGGGAGTTTTGCCACTGAATTGCATGGAAGCAGAAACAGATCCTTAAAGCAAGGTAAGCTTGTTAAAGCCCTCTTCAGAGTCCTTTCTCACCACTTGCTCTTCTTTTTAACTGATTTTTTTTCCAGCATACATTCTAGACATTTGTGAGCATATGATTGTGAAATGTTGGGAAACAACACAAAAAATTAAACCTATGTAGGCTTTTCAAACTCAGTGTCTTTCCTATCAGTTAAATACATAATATAAAAAAGGGAATTTAATAAAGCTATTCTTGACTTTCATCTCCAGAACACTATTTCAGGCACGTAAAGAAATTTGCCATTCATATTTGAAGTGTGTTGGACCTGACAGAAAGATTTCATCCATAAATTCATCCATCGTAATGCAAATTGTAGGAACTAAAATAACATACTTGTAAAAAAACAGAACTAAGATGAGCAACAGAAATGCACTGGAGTGTGCATTTCCCTCACAACGCATCCAACATCATGTACATGTAGCCTGAATAGATACACGTCCTTTATTCCTTAGGTGACTAGAAGTGCTATCATGTCTCTGCACTTCTCAAAAATAGCTGTTGCTTTTCTTGATCAACTCTGCAAACAAAGAATCCGCCTTTTGGCATGTGTTCCAGGAAGAAAATAAATGCTTTCTCCAAGTTCTGAAGAAAGGCAGCCCAACCATTTCTGAAGACTCAAGTTCTATTTGCAGCCAGCTCTCGCACTCCCTTTTTCCATTCATAATAATGCATAAATAAATATTTATTCACGTATCTCTTCTGCGAGGTCTGTGATATTGATGGAGCCATGATATAAATCCATCAGAAAAAGGCAAATATTGTGTAGTGTTGTCATGTGAGGTGCATTGATGGGAAGTGCAAGGCAATGCCCTGAATTTACAAGACAGACAATGACTAAAGGGAATGGGAGAGGAATAGCACCACAGGTGCCACTTCTGTCTCTAGTACTATTAAAATGTCATGAGGATTCTCCATGAAAAACACAGGCTATGACAAAGCCAGCAACAATGTTGCAGTTTGGTTTGATGTACTTTCAGTAAAATAAAGACATGAAAATTTTGCTGAGTGAGACTTGACCCAGAAAGGCTGCATCAGATGTCTTTAGAATGCAATCAGCTTTCTAGGGATGAAAGGGCAGCATCTGAAAGTATTTGTATATCTCAACCTGAGACAAGAAACAAGCAGTAGGTGGACAACACACAGCACTCAGTAAGATATATGAATGTTCATAAAGTGTCATTTTCTCTAAGGCAGATACTATTTGCTTGCAAATCTCACCAGCTGTGTATTAATTATAGGATCACCCAATCTTGTCAGCACACAAAACAGTAACATCACTTGGTAGTCAGGCTGTCATCTAGCTGGTGGGTTTGTGCGATGTCACATAATGGTTTGAATTGGCTCCTGCAAGAGACTTGCTAATAATGAGACGCTTCAAACTACATTTCCTAACGTATGATAGAACAGGAACTTTGTGGCTACAAGAAATATAGGCTGGCCATGTTCATGCTGATTTATTGAGACAAAAATCTCTTTAGAATCATGCGAATTTTGGGGAATGTGCTGCCTTCAAAAGTAATGGGAAACTTGGGCCCAGATAGGGCCAAGGAATCCCATAGAGACCTGCTTTTTGGAATATTGCAGTCCTCTGGTCAACATTCCACGGCACAAGTTTGGCATAACATAACATCCAGTTCCAAGTAGGGCATGCCAGCACTCTTCAAAAGCACAGTTCCCTCCTTCTTCCCTTTCTATAATCATAATCAGGCATTTTAATACTAAAACCTACAATCTGTGATCTTGTTAAACTAAAAACCTCTCGGATGTCCTGAACTGTGTAGAACTAGTAAGAGATGGCAGAGATCTGGAGCTCAAACCTCTCCTGGTCTGTGGTGGCTACAATCCAGCCTGGACTCTTAGGAAGGTAAAGCAACAAACTGTACACCTGCTTTTCCCATCCCTGGTTTCATGGCTCAAGCAATGGTAATTCCCAGAACCCAGCATCACACTGGTTTCATTTTGCCTTCTCTGTCCCTCCCTGTATTCACAGGTCCCCAGGCTTGCTGACAGGAGGTCTTAACACTGCTGATATTCAGCTCCTTTCAAAGAAAATGATCATACCTAAACCTTAGAGTTCAGAAATGTCCTTCGGGCATGTATTTAGGAGAAAGCAAAGGAGACAGTATTTCCACTGCTTGCTATCACTGAGATCCCACAGTACATGACAAGGCTGTAGCCAACTGGCACACAACCCTTTTGCTCTACCCATCACATATAGACCCTGTCTGTGTGTGATTTTTTTATGCTTTTCTCTCTCACTTCTTTGCAACTAACACTCAGCAACCTTTAAGTAATTCTCATTTGAGACTGACAGCTCCTCTTTAGAGTAACAACAGTGTGTGGGAGCACACAGCCTCTGCTACTCAGTAGTTATAGCTTTACTTATTTCAGAGCAGTGACTGACAGTAACCGTCTATTGCAGTACACATTCTTGTTTCAATTTTTTTTTAGTCTGATTACACTCAAAATTTAACTCTAAAGTACGTCACTGCTCTGAGTCAAATTTTGCAAAATTTAATCTTGTGGCTGAGGATAAATATTCTGTTTTGTAAGGGGCCAAACCTACCTGACTCTTTCTGACAATGGGAATAAGCCCCATCACACAGCATTAATCTCTTCTAATAAGATGTTTTGCATTAGTGGGTAAAAAACAAATCTTCCCAGCAGTGATTTGGTGTTGAATGTCCATTTGAGACTGATTTGAACAGGAGCAAGGAGGTGGAAATTATGAGAATTCCTTTAATGTCTCATTTTTTAATATTTTGGGCATTCAAATGAAAAGGAGTTTTTATGCCATGCTGACCTGTGATGGTACTGTGCGATCTGCTCATGGTAACTTTCACCAAGGAGCCAGGGAAGAGCACTGATTTTCACATTTCCTAGCTGGTGACTTGGCAATGAATGCACCATGGATTCACTGGCCTTCATTCTGCAATCACCATCTCAATCTCTGTGGACACAAAAACCAAGTAGCAGCTCAGAGTGTAGACTCAGCAGGAAGAGCTGTCAGGCTTCACCCTGTGAAGCCCCTGAGACCTGAAATATGCCTGGCCTTCACTGCTTCATTTGTTCTGTGGGTAAACTCAGCAGTTCACTTCCAGCCCTATCAGACTTGGACTTCTGACAAGCATTTGCCTGCAATATTAAGGCTAGATCCTGTTGATTTTAACAATTTTCCAGCCTTGTTTGTTTTGGCATCATAAAGAAGTCCTACCTACAGTGGTGATGTGATACCATCTGTGAAACATCCTTCATTATCAGAGAACACTGCAGTCAGGGAATAGTGATCATGCAACGGAAAGCACTTTCTTTCCCTGCCTCCTTTCCAGCTCTTGGAATAACTTTCTTGCCAAAGGTAACAAGAGGATGCATACACTAAAATGCATCAACACGTGTTCGTAGTCTTCTCATATTGTTCAGCAAGCTGTTCTCTTTGCATGTAAAGAAACACCTTCCTAAATGATGATGGCAGGAGTTAAATTGTGTTTCCGTCATCTGAAAATAATCCTTTCTTCCTTCACACTGCAAGGTGTGAAAAATACACATGAACTGAATGCTCACAGAATGCGTTTTATGGCAAGCCATGGGTTAGGTCTCACCTGGAGAAGAGCTGTGTGGAAAGAACATCTGTCTTACAAAGACTCTTGACTGACTGTGTTCATGTTTATCAGTCTCTAAGCTGCTAACACAACCTGTGTTTCTGCTACGGTTTTACTCTTTGTAGACTAGCAAAACACTCACTTGTTGACAAGAAACATATTCCATATGCACAGAAGACCCAAGAGCACAAAGGTCTGGTCCAGTCTTATCAGAGTCAGAAGAAAAATTATTCCTAAATATTTCAGGCCTTCTGGGACAGAGTCCAGATGAAGACGGTGAGGTAGATGAGACAGGACTTCGCCAAGCCTTTGCTGTTGACAAACACAAATGAAACAGCAAGAACCATCTGTCGTCTTAGACCTTGCATTGAGTTGCCATGACTCACTGCCAAAAAAGACATGTTGTAATTCACTGTCTGATTTTTTGTGATGTGCAGTAAAATGGCCAATGACAATTTTTTTTTTCAATTAAAACATCTGTATCACTACATGAAAAAGGGTCAGAGAAAAAGCTTACATCCTGAACTGCTCATCAGCTGGGCTGTCTCACCGTTAACACATTGCCTCTCAGGCCAGCTATCACCTCCCAGAGAAGAGTATGGGTAAAATTGCACTCTATTTGTTGCCCTCCCATCGACAAAGTCCCCCAAGGCACTCTGTAGGACTAGGCACCCTTGAATTCTAACAGGATTTGGATAACTAACTGTCAGAGAGAATCAGACGAAAACCTTACAAATGGCTGGAAAGGCCAAAGGGAGTAGTGAACTCCAGAGCTGGGAGCATATGTAGGAAGGGATGTCTCATTATACAGTTATGACCTTGAACTAAGTATGAGGATTTCTTTCTTCCAAACTAAAACTAACTTCCTGCTTGTGAGTGAGGGGTGTTAGAGAAAAAGGTCAAACACATAACTAAACAACATCATTTTCTCTTCCACCTTTCTGATATTTCTGGACTTGAACTCATGTTTATTTTGGTCCTTCTTGCTGAACCAACAGGTAGCAAAGTTGAGATCCAATAAATATAAAAGCGGTTCCTCTCATCTCAGCTTGTTTATATATAATTTGAAAGCTTCACCATCTTTCATAAAACTGCATCAGACAACAGAATGGCAAAGCAATTTTTTTTTTTCTGGAGGGATAAATATTGCTTGACATCTGTTTTGTCTAGTCTGCAGATAGTGGTCTTAGCATGCGGGTTTCTTAACCTCCTCTTTATTTATCTTGTTCAATATATAATAAATAGTAGAACTGCTTAACAAAGAAAGTTTACTGGTTTAAAATTGCATTGCTTTTTCTGCTTCAGATTCCAACTCAGAAGAGAAAGTTTAAAGGGGCAACTTCTGTCTTAGACAACACATGTCATTCAAGCAACAACAGCAAGATTGTGCAAATAATATCTGGGCAGAGTTGTGTAAGAATCATCTTGGGAGTGGCATAAGATAAAGAAAGGCTTGAAAGACACAATCCAGAGATTTTTAATTGTTTTATCATAAAGTTGAGAGTGTCCTCAGACTTCTTGGTTTAAGGCAACAAGACTCAATGTCAGTCTCCAAAGAATGAGGAACTAACATCATCAACATTTGCTCCTGTAGCACAACACCTGAGACTCCCTGCAGCAGTGACTGGCCCACAAGGATCATTTAAAAAGAAGTTTTGCAACAAACAGGGAGAAAACAAGCCTTAATTCTTATTTTCTTCTACTGCCTCCATGGGTTGATGGGGAAACAATATGTGCTCCCTGTAGATACGCTTCTGGGATCCTCAAACTTCCCTTGGATTTCATTCATTTTCCTCCCATCCTCTCTCTCTGAAAATGAGAACACCTTGTGAACTATTTGAGAAAAATGGAGGACAGCTGTTGTGAAGCTTGTTCATCACAATCCAGCTTCTGCATTGGAGAGAAAATAGAAAAATGTCTGGGATATAATCAGGTCTGATTTTAGAGCCCGAGCTTATCATGCTTACGTGAAAAAAAGTCCCACTGTGTGTATTCACCACAAAAGTCAGGCCGTTAGTCTGAAAGAGGCTAGTTACATTTTACCTCATTATCTTTGAGAATAAAAACCTATATAGATTTTGGCAAACCCAGACAGATATTTTTAAAGTCTCTTTAAATCTTGCCTAATATATAAATGACACTTGAAAGTACTTTTTATTACAGTTGGCATTTTACCTAAGATCATAACAAGCTGCTTCCCTAGTAAAATGTCTTTTTTTCCTAACCACAATGATATAATTCAAACTCTTGGATTTATTAAAAAAAAAAAAAAAGTTTAAGTGTTAAAGCAACCCTCTGGGAATAAGAAGTAGGATTTCCCACCGAAGAGAAAGCAGTCACTTCAGTGTGCTGAACTGGCAGGACACCAAGGCCTGTAGTACTTCCTACAGACAATTTTCCAACACAGCCCTTGAAAGAAAAGCTCACTTTTTCAACCTTTGAGATAATCTATGATAACAGCAAACTATAAACAAAAGGAAAACATACCAAAGGAAGTCTCTCTGCTAAGACATGGCATGTTATTTACTGGGAAGGCGCAAAAATGAAAAGGCAGCACATGGAAATGTACAAACAGATACAGGCTTTCCACAGTGCAGAGTATTTTGCCTGAATTTGCACTGCAGGATGCATTTGATGCCAGAATTGATTCCCATTAAACTTTCCATGAACGGTGTGCAGGAAGAAGGGAATATTTGTTTTGAACAACAGAACTAGAATCCGGTCCTGGTGAAAACAATTCAGACCCCAGGAATTATCTGTAAATAAAAAACACCTTAGAATTTGGCCACTTGGAATCTGGCAGTTTGTTTAGACCATTTCCTCCCTGCCATCAAAATGAAATGGTGAATCTCAATCTGGTTTTGCAATTGCTTTCTTTACCTCACAGTTGTTCCTCTTTTCAGGTTCTAGTTTGGCTTTTGTATATTGAATGTAAACTTATAGCTAAATAATGCTAGTAATTAACAAGCAACAGAATCCAGAGTGGTACCAACACCCTGCACAAACTCTTCTTATAGGTAGGTATTGTATCTTTCTTTCAGATGTACTTACTTGAAGCTGTAATTTCTACCGAGGAGCTGGTGTACTTTGAACTGCAGCAAATAGACTGAGGAACGTCTTGCCTACTCTGTGTGTGTATCATCAAAAGCTCTGTGGCCCATGCAACCCAGGTAATTAGAAATTTAAGCCAGATGGTTTTTAGGCACTTGCCCAACACCAGCACAGCTGAAATTCCAATTGGTGTTTATCTACAACCTCCATCTCCTAAACACCTTTGTAATCTGGCACTATTTGTGTCAAAGATAATATTCTGCTGAAACACTGCAAATACACTGACTAGGTTCATAAAGGTAATGTATGTATTCGGGTTTATACCTATTGCATAGCTATGGAAGTTCAAAGAGTGCAAAACTATTCCCACTCTCTGGCCCAGAAGATAGAACTTACAGGTTACAGATATTTAACAAACACTCAGTGGCAGTTAGACTGGATGTCTATGGCCAAACACAGCCATGCTCCACCACTGCCCTCACTGTGCCTGTGAAATCCAGGAGTTCCAGTCCAGCAAAGAGCTGAACTTTATGCAAGCAGATTTTCTAAGAAAAGAGACATTTAAGATATGCCTTGGGAACACAGACTTATTGTCAAAGCACTTTGGCCTTTCTGAATACAGTGCACACAGTCTTTAGAGCTGACTGGCACCAGGCAAACTATGAGCCTGTCCAACTCCTGTTCAGACAAATTGCCATATGAAAGAAAGTGGATGAGTTGCAACCATCCTGGCCTCATGTGACACACGCAAGGAAAGAAGGACTCATTTTGTACTTCACTTTATCCTCTTTGTGAAGGACAAATATGCGTTCCCAGTGACCTTAAAGGAGATCATTTCTAACTCAGGAATTCCAGAATAAAATTACAAATTCCAGATTCTTTCAGACAATCTACAAACCTGTTGTTGCCTCTGTCATCCCAAGAAGAAAATTTCTAACCTTTTACAAAGCACAAGCTGAAAACACAGTCTCTCCTATTAACATTTTTGATGCAATGCCCACTTGGAGTCAGGAGAATGCTGTATAAATCTCCAGTCAAAGGAGAAACCACAATCATTTCACTCTGAATGTTTCCTTCTTCCTGTAGCTCTTGTGTACACTTCTTAGCTCATATCCCTAAAAGATTTTGTTTTTATTTTCAATACCTACATTCCCCTTTACCTCCCCACCATCCTCATCACGTAATGGTTTTCCTTTCCTAACTTTCCCTCTAGAGGATGAAGCCAACAACGTACTCCTTGCAGTATGTGTATCAGCTTTTATTTTCTTTTTTAGACTTTTTTTTAATCTTCTATGGTTTTACATTCCACCCATTTACATTCTTTACCTACTTTCATTATTTATATTGAGTCCTACTTATTATTGAACATTCCTTTAATTCCCTGCATTTGACTGATATACTTCTGCTCAGCTTTGGAAAAGATAAGCAATCTCTTCAAACCTATTCCTCTGGATGGTCCAGATTGCTTTAGCTCTCTTCCAAAATTGCATCTGCTTTTTTGGAGCTTCACTTGCTTCAGTTCTCTTCCAAAATTGCATCTGGTTTTCTGGAGCTTCACTTCATTATAGGGGGGTTTTTTGATGCATCGAGGTATGAAAGGACATCTAGTATCAAAGTTCATCTTCTGAAGATAACCTTTAAAGGTAGCAGTCCTGATTCAGCATACCACATGATTCCCTATTGACCCATGATGCTTCAGTATGATCTGCAATTTCAATGAAAACTTTTATTCCTGCTGACTAATATTATCCATGCTTGGCTTTAACTTACAGGAAGTCTTCTTAAGGAACTTAAAAATTATTAACAAAGAAGTCTTAGAAGGTCTAGTACAAACACAGAGAATGTCACAGTCGTATTCAAAATTTGTGATCAGCTTGATAAAAATATAAGCTAATAATGACATTTATGGATCAAAAGGTCTTCTTTAAATCAGGCAATTTGAAGTCTGTTATTTGGTTTGGTCAATTAAATGATGTCTAATACTGGTTATTTCTTTTTACCGGAGGGAGTTTAATGTCTTCACAGTGTAATTTCTGCCTTCCTAATGCAATCTGTCTTAGACTTTGGGGGTAGAAGAATGTGGCTTGATAGGTTGATGAGGGAATACAACTTCCCTGCTTCTGTTCATTCCTGGCCCCAAAACTGGGGCCAGCAGTGAACAGAACAGAAGCTCCCAGGCTCCCTCCAACTCTTGCAGAGGTGTTAACAGGGCTGCAACACAGTGAGAAGTAGATTGTTAGAGAAAAGCTGGCCATGGAAGCCAGTGGGATCCAAAACAGATCCAGAAGGTAGTACTGAATCAACCCCTATATGAGGTTTTAAAACTCTGTATTTTCTATGTGTTAGAATATATAAACATAGATACATGTTTATACTCTTTTTGAAACTGTGTACATGGAGAGTCTTGTCTTCTTCATACAAGCATGCACAATGTCCTCCCAATGTCCTTCTCTTGGCCATTTTCTTTCTCCCTAAGTAGCATAGTTATGGTGCTGCCTTCCCTCCATCCTCCTTCCATCTTCCTGTAAATTTACCCAGCAGCAGTATTTTAGTATGACCAACCCTACAGATCATCCAACAAACACCACCCTGATGGCAGGAAAGGGCTCACAGGATGTGGCTTGGGCAATGCAGAAGACACTGGACAACAATACTTCGGGATTTTCTAGTTCTGGGTGCAGGTTTCCAGCAGGAGGGGCATGGATCCAAACCTCATGGCGTAGGAGACTCTGCAGAGGACTCAGTAGGAAGGGAGGTCCTCCCTCTAGGCAAAACGAACAGTCTGTCCTTTGGCACTGAGAAAGGAAAGATAAAGACATCCCATCTCCCACTCTGACGTCCATAGTTTAATTTCGATGCTCATATATTCCAGGTGATTGCTATTCCCTGCTAGTATCTGTAGCTTTAAAAAAAACCCTCTAGAAATACTAAGTTAATTATTGTGGTTATTCAACATGCCTCAGAAGAGAACCACAGTCTCATCCCTCTAGTTCTTCTGGCTGCTAGTCTATTCCCTCAGCTGCTTTGAATTTGCAGATGGTCTTAGCCAATTATGAAGATATGAAATGATGCAAGGGTTGTAAACTCTTTTTAGAGAGAATTTAATTGAAGTGCTTGTTTCTATAAAGCTAAGAAACAAACAAATGTTCAGGCACTTGCTTTAGACAAAATAAATGAAGTACAGTGCATCAGGCCTTACAAGATTTAGCTTATGTCTTTATAAGGTGTAAGCAGGATATTGCGAACCAACTTCCTTTGCTGAAATTCCTAAGTAAAAATTTTATGTGACTTGTTATTAAATGTTTAGTCTGAATAAGGCAAAGGAAGAACTGAGTACTCACATGTTCTGACTGAGGCTTGCAAAATATCTGAATGAATTTGCTTCTCGTGCATCACGGAGTGGTCAAAGTCCCCCCCCAAAAGGAGAGAAAAGTCAGAACAGAAACACTTAGGATAGCAGTATAAACATCCTTGAATTTGTTACAGAAACCTTTGATAAATTACATATGAGAGGAACATGCCATTGGTCCCCTTGCAATCTCCTGTGTCAGAGATGCAATTATCGATATTAGTGCCTCTGTGTAATATGCTACTGAGACAGTCTGGTTGCATTTTTATGTAGTAAAGAAGTTGACTGCAGTTTACAATTCTGCTTAGACTTGAACCTGGCTAAGTTATAAGGCCTGCCTTTCCCCATCATGACTCTTGGCTGAAATGCAATTCTTTTGTGCCCATCAGAATCTGGCAGATTTAAAATAAAATAAAGCAAAAAGTACTCATTTAATATGCTGTTTCTTTGATTTATTTTTTGAATAGCTATATGGCCATTTGTCAGTAGAAGGCAGTAGGAATAACGATTTGGTTTGTTCAGAGCACACTGTTTATAAAATGTTTTAAATAAGGAAATAAATCCAGGCATTTGGACAAACATGATTACAAACTAAAATGCATGTAAAAATGTTACCACAAAGAGTGTGCTTCTCATTTGTATTGAGATTGGGTTTATCCTCTACCAAACAAATTAAGACAAGGTTTTGAATTCTGGAATCATGCTCATTGACTCTGCAGCACATGATATGAGAGAGGCAGCAGTACCAACACTGTACTTGGTTCATAAACTAATTAATTAGCAGATTCCTACCTGAAAAGAAAAGATATGATCCTACTCCTAATTGTATTCCTAATTCTACCAGTAGGTCACAGCATTATGTCAGCAACAAAGAACAAAGCCTGTGTTTTCTTGATATGCCTGCCAGAACAGGAAGATATCAGGAAACAAACTTCATGTAAGTTTCCAGACCACCACCAGTCTTTTTTGTGGGATCTATACAATTTTTAAACACTGAACCGTTTTCTTCAAGATAACTAAATCACTGATTTTGGGTGGATAAGAGTGATGATCCCAGGCTGCTTTCCTACAACAGCTGCTGCGCATCACTGATGCTGCCAGTGCAGATAGTCCAAACCATACTTGATAGATTAAGTGTTTTGCAGCTACTTCTTGAGTCACCTCATAAAATCTTGCTCATTAAGACACATAGATCCCTCTTTTGCCACATACATCATTCCATTCTTGGGTTTCCTATTTTCACACCAGTGAGTACAAGTCCAGGGTGGAAAGCAGGTATAAATGACTAATGGAAAACTGAATTTTTAATCAGCTGAGTATTCATTCAGTTAACACTCTCTTTTAAATACTGCCTCCCATGTTCTCTGAAGAAAACTTTTTGAGGTTGGTTTTGAAACAGAATTTTGACAGCCTCTCTGCTGAAATGAAATTGCAAATGCACACATATATGTACATGCATTTTCTTATTTTCTCCTTCCTCAGTAAATAATTCAAACCCCCTTGCAGCTGGCAAATAAAAGAACAAATAAGTCCCCTTTTTCAGTTATTTGTGTACTTTTTAGTTGAGCTCCTACATGTAATTTATAACACTCATGAAAATTATCCTGACATTTTCCTATTCATTTATTAAACTTCAGGAGACCATTACAGTTTCTAGCCATTCAGAGGGTGTCATGCCATTTCTCACATGTTCCAAATGGAGCCAAAAAGATGCTGGCAACCCATCAACTACAAAGCAAACCTGCAAGCATATTTCCTCCAAAATGTGTTTTCCTTACATTAAGTTGGTGTGAAGATTTCTAGTCCTTACAGAGGAACAAAAATAGTCTGTAAAAACTCAGTAACTCAGTAATATTTCAGCATTATGATCAGAGTCAAAAAGAAAATTGAAAAGACTGGGCACCTTTCCACGGAAATGAGTGCAACTAGTGCAGTCTACAGGGATATTACACAAGAATCTGAAGAAAGGAAGCTAAGACATGGCAGCAGCACTTGTTGTTTAAGGTACCCAGGTGTTACACAGTCAGAAAGAAAACCAAATCCTGCCCCAAGAAATTATTTTCATAGACCAGAATTACTGTACACACAAAAGGCACCAGTCTGGCACCAGTAGCAGAACTGTAAAAAGGCAGTGAGTGAATACTTTTTTTTTTCAGTGTAACACAGGCAAATACAATGCAGATATAAAAATACTGTCATAAACTGTGACGTGAGAGGAGATGTGAGTGAGAGGGAGAGTTAAAGAACACAGGAGAAGCCATAAAATAAGCACTGCACAACTAGCAGGTTGAATGGATATAAATCCTGAAATATGTTTTAACTCTACTGTACAAGAGGGTAAAAGAGGGTAAAAAAGGTTTCTTCAGGCATCACAGTTACACTGTGCTTTTTAGGGGGGGAGAAATTTTGCCTTTCATCAAGGATCTTTTCCACTTTTCCTGCTCAGTAATACTAGTGTCTGTAAAGAGGATGGAAAAATAAGCATTGTTGGATACAGTATGTCCATATCCATGCAAGGAGACTAATGCTGTTTGGAATCTGGCTGACATGACAGTGAAGCATGGAACATAGTCCAGCCCTGTCCAATGTCTTTATCACTGACCTGGATGAAGGCATCAAATGCATCCTTAGCAAGTTTGCAGGTGACACTAAGCTGGGTGGAAGTGTGGATCTGCTGGAGGGTCGGGAGGCTCCAAAGGGATCTGAACAGGCTGGACCGCTGGGCTGAGACCAACGGCATGAGGTTTAACAAGGCCAAATGCCGGGTCCTGCCCTTGGGACACAACAACCCTGTGCAGCTACAGACTAGGAGACGTCTCTCTAGAAAGCTGCGTGGAGGAGAAGGACCTGGGGGTGTTGGTTGACAGCGACTGAACATGAGCGAGCAGTGGCCCAGGTGGCCAAAAAGGTCAACGGCATCTTGGCTTGTATCAGAAGCGGCATGACCAGCAGGTCCAGGGAGGTTATTCTCCCTCTGTACTCGGCACTGGGGAGACCGCACCTCGAATCCTGTGTTCAGTTCTGGGCCCCTCACCACAAGAAGGATGTTGAGGCTCTGGAGCGAGTCCAGAGAAGAGCAACGAAGCTGGTGAAGGGGCTGGAGAACAAATCTTATGAGGAGTGACTGAGAGAGCTGGGGTTGTTCAGCCTGGAGAAGAGGAGGCTGAGAGGAGACCTCATTGCTCTCTACAACTACCTGAGGGGAGGTTGTAGAGAGGAGGGTGCTGGCCTCTTCTCCCAAGTGACAGGAGACAGGACAAGAGGGAATGGCCACAAGCTCCATCAGGGGAGGTTCAGGCCTGACATTAGGAAAAAAATTTTCACGGAAAGGGTCATTGGGCACTGGCACAGGTTGCCCAGGGAGGTGGTTGATTCACCTTCCCTGGAGGTGTTTAAGGCATGGGTAGACAAGGTGCTGAGGGGCATGGTTTAGTGTTTGATAGGAATGGTTGAACTCGATGATCCGATGGATCTCTTCCAACCTGGTTATTCTATGATAGTAAAGGCAAGGTACCTTCTTACCCTTAAATGTGCCCATTCCACGTCCCAGCTAAGGCACTGGAGTAGGACACTCTGAAGAGTTTGCCCTGTGTGTCTCTACATTGCACATTCATTCCTGCCTCTTGTTTTACTGTTTATTGGGGTCTTACTTTTTTATGGTCTTGTTGCAGATGTAGCTCCATAGGCACCTCACTGAAAAGAATTACCATTTGCTTTTGCCTGCCTGCACACAATATTTCTTCTATCTTATGGTAATGACTGGGAAAGATTTTGTAGCTTGAAAAGCCACTTTAAGGTTACATGTGAAGCCCAGTTGCACAGAGAGATCGAAGCAGTCATAAGCCGAGTTTAAAGCACTTTTCTTACTCGAGAACTCCGGGTTTTTCAGGTCAGCTGGAACATCAGCAGCAGTTGAATCCCAGGAAACATGTACCTGAGCGCTACAAGTTGTCTCTGTGTTGCAAGCAGTAAGATGATGCTTTTAGACAAGGGAAAATACACAGGCTGGCAGGTAGAGTATGTACTGTGATTATTGAAACCTCAGTGTTTAGGGCACAAAAAACTCTGAAAATCTCTAAGGTCCCTCTTCTTATACCAGCAGAAGAATAGAGTACTGTGTTCCCAACATTATGGATGGAAAAACCTCCCAGAACAAAGTCCCAGACCTTATCACAATTTCTTCCTCAAAGGAAGTGAGGTTAAACAGTGCCCAAGGCCAATCGAAGCCTGCTTGGAAACCTTGTCTCTTGTTGCTCTAGGTATCAAAATAGGAAGTAAACAGCTTTGAAACAGTGCTGAGAATGGTTTGAAGGAAGTACGATTTCCTCTCCCTGCACTTGCTAAGTTTGCTTATCTTTCGTGCTCTCTACATCTCCCCCTTCACACACTGCAGCCAGCAAATGCTGCAGAGACCTTGCAGAAATGACCTAGAAAAATAATGTTTATATAAAAAAAATTCTACCACCAGTTCATTGCTTGGCCCTGAGAAACCTTGCAATGCTCTGCCTGAGAATAAGAGCTTGAAGAACGTTGCTTTAGTGGGGATAAACATACGTCACATCCCTTAGACCCTCTCCATCCAAGGCACAAGATCTTGGCCAAATATTTATCTCAAGTCAGAGATGATCTTACACCTTCCCTGAAGATGCAACCTGTGTCTGCTTTTCACCCTTTTTATATATTAATACATATGATCACAATGGCTAAAGTTCTTTGAAGTACTTTATAGGCATCACTTAATGGGAAAATGTTGCATTTCTTTAGTTCTCTTCTGATTTACATTGAACTTGGAATAAAAAATAATACCTTATCTGCCTAATCCATTAGCTAGAGATGTGATGAACTGGAGAGAACCAGAGATATGATGGTCTTTTCACCAAAGCTAGAGGCTTTTATGAAAAACTTGTCAACAGAAGACTTAGTAACAAGAAAGCATTAAGGGCTATAAAAATTGCCAAGGCATAAACCCTACATGTGGAGGCCAAACCAGGGTTCTGGTCTCATGGTCAAAGTGACCCAAGTTATTACTAGTGCATCAGGGGCTTGGGGGTGAGTTTTGATTAGGGTAAGGAGTAAATATATTATTTTTAGATACACTGGTCTTATGAAATTCACATTAGTTAAGAGAGTTTAATTCAGCTGCAGAACTGATAACAGCTCTCATGATCAAAGTGCCTGATGGACAGAAGGTGTTCTCAAAAACTGGAAAAAGCAGAAATGCAGTAGTTTAGCAGGGAGGAAAAGAGAAGAAGGAGAATGAGAACTCAGTATGCTTCATTCCAGTTACTAAAAAATACAAGGACAAATAAACAACTGTCTCCAAGATAAGTAGGCAATAAATTACAGGCAACATGGAATTGTTGAGAACAAATCACGTGAAACCATTCCACTTTTCTTTATAACAATAACAGACATTTTGGGTGGAGAGAAGCCACAAACGTAATTTATATTGATTTACACAGAACAGTGTCAAAACCCTTACTAGGCTTTTTCATAAGTTAACCAAAGAAGCATTTTCTAGATGAATCAATGATAAAGTGGATGCTAAACTGGTAGAAAGGAGACCCTGCAGGTCTTCATTTTTCACTGCAAAGAAGATGGAGCAGGGTTTTTGGACAACATGCCCTAAGTGGAGAATGATGTGACATTTTTGACAACTCACTCATGACATTTGACATGAGTGATTTGTCCAGTGGGACATAAAATATCATTGTTATTAGTTAGATTGCCACTGACTGGGAGGAGTGTTGGGACAAGCTGGCTTAGAGTCCTAAGGAATTCCCATAGGGAAGAGCAACCAGTCACACAAAGAAAGGAAAAAGATGTTGTGTGTCCAGAGATAAGGAAGATCAGTTGGGATGCAATAGCCGGCTTCAAATACAACTGTAAGCAGTTAATAGTGCTTGGGACTCAGGGCTAGAACAACACTCTTCTCTCCCCTAGCTCTGTATTTCCTCCAGTTTTAGTTGTAATGGAATACTTCTGCAAGCTATTAAAAAAAATGTAAATCCTGAGGTAAATATGCAAAAGACCTAGAGACATTTGGCATGGACTATTCTTATCTGAGGGTTGACAGGCAAAATAAACAGTAAACATTTTTAAATTTCATTTCACATTTTAATTCAAGATCAGTTCTTCACAGTGAACCATGAAACATTTATGAATAAATATTCCAATATAAAAATTAACTACCTTGCAAAACAAGAGAAATTTTTGAATTGCAAGGTGGCCCAGAATTTACCTGTGAGTAGTTTTATGAATTTTCATGAAAGCATTTTCACGTTTTCACATCCCATCACGTTCTGCTTTCACTATCAAGTTAGAGGCTATTTAATATTTAAAGGTAAAATCACTCAAAAAAACCAAGTTGACAAAACTTTTCTTTTTATTTGTTTTTGTCATTATCTTTGACAACTCATTCCTTCAATCCTTCATACCTGGTAAACGCATAGAATTTTAGCCTTTTCAGTATTTTAGAAAATCTGATTGAGATTTTATAAGCATTTTTATTAGCTTTTCTTCATCAATGCAGTCACAGGTTTTAAAGTCAAAATTAGCACTCAAAACCATTTGAGAATTGTAGGGTTTTTTAATACTCAAAGACTCAACGAGTAAGCAGACAGAATCCTTACAAAAAGAGAGAAATGGGAGTTATAATTGCCATAATCTCTGGAATTGGGAAGGATGACCATATTGATTATTTTTTAAGGAATCAAACTAAAATAGGCCAAATCATACAAAGAATAATTTGGAGGACAATGAAGAAAATCTTCAGAATACTAGGCCTTTGAGAAAGTCCTGGCATATTAAACAGGCAGATGCTAATGCAAGTTGAAAACTGGATATTAAACCCATGTTAAGAGAACACTTTTTTTCCCACACTCAGACTGAATTTCTAAGACCTGCCAGAAACAAAAGCTGGTTATTTGTAAGAGGTACATGATCACACTCATGTCCAGATTCAGTTAGGAACTGGGGCATGGTAAGTAACCAGAGAGCATGCCAGAGAGCATGGAGTTTTCTGTCCAGTAAACATGAAAAGTGAGGAATTGATCTTTTATGGAGAGAAATGGTGAACAAATCTTGTTTTTTTCTGAATGCATAGCTGCCCTTCTCCCAGCATGACCGTGTCTGAAGCAGGAGAAAGAAGCATTCTACATGCAAAGAGGCTTCATAAGCAGGATATTTAATAACAGACATGGCAAAAAGTGTTCTCCTCTCTTTTTCTTAAAAAAGCTTCAAATACTCTTGGTTTCATCCCACTGTAGAAAACAAATATGTCAAAATATTTAAAAATAAAAGGGTTGCAGAATGGAAAAACAGTTTCCTGCCAAATGTTATTTTCAAGTCCATTGAGTTAAGCCATTCTGACCTAATTGTTTAAGTTTCAGATTGACTTGGCTAGCCTTTAGCCTTCTGGACAGAAATTACTTACTCTGTGTAAGCAGCACTTTGTGAAACTCTCCACAGAAGTAGCAATGGCAGGTATCACGTCAGGAACCCCAATTTGAAATGGGTCAGCATTTGCTGTCAGAGTCTGCATACAAGAGGTTCTTCAAAAACGCTCTTTTCTCACACTCTAAGCCCATAGCAAACACTGTCACCTCCTATTGAGACTCCATGTTGGAGCTTGGCTTACACAACTTTATTTGCAGTTCTTTTATATGCAAGGGGAATTCTTAAAAAAATGTAATTATTGTGACGGAAGCCACAAATCTTGTTCTAGGAATCCACACATCATTTCAGTATTTCAGTTGAATAACAATTTTAAATGTACTTTTCTGATAATAAAATCGCTTTTACTGCAAAATGGAAATTGCCCTAGGGCAAAGTAAAACAAGTCATATTTGTATCATGTAAAGTATTTTGTGATGTGACAAACTATATGTACACTTTGTTTTAAAAGGAGAGAAAAAATTCTTTCAGTTCGTGTGTGGAAGTCTGTATGAGGTGCCAAGCTTTCATCGAAGAGAGAGCTTAATTTGAACACCTGAACCAACAACGGATATTTCAAAATCCATCCATACATATTGCACTGCTTTTATTTGAAAGTTCAGAAAATAATGGTGGTAAGAATTTAAGTAGCACGTTAAATCTTCAGCCAGTCTTTCCACTCAATATATTTGTTAAAATAATGTGCTGAAGCAGCAGGAATTTTTCCATTCTAAATCTTTAAACAGATGCATAAAGCAATAAAGTGTTTCACAGAAAAAGTTTCATATATGATGTGAGTCGAAACAGCAACATAATGAAGATATGATATTGAACTGTACACTAATTAGTTTCAGATTTTCAGTCTAACATTTGTAAATGGTTTTGACATTAACATTCTTATAAGGTAAAACCTGCAACAGACATAAGACGATGGAGAAAAGTCAGTTATCATTAGCATATATTTGGAGTAAATATTGGTTTGAATTTTTTAAAAAATAGCTGTTTCAAGTATCACTTCTACAAATTCAGAGTACTACTCTACTAAGGATTTGGCTTACATCATTTTAAGCTGATTTCCCACTGTAGCTGACCTTGCATTTACTGACAGACTGACTGAAGGGGTGTCTGAGACACAGAAATCACCAGAAGCAATTAGAATGCTGATTTTGTCTGGACAGATGAGATCAGGTGACAAATATCGAACGCCTCCAAACTCAGTGCCCTACCGCAATACACAAGCACCATTGGTTCTGGAAATGTGCATGAAAAATGCCAGAACAAATGTATGGGAATCAGACACTCATCTTGCAAATACACACACATGGTGGGAGCTGCACCAGGCAGCACTAGCATAGTTTGCAGGTTTAGACGTCACTTCTGATGTAATGTGGCTGCCACAGGATCTGCCAAAATGGATTAAACCAGATTTCCTCTTTTCCCTGTTTGCACCGTGTATTGGCTACTTGCTCATGGTTCCCTTGCCTGTATTCACACTAGGTCAGCCCTGTCACCTTCTTTATAGAGACAAACCTTTCCTGATGACCATCTGCATCAACTTTGCTTAGAAATAAAACCCATTATGTTACCCTAAGAAATAGATAAGCTGTCGTGAGATTATGTCAAAAGTTAAAGACGTACGTTTTCTTGATTTGACAGTTTAAGAACCAGTTCTCTGCATACACATTTACATCCTGGCTTTCCTCCAGAAGCATCCTATCATTCATTCTTAGATAAAATACATATAATAATATGTCACTACACAGTGCCTACACAGATCTGCTTCCAGGAAGAAATCTTAGGCAGACTCCTGTGATGCTTGTAGAATTCCACTAATAAACCCTGAATTTTAAGATATGCCTGATGGCTTCTTTTTCATCTCATAAATAACAGGTATTATGCAAGCTCTTCCTAAGGATAATGAAACAGAATTAATTGAACACTCATATGAAAATATTGTTAAATCAGTAAAGCTTAGTCTTAAAACAAGATCTGCAGTTTCCAGAGTCTGTTGTATTGCCCCTATTTAGCTGGACTGCATATGGTAAATCATAATATTTCATCAAATTTCCAATACAGCCTCTTTGGCAGTGAAAGAATTGCGGACTAAAAACTGTTACTAAGAAATAAAACTTCTTCAGGGTTTTGCATCATAGGGGAACAGTTATTTTCATGGAAAGAAGGAATCTTTTGATAAGGAAACAAGCTACAGAGGCAGCAAAATATGTGAATTTTGCTAATTATGCCACTATTAGAGTGTGCTTTGGGAAGCAAATTGCATCTATCTTTTTCTACAGGCTACTTATTGCTAGGCTGAACCCATCTCCTGTGGGCAAACTGGAAACATCCCTGCCAGATGAGGACACAGCTTGAAATTTCATTTAACTTACTATTTGGAAAAGAGAAACTAAGTGTAAGAAATGCAGAACAACGCTGCACTCAAACAAGATTAACCTTGCTTATTTTGGTGTTTTAACCTAGTCAAAGAGTCTCTGCCTGAGGAATTAAAATTTTTGTAAAGACTCAGAGGTGTTTAGAAGATGACTTGAGTAGTTCCTAGAGTATTTTGTGACAAGAATAATTAGACAGTGATCTGAGTCTGTGTGAAAACAAAATGAAATTGTTGCCTTATTAGTGCTGCTAAAAATCCCCAGGATATAAGGCCTGTGAAAAGTTTCATTGGCCACATGAATTTAAGTAAACATTTGAAATAGAAGATCTGTCACAATATTTGGTAGCATTGAGGGAATAAATTAAGCTTTTTTGGCTTCTTGGGGAAGAATGAAGATCATCAAGCATGTAAAGATGCTCTGGAATGCAGGCACATTCAAAATGATTGGAAACATGGAAATGTGATAGACGTTTGAAATGGGTTTGCATCTTAGAAAACCAACAAAAGGACAAATGCAGGATATACTTCCTGAATCATTGGATAATACAGGAAAAAAAATTCTGGCATGAAAATGGTTGTGTCTACAACGAATGCTGGAAATGCATGAATGAAAAATGGTGCCTTTTTGCAGCTAGATTTAATTGTCAATACACTTTGTAAAGCAGAAGAAGTAGGTCTGCAGATAAGTGTGTTATTATCATTAAAATATGTACACTGCATCAAAGCATGTCAGATAGGTTGCAAGTCAAACAGACAGTCCGCAAACACTGAGTAAAGGAGAAGAATGTCTAGAAGAGCAAACAGCAACAAAGCTGGTGAAGGGGCTGGAGAACAGGCCTTATGAGGAACGGCTGGGAGAGCTGGGGGTGTTTAGCCTGGAGAAGAGGAGGCTGAGGGGAGACATTGCTCTCTACAACTACCTGGAAGGAGGTTGTAGAGAGGAGGGTGCTGGCCTCTTCTCCCAAGTGACAGGGGACAGGACAAGAGGGAATGATCTCAAGCTCCACCAGGGGAGGTTCAGGCTGAATATTAGGAAAAAATTTTTCACAGAAAGGGTCATTGGGCACTGGCAGAGACTGCCCAGGGAGGGGGTTGAGTCATCTGCCCTAGAGATGTTTAAGGCACGGGTGGACGAGGTGCTAAGGGGCATGTTTTAGTGTTTGATAGGAATGGTTGGACTCGATGATCCGATGGATCTCTTCCAACCTGGTTATTCTCTGATTCTCTGATTCTATACTTGATTAAATGGTCAGGGCACAATAAATGTCTAAAATATGAACATTTTCTCGTAGAGCAAACACAGTCAAACATATGTGAGGCTGATTTTTATAGCCAGTTTGTCCTAATGCCTGTCATAGGTCAGCTTTTAGCAATTATGAAAAACACACTTAGGAATCAGTAAGTCTACACTTATATTGTCCCCAGTAAATTGCTACCCTTTTCTCAAAAGATACAAAAAATTGGTGTTTTCCTGAAATTGCTCCCAGGCTAGAAGCCCACATCCCAGTCTGAACAAACATTACTTACTTCTTAGGAATGTAAATCTCCGAGCACCCCGGACTTTGAGAAACACAGGTCAATCCTTAGTATGAGAATGGTCCTCCTTGTTCTGCTCCACTCCAGGGGCCAGGAGGTGGGTGACCTCCACCCCTATGAGCAGAAAGAACCCAGACAAAGGATCAGGGGGCAAATAAGAGCAGGTCATTTTGCACTGACTTACATTCATTTACACGTAGTAAGGGCATGCCCTCCACTAGACTCCTGTGTGGTGGCTGCTATCTAATGATGGCGTGTTTCAGGGCCTCTCAAATGAGGGCATTTAAGTGCTCTCTTAAGAGATTTTTTTTCTTTTTGCTCCTTTATTTCATATACATATTCACCATAAATGCAAAGGCCTGGCTTGCTGTAAACTCCTGGAGGAGGCAACAACATTGCATAAAAGGGGAAGCAGAGCCTTTCCTGAAATTATTTTAAAAGTTTTTAACCCACCGATGCAAGCAAATTATTAAAGCACTATAACAAATACCACATCACAGAAGTAGGGTAGCTAGCAATGTGACACACATCAGGAAAGGAGACCATTGCTGTGAATCCACAGCCATATATACCAACCTCTGTGGACATGTCTCAAACTAATTGTTGTATGTGTACTGCCCTGGGAGCACTCAGAGGAGTCAGATATATTCTCATCACCTTACAAAGAGTATTAGGGAATATCCTGAGGAAATTTAGTTCCCAGGGACAGACATTAGAAATGTGAAGATGAATAAGGAGCACTTTGCTAACAAAGTAACTCACAAGAACTCAGCAGCCTACTTTCCTCCCTACCCCAACCTTTTTTTTTTTCTTCTATAAGCAGAAGCCTTCAATTCCCTTCAGTTCTGGCATGCTTGCCTGCACCTAGAAGCAAAGTCTTCATTAGGGGTATGGGAGACAGATACAAAGGCAAACCAGGTAGTTTTCCTACTCTCCTTCCATACTAATGTGAGCTCTTTACAGTGAAATCTGTACTGGAACAGCATGTCTAGAGGCAAGAGAATATTTCACAGAGTTGTTGAGCATCACATAATGTTCAAATTACCGAGCTAAAATTTAAAAATTCATAACCAGTAAAAATTGTATTAAGTTAAATAATTGTCACTGAACAAGTTGAAGGATAACATAAGCAAACAATGGAGTTACCAATAGTTACTATAATAATAAAAATCACATTCCCACTTAGCTCTTTCATACATTTGAAGACTGCCAAATGACTTATTTACTTTTACTAGATAGTACTTACTGATTCTAACAAAGCCAGTAAAAAACAAAACTGAGTTTTGCAGCCTGACAAATGGAAACTAGTGAATAATGAGTTGAAAAAATTTGATAATGTACAGCTGTACTATTCACATTTTGGCAATAAGTACCAGTCAGCAGCATCAGAATGTCTTCAACAATGACAGTAAATCATGGTCAGTTGCTTAGAGCCCAAAATTTAAATCAGGTATTTATGAATCAACTGCTGTAGACTAATCATGAAGTCAATCATCATTACCACTGACATGCAGAACTCAACAAATAAATATTATTATGAAATTTTGCCTAAGATCTGCTTGATATTTCAAGCAAAATTCAATTCCCTTATAGCACACTAAGAAGCAACTTCTTGTTCAGATCTCTAAGATGAAAGAAAAGACTCAACTGCATAACTAGGTATGATGGTAATTGCTTAAATTTTTCATATTCAAAAATCTCAGGCTGAAGAATAGACTCAGATGGATAACTAGGTATGATAGTAACTGCTTAAAAGCTCAACATTACACCAACTTTAAACATCAAAAAGTAGTTTTTAGTACTCTTTCAAGGAAACCTTGTTCTAGGGCTATCACTGGGATTAACAAGATAATGTCACATAAAATTTACTGCTCAAAGCTATGAAGTAATCCTAATTACTGGCTAGCTGAACATTTTTACATTATAAAAGCTGGATTAAAATAACTCCAACCAAAGAGATCAGTACAATAACATGAGAAAATGAGACAGAGCTAGTTTTGCTCACACTGGATTTGCTGCACATACAAGCTGTTTTTGTTGGACAAAAGTTAGTACTTTAATTTCTTCTGTGTTCTAAAATTTTAATTTTTTTTCCACCAAAACCATATATGTATTTCTTTCGAAACTCATGCAATTTGAAGCAAGAAGTGTTGATTTCTCTGATTTCCCTGGCACTGAACCAGCTGGGTAGACTCCATCTACATGCCAGCTCTCTGAGTAGTCCATGGGTGGCTGTTTCAGAAGAAGAGAGAAACTCTCTGAGAATGAGGAGATCCTGGTCACTCTGATCTTCAGAAAAGCTGATTCTTTTCCAGAATTATCAACAGTTTAAAGAATCCTTTGCAGAAGCACAGTCAGCAGCTGGGGAGTTCTTTTCCTGCTAACCTGAGAAGAGGTTTCATTTTTAGTTGTTGTCTAACTGCTCAAGCCAAGATTTTACCATGTCCCAATTCTCAAATTTCAGCTTTATTTTAAATCAGAAAGCTAACAAAGTGGATCGTGAGAGCGAACCTGCCATTGTAGCTTCTGCCTAGAAGGAGACATATCCTCATTACATTCAAGTTCTTCTGTCTTCCCTTCACACGTAGGAAGATTGCATTCATCTTTTGTTAAACAAACCTCATGTTCATTTTTAAGTATCATAACTATAATTAGTATGCCATGAATAGACTGAAAAATCTTCTTGAAACTTCTAATAGCCTAGAAAAATTAAACATATGATGTAAATGAGAATGTTTTCTAACTAGGAAGATACTCTGTGGTTACTTCTCTCAAGACACAAAATGCACATGTTGGTACAATTTTTTGCCCAGGTAGCTGAATACAAAGTCTCAAGCAGCTAAAATACATATAGAGACAATAGCTGAAAAAATAGTTAGCTATGCATTCATTTGGAGTCTCAAGGTTCTTTACAAAAAATAACTGCAATTTGCATTGTTTTAGGGAAACTGGTCATTCTTAAGAAGTTCCTGTTGCCAAATAAGACAAATCTGTTAATTTATGCACAGATGATTAAAAATCTGTTTTCTTTTTGGTTTTGGGGTTTGGGGGTTTTTTTAAGGAACTTTCCTATATATATTTGTTTCTCTCAAGTCTTTAGGAAACATTACAAACAATAAACATGATGACAAACTTGCTGATTTCTAAATAAGGAAAGATTTTCAAATACTAAGCTTCAGTATTTCAGCAAGACCAATAAGTTCCTGATGGAAGCCTTCCTAAGAGAGTCATAAAGATTTTTTGGTCAGTGTGCAGTTCTACCATTTGCAATATGATACAACACTCACAGTAGTATCGAAAGTTCAAATCATTATATCCTGCCAACAAGCTTTAAAACTGCTCTTGGACAGCACTAATGTATCTGTTTGGTGTCAAACATAAGACCAATAGTTTCCCTGTTGACCACTATTTATTAACCTGATTTTCTGGATAGCACAACAGAAGATACAACTTCCAGAACATAACTATAGTCATAGAAAAGAAAGCAGAAACAAATGGCACGCTTGTTTGTTCAAATTATTTCATGGTTAAAGCAAGTAAGGACATCCCTGCACGCACAAGGAACAAATCAGTGAGGAGTGGACACATTCACAATGCTGAAACCCAGCAAGGAGGTCCTAGTGTTAATTCCTGGTGCTCTGTGTATGCCTGCACAGCTATAATTAGCTGTCAAAATGCAGCACGTAACCCTAGCAGAAATATTTTGTAGGTTAAGCTCCTCATATAAAACTAAAGAAAAATATGCTGGGAGTATTTGTCCATGTAATGCTACAGCAGTATTCATAAGCTGGCTTCTACATGCAATATCAGGTTTCTCCATAAACACAGGGTATATGTGTATGCACTTCTGCATGTATAACCCCAAAATATTACAAGGCTGACATTAACTAATTCCCATCAGTTGTAAATCACAGTGTGAAATATGCAATAAAACTTACTGAGTCAGAGGCACCACTCCTCCCTTCACATCCAATACAAGTTAGGCCTGCAACTCAGTTTAAATGTTCTATTTCAGATTTTTTTTTAGTATTCCCAGCGTTATTGTTTTCTAAGTAAGGAATTTCAAAGAAATTGGTGAAGTATGTCATGAAAGATCAGATATGTGCCATCAAGTATCAGATGGAGGATGGAATAATTTTAATGAAAATCATGCTTTTCTATCATTGTTTCTCAAAGGACAAACTGAAAAGACATAAAATGAATCCTCTTTGCCAAAATTAAGACATTAAACTTCTTAGGGGAATCTTCAGTAGAAGAATATCCAAGCAGAAAAGTGGAGTGCATTTGGAGTTCTCAAACCATATGTGTAGATGTCACATAAAATTTTATGAGACTTTTTTGAGACATTTGTAATAAGAATATTGAAAATAATCTGAACTCATGAAAGTGTTTTCTAAGTATCATGAATATCAATGCCCTCCATGTTAACATAACTTCCATAGAAATACAGGAGATACTTTTTATTTGTTTATACATATAAAGAAGAGGACTTTCTTCACATATAAATGGGACCATGACCCTCTTCCGCACTGTGTATACATTTTCCAGCATCTAATCTGTGTAAATAACCTCTTTATGGAAAGACAGGCTTCCATGCTGAGAAGGAAAAGTTAGAGGCTCTTGCAATTAATAGAACTGGATCGTTAAACAGGTTTCTCAGCTCTTGAGAGGACTAAGAATTCCTGCAGCTCTTACAGCTCCCTCCTCCCAAATTTGTTTTTTATTTCCTGCTAAATTCAGTCCTTGACAAGATTTGAAACAGATTAAAGTCTCTCCTTCTCAGTTTGTGGTCTCTCAGAAGGTTAGAAGTTCATGAGTTCATTCTTCCTCAATGGTAAATAAATGCCAGAAGAAGAGGAAGAAGAAGAAAAAGAAGAAGAAGAAGAAGAAGAGGAAGGAGAAGAAGGAGGAGAAGAAAGTGTCAAAAAGCTCAGGTCAAAACAAACAAACAAACAAAAATAAAAATAAAAAGAGCACAGTCGTGTTCATTATTGAGATTGAGGCCTCTTAGTCTGCCAAACCAGTGGCTATTTAAAGATCTTCTACACTTTCTTTCTATGTTCTTCCTGGGTTGACCTTCCCCAGACCATGGCTAGATAGGGAAAAATAGTCAAGCACAAGGGAATGATCCTTTAATTAACCATTGCCCTCTGCAGATGGGGTCACCAAAGCAATGAGCTTACTCAGCATCCACCAGTAAAATCTTTTGGTAAGAAGTCAGACCATAACCACACAGCAGGCTCCCTCTTCCCTTGAGTTTCTAGCCCCAACCACATCTGTCCCACAGGGACAGCAACCTCTAAGAGTGCTATCCAAGCAGGGTCAATCCTGAGTCATCCTCAAGCCTGCATGTGCCTCAAGCTTTGGCATTGGATACAAGGAATAATAATAGACAAGTAAGGAAGTTTAAACTAGCCATGTCAATACGAGGGAGTGATTTGGCAAAGTGAAATAGCTGAAGCCAAGGACCCAAGAATTGCACTAAAGATCCTTCAGAGTTTAGACCCAAAGTGTTTAGGACTAGCTATGGTCTGGTCCCAGGGACCAAATGCTCGCTTGTGCCTGCAGCTCAGATGAGGCAGTCCTGGAGTGCCTCTTGGAGCTCTTAAAAGCAGTCCAGTTTATACACCAAGTACTGCACCATGACAAAAATCAAAGCACAGTAAGTGCTTACAAACAGAAAATTTTCTTCAAAAACACTCTCCTGCTCCAAGTGTCATGCCAAGAGATCAAGATCAATGTCCCCCAACAAGTAAATCCACTGTCTTTCTGGGGCAGCCTTTCACCTTCTAACCTCTGTCCCAAGCCACAAAAATACCAGTAATATAGCAGGGAGGTTGACTGATCCTAAAACACATCATTAATTTTTTCATGTTCCTCATGGACTCGTCCTATTGGGAAATCAAAGCCCAAGGTCTGATTATGCAGAAAAATAGTTCAAATCAATTTTTATCTATGCACCTGGGAGAGGTGGGGAACAACATTGGGCAAGAAGTTTATTTACTGCATATTTTTGTATCCTTTCCATTTAGTGTGGAGTATGTTCTATGTGAAGAAGGGAAGCAGCACTTCTTTTTTGCTTGTGAAACCAGCACCTTCCAGCAAGTAGCTGACACTCTTAGTAAACCTCTTTTGGGGTTCTTCATGTAAAATGCAGACTCATGGCAATCATTTACACCACTTTCACATTTCTATCTTTCATTTCAGTCATTCCATTAGGCGTTAGTATTGTACACTCTTGGTGACCAGTACCTGTAGACACAGTGGGATGTCAGCAACGCCCTTAGATGTCACAGCAAGTCCAGAGGGGAAGGAAGGGGCAAGAACTGCAGCATTACACAATTACACTTTTTATACATCCACAGCACCCAAACCACATAGAGAGTAACTTTCTAGAGGGAAGGTAAACAAAGGTATAATCTTTAATGGAAGCTAATTTACTTCACAAACATTTTCAAGCCTTAAAAGAAGACCACCCTCCAGCTTTTGGGCGGAAGCCTGACTACTGCAAAATAGCAAAACAACTAAAATTCATTTCATTGAAAGTAAGCAAAACCACAAACCTAAGCATTCAAAATAAATTTTAAGAGTATAAAATAAACCTTTGCCAACAATCTGGTGCCTATTTCAATGACAGACTTGGGCTACTGTTACTTTAAAAAGAACGTTTTCACAATATACTGTGATGTAATCCAAACACTGCAATAAGATTCAATTAGGAACTCTGAGCCTCCCCATCCTGAAGGAAAAAAAAGAAAAGGTCAGATTGCGCTTAAACAGAGAAGAGAACCAGAGGAAGAGTTTCTGACCCAAGGAAATCATACTTTTTTGGCATGGGATGTGCAGACTATACAGATAATCCTCCTTTCCTTCTGAAATACCTCAGTGACTTGAATGGAAATGCTCTTATTTCCCTCAGGGGCAATCATGATACCATTTCCTTATGCATGAACTTTGATGTTTCTAAGTGATTCCTAGAAATCTCCCAGCTGTCTACAATATGCTTCTCCTCTAGGAGTTACTCACCTCCAGGAGCAACACATCTTCCTAACCATCCAGCTTGAAAACATATGAGCCCTATTCCTGCACTCATGTCTCCATCCCTTTTTTTTTCCCTCTTGCAACCACAGGTGTTGTGCAATGTGTCTGGACCTGCACTGACCCTCTGTGGATGGTAGGACAGAGTTCCATGGTGAAAAAAGGGGACCACTTTCATTTTCTTAAAGGAGAAATGTGAAATCTGCTGTGACTTGTACTGCTTCTTCAGTATCAAATTCAGCTGCTACAATCTCCTCCAGATCAAATGACTGAAGTGTTGGCAAGAGCAGTATCGGCACCCAGTGGACCTATGCCAATATGCCTCCATATTCCTATTCCTTTCCCAACTTATTCAGACTCAGCGTCAGCATGAGAAACATGTTTACCTGTTCCTCTTTACTCCCAAGGAAATCCAGGATGGCTGTGGCTGCGTCTACATGCACTTTTCAGGTTCAAAATGAGGAACGGTACAACAGCAAAGTGCATTCCACCTTTACTTAAGAGTATGATTTAGTAGTGGACAGGTATGGTTGGATATGATAATCTCAAAGGTCTTTTCCAACCTAGGGATTCCTTTATTCTATGATACATTACTGTTGGAGCTCAAACGAGTTCTTAAAAATATTACTAAATGCTGCTATTCGATCTGTGTACATAGTAGAAATACAAAAAAAAACCCAAAACCCAACACCAAGCCTAAACCAAAAAACAACGAATGTGCCACGTCCCCCCTCCACAGGTCCTTAACCGCTTCTGCTACTGGATCAGCCAGTGTTTCATCCATGCACTCATATAATTCCCTTGTGCCTAGTTCCTCAGAGCTCAGTTGAGCCTGTCCACTCTCCTCCATTAACCCACAGCAGTGTTTTCTTGCCTATTATACAAAATCCTGTGAAATACACATTCACACAACATATGCATAATGTGTCCTTCAGGATGCCTCACTGAAAGGTTTCAATGATGACTTTTCACATAAACATGCTGGCCAGCCATTTTGCATCTCATGATTTCATCCATGGGTCCTGAGTATAGGTCCAGATCTCCAGAATCTGCACTGGTATTTTAGTGCCCACGTCCAGACATGTTTTATGCTTTCCTCACTACAGCTCCATCCTTTGTGGTGCTGGTCACAGCACCACCAGCAAAGACACAGTTCCTACAAAGCACAGACTTTGGGACAAGCAAGGCAGATACATAACTTTCATTCCCCCATGCTCTTCCTTTCAGCCATTTGATAAGATTAAAGGAGATGGAGGGAAATGCCAGAATCTCAGTGAAGGTGACAGACTATTGCTCATGCAGGGGGAAGTTTTGTTTTGCTGTTTTTTTAATATGATCAGCTCATGGCATTAAAACAATTATTGAGAGGCAAAATGTCATTTGAACAAACACATATGTCTTATCTACAAAAAAGAGATAGCATTTCATAGAGCTGTAGGAACGACACAGCAAAGCAGAAGTTAATCCATGAGTTCTCTCTTAGACTGGCCACTCTTTGTGAAGTTTTCTTGGGGTATTGACCAATCTCTCTACAGATTGATTGGTCAAAGACAGATCTTGCCTTTCTTCCAGCCCAGTATAAAAATAAGAAAACAAAAAAAAGAAAAAAAAAGAAAGAAAATCATACTGAGAAGCAAAGCTAATAAAGTCTATGTGCACATTTAGCCCTTCCCTGAGAGTTGCCATAGTGATTTTATGATGCTGCTAAGGAAAACCTTTGGCTTGTATGGATTTGGAAACAGAAATTCTTTGCATATCATAGTCATTAACTAGCCTAGCTAAGAGTTACTCAATGTTAAGACTGGCCTACATGGACAGGAAACAATTACCTCTTGATACTAACAGCTTTTTCATTCAATAATGAAAAAAAGTTATTTTTAATCCTGGACTACACTTGAAAAAAAACACAAACATATTTTCCTAACCAACCTAAATGCAAAAATGAACATTTACCCTAAAATCAATTTTTTTTAAATTATGCAAGATCATTTCTCATAATATATTTGGATCTATTTCAGCTATTGCTGGAGACAAACAGTGACTCTTGGAGTTCAGAGTGCCTCAGGGCTGCTGTGGCAAGTTTGTACTGTCCCATTGCTGTGCTCAGAGAGGGTTGTGTCATTGGTATGAGGTATAGCTGTGACACTGGAGGGCTGAGCATGCAGAATTGGGCTTGGCTATAGTCCTTATTACCCCCACCATGGCACAAATGTTCCCCTTATAGTAAATGCTGGAGCAATTGCCAACAGCAGGGAGTTTTCCTCTTCAAGGGCAATTTTCACAGTGTCTCTCTGGTCTAGTTAAGAAAACAAGCTAGAAGTCCATGGCTTAAGTATCTCCATATAAAAGATTAACACTACAAGAGCTTGGTTTGCAGAAACAGAAGTTTCAAACAACAGTCTTAAGTAATGAGTCAAGGTGCAGGATGAGGAAAGAGCTGTTAGTCGTGTCTTTCCAAAAAAATGCTTATTCATATCCTCATGCAAAACTGCCCGGAACACATCTCTTGAGTATTTTAAAATGAACATTCTTTTTCTCAAGCAACTGAAAGTGATAAAAGTTTCCTATTACTTAAATATGTAACAAGATCATGACACACAGGATTTCTGGTAAGAAGCTTTTATTTACTTTCCAGTTCAAACCACAGGATCTCATTTTGAGCTAAGGATGTCACTTAATGGCAGGTGCCACTGAACAGGGCTGGTAGGACAAGTGGACATGGGGTCACTCCTGGGAGGGGACACATGAACTTCATCAGCCATGGGCAGTGTTGTAGCAGCACTGCAACTCAGTTTGTGATCCAAGGGCTTGGGTTTATTTCTATCCAAGATCAGGAAAGGATATTAGTGTAGATTAGAAGATTTTTTTTAACTTGTATGGGAAGGTTTCTTGGCCTTCAATGGAAGAGTGATTGAGCTGAGGCATAGGCCAGGGCAAAGGAAGCTGGGCTGTAGTAAACTGCAGAGACATCGAGGGAGGTATTTCTTAGCCAGAAAGGAGAGTTGTGTTAGGAGCAAAGAGTGAGGGTAAAGGACAGAGAAGCTGTCAAGAGGGAACTGCACACATGTGCAACACGAGGAAGGAAAATGAGCATGTGGAAACACTGCATTCTCTTTGGATTTCACACATCCTGGCTAGTGCAGCTCCTTCCTAAGGTGAGGTAGCCACAGCAAATAACATATAAAGCGTACATCCCATTGCAGAGATATTTTAGTGGTCCCAGCTGAGATGAACTGCTTACTCTGTTTTTTTTCCTTTTGACTTGTCATTGCTTGCTAGCTCTGAACTGGTCACGAACTTGCAGAAAATGTGCCTGGAAACCACAAGGATAAGCCAGCCAGTCTTGGCAAGAGATGGCACAGTTGCAAAGCATCTTCCCTGAGTTCCCCAAGCAGAGTTGTGCTCCTCTAGATACTCTGCCAGCACTGGGGAGAGTGGAGCAGTGACCTTTCTTCTGCAGCCTGGAACAGATGAGTTTGGGCTTCCTTGATGAGGGTTTAGGGGCGCAAGGGAGAAAGGATATTTCAGTCTACTGTTCATTGCCAAGAAAATCTTTCAATAAATGAGAGATAACTATTTGTTTGGTATTGGAACAGCTTGCATCCAAATTCTTCCTCTGTTGGAGCTCAGTTGTATTTTATTTCACTGGTAGAGCAATCCTGGCTCCAGTTCTGAGGGGTGGGTTTGTATTTTGGATAACTGCCTGATAAGCAGTGGGATGGGACCCCTCAGCACTTCCCCATGTGGTGAATCCAGCTTCTACCACAGGGCTATTTCAAGAGGTGGAGTTGTGGGAGAGGGAAAATGTTATATTTTTCACATTTCTTAATACACTGGCTCAGAAATTACTGAGGTCTCTTTTTAGTTTCATTTGGCCCATAATTTATTTCTTGCCCCTTTCTCTGAAAGCCGTGTGTGAGCGACACCATTCTGCAGACATCAATGGCTCTGTTAGGTGGCTTATACTCATACTTTGGCTGGAATTTCTGAAGTTAGAATTATACAAAACTTAACCAAAAAGCAAAGCCAAGGGTTGAAGATGTGTGGGTTGGTTTGGGATTTTCTTTTTGCTGGGGATTTCCCAATGAGGATCCTTTCTGCCACTGTCCCACAGTTAAGAAAAATAATCGTTCCCATGGTCCTGAAGCTGCTGCAAAAACCTGTAGACAGCTGCTGACTCGTTAGGGCAGCTGGCAGGACTCTCAGGGTGCCAGTAAGCCTTGCTGACCCTGAACAACCTCCCATGGGGCCTCCCTGACACCCACAATGCCCTGAGAACAATCAGGGAATGGAGACAAGGATGGAGGCCAGTTCCCTAGCATCATCCTGTTGAGGAAGACCAAGAATCAAGAACTGTCCTATGGGCTTGGCACCCAGAAGAACAGAAACAGGCTGCATGTATGATGGAGGAAATTATGGCCTGAAAGCACATCACCCATGAGACACCACTGATAGGTAAGTTGTCCACATGGCAATTGAACACATGTTCTTACTATGTGGATCTCTGTAACTGGCCTCTGCTAGTAGCTCCCTACAGAAAATGCACACAGTGGATGAGAATGGGAACCAGGGGGAAAGTGGCTGAAAAAAACTTCAGAAGCAATTTGAAGAAAACATAAAAGCATGGAACACTGGGTTTTTCTGATGATTATAAACACAATATAAGACAGAAATCCTCTCTTCACTTCACACTCCAGTCACAGATCCTGTTACCATAGAAGCTGTTTGTTTAACTCCCGTGTCATGGACAGGGTTATGATCTGGACAAGAGTCTCAGGTGTGAAGTTCCTAAAGACTAAATGGCAACTGTATGTAGAGCAGTGTTAAAATCATCAGCAACATGCTCCACTCGGTCTCATTATTGTGACTATACCTACCTTAGTGGGCCAATGCAGGACTTCAGCAGGGCTACAGTTCTTTTTGTGAACTACACTGTTACTCTGCTATTGATGTAGTAACAGCTATGCAGAGAAGTAAAAATAAGAGGGGATAGTAACAGCTGAATAGAGATGTAAAGGTGTAACAAGAAGAGGACTACTAATTACCTCAGACAGAGGGACTAAAGTAAATTCTTGTCCTTATAGCACACAAAGCAGAAAAATACGTTTCACAATGGCACTGTCTCTTTTTAAATCTTTACAACGTTTTTAGAAAACACCTGCAATCTGGAGATTCCTCAGCAAGGACTGGAAACACAGACCTGTTGGCGATTGTATCACTGGGTCATTTGGAATCTTTCTCAGTCCTGCTAAACCTTCTGAGTAAAGTTTATCCTCCTCGTTTTTCAGTTGAAAGCCACAGCCTCTAGCAAGAGCAGTATCTGGGCAAGCCAAGCCGAAAGCCTTTTGTGTGGAGCCTGGGAGCGAAGGCCCAGGGCGATAGCGCAGCCAGCGGTGCCATCTAGCTGCTGTGCTGCCCCAGAGTGATGCTCGCCGTGGTCCTGGGCCTGTCATTCCTCATGGACCTTCCTGAAATGACGTCTGGTTATTATTCCTTAAGCTGGAAAACAGGCCTGTTTTCAGTCCAGGCGTGAGGTAAGAGGCTGGTGTTTCTGCACCAGTTGTGTCTTATTATACTTTCAATCCATTCTTGTTTTATTCATCATGCTTCCCTCCTTTCTTCTGATATTAATAAGTTTTGATTTTGTTAGATGTTGCTGCAATTGCCTCTAATTCTCTTTCCACCAGTACTGGAAATAATCCCCTCAACCTTCACACTGCCTGTACGCCATCAGCCAGCTTTCCCCTCCCTTACTGGAAATAAATAAAACTCTTCACTTCACAAACAGACATGGGCTTCTGTGTGATAGCTTCTGGCACCTTTAGAAAAATTAATGTTCAGAGCCATTCCTCAGGCAATCCAGGTAGCTCTGGGTTTCACTGACAGCACAACCATACCTATTGCTTTTGTCCCCTCTGTGATGTCCTCATAAGCTGACAATAAGGAAGATAATATCTACCAAAATGTTTGACAGTACTCTGCCACTATTCATAACCAGTATGTGAAATAATGTAGCAGTAAGAAAACCTTTTAATGCAGATAGGACAGTTACTCATGAAGGTTTCAGCAGGTTTAATGAGAATTTCATTTTAAAAGCATTCACATCTCAGCAAACTCCATAAGCCTCGGAAGATCTCCTGGATGCTCACATCATCCAAAGATCCAGGCTTTAAAGCCATCCAACAGCTGTGCAAACAGAGCTAATATTACGCAGGCAGTGTGCCCTTCTATAATATCCATCATGCTGGGCTTCACACAAAAGACACACATCTTTCCAATGGGATCCAGTGCAGCGGTGTTCACTGATGACAGGGCAGTGTACCTACACAGTGAAAAACTAACATAAAGTGGCCTCAGGTCTCACAACAGCAGCAGAAGGGGCCAGAGTTTCTGTCATGATTCTTGTCCTGAAGTACTCTGAGCTGCCAGTGCTTTGGCCATGGGGGCAGATACTGTGTTCTGATTCGTTCATGGCAAATGTGAAATATCTGTAACCCAGCTGGAGCTTGTTAGCCACTCCTGATTCCTCTGCCTTTTCCAGGAATTGGTCTATGCCTGCAGAACATGGCCCATGTATCTGCCATGGTGTGTGAAATGCAGCCAGAGAAACAGGGACTGGGCTTGGCACTCAGAAAAGGA
Source organism: Clamator glandarius (assembly GCA_033459285.1). Lineage (NCBI taxonomy): Eukaryota > Metazoa > Chordata > Aves > Cuculiformes > Cuculidae > Clamator > Clamator glandarius. The sequence goes on along the minus strand of JAUNZM010000912.1, from coordinate 687,536 downwards.
CCAACTGGCTGGGGGCTGATGGGCTGTCCCTGGAAAATCACATGCTACACAGCATCAGCAATCAGCTCTTCTGATTTTGCTTGTATCTATGCATTCATTACTCCAGAACATGACAAGGGAGAAATGGCAGTGGCATGATAAAAGGAGGAGATGAATGGCTGAGTTAATGGTAATGACAGACTAAATCAAGCTGGTTGGAAACCAGGATGATACAGGATAAGCTACTGCTAACACATTTGTCAGAAAACTCGATTTTGTCAGAAACCCCACATTTATTTGAAGAGGATCAATTCATGCAAATTCAGACAAGCAGAACTCAGAAAGGAGTTCTGTAAACTGTGCTGTCCAAAGCCCCTCTAGACTAGGAAACCCCTCTACATTACAGAGTGTTCACCTTAACATACTTTTCTCAGTGTTAATCCCAGTAACTTCCTTCAGCCCAGAGCAAAAACACCTGAAAGATGTTCAGCCCTACCTTGAATGAGCTTTGTTTGTTGTGATGAGGCAAGGTGTTGCACCGTGACTGGATGTAGGACTAGTGCCTTGGCCTTTCACATTGCAGTGAAAGCTTGATCCCTTGCTTTGTAAGACCCCATTTTCAAGTGCTTAAAATGTTGCCGAACTATAACCATTTGGAATTAAATTTTCCATGCCAGGTATCTGCCTCAGACTGAAGATTTTGGAAAATATCCACAAACTCAGCCGTTTCCAATAATGAGGGTAAGGAAAAATTCATTGTTTTGTCCAAGTCAAAAAGCAATAGTGACCTTTTCTTTGAAAAGCTCTGGCACCTCTCTTCCTTGGAGCAGGAACTTGTTACAGGGTTGCCTTTCATCAGATATCCCTTTTGCCCTCCTGAAAATGTGCCTGAATTTGGCTACCTTACATGTCTTTGGAAAGCTGAATTTGCACATGCTCAGTGGATAACTAAGAGATTCCTTTCATTTTAGCAACTGAACCCCTGGGGTTTTCATCCTCCCTGAGCAGTTTTCAACCCCAGATCAAGGAGGACTTCCCTTGCAGCTTCAGCTGCAGGCATACACAGCCTATGACAGGGTCCGGCACCTGAAAGGAGAGCCAGAACTCTGTCTCTTTTATGCTCTTGGTGATATTCATTGGAGTGAGACAACGTGGAGGCAAAATATTCCTGGAACTAAACATGGAAAGGACAAGAGCCAGGCATGTGGGTGGTGATGTGGGAGAGGAAGACGCAGGAAGTCTCCCAACAAGACAAGCAGAAGGATGGGACCATGAATGGTACATAGATGTGGAACAGCAGCGTGGGGTTGAGGGTAGGGCAGTGGTGGGTGCTAGAGGGATGTGGTGGCTGTGAAGGATGGGTGAAATTAAGCAGAAGAGGAAGGGAAAGGGGCAGAGAAATCTTTTCTCACCTGAGGACTTGATTCCCTGGAATGAGCCGCAGAGCTAAGGGTCAGCATTTTTGCCTGCCACATGTGAAATGCACAGACTCAACCGAGACATCGAAATGAATATGTATCCCTTACATCAATCTTCACAACTCTTCAATAAAAACAGACTCATTTCCTTCACCTTTGAATGATGCTGCAAATATGAATTAAAGACCAGTTATATCTGAGAACTTAGCTATAAAGACAGTGCAATAGGAAAAAAAGTGCATTAGAAAATCGGTAACTCTTGATTTAGGACAGAGCTGGAATAGTGGGACATAATAAAGAGGTATTTTATAGCATGGACAGAGTTGGATTTCCATGGGTGAAAGTTATGTGTTAGGCCTGTAAGGTTATCTTTTCTTTATTCTTTAATTTTCTTGGTACTGCTGGCATTGTCCATAGGCACTGACTGCATGTGCCAGGTTGTGTCTCAAAACACAGAACAATGAGAAGCATGAAGAGCAATACAAATTGAGATCTGGTGTTGGGACTGTTTATTTAGAGATGAAAAGTATGAAACAGAAGTTGTTCAGAATGGTAAGAAAGTCCAGACTGTATCTTTACAGGCTGCCCGGGGAGGTGGTTGATTCCCCATATCTGGAGGTGTTTAAAAGACGGGTGGATGAGGTGCTGAGGGGCATGGTTTAGTGTTTGATAGGAATGGGTGGACTCCATGATCCTGTGGGTCTTTTCCAACTCTGTGATTCTGTGATTCTGTGATTCTAGAGGGCTGATTTGAACTGAAGAAATTGCTGATTAAGCTGGAAGAGGAGGCAATTGTGGGAAACTCTCCCTCTCTCTATAGCATCTTGTTCAAACATTTTTTCAGGGATACTGAGAAAGGTGCATAGAATCACAGAATCACAGAATAACCACATTGGAAGAGTAGCACATCATCATATAATTAGATTTCAACTCACTTTATAGGAGTTTGTGTTTCCACCAGAGAATTTCTAGGCCACTGCAAATCAAAAAAACAATTCTCTGAAAAAATCTGACTAACATTTTTGGAAATCAACTTTTGACCCATTGGCATGCGTGTGCTGACACAAGGAAACATTACAGACCTCAACACGTATTTGCCCAAAGTTCTTTGTACTGTATTTGCTAAATGCTTATGAGCAGGGACTGGGGGTGCTAAGAACAGCCCCATGCTTCAGACTCACAGAGATCAGCCTAACAGAAAGAACTTGCTAATATGAGAATGCTGATAGCACTGTAAATGTTTGAAACTAACGAAACTGTTTTATAACAAAGGAAAACCTAATTTTTCAGTGTTCTGGCAGTCACATGAAGGGACATTTTCATTCCTTGACTGAATGTTTATGCCCCACCTTAGTGATTTGGCACAAAACTTTTGTCTTGAAGAGTGACCTCCATCAAGCCTTGCTGCCTCCTGCAGCCCCAAGTGCAAACAGAATAACTTCGGCCACTTGCTGTTTCTGAAAAAAAAGTCCTTCTGTTTTTCTTTAGGTCTCTTGCATCTCTAGCCTCATCGATGGCCCATAACCAAAGCCAGTCCTTAGCAAGTCCATTGCTTTCTGCCCTTACAGACTTCCCTTAAGGAAGCAAGCATCTCTGCAAAGCCATTTGACACTGTTTGAGGAGACTGGCTTGATTTCTCAGACCTCTTCTTGAGACCCACAGGCTGACTCAGAAGTTCCAGTGCAGCCATTCTGCATGCTTTGATCACTCTAAGTGTCTTTGAAAACCTCCAGGCATCATTAGCATACATTAATGACTGCTTAACATATGCTAGTAGTTCCCAGATGGGAAATGCTGCTCTTCATTGAGTGGGCCCAGAAGTAGTGAAGACTTTCAGCATTACTGAGCAGCTTGACATGTACTCCTTATTTTCCAAGATACAAGACAGCCTATAAACACATCAGCAAACTGGGTAAACCACAGGCAGAAATGACTATTTGCCCAAATACTTATTCAGAGATGCATAAAATAATGCAGTCCTTCCCTCAAGCATATAGGCGCAAGGTCAAAGGCAGCCTGGAAGTTGGTTGTGTTCTTACCAGGCTGAGGAAAGAACATCTTTTTCTTACATTTATTTTTGGGTTATTTTTGGCTATTTGGGAGGTGCTCAAATATTAGTGTGATGGGAACTACACAAGCACTGAGGCTGAATAGGGGACACGTTTTTTCATGTGAGAGACATGTCTTATATATGCAAAAGTAGCAGTAATTACTACGCAATTTCTACCTTAAACCATCACCACCAAAGCAGCCTTTGTAATTATTATTTCCCAAGAGGTTTCTGGGCCTGGGAGGCTTTCATGGTTACTTATTTGCATGCCACTGGGGAGAGGACATTAGCCATGCTGAATTTATCCTATCCATCAGCCTTTGTGCAACCATCTGTGATTTTCTATATTCAGTGGACTGACTAGAGAGGTGCAACTGTGTTTTTTTTCTCACTGTCCTCATTCTTCCAGAGTCAGTAAAATTTTTCAAAGCATCAAAAGCTCAGAAGTGCAGGAAACTGCTTACACCACAGTCTGGAGTGTGGGTTCAGCATGAGTGAATATTCAGATGCTTCTCCAAAGCTTATCTGGCCTAGCCAAAACCTCCTAAATTTACAAAATTGGGCTGGGCTTTTTATGAGAACAGGATCTCTTACAAGATTTTCAGTATTTCCTCTGCTGACTAGAAAATACCATGAGATCCACATAGAAACCAAAATAATTTATTTTGATAGAAAATGGATCACAATGTTTTCAGATCCTAAAACAATTCAAAATGAATAGGCTTGTAGAAATTGATTGAAAGAAGAGGAGGAAGACTCATTTTATTTTGACCCTCTTAATTCATTTGCTCTTCTCTGATGGCATCCAAAGTAACTTTACCATTGGCAGCTGCGTTTCCCATTTCAAACTCAACCCTCCCCTTGCTCCAAGGTTGCCTTACTGCTGCAGCACCTTCCCTTGAAACAAATTATTAACAACTTGTAAATTCTAAGCCAGCAATTACTTTCCAAAAGGTCAGGTGGATCAAATGACTTCCACATCAGCTAAAAGTTCCTCCATCAAAAGAAGGATGAAAGCATTGGTGTGCCTGATCCTCATTCCAGTCATATGTCCCAGGTTTCAAAGGCCACTCTTCAGTTTTGAAGCTGAGGAAGGGCAGTCAGATATCTTGAAACTTTCCAGCTAAAGGGTTTACCTTTGAGGCTGACCGTCTGTCTGCTCTTTTGAGCATATACACGAGGTCTTTAGCCCTTGAGCCTCAGAGTGGCCTTTTTGTTGTGTTCACAACTTATCTGGCTTTTTCTCTGCAGCAAGAACTGAAATGTCATCTCCCAGCAAAGACTGGATGAAGCTTTGCTCAGAGACATTGCTAGCGTTCTTCTTCTGAAGAGTAGACACAGCAGATACGTCACACCACTCACTACATCTTCACTCGACACACACCACCCAGTTTTCTGGGGAACATTTCAAGAGCAAAGGTTACTTGCAGTTCTTGGAAACTTTCCCCAGAAGAGGCTGTTTTCCTGTTGTTGTCTGTAAGAAGGCACATAGCCTCTCTGGTAATTGTAGACACATGAAATGTAGATGCCAAATGTGGTGGAGACCAACCTTGCTGTGACCCATAGGGTGGGGCCAGGAAGTCTGCAGTGGCTGCTCCTACCTGCTGTATTTTCCTATTTTCAGTTTGCTTTCATTATTTGCTTCTTCCCTACTGAGTGGTTGACTTTGATGACTGACTTGTCCCTTTAATGACCCAGAAGATGGTCAGTGCATGATGGTCATCTGCTTTGTGCATAGACAATCCAGTCCCTCATCAGTGCGAACAGGGATTAATGAGGGAGATCAGAATAGGGTTGCTTTTGATTCTCTATTGGCAGTTGCGGGTATTGCAAGGAAAGGCATGGATGCGTGTTCTTATAGCCTCTTATAGGAGACAGTAGCAGCAGCATTAGAGCTTTTTCTCACACTCCAAGGAAAACCAAAGTCAACTTCAAAGAAGAAAAAAAGTGGCTGTGACTACTTCACAGAAAAGTGAAGTCTGGCCAGGCCTGGACTACATCCATACATCACAGCTACAGAGGTTCAGCACTGCCATAATGAGAAGAAGCAGCCACTGACCCCACAGAATAAGTTAGTGTGTAAAACTGCTTCAATATCCTGCCCTGAACTACAGCTTTTTATTTTAAAAATCCTGCTCAACTTCAAAACTTACAGATACTAAATAATTTGGGAGGGAAAATCTCCCAGTAGCAAACAGATTTCACTGGATGCTTTAAGACATGCAACAGAGAATAACTTTACAACAATGCCATGGCAGATCTGTAAACCTGCCAGTGGTTTAATCTGTACTCTCCATAGAGAAGTTTCTGCTGGCTAGAGACAACGGTAAGTACAACTCTCCAGCCTGCTTTGTCGTCACTGCAGTGAAGTAGCAAGCTGAGGCTTCCTAACAGTGACATGTTGAAATCCAAAGCCCAAAACACCAAGCCCCCGGGAAAACACTTTGGTAGCATATAGTGTTTGGCATGGTGACTTATATACATGGATATTTGTATGAATATATAAATTAAATGCGAACTCTTCAAGAAATTGTTAAAAAAAGCAAAGGAAGCTCCCTTTAGTCAATGGACAGATCACCACTCCCAGTGCAAATCTGAGATTTATGAGGCAGACTCTTGATGGACATAGAAACTAGAACAATGGTGACCTGCTGACAATCCTTAGACACTGCTGAGGTCAAGAATGAGATGTTGTGTCACCTGCAACCCCAGAAAGATGATGGGAATATATTCAAAAATGTCTGGAGAATGATTCAGAGAGAGAAAAAGATTTTTGCCATAAGATGACCACACCAATGTATAAAGCCTATCAAATAGGAGGTTTGGAGAAACTTTACTGCAGTGTATAGCTGCAAGTGTTAAGAAGGAAGTGTGCATTTGAAGCTGTGTGCATTTAAGTCTGTTCCACCTAGCTAAGACAGAGTGAGATCCAGTTACTGAAAATATGTATTAAATCAGCTTCAAATGAAAATGGAAATAAAGGCTTAATGATGAACACAGCTATCCACCAAGACAGTTATGTAAGTGAGGTGGATACTATGTTCCTGGAAATGTAAATCAAACTTGACTTTCCTTTAAAAATATCTTCTAACTCAGGAACACCTACTCAAACCGGTTACTAATACAGAGAATTTCAAACAGATTAAACTAAATTATCTCAACTCTTCCTGGTCTTAAGAGTTGAGAAAAAAAAAAGAAGAAATAGCAGATAGTATTGGTTTAAGTTGCCTAGCTAGCCCCTAATATTTCAATCTAAAGCAATATCTTTGAAACTCAGAAGGATCACACCATCACCTAGGTGTTAAGAAGTCATGTAGGTGGATATTGTGGATTTATTCAGATTCCTTCCTGCTATCACACCCTGGTATGGATCAAACTGTTAGAGAGATGCAATATTCCCTATACATAAAGGTGTCAGCACGTAGCAAATAACTGCTGACAACAACAGAGCCTCAGATCAGATATATGGAGGCACAAGGGAGCCTCAGTAAAAGAGTTGCATTCTTTCCCTTTTGTAAGTTGAAATAAATGTGCTTTAAATGTGTACATCTATCCCGCAATCCTTTCAAAGGCAAAGGACTACTTCCCTCCAAAGAAATCTAGGCAGCGAAAAGGCAAAACTTCAGCAAGGAATTAAAATTCAAAAGACAGAATATAAAGATGTTTTCTACAGTTTCGCTCTCCATCATTCCCAGAAGACTTTCTGCAAGGTATGAAGTGCATCTATCAGTTGTGACTGCACAGCAGTAGGTGAAGTTCAGAGGGCACAGAGAAGCTGTAAACGGGCACCTATGATTTCTCCTTAACCAAACTACAGTGGAACAAAAATCTAAAGCAATCAGAAAAACACCTGCAAAATTCAAACAGAGGGGAAGGGAAGAAAACATTAAACTGGTGGAGGGCTGGGCAGTGGAAGGCTGCCAGACGTTTGTCTTCTGTTCTTCTCTCCTGCACACAGTACAGTTCATGTTGCTGCTTCTCCTGGTCAGAAAACTTTGGTAACAAACTCATTGACCATCTAAAGGGTCCCGGTGAAGTTCTGGGAAGTACCTTTTTTTTTGTACCCTTAGGTGGTAATCAAACCTCCTGGGTTTTGCAGTAATGTTTGACTGGGACCTTTTCACCATGAGCTGATTGTTAACACGGATTTCACACCACTGAAAGAATGTGTGAACTCTACAGAGAAAGACAGTGTCTGTTTTGTTTAACAAATGACAGTGTTTCCCTTCTGCTTAGCAACCCAGAACGGAACTAGAGGATTTGTAACAGGGAGCTAGAATGAGCTAGCAGGACAGAGAAGTTCAAATGAGCAGAGAGATCTCATGCTTTCATTGCACTTCATAGGTTAGACAAAGGTAAAAGGGTAAAAAAGAGTGGCTCTCAATCCAATAATTGTAAAAGAAAGCCATAAACTTAGATACTTCCAATTTCATCAGAACTGTGGGAAAATATAACTTTCAACAGCATTTCAAAATACATTTTTTGTAAAGACTAGTTGCCTTGTATGTGTTTCCATGTGGACAGTAAGATCACCACCTTACTGTGCCCTTAATCTCCACAAGAGAAACTTAATATAATAGCATAATAATGTTACAGTAAACATTAACAGATCCATAAATCTGGGACATTTTCTCACACTATTCATAGTGATCATGGTTCTCTTTATGTCTCTGACATGCTGAAATTGAAAGAATATCTGAATTTTAAAACTTCCTTATTTTATACCTTGAAGTTCTTAGGCTTGTTAGCCAAGTAATATGAGTCAGGCCATATCATTCAGGTAGAGCATACAATGGGACAAAAGCAAGAGGCCTTAGAGGATTAAAACTGTCAGCCTGACAAGTAGCTGACTTGGAGGTCTTGCACATGCAGTAGAGGTGGGGAGGGGGAGGAAGGATTTTATTACAATATATGCGGGCAGGGGGAGGGGGGGTGTTCAGTCCAGAATGACCTGGTAAGATGATGCACTAACCAGATCAGAAAGCATGTCAGGCAATAGCAAGAGCTGCAAGCTCTTCAGGGACAGCAAGCCAGAGCCAAGGGTAATACTAAGGCCACTAGGAAGATGACAACACCAACAGCCCTATCCCACAAGTCCATAGATGGCAGCCAGGGTCAGCCACAGCCCATGGATTGCCCAACCAGTCCACAGTGTTGAGGCAGAGTTGAGGCCAAGCTAAGAAGAAAGGTCAGTGGGTTGGGGTGAGAATTAACAAGGTGCAAGACTGGCCACTGGCATTCCTGCAACAAAGATCAGGAAGGCTCCAAAGATACAGACCTGATCTTGACTGCAGCTGCTGAGCAAAGCAGAGGAGGTCTCAGTGAGGCTTCTCACTGTTGTTTCACACTGGCTTTTTTGATGCCAGGTTGCTGCTTGCTTCAGTTGAGAGCTGGTCATAAGGTCAGACAATGAAGACAGCAGGAGAGCAGGAGATGGTGGAGAAGGCTGAAGAGCCCTATGGTGTGCACAGGGCATGGATGACAACATATGATTTGATGCCTTTTCAACTTCTTCCTGGGATGAAAGTGGCAGAGAGGTATTGAGATATGCTCTTTGGGTCACTGGATTTAAAAACCTCAGTAGAAGCTCTGGTCAGTGAGGTTGAAAACACTGATGTGTAGGTGGCACTTGGTAGACTCCACAGAAGTGACTGAGAGCAGTTTCTGTGAAGCCTACAGGATGTAGCTCAGCTCAAGGAGAGATCGGGCAAGTACATACACAGAAAACACAACCAGCTGAAGAAACTCCCAAGCTGAAGACAGAGTTTAGGAAGTTTCTCCAGGGAAACATCCTATTTGCTTTTCCTGGCTTTGCTCTTCCTTGTCTATTGCTTACAGTCATTGAGGTGGAGAAAAGCTTGTGCTGACCCTGGACAGCGTTGATGAACCTCCTAGTCAGTTTCATCCATTTTTTTAAATCAGGAGTGATTCGGGCTCCCTACTAAGTTAATTGAGAGGCTCAGCTGAGTCTCATCTTCCTCCATTCATCATATAGTTCCCTCAGAGTCCCAGTGCTATGTAGGATGAATCTTGGTCCTAGGATCCTTCCCCACTGCAAAAATAAGACAACTAAAAAAAAAAGTTTCCTAAGTCCACATCTCCTTGAGGAAGAGGCATGAATGTTTAAATACATAATTTTCTCAAATAATTGCAAAACTGGACACTTAATTTTACTCTTGCAGTAAATGATACAGTATTGTAAAAAGCTGATCTGAGAAGACATCTAATGGTAATCTTAATAAGAATAATTCCTAAACATATGAATAAGCTATTCTATGTTCAGGTAAAATTTTTATTTTCTTGCAGAACTCATCCTACCATGTCAGAAACTTTCTGCAGGGATACTTGTGTTCTGTAGACATACATTACACCATCTATATTACAAATAAAGTTCTAAACAGGCATGGCCTTGTGAATTATCACAGGATCCCCTTTACTGGCATGGTATCATTTATTGCTTTGCCTAAGAAGGCAAGTACCTCGTTTACCCCTGTCCAACTAAACTAATTTCACAAGGAATGAGCAAAACAAAGCTGCAAACAATTTAAAATCTCTTGAAAAACGTCCTAGCACAAATGTCCCTCCTGGAGCTGTTTTCACCCCATCAGCTGTACATCAGAAGCTGTCTGCAAAACAGCTACCGAAAACCAATAGCATAAACATGCACTCAGACAGACACAGGCAAGGCAACAAAAACACAAGTACTAAGGGAACATTCAAAGCTTAGCTCAATGTTCATTTGATTGCAAGTAAAAGCCATTATTGTAATACAGCACAAGATAGCCTTAAGGTGGTTTTTTTTTTCCCAAAAGCTGAGATACTTCTGTGGGCTTTTAAGCACTACAATAAAATTTAAAACAAACAAAAAGTATCACAGCAATCAAGTTATCTTTTAAAAGATGGGATTTAGATTAAAGTCTGGGCAAGCAGTGTAGCCCCAGGTGTTTGATAATTAAGCACTACATATAAATTTCTGTCATGGGTAATGCATCAGTATACAGGAGCGTGGAGTATGCACATACATGCACAGTAGCAATAAACTGCATTTATGTCCCCAACATCACGTGGATTCTTTGATTATTTTAACAGCAGCATTTGTTTTTCCTTATTTCCATTGTTTAATTTAAACAAAAACAATCTGTAGCCTCACTCACGAAAATCATAAATCTCCCAGTTCGGTAGTTGGTTCAGTTGAATTTTGTTTGAGCTCTTGGGCAGTATGAGAACTCAGGCAGTCCAGGAAGTGTTTATACAGATAAGAGACTTGCAGAAAGGGGGTGTGGGTGTGTGGAAAGTCAATGATTCGTGTGGGATTTCAGTTATTCTGAAGCTCAGAGGAACAAAGACCATGGCAGGCGTTGTGAAGAGATCTGTGGGTATGATGGCACCATGCAATCTTGGTCCTCTTTTAGGGACTTTCTCATACTTGAGATACCAGCTGGGTGCCCTGAGTAGCAGGGTCAGAAGGCTTGATCTCATGTGCATGTCCAAACTGAGAGGTTCATGGCAGAGCTATCCACCTGCAGACAGGTTAACAGTAGCGCTGTAGCAAGCATCACTTCAAGAATGATGAACAGGCAACATGAGGAGATATGAGCATCTTTCATGTTGCTCAGAGAGCTTGTGATAGAAGAGTTAAAGAAACACGCAGTGTGTTGCATGGCTTGTAAACAAAAAGCAATAACTTATCCTCCACAAGTCATCAATTTCCCCTATTCTCACACTGAGTGCTGCAGTGTCAGGAATTTGTGCCTGCAGCCAGCACCAGGAAATCCTCACTCATGGGGTCTAAATCTCAAAGGGATCATTAACTGCAGCAGAACAACACATAGGCACGAGCATGGCTGGGAATGAGACACACAGGAACTTCATGTGGATGGAAGACAATAAATGAAAGAGGGCATTAAGCTAATTCCTCTGCTTCTTTCATACAGGGAAGGAAAACCACAGCTTTATAGAGCAATAGGCAGAGAGAAATAATGCATCAAGGTCCTAAGACCTCAAACCCTGAGGCTTTGATTTTATGCAGTTATATGCTGCAGAGAAGAGGTTCTTTCTAGCTGCCAAAATAATACAGGACAACATAATATTAAAGTTTTTTAAATTAGTTAAAGGATTACACTACCGATGTTTCTAAAAGAATTTGCTCTGAGGAGCTTTCTGAAGTTGCTGAATTCAATATAAGAGTACAGGAGTGCAGTGACAGAGGCTGCCTTTGTACTTGCACATGAAAAGCAAGTAATTTAATTAAATGCAAGTAATACGGGAAGTTTCCTTAACTCAGCTAGGGGACGTGTTGTAATCCTGAAAAGGAAGGTGCTGAAGGGGCACAAAAATTGCATAAATTCCTGATTTCATGGTCCCTGTAAAAGTTGTTAAGAGCTAGATAAACAAACTTATTTTCCCAGTAGCATGAATGTAGTGGAAAGTGAAAGGATTAGTTTGATTTAACTTGTGACAGAACACTTGTAAACCATGCTAAGGGCTTAGCCCCATGTAGATGAGGTGTTTTTTAAAACATAACTCTTGTAGCCTCGCTGCCTCAGCTGATCAAAACTGTAAGTCTTTAAGGACATTTCAGGATATCTTGTTGAAATGCCTGCAGCTGTCACACAAGTACTGCTGCCCAATGCCTTTCAGAAGTGAAGGTTGAAATCAGTGTTGGCTGAACCATGTAGATTCAGATAGAGAGGATGTGAAGATGAAATAAGAGTACCAAAAGAAATTAAAGAGTCATTTGGAAGTATTGGCCTCTTGATTTGTGTAACTAAATAACTCAAATATAAAAGCAATGTTTCCAGGTTTGCTATTTGGACTTGATAAATCTCAACACAAATTCAAAATTATGTAAAAGTCTATTCTAGTATTTGGACCAAGCAACTATCAAGTATAGTCCAGAAGAAATAACTGAGGGGCAATAAAGATGAAGGCAAAAATTCACAATGGGAACTACATATATTAAATGCAGGTGCTATATCTGATTGACCAGGAACATAGATTGAGATGTTATAAGCAAAGTCTCTAATTTAAGGTATAATTGCAGAAGACCGCTGGTTTTGAACTGATATGAAACATATTGCATTTAAAGACATGAGTTTTTAACTGATTGATTTAAAACATGCTTTTGGGATCCTCTTGCTGTGAATCCCATGTTGCTACTTTCCCAGACCTCTCTCATTATAGCTGGCTACTTTTTACATACAGCTCAAATGAAATTGCTAGTCATCCAAAACACTCTCACAAGGTTCATTATGAGATCCTGGATTGCTCCAGATCCACCTGTGACTTTGAGGTGACAGCTTGCAGGGCTGTATATGTACAAGCAGGCCCCATTTTGCATGGTGAGAAAAAAAAACAGTGGTAAAAAGCCAGACTCTTACTCAGACAATTTATTGTAGATCTCATCATCTCTAGACTAGCTATAGAGACAAGGACAATGCATACAGATCATTTAGTCTATGTGCATATACTCTCAGCATATGACCCAAAAACAAGGAAGAGTGACGGTGGATATCACAGAAACATAGAATGGTTTGGAAAGAACTTTAAAGATCATTTCATTCCAACCTCTTTTCTGGGGATAGGGACACTTTCCACTAGATGAAATTGCTCAAAGATGCACCCAGTCTAGCCCTGGATGCTTCCAGGGATGGGGTATCCACTACTGTTCTTCGTAACCTGTTCCAGTGCCTCATCACCCTTACAGTGAAGAATTTCTTCTTTACATCTAATTAAAATCTAACCTCTTTCAGTTTAAAACCATTCCCCCTTGTTCTATCACTACAGGCCCTTGTAAAAAGCTCCTCTAGCTTTCTTGTAGGCCCCTTTAAGTAGTGAAATGCTGCAAAAAGATCTTCCTGGAGCCTTCTGTCTTCCAAGCTGAACAACCCCAACCTTCTCAGCCTATTTCCACAGAAGTGCTGATTGCCTTTGTGGCCCTCCTCTGGGCATGCTTCTTACATTGGGAATCCCAGGGCCTGTACGCAGTACTCCAGGTATGGTCTCATGAGAGTGGAGTAGAGGGGAGGAATCACCTCCCTCATCCAGCTAGTCACTCTTCTTTTGATGCAGCCCAAGATACAGTTGGCATTCTGGGATGCAAGTGCACAATTGCTGGGTTGTGTTGAGCTTCTCATCCACCAGCACCCTCAAGCCCTTCTCCCCAGGGCTGTTTGTAACCTGTTCTACTTCCAGCCTGTATTTGTGCTTAGGATTGTCTCGACCAAGGTGCAGGACCTTGCACTTAGCATCACTGAACTTCATGAGGTTTTGTATGGGCCCACTGTCAAGCCTGTCAGGGTACCTCTGGATGGGATCCCTTCCCTTCCAACCTCAACACACAGCTTGCTGTCATTGGAAAATTTGCTGAGGGTGCACTCAATCCTATTGCCCATGTCACCAATAAAGATGCTGAACAGCACTATTCCCCATACAGACCCCTGAGGAACTCGTCACTTCTCTCTACCTGGACACTGAGCTGTTGACTGTAACTCTGAGTGTGACCCTCAGCTAATTCCTTATCCACCTAGTAAACCACCCATAAAATCCATGTCTCTAATTTAGAGATAAGGTTGTGGTGTAGGACAGTGTCAAATGCTTTGCACAATCCAGGTAGATGACAAAAGTCATTCTTACTGAATTCACCAATGCTATAGCCCCATCATAAAAGGCCACTAGATCCGTTAGGCATGATTTGCCATTAGTGAAGCCATGTTGGTGTCACCAATCACCTCTTTGTTTTAAAAGTGTCTTAGCATAGTTCCCAGAAGGATCTGCTCCATGTTCTTGCCAGGCACAGAGATAAAACTGACTGGTCTGTAGTTCCCTGGCCATACTTTTTTTCCCTGCCTTTGCCTTCTGTGTCTTGGGTGGTATAGCTAGAGCACTTGCTGGTGATTGAGGTAAAGAAAGGGCCCTTTTGGAAAGAGCTCACATTTCCCCTAGTCTTCCTTTTATCACCAATGTACCTATAGAAACTTTTCTTCTTGCCTTTGGCATCCTTGGCCAGATTTAATTCTACAAGAGCTTTAGCTTTCTTAATCAGAGTCCTGGCTTCTAGGACAGCTTCACAGTATTCCTCTCAGGCCACCTGTCCTTGCTTTCATCCCCTGTAGGATTCCTTTTTGTGTTTGAATTGGTACAGGAGTTCCTTGTTCATCCATGCAGGCCTCCTGGCATTTTTGCCTGCCATTCTTTTTGTTGGGATGCATGGCTCCTGGGCTTAGAGGAGGCGATCACTGAATATTAACCAGCCCCTTTTCTCTTCAAGGCTTTATCCCATGGTACCTTACCAAGCACATCCCAGAAGAGGCCAAAGGCTGTTCCTCTGAAATCCAGGGTAGTAAGCTTGCTGTGTCCCCTCCTCACTGCCCTAAAGATCTCAAACTGTAACATTTCATGGTCACTGCAGCTAAGGTTTCCCTTGAGCTTCACACTTCCCAGTAGCCCCTACTTTTTGGTGAGAACCAGGTCCAGTATAGCACCTCTCATCAGCTCTTCTATCACTTGGAGAAAGAAGTTATGATCAACACATTCCAGGAACTTCTGAGATTGTTTATGCCGACTGTGTTGTCCTTCCAACAGAGATCTGTGTGGTCGAAGTCCCCCATGATGACTAGGGCTTGTAAGCATGAAGCTACTCCTGTCTGCCTATAGAGGAGCTCATCTGCTTGCTCCTTCTGGTCAGATGGCCTGTAGCAGACCCCACTGTAATGACACCTGTCCCTGTCCTTCTCTTTAATCCTGACCAATAAGCTCTTAGTCAGCTCCTCAACCATCCCCAAGTGGAGCTCCATGTACTCCAGCTGGTCAATGATGTAGAAGGCAATACTTTCTCTTCATCTCACCTGCCTGTCCATCTTAAAAAGCCTATATCCTTCCATTCCAAGGAAGGAGCTATAGAAGTCGTCCTACCATATCTCTGTAATGTCAATAGGATCATAGACCTGCAGATGTGCGTGCATCTCTAACTCCCCTTGTTTATTCCCCATGTTATGTACATATGTCATTTAAGCTGGGCCACAAGTGAAGCTGACTTACTGGCTGGAGTGGCTGGAATTCCTTTGTGCTGCACTTCAGGTGGTCCTCCTGCTCATCTGTGATCATTCTCTAGACTCTTAGCATTTCTTGCTGGCACTGGCTTCAAACTGGTAGGAGTGCAATTGGTTCAGGTCACATGCCCCTAGCATCTTCAGTTATACTACACCACCTGATTTTCACAGGTTTTCTTAGAATCGTAGAATCATTTGTTTGGAAAAGACTTCTGAGGTGAAGTCCAACCATACCTGTTCCCTGCTAAACCATACCCCTGAACACTCATCTGCCCATCTTTGAAATGCCTTCAGGGACAGTGATTCAACCAGCACCCTGGACAGCCTGTTCCAGCGACCAATAATCATTCTTTTAAGAAATTTTGACTGATGACTAATCTGAACCTCCTCTGGCACAGCCTGAGGCCATTTCCTCTCATCCTATCACCTGTTATTTGGGAGAAGAAATCAACCTCTCTACAAGCTCCTTTCAGGTACTTGTCAACAGTGATAAGGTCTCCCCTCAACCTCCTCTTCTTTAGGCTAAGCAGCCCCAGTTCCCTCAGACACCCTTTAAAACCCCTGTGCTCCAGAGCCTTCACTAGCTTTGCTGCCCTCCTCTATACATTCTTCAGCCCCTTAGTGTTATTCTTGTAGCGAGGGGCCCAGAACTGAACACAGGTTTCAAGGTGCAGTCTCACCATTGCCAGGTACAGAGGGAGAATAACCTCCCTGGACCTGCTGGTCACACTGTTTCTGATACAAGCCAAGATGCCATTGGCCTTCTTGACCATCTGTGCACACTGCTGGCTCATGTTCAATTGGCTGTTGACCAGCACCCCGAGGTCCTTCTCTTTCAGGCAGCTTTCTAGCCACTCTTCTCCAGGCCTGTAGTGCCACATGTGGTTGTTGTGTCCCAAGTGCAGGACTTGGCACTTGGCTTTGTTGAACCTCATCCCACTGGTTGCAGCGCATTGATCTAGCTTTGCCTTGCATTTTGAAGAAACCAAATGCACTGTGGATTAGTAGGCATGGTTCCACATCCAATTCATGTTGCTGCTCTATGGTAGCTGTGTGCGACAGGGCACCCAAGGGCTTTCCTCATCTTCACCCATCTTTTCCTCAATAAGTACAAGTGGCATCATCCTTCCAGTCTTTCCCAGGTAGGTCCTGGCAAAGCTAGGAGTCAGCTTCTTGCTCCTCAGCTGAATTGCAGCTACATCTAACGTACAAATCACCCAGGGCTGTCTTTTCTTTGCTGCTTTCTTTTTGGAACATCTCCAACTCAGAGCAATGAGTGTTACAAGACACTATCAGACATATACATCTGCACTTGCAGTCCCACAGTCCACAACCTTCTGTGGCAGAGACACTGATTACTTCTTGCTCATTCTGGCTCCTCTCCTTTAGGTCCACCTTAGTGCTGTTGGGATTTTGTTGTTGTTGTTTTGTTCTATTTACAAAGCAACCAGCATAGCTGTGTTTCCTTACCCCACCTGCAGAATGAGAAATCATCCAGTATCTCGCTGCAGTGGAGACAGAGGTCAGTGTCTGTCCAGTGCTTGGAGAGGCTTAGGAGAATTGACAGCAATGCCACAGCTCTTTGGTGGTGCTCTAAATAAAACCAGAATCCAGCAGCTGAGCCCGGCAGAACAGATCATGCCATTTCTGTGTTAAAAAGCCTTCAGAGTGCCTATCCAGGCAGCAATGTGCTACTCCTGCCACATCACTCAGTGTTCATTGGCATGCTCACCTGTTTATTTAGGTGTGTGACAGGCTTCTGTTGCTATTGGGATCAAATCTTTATTATGTTCATTCCATCACTGCTTGCGTGCTGTTTTGTAGACATCTCCTAGACATGCAGGACACCAAGGGGATTAATGACATTCATCCAAAGGTTTTCCCAGGGGTCAGTGTAAGAAAGGAATATTGGTATTGACCTCACAGACCTGGGATACAGATAAAACACATTTACAATGTGGAGATATTTAAGGCTTGAAGTGGCAAAGGGTTATTATTGCACTCCACAGAACTGCAAGCTGGCTTTCTTTTCTGGAGACTCAGTGTTACTCTAGCAGAAAAGCCCACAGGGGAACTGCTCTGTGCACCTGCAGCCTATAAATGAAGGTGGTTGGGCACTGCAGAAAAACAGCTTACGTATGCTGAGTCTCTTCTGAGTATCACCTTACTGTCATTTCTGATCTGCAGACTGTCCAGTTCTGTTTATCTTTAATCTATGTTTATCGTTGTGATACTCTTAGCAATAATACTGACACAGTTCTCTTACTTTGGGAACCCAATATTCAAGACTTTGCAGCAGCCACAATAGGAACAGTCACAACAGATCTTAATTATCTGGAACCAAAAAGGACAACACTAATGTCCAGCCTAGACCTCCCCAAGGAGTGACTCAGTTATAGCCAAACTCCCTTTTCCTGTCCTTCTTCTCCTCTTCCCAATGTCCCATGAAGGCAAATCTGTCTCCTGCATTGGAAGAAATGGAGAAAGCTTTCTTCCTACACCTGATGTGGGATTCACTGTCTTTCACTATGCAATTCTGTTCCTTTGCATCCTCTTATGCATCCTATTCTCCCTCAAATACATCAAGGTAAAATCAGACACAGCATTTAGTATATGAGCAGATAAAAAATGCATGGCTTCAACATGTAGCATCATGTTACAGTACATGGCATACCTGCACCTGACATAACCTGCAGTTAGTCTCCTTGGCACACGAAGCCTTGCTGGCCCTGCCACTTATGTCTGGCTGCTCAGGCAGTTTCTCAGCTGTATCTACCCAAGATTGTTGGTCTTGGCTGCTTGGTTTTAATACTTGATTCTGCAGCCAAGAAGACATATCCTTGTCCTCTCCACCCCTGCAGGTCTTCAAGACTCAACTACTTGGTCACTAAGCAACCTGATCTAATTAGGTCTACTCAGAGTGGGCATCGGATTACATGACCTTCTGAGGTGCCTTCAAACCTAAATCATTATATGACTGTAGTGCCTGAAGCAAAGGTTGAAAATGACTAGCATTAAGTCAAGCTGGATGATGAAGGATGTGGCAAAACTTGCAGCAGAGGATTGTGAGACACCTCTGAGGCCACAAAGCCCAGGAAGGCAAAATTGGGAGAACTGGCAACTGGGTGGTCAAACCACCAGAGAGAGGCTTAGCATTCTGTTTGTTACCAAGAAGGGTGAGGACAACATATGATGGATCTGGAAACCATGGTGGAACCTATCAGTTTCAGGCAGGAAACTGAAAAAGCAATCTGAGCATTTGAAGAAATCACCTGAGGATGAATGCAGGCAAGGCATGGAAAAAGAAATGCAAAAACTTCTCTTTAGTCAGCAGGATTAGTTATAAATTTAACACTGCACTTAAAAAGAGTTGGGAATTCTTTGCTTTTATTGGATAAACAGCAGCTCAGTCCATGGAGAAGTAAGAAGCTAATATGTAATAAACACCGTGCAGTTCACTCCCTCAACATAGGAAAAGATTAGACAGGTAGGAACAAGGATTTAAATATAGTTGATTTAACTCTTTCATACTTTCACCAGCACAGATTAAGGTAGTTGCTCACTATTCTTACTTTTCTTACAATCCCAGATCTGCCATTATAAACTCTAGAGGAGAAAGAAATATTACTTACATTATATGGTCAGGTAGGGTTCATGCTATTTTTGGATGAAGACAGAGTGCAGAACCCATGAGTGACTTCATTAAGAAAATAAAGGTTTGCAAAAGAATTTACCAACACATGGGTGACCATTGGAAGAGTACTGAGTTACACTCCTAAGACCAGTTGGGCATGGGACATAGGGAGGTTTTATGTGAAGGCTTTTTGTTTTGTTTCTAAAAAGAAGTAATTTCACAAGTGGAAATCATGTTTATGACCCTTTTCATAAGCCTTTAAAGCCACTTGTTAGTGTTGGACACCGAACAGGGTTTTGTCAAAGGAGTGACAAAGGAAGCTTAACAATCAGTAGAAAACACTCAAGAACAGAGTAAAACACATATAGCTTGTGACAATTACTATCCAGAAATAGGCTATTTCAAGCAACAATCCCAAGCAGCAACCATCTGCATTGACAGCTTTATTAATTCATCTGCACTTAGATGGAGACAGGGACATCAGACCTTTAACTACAATTCAGGTTACTTTCCAAAATCAACATTCACCAAAATCCTGTTGAAATGGGCAGGCACGGAGCCAGGATTACACATTCATGCCACTACATTCACCTCCTGTTGAAGTTAACTGAAGATCTACCATTAGCTGAAATTGGAGTTTTTCGGACACAGCTGATGTCTGATGAGATGTGGGAATGGAATTTGAAACCAAATCTTTTGAGATCTAGTTGTTATAGATGAAAAATCTGTTTACTTCTGTGTTTCACATCCATCTTTTATATATCTATTGTTACAGTGTACTCCAGTGTAATCACACTATATAATACAGTATTATGCATGAAATGCATTCCTGAACCTCAGTTTTCTCAGAAAAGCCATACAACAGACTGGATTATTCAGTTATTTTCTCAAATGAAGCTGAATAAACTAGAGATAAGGCTCTGAAATCAGGTACTTCATTGTAGGGCATGTGCTTCGTCACTAGCAATGCCAAGCTTGTGGAAGTCCATCTGGCATATCTTTCTAACAGTGTTACCTATTCCAGCACTCAGTTATCCAGATTCAGTGATTTGTCTTCTGAGTTCTACCTTGACAATCCTTCTACCTTGGCAGTCCTTCTGCCTTGCCTATCTCACTAGCCTTTACAAAAGTTGTTTCAGGGCACGTAAGGCAAGAATATCTCTCTCCACCCCAAAGCACCTGACACGAAGCATCACAGTCCTTCCAAAACATTGCATGCTGCCATTAGGACAATGTGTACTGTAGTAGTTTGTGGCTCACTATATTTTTCATTGATTTCATAGGATTATAAGGGATTGAAACTTCATTAAAAGTTCCCACTAGGGCTTCCTACTTCTTTTGTTCTTTTCTTCAGTCTCATATATTTCATTCTATACAGGGGACAAAGTGTGGGAGACTGGGATGGCAAGGAGCATGAAGTAGTTTCCTTGTTCCCAAAAATATAGCTGCCACGAAACATGCCATATTCTTTACATTCATAAATTGCATTCATCATAACCTCCGAAAAATCCCCTTATATGCTCCAATTTCCCCTTCTGGGAAGTGTTGAAAGCTTCTCATCCAGCTGTGATGAGAAGTTCTCATGTCCCTCTTCTCTGAAATACATCATGGGTCTATCTCGAATCATCTCTGGGGAAATCAGTCTTGACTGCTCAAGCAGGGCAAATGCATGATGCATAGTGAAAACAAACTGATGATTATCCTGCTCAAACTGTGGTGATCATGCACGGATCTGACTGATGAAGATGACTCTGCACAGCCTTAATCATCTGCTTTGCTTAAGTTCCTTTCTCTCCCTCACAGATAACAACTCATCCTGGAGAAGAGGAGTCTGAGGGGAGACCTCATTGCTCTCTACAACTACGTGAAAGGAGGTTGTGGAGAGGAGGGAGCTGGCCTCTTCTCCCAAGTGACAGGGGACAGGACGAGAGGGAATGGCCTCAAGCTCCACCAGGGGAGATTTAGGCTGAATATTAGGAAAAATATTTTCACAGAAAGGGTCATTGGGCACTGGAACAGGCTGCCCAGGGAGGTGGTTGAGTCACCTTCCCTGGAAGTGTTTAAGGCAAGGGTGGAGGAGGTGCCAAGGGACATGGTTTAGTGTTTGATAGGAACGGTTGGACTCAATGATCCGGTGGGTCTCTTCCAACTTGGTGATTCTATGATTCTATGATTAGTCCTGTATAAACTTTCCCCTTTGGCCTGAAATTTGCTTATTTTAAACTCTTATTTTTAATTTTTGCCTTTGTTAGCAACTGTACTCTGCTTTCAGCCTCTTTCAGCATTCTTTATTTAAGTGATTGCCCAATGTCTCTTTTCATATCTTTAATCTAAAAGCTTCACTCATTACTATTTTATTGTTTTAACCCCAAATTGCATTGATTAAGTGCTTTTCCTCATCTCCAGCAGCTTCTTTTCTTGCTACTTGGTTAGTTACCCTCTCCTGGATTCTCCATCTTTGGAGGTTTTCAAAATTCACCTAGGATAATACATAGAAATAAGATTTAGTGTTGGCAACAGCCCTGATCTAGGCAGGAGGCTGGACTAGATTTTTGGATTACAGGACTTAACACAGGTTTCTCCTCACTGCTGTTTTTGTGATTCCTGCATTCCACAGCATCTGTAAGGATGTCTGTAGCTCTACATTTGGGACCTCTGAACTATAACATTAAACTATCTTAGGCATACTTGCTCATGCTCAGAACAAGACCTCCACAGAGACTAAACCCTAAGATTTCAATGGAAAAAGAAATTCTATAAAAATTGGTAGCTCCACCAGCCTAGCACCAATATGACATGTCTCTGGATTAAACTACTCCTTATACTGACAACCTGTCTGCCAAAGAACAGACTTAGTGATGTTCTTCCATCACTAGATCACAGGATTCAAAACTTCTAGAGGGCCACGTCCTTTCCTGACATTGCAGTTATTTTGTAGTCAGTTCCAGGCTGGAGAGCTGATGGAATGCATTCTTGCACAGCCTAATATTAAAACCGTTGAGATTTGTATGAAGTATTGGGTCAGATCTGTATCCTAATTCCAGAACTGGGCAGATGGCAGAAAATGAAATGTATTCTGAACTGGAATGTCATAAGAAGCAATAATGAGTAAACTTTGTTTTCATAGTGAAACATTTAATATGCATGACATACACTACACAGTTACTCACATTCTTAAAATGAAATGGATAAATGTTTCCAGCAGGCATCATCTTCTAACAATTCTTTCAAGTTGATGCCAAAGTGGGGGGGAAAGCAGCTAATAAAATTTCTGTACAGAACATACCAATATTGTCTCCAAAGCTATCAGACATGTTTTCATGAAAATTAAAGTCAGGTTAAAACTGAGGCATCCAAAATATATTTTTTCTAAGGGTGGGGATAAGTAAGTGAATCACATAAGACCACGGTTTCACCTAAGACATTATGTTTCCATTAAAGAAGGGCTGTGGATATGAGCTGCCAAACCATATCTGTATTTACAATTCCAGTTTATATTAGACTAGGTACAGATCTGATAAAATGTCCCGTAAGATGTGATGCCAAGTAGCTGAATACTTGCAGAGGGATGTGAAAACATGAATGGTGTATCCTGCTAGTGTAGCTGGCAGCACCAAAATCTGCCTACACTTAAACAAGGTGCTTACCTCCCAGATTTACAGAACTAAATGCAAAAAAAGCTGATCATCTGCTTTCTGATCATCTTTGTGCTACTATTCTCATCGTTCTTGCACACATAACACTTGAAGCAACCCCAAACACTTTCGAGTCCATGAGCCTCTTCATTTTTCCAGGCCTCTTTACCTGTCTCCTCAGCCACTAGTTCTGCACCTTTTTCCAAGTAGTTTTAGAAAATTAATTCCAATCTTTCTGCTTTCTGTTTGAGCTAACTTTACACTGAAATAATCTGTTGTTATTCCCCTACTTCTGCAGCCGTCTGCTTCTCTGTCTAACCACAAGCAAAAATTTATCATTATTTGTTTATCTGCCTGGCATGTGGCAGACACTGACACAAACTAATAGTAATGTTCGGTTTGTAGACTGGCATCTAGGCTTTACAAGTGAAAACAAGTCTTTAGCTATAGCTTTCTACTACTGCATCTTTTCCTGGGCAGTAGCAGCAATTTCAGATGGCACCTTGGCAATATCTGAAATGCCTGGACCAGGAACCTTCAAAATGTAGGCATGCGATTGCCACAGCATTAAGGCCAGGTAGGGCATGACTGAGCAGCAGTCAGCAGCCAAGATTAAAACTAAACATCTAATGAGCCAGCTGCCTTGGATACACAAACGATTATGTAAAAAACTAGACAGTGATGTGCAGTCTCATGCCACAGGCAGGTATTGAGAAGCTGGAAACTGCAGGGCTTGCTGCAGGTTCAACTCTAGAGTTCACGTATCCAAATCGTCACAGGTTCTTTGTTCTGCTCACTTTCTATAGGGTTATTGGTAGCTTTTCTCACTGTAAAAATGCCAGATAACATTTCTGCAGTGATTTCTGTTGCTGAATTGCCACATAAGTAACTGTTTGTAAAATGCTGATTCACTCTGTTTTTATTTCATGTCATCCAGTTATGTCACCTATGAAGGGCTATGGTCATAATATCCCCCTGATCTACAATATTCATGAAGACCAATGGTCTGCACTGTTGCTGTTCATCCCTAACTGCTCATAGGAAAAGCAGTGAAATTTTCTGAAAACCAGATTGTTACTTCGGCATTAAAACAGGCAGTGGTAATTTCACAAAAAAATGTGCAGAAAATCTAAGAAAATTGTTCTTGCGCACTTATGGTCAACTTGTTTAAGACCTCTGCACCTTTTTGTGAATCCTTAACTCTTCTTCTCTGCATGTTTTCTCCTTTATTTAATTCTCATTTTTTCAGACAGGAACTGTCTTTTATTTCATGCAAGGAATGTGCCTATTATGCGCTCAGCCCAGCATCTAGCTTGAGGTCTCTGGAAATAAAGAAGTAAAAATATTATTACTAAGAACAACAGAATAATGACTTGTTCTTAGAAACCTCATTAATGCCATATGCCCCACTGTGTCTGGTTTTGCCCCTTCTTTTTGACCAACAGCTGGGCATATGAAAGAAGATTCTTGATCAAGGGTTACCCTGCAGAGAGTGCTTTGCTATTCTAACCAAATTCTGAGAATAACAGTACATTTTTCATCTTGGAGAAACAAGATACAATAATAAAGAATATTAATCTTGTATTGCATTTTGTTCTCATTTTTGGTGAGCCTGAAACCATTTTCCACACTAAAAGAAAATAAATAATTAATAAAGAAAGCTTTTTTTGTAAAGAAACACAAGCTGAAAAACATCCTATAAAGTTACAAAGTAAAATATAGTGTGTTTTTATAATGTTCCATGAAATGTTTATAAATTTTGTTTATTTTCAGTACCATGGACCACTGAACATGCAATAGATGGCAAGGCAGTATCTGATTCATTTTTATAGATATTTTTCTCACACAACTTGGTCGCATAATCATCCAAGCATGCCACATGCCAATTCTTCTCTATTTGTCATAGTAACCACAGCCAAAAGCCATCTTAGCTGAAGCAAAGTGTCCTACGAAGACTGGAATGTATCACTTGACTCAAAAAATAAGAGATTGTAATGCCAGCATGCTCACTGTTTTTGAAAGGAAAAGTATCATGGTTTTAAGCATTCAGTACATGCAGGAAGCATACTTCAGGATGCCTCTCCTGGTGCTTTTTGTTTCCCTTACTGCACTGCAGAAAGTCTCATATTGTTATTTCCCCTTCTTTTCATATACTAAGTGTAGTTTCCCTGCTCTAGACATGTTCCAGCACAATGGGAAAAATATTTTGTCCTATGCTTTGTATAGTAATTTCCTCTGAAATGTCCTCTCTTGCTAGAGGAAAAGAGCCTGTGCCTGCCAGCCAGCACAAAGACCCTTTTAAAGCAGTCACATGCAGCTGACAGACTGCTGCTTGGTTGAGAGACCACTGACCCAGGAGGAAAACTGGGTTTAACAGTGGGGAGTTAGCCTCCAGCTGACACCAGTAAGCACTGAGGAGCCCTCATCTCCCGTCCCAGCTGGAAGGAAATCAGCAAGTTATAAAAGCCCTAGTTATACAGCTCAGTCTTCTCTCCTCAACGAGGACTGGTTCAAGTGCATGTTGACACGTAACACCTCACAAATACACACATAAATTAGAAATTCTTGCTAATATGGCTCTGACTTCCAGTGACACTGAGCCCTAACACTGCTCAGAATAATCAGACAATTTGGCTTTTAATTCTAAGGGCATTTAAAAACCTAAATCTGGGACTAATGTGCTTCACATTTCAATACAGTATGCACCTGCTGCAGATTATTGAGCAACCTTAAGTGAATACAAATAGAGCAATTTACTTATTATTTACTTATCTCCCAAACAGCAGGAGCAGAACCATTCTCCAGGTTTCTATAGCATACTATAATATACATCTAAGGCTAAATTAAGATTATAACTGCCACATAATGAATTACCACCTCCTAAATCTCACCTTTGCCTTCTTGTATCTCTTTACTTGCCATTTGGCACAGGCTGTAAGGAAAAGACTTTTGCTTTGCAAAATGCATTTCTGTCAGATTTTGTCATTAAGGTCTCATGTGTTCATTGAAGTCTGAGGCATTCCCAAATTCCCTCCTTTTACTTGTCTTTGCTACATGACAGAGGCACACATAATGAAGGGATTTAGTAGCACGTTTAGCTTCAGTCTATTCGGCGTGTGGGTTGTCCCAGAGCGCTAGAGTTCAGACTTGGCTAAATCCTTACTTGGTTAGTGAGAGTGACCGTTAACATGAAGTGCCAGACAAATTAAAGTGGAAATAACACTGCAAAGAAAAAAAGGTAATTATAATCTTAAAGGAATTGTGTAGTTAATGGCAGATTCATCAAAGCATATAAAAAGCTGTAGCTCTTTCACTAACCACAAAAATAAGTAACAAGTTCTCTGCCATGAGGTCACTACTAAACTGGCTTTCAGGGAACATGGTGACCTTCTCTGGGTGTATCCTCAAAGTAACCAGAGTTACAATGAACTCAGAGTCTGGCTCTGACCTCCCTCTCACAAGTTCAAGTTGACCACCTTGTTTAAATTGGCCATTGAGCTGCACAAGCTGTGCTGGTAGCCCTCCAGTGCCTCGGGAGGCAATGGAGAGATCTAAGGCTTGAAAAACTGACAAAGGGCAAAGGCATCTTGATCAGGTGGTGATTAGCTGTATTGGAGCAAACAATTATACTGCAGTGGAAAGGAGTAAAGGGTTCATCAGAGGTTGGTTTTCATGAGTTGAGTTTAAATGCTTTAGCTGCCAAGTTATAGGACAGTGACACAACCTTCATGGGGTGGTAAGGTTAATAAATTAATCCAAAATTGCAAGTGTAGTTATAGCCAGATACACAAGAGTAGCACTAGTACAATGCCCCAGTTCCAGTAAAACTCACATTCTCTAACTGAATTTGGGTTGAGGGAGACACCAGAGCAAGGGAACCATCTGTAAGGCTCCCATCTTCAGCTGTAGCTAAGAAACAAACTCCCCTTCCAGAACCTGAAGAGTAGCCAGAATTCAGGACTCATGTTTCCATCTGTTTGGCCCCCTTCACATCTCTAATAAGCACATTGCATATGCTATCTACCTCTATCGTGCATTTTGGCAGAAACACTTGAAAAAACAGAACACAAACACTCTAACAATGTAGAGCAACACACTATTTGGCAAGTCCTTCTTAATCAAACATGTCTAGGTCTGCAGACAGAAGGCCTTCCTTAGCCAGTGGACATCTCATAGAGTTGGAGCATGTACATGGAGGAGTTCCAGTCTGCACATAGCATTAGGAGACAGATTAAATCTGTCATCACTTGGAAACAACAACAATGGAGAAGCAGCAGGAGGCACAGGTGCAGAGTGAGGGATGACAGAAACTTCCATTGCAGTCACAAATTTAGGGGAAAAGGCAGATGCCTTACCCCACCCCTAATCCTGTCTTTCCCAATGTGATTCAGGCCAGTCTGTCTCTCCTTTTTCAGGTGTCAGAAAAACCTTCAGCTGCCTATAGACAGGCTACATAGTGGGAACCACTTGGCATATGGAAAGAGAAGGCATGGAGAAGATTTGTGAAGCTGGAGCTTTTCAGGCAAACTTCTTGTGCTTCTAAATTCTCCCCCCACATACTATTCCTTCTTCTCTTCTCCTTTTGCACTTTCTCTTCCCTCCTCCTTCTCATTGCTGGCAGGAGGCATCGAAGGGGGAACAGCACAAGGAGACTGTGGGAGAGCTGTTGAACTCCCTGACCTTTCCCATAGGAAGTTACACCACTGAAAAATGCTTTGTAAACTGCTCTAGTTTCTCCTTTCAATGACTGGGAAGAGGAAGAGGAAAGGGGAGATGAAAATACACATGCATTCTCAACGTTGCAATGTATTTGCATGATTTAGGGGACTTCAAGGTTCCGAGTCTCTGCATCTCTACAGGCTCTTGGGTCACAGCCACCACTACAGGACAGCCTTCCCTGCTCAGGGCAAAATGTCACAGCACCAAGTGCAGCCGAAACGCGACCCCTCTATTCCCCCTCTTACATTCACCTATGCATTGGTACAGGTTCTTTTCCTGCTCAGTTTCAAGTATAGACATGCCCAAGTTGATATGATGAGGCAGAAATGGTCCCAGATAAACCATTGTAGACAAAACATTCATTGATCTTCATAAGCCCACGAGACCCTGTCAGGTATGACTTGCACACTGCTGCCACCAACAAACAACAGTGGTGGGATAACAGATGATAAACACTATGACTTAAAAGGGAATTAAATAGTTACTGAGGATGCCATAACAGCAGAATAAAATCTCTGTCATGTGTTAGCACATCTTTAAGGGTGTCTGCAAACTTATGGCA
This sequence comes from Clamator glandarius, assembly GCA_033459285.1. Classification (NCBI taxonomy): domain Eukaryota; kingdom Metazoa; phylum Chordata; class Aves; order Cuculiformes; family Cuculidae; genus Clamator; species Clamator glandarius. Next base: position 659,489 of record JAUNZM010000912.1, on the reverse strand, counting down.
GTCTTTAGCAATGCTTTTGCTATGTCTCTGTAGCTGGCAGGCTCACAGGCTTCCAGTAGCCAGGGTTGCTCTGCACATATTGCTAATCTGATCTAAATAATCTCTGCCTCTCTAGGCAACTGCAGTAGCCTGTTCAGAAGCGAGCAATAGAAGGTACATTGAATAATGTCTTAGTTTTTTGGTTTGTTGGTCATTGAGACTGAAGATCTGTCTGGAGCATGTGGGCTTTGGCCACAAACTTCAGATGCAGAGTTGAGATTTGACCAAGACACCCTTCCGCATGTCAGAGTTCAAAAAGTCCATCTGTGTTCCCTGGGTCAAGCATAACCTCAGACCCTAGTTTCCCAAGAAGGAGAACCAGGAGTGATGCTGAATTCGCAATCAGGAATGAAAGGAAGAAACTTGGAAATTAAACCTGTCTGGACATTTTGCATGGGAATGCAATGCGATTCTAATGCATTAACTTGAGTCCCATCTAAAAGGCAACACTACTGACTAAGGAAAACCAAGAAAATGCTCTCAGCAAGTCTGATGTGAGTCTGAAGTAAGTTCAGTAACCATATCCTTTCGGTAACTTATATTACTTAATATTTCGGTTATAGTAAACTCTAGTCTAATGATGATTCTTCTGTTTTCATAGCGTTAGCATGGGAACAAGGTCTAAAAGTTAGAGCAAGCATAGCGTAAAGAGATCAAAGAGCTATTGTCTCTCAGAAATATATTAAACAGGTAGAATAACACCATGTTCTGAAGGCAGTTTGGTAGACTATGAAAGGCATTACAAAGGGAAAACAGCTTTCAGGACTTGTGCCTCCCATCAGTGAGAAGTTACTGTATCATATTTTCTAGCATCAGTGTTCTCTAAGCAATGAGACACATGCCACATAGTTAATTATCCCCACATCACAGAAAGGCATAATAAGTCCATTATTTCAGAAAGCACAAGATTTTAACATGTGAATATGATCCAAAGAAAGGAATTTGCATAAATTTAACTTGTGATTTGGTCTCAGATTCTGAAAATAAAAATCTGTATTGAGTCATACTAGCTAACATAGTCTGGACACAGTTAGAGCTCAGTGTAAACTTCACTAAAGAAAGGTGAAAGCCACTTAAGCAGCACTTCAGACAACCTTGTACTCTTGCAGACACTTCTCTAGAGTGTGGTTTACTGTGTCCAGAGCAGCACTGTAGTTCAGAGTAAGTAAAATAATAACCCACATGAGACACCATTAGTCACTGACTCCTGAAGATTCATGTAGCCCATAGAGATTATGTTAAAAACTGCTGCAACTGAGAAAACAAGTTCTTGTTTCAAGACAGTTTGACCGGAATAGCTGATCAGACGCTGGCTTTGCCCTTTCCCCCTGGAACTGCAGAAGATTTTTAGTTTCTTTGTTTATGCAAAACGATAGGCTGTAATAGGACCTATTTTCAAAGTAAGTAATATAACACTTATTGCCAGAAGACTAGCCGTTCTTCAGTTTGAGATGAACTATTGCAGTAATGCGGTGTTTGGGTCATTGAGGTGGTGAGGGATAAAGCATAAGTGGTAGGATTTAGGTTTGAATTTAATGTAATAGTCCTATATGCTGAGTTTGCTGATTTAGTTGCAGGAATAATTTTATGAGCATCAACAGGAAATCAAGCAATTGGAGACTCATTTTTAGTGATGGGAAAAGCAGCTCCAATCCCATCAATTTTTATTTTGGAAAAAATTAAGAAAAAGAATTTCCACTCTTTGCAGAGCAATGAATGGAAGGATAAATCTTTTTGCTGGTTTGCAAACTCTAGATACTAATAAAAAATTTCTAAAGACTATTCCTGATTCCTTTTTGCAATGGAACCAGATTTAAGTAGCACACACAAATCTAGCAGGTGAAAAAGCAAAACTAATCATATGTGTGTCAGTGACTTTAAATGTAATAGTAAATGAAGGCTGTAATTTCCAAACCAGGTAGTGAACTGGATGTTAGTTAACCAGTTTGCACCAGAGAGATTTGGGCAAAAAAAGTTCCTTAACGTCCTGTGATAAGGGAGTTGATGATTAGCATTTTAGTCTCTTAGAAATATCTCACTGACCAAAGACGATCATTTTAAAACAAGGTGGATGGCATTACATGGCTAGTATTACATCAAAGTAATTTGGCTGAAAAGGCAGTTGTTTTTTTTTCTCATTCCTAGCTGAGTCCATGAGTGGGTTCCCACACATCTCAGGTCAGGTATCAACTGTGCAGAAGAAGTAGTAAAAGTAAGCATAATATTATTTCTATGCCTTTTTGTATTTCATGAGCATAAATACTTGACAAAAGATTGAGATACGTCCAGACGCATATTTTTGCAGGGCAACAGAAATTCAGATAGAAACAATCAAAAGACTTTGCTCTTCAGGTTACCATGTATCTCCTAAAGGCTTTTAATTTTTTAGCTATTCAAAATACACTAAGGCAAAGTCAGATTTTATCCCTCCTTCCTATTTCTTAAAGTAGTTGAACTTTAGGATGTGGTTTCATAACCAGATAAAGCCAAACTATGTCTATATCATTACTAAAAGAGGTGATCTCACTCTCCACCCCATGTTCAGCTCCATGTTCCTGACCTTTCCTCCCCAGGTTCACTCTCCACAGCTACATAAATATGCAGATGCACACTGAAATAATCTGAATGTTCCCCATCCCATTTCCCACATGGAAAAAAATATTTTTCAGCTGTATAGATAGATTTAGATCTGTTGAAGATTATTTTCACCCATCATCCTTCCCTTGTCTGTGCAGAGGATTAGGCTAGACAGAAGGAAGAATCTCTTCACCATGAGGGTGGCGAGGCACTGGCACAGGTTGCCCAGGGAAGTTGTGGCTGTCCCATCGCTGGAAGCGTTCAGGGTCAGGCTGGATGGGGCCTTGGTCAGCCTGATCTAATGGGACGTGTCCCTACCTATGGCAGGGGGATTGGAGCTGGATGATCTTTAAGGTCCCTTCCAACCCAACCTATTCTCTGATTCAATGATTCTATGATTTCTGGGTCACTCACGTAGCCTAGTAACTCGTTATTGGTCCTGCAACTGCAGGCACAATCCTTCAGGACCAGAACTCCCAAGAAGACAGAGATAAGGTCAGAGAGAACAGAATAGGTGAAGAAAATGTCTAAGAATGTATCACACCAGATGCAGTGAGCTAAGTAAAGGAAAAAAAGAGACATCAAGATACAAATTGAAAATAGTGCAAAAGATAGTTGGAATAAAGAATAGGTGAGGACAGGAATCAGATTATAAGGACAAATCATTTGCCAGAAGGAAGGAGACAGAGAGCTATGCACAGCAGGCACAGAAATGCAGTTGGCGAATGTATGAGAAACAGAAGTGAAAAAAAAAGCAGCCAGCATAGCTCCGTAGAACTGAGGTAGGGAACAGCCAGAGAAAGCCATTTGCAGCAGATATATTTACTGATCAAAAGAAAAAAAAGAAAATATACTAAACATTGTTCAGTTTGAGTAATGCACTTCATACTTATACCTATTAAATATATATGTAGAGAGAGAACTATATTCTGTCCGTACTCCCTCAAAAGTATACTCTTACACACATTGAGCTTAGGGCTTAAATTTTCGGTTGTGTCATGAAAGGCTCCTGGGTATCTTGCCAGGAAAGATTATGGCCTGACCAATTTCATAAGATTGAAGACGACAGGATTTTTTGCTATTTAATGTTCTTCAGTGCTTGACTCTGCATTTGAAGAGTGATGGTCAACATCAACTAATTAAAAAAAGTGGGAATAAAATGGTGCTGGAAGAAGAGGTTTTATCTTCTAGCAGTTTGATTTCAAGAAAGATGAGAAAATAATTTGAATTATTAAGAGATAATGAAGGTACTACTGTTTAGACTCAATTCTTTCCCTTCTTCCCTTAATTTCAAGTCCACCATTGGGGAAAAGCAGCTTTATAGATAAAAATCATTCAGTTTACACAGCAAACTTAAGAGTGAAGGATGTTGGCAAATTGTATGTCCTGTGGCAAACAGAGGCAGTCAAACAGTTAGAAGAGCTGAAAAGATCAAAAAGAGATCTCAACTAAGTCTTGGAAGAAAGGTAATGTCTAAGTTTATTTCCCCTATAGACAGTCTTGTCTGTACTCCATCACGCTCATGCTATGTGATGTTGTGAGAAGAGGTCACACACCGTATGTTCAACAATAAGTCTGGAAGAAAATTGGCTGTGCCATTATCACACTACATCTGCCTTTCCTGAAAAGCAGTGATCTTTTGAAGATGTCATGATGTTTGCTTATTCCCTTATTAATGCAATTAGTTATTTCTGAATCAGAAACCATAAAAAGTATATTATTTCCTTCCAAACACATAATTATCCTTTGTCTTCCTTTAAGCCTGGACAGGCTTGCAGTCAGTGTTAATTTCTGATGTTAGGAAATTCCCAGCCTGGATCAGCCTACTGATATCTCATTCAATGTCTTGACTCAAATGCCAGCTGTTTCAAACACTTCTCCGATGGAGGCAATATAGGACACCTTATTCCAAGAAAAGCAGCTTCGTAACTGCTACCCCTTACACACTGGTCTGTGCCCTGCAGAATTAGGACTTTGCTTGGATATAAAGCATCACCAACCAGATGCATGTCCTTGTGATAGATCTCCTACCCTGAGCACCCTTTGCTTTTGCTCCACAAGGAGAAGCTGCCCTTTCTCGTCTTTTCCTTCTTATAACCCCTCCATCACTGGTTTAGAGAAAAACTTTTTTGCAGTTAACACTGACTGTAAACCATCAAGTCAGAGAGCATCCCTGTTCCCTAGGCTTTAAGGCCAATAAAAGTCATATTTACAAAGCCTGGAACAGAGTTGTGACTCTCCTAATTTCCCATGAATGATGCCACAGTACTGGCCACATTTGAGGTGCACACTGGTTGTGTCCTGAGGTCTGGCTCCCTGGGATGGCCACATAAGCTTTTTCTCCCCCAAAAGCAGAGCAGTATAGACACCGCTCAACATTAGCTTTACTCATTCTTTAGGTCATGACTGGGAACCATCTGCATCCACCAGCTTCAAAGCAGCAAGAAATATGGGAACATCTATGATGCGAAAGCATAGAATGGAGGAAGTTGCTGCATGAGGCAATGGAAATTTCCTATCAAGTGTACAACAAAAGAAGATTTTCCTTTCCTTCATCAGAAAATATTTCTTTTTTCTTTGTTTTCCTAGCTATGTCAGTAAATAGTGCTAACAGCAACATAAATGTAGTCTGTAGGACTGCAAGCTGCACCACAAAAAGGTAATGGATTAGAGGCAGAACTTTAAACTTAATTCCCTGCCTGTTACTGTGGCACTTGAGGATGTCAGTTATTTAATCACGTGCTTTGTGGCACTGAAGGCAGGAACTAATTGCTCTATACTCAGTGTTAAAAATGGACACAAAAGATCTACAGGTATCAGGTAATTTCACAGCTAATAAGCTTATTAACGAAAACCACTCAGATTATTAAGAAAAATCACTCAAATTAGCCATGATCAAATTTCCAGGGAATGTGTAGATCAACTCTGTGCTGGAAGCAGACTGAAAAGAGTCAAAGACACTTGAAGAAATGGAAAGAGAGTTAACCTGAAACCAACTTTAAGCAAAGACACAGAAAGGCAAACGTATATCTAAACATTAACATTATTCCATCTACACTTTTAGCATAGATTTTATTACTTGTTTAATAATATTTGTTTAAGAATGAACTTAGACTTTGTTCTCTAGCTACAGTGGGTTTATATGCAATAAGTCATATGTTGCTTAATTTGCAGATCTTCCAAAAATAAGGAAAATATTATTAAAAGCTGAAAGAAAATATTTTAGAATTATATTTCAATAAGCTAAGAAAAGATACTCAGGGCCAAATTAATCTCTGTTGGCATCACACTGACCACAACAGATTGCATTTGGAAAGTTTTTCATTGGCTTTGCCAGCTGTGTATCTATATCTCACAAAACTAGAGACTAGTGCAACTAGCCACATTTCTGGTAGTATCTACTGTTCTGCAAGTCTGTTTGCTTTCACAGGCACTCGGAAGGAAACCTTGCACTTTGTTTCTGTCACTGCATAAGTCTGACCTCCCTGTTATGAGAAGAGCAATAAAGCTCTGGAAGGGTCTGGCGCACAAGTATTATCAGCAGTAGCTGAAGGAACTGGGGCTGTTTAGCCTGTAGAAAAGGAGCAAAGACCTTATTGCTCTACAACTACCTGAAAGGAAGTTGTAGTGACGTGGATGTTGGTCTCTTCTCCCAAGCAACAAGTGATAAAACAAGAGGAAATGGTCTCAGGTTGCATCAGGGGAGGTTTAGACTGAATGTTAGGAAATACTTCTTCTCTGAAGGGGTTATCAAGCACTGAAACAGGCTGCCCAGGGAAGTGGTTGAGTCACTGCCCCTGTGTGTATTTAAAAGAATTGCAGATGTAGCGCTTAGGGACATGGTTTAGTGGTGGACTTGACCTTAGAAGTCTTTTCTAAATGTTTCTATGATTCTTACACACAACAACTTTGCCTCTCTGCTTTATTAATGACTGAAGATATGAGACAGGATCTGTAACAGCTCTGATTTTGTTACAAAACCACCCTCTTGAGTGAGACCAATGCTCCATTTAATACAGTATTATATATCTAGCACTGTTAAAGGGGACACTGTTTAAGCCACAGTCTCGTAAGTGCACCCCTATCTGCTGTCTGTTTCTCCATCCTTCCCCAGCATCCAGAACAAGAGACGCTAATGAGTACACTCCTGTGTTATTTTGGGATTCACTTTTTACACACATGCCTTTATCACATCCTTCTCTACCTGCCTCCAGCACTCCCTGTGGAAGCAGGCTCCAGAAGTGCTTTCCTCTTTGTGTCTTAAAACTCTCTCGAACTAGTACCACCTAGTTCTTGTGTCATGGGACTTGGAGAACAGCAATCACCCTTTTCCTTTATCCATCACCTTCTAAAAGTCCTAAATCTATTTGTAAACCTCCTGACCCATTTCCTTGCAGACTGGGGAGTCCCAGTATTTGCTGGGGCCTCACAGAAGTGCAGCACCATGATGAATCTACCTAAATGTCAACATGACCCCAAAGGCAGACAGTATCCTGGGCTGCATCAAAAAACCCAAAGCCAGCTGATCGAGGGAGGTGATTCTGACCCTCTATTCCTCTCTTGTGAGACCCCATTTGGAGTATTGTGCCCAGTTCTGGAATCCTCAACATAAGAAGGATATGGAGCTGTTGGAATGGGTCAGAGGAGGGCTACAAAGATGATCAGAGGGCTGGAGCACCTCCCATACGAGGACAGGCTGAGAGAGTTGGGGTTGTTCAGCCTGGAGAGGGAAGGCTCTGAGGAGATCTTACAGCTGCCTTCTGGTACCTGAAGGGGCTACAAGAAAGCTGGGGAGGGACCGTTCAAAAGGCTTGTAGTGGTAGGACTAGGAGGAATGGGTATAAACTGGAGAGGGGCAGATTTGGACTAGACATAACGAAGAATTTCTCCACTGTAAGAGTGCTGAGGCACTGCCCAGGGAGGCTGTGGATGCCCCACCCCTGGAGGAGCTCAAGGCCAGGTTGGATGGGGCTTTGGGCAGCCTGATCTAGTGGGATGTCTTTGCCCATGGCAGGGGAGCTGCAACTAGATGATCATTAAGGTCCCTTCCAAACCAAACCATTCTGTGATTCTACAAAATGTCCAAGAGCATCCACCTTCGAATTAAACTAGAAACTCCTTAGTTTATGGCAAAAAGAAATAGACAGTAATTGTGATTCATTACAGTAAACATATATTCAGGATATAACTCAGAGAGAGATTAGATAGATGTAACAGCTGTCCCCTGCAGATCCTTTGGGATTATGTTGCCCACCTGGAGCTGAGTTAAGCTGTCAAAGATGATGATACTCAAACACCAGCCTTGCCCTTGGAGAAATCGAACTGTAGTAAAATGTCTCGGTCACCACCTTGTCACATTAGCCCTTTGCTGGGCCTAACGAGGCATTCAGAACAGCCAGGCTTTGCAAGGTAATGTAACCACAGTAAAACATGATATATAAAGGTCCTTTAATTGAAATGGCTGTTTATTGTCAGTGAGATTCAAACCTGCACTATAGGAATTGCAAAGTAATGAAGTCTGCAGCATTTCTAAAACATATCACAAATGTCTTGACAGGGTCTGTGGCAAGGAATAACGTAGTTTTGCTTAATGACAAACCTTAACAACATTCTACACATCACCTAGCTCTTCTAGTGTAAAATGTCACTGTATAAACCAAATGAGAAACCAGCTGATACTTTTTCCCTTCCAGATTCCCTGCAAAGGCGAGTGTCTAAAACCATTGCACTCACATTTCAGAAAACATCAGCCTCCCATGCTGAAAACTTATCTGCCAAATTCTAGCCTGAAAGTTATTTGGGGCTAGGCTGCATGATACCAAATGTAAATTCCACTGAGGGTTATAACAGAAGCACTGACAGCACAACAACATAAATGCAGCTCTGTCTTCCTGGATGCTCCATAAAACCAGCTCACAGCTCACTCTCTCAATCACTGGCTCAAAATCAGGAACTGCTGAGATGTGCTGTTTCCAACTATTTCTTGTGTTACTTACACTCAGTATAAACTCTTGCCCATTCCTGCAAGCTGATGCATGTGAGCCTGCACAACCTCCTATTATCTTCAACAGGACTTTGTGTGGGTGGGAAGGTTTGTCTGAACAGATCAGTTTGCAAAATCAAAGCCTAAGAGACTAAACTTAATAACATTTGCATCTCTCTCTCCATTCTTCCCTGCAGCTGGGCCTTGGTTGTCTCTCTCCTTCAACTCAGTCTGTCACTCAAGGCTTAAATCCCAAGTTTCTCTGCACTGAAACTCAGCCTCTCATGCTTCCCATCATTTTACTCAGAAGGCAAGATGCTTCAGTCACCATTTCTTTTTCTTGCTACTCACCACCCCTTTGCCCCCATTAAAACCTTCATCTGCTCCCCAGTAGATCAGCTTCAGGTCAGCCCCAGATCATCATAAGCTACATTCATAAATAAAGCCAGGCCCAAATCACAGCTGGTGTTTCCATGAACTACAACAAAGCAATAATACCCAATTCTCGAGACAAGCATTTGACTTTTTGGGGACATATGTCTATGGTCAAATCCTATTCTGGAATAAACTGCTTACAAACTTGTTTCTAAACCTCAAAAAAAGCCTCTATTTGTACTAATCTGTTTGTAATATAACCAGCAAAACTGTACTTTTCAGCCTGTTGTAACAGCCTTCACTTTTACCATTTTAAAGCCAAACTTGTAAAACTTCTAATGACATGACAGTGACAATCCTTGACTCGCTATAGTTTCTGAGCCTCTTTTGACACCCTTCGAGGCTGTGATGGTAAGAACCAGGCTGGTCTGTTGCCTTGATTCACAAAACTGTTGCTGGAACCTAAATATTTAGTAGAAATTTTTTTTTTAAAGGGCTTTTTTCTGTGCCCAGCTCTGTGATCTACTCCTCAATGAGTCAATTCTTCAGAGAAAGGAAGGAGTTGGGAGGGGCTTCTGGAGGTCATCTAATCCAGTCCTCCTCCTCCTCAAAGTGGTTACTAAAGTAGATTCCTCAGGGTCATGCTCAGCTGATTTTTTAATATATCCAAGGACAAAGACTCCACAAACTCCCTGGAGAACCTATTTCAGTTTTGGATTGTGCTTAGAAGGAAAATGTTCATGTGTTTAAATAAAATTTCCAGTATTTCATGTCTGTGCCCATTGCCTCTTGTCTCTTCTTCAAAAGGAGTCTGTCTTCTTTACTTCACCAGGGATTATATACATTCATTATCTTCGCGACCCTTCATCAGACTCACTTCCATAAGTCCATCTCCCTCTCACACTGGAGGCCCCAGCACTGGAACTGGCACTCCTCTATCTGAGGTTCACCAGTGCCAAGCAAAGAGGAAGGACCACTTCTCTTGTTATCAGGAACAAAGCCACATATCTGACCCCCTCCTTCTCAATACCAGTTCCTCATATGTTCTCAATGATACCCTGAAAATTCAGCTGACTGGTCCTGCTGTACAGAGTTATGTGCTAATGCATTTACTGGAATATGTCACTCAAACTGTTTGCAATTTAGCAGTTAATCCCAGATTTTGCTTCAGTCTGATAAAATATCCTTGGCATAACAAATACCCAAGTGCGCACATCAAATCCAGAACTCCATGGGTGGGAAGGCAGGCATATTTCCACATTGGTTTCTCCAATTCCATCTACTATTGCTCATGTTCCTGAACCTGCAGCTTTTTTGTTTCATAGGGGTTGTCTGATTTTCCTTCAGAATAATGCTTTAATTTGTCATTGTCTTTGATGAGGCATTTTTCAGACTGGCAATTTTAGATCATATTCTTTTTGCATTTCAGCATTTTTAGAAAACTGGAAAGATAGACCAAATTTTTTCTTAGGCCCCACACTGGATGCAAGGTCTTCCTTCATCTCCTCAAATACTCTACAAGCTGGAAAACATAAAACAGCCTATAATCATTGTGTTTTAAATGTGAAGAGAGCCTGGTTTATCTTTTCATATTTCACTGTACAAGTCAGACATCTTTGTTTTGGCTTGAATTCTATGTTGATCCATAAAGCTTTTTGCCCAGTTATACTCAGCAGTTACCACTGCTGAAATTCCTAATTAAAGAGAAGCATAGAATCACTGAGGCTGGAAAAGACCTCTAAGATTGTCTTCTAAGATCATCCAGTCCAACCACCAGCCCAACAACACCTTGCCTACTAACCCATGTCTCAAAATGCCATGTCTACACAATACTGGAACACCTCTAGGGATGGAGACTAAACCACTTCCCTGGACAGAAGGTTACAATGCTTCACCACTCCTCCTGTATGGAAATTTATCTTAAAATTCAATCTAAACCTCATCTGGCACAGCCTGAAACCATTTCCTCTCATCCTATCACTTGTTACTTGGAAGAAGAACTTGACACCCATTTAGCTACAACCTCCTTTCAGGTAGTTGTAGAAAGCGATAAGGTCTTCCCTCAGCCACCTCTTCTCCAGGCTAAACAATCCCAGATGTCTCAGCTGCCCCTTATAATTACCCCTGTGCTCCAGACTCTTCACCAGCTTCATTGCTCTTCTCTGGACAAGCTCCTCAATATTGAGGCGATCCTCAATATGCTTCTTGTAGTGAGGGGCGCAAAACTGAACACAGGATTCTAAGCGCAGCCTCAGCAGTGCCAGGTGCAAGGGGAAAATCCCTTCCCTGCTCCCACTGTTCAGGCTGTTTCTGATACAAGCCAAGATGCCATTGGCCTTCTGGCCACCTGGGCCACTGCTGGCTCATGTTCAGTCACTGTCAACCAGTACCCACAAATCCTTTTGTGCCAGGCAGAGGAAACGTAATTTATACTTCTTTTACATAATCCTGATTAACTTAATAGGCAGTTAAAGGTTTTTTTTTACTCTTACAGTAAGGAATAACTTCAAGACTAGATTTATTAAAGAAACATTCCTTCCCACTTCCAATGCAGAAAATTTTCACTTGGATTTTCCATAAGACTTTATAAACAGCTGGCTTCCTGAAGCTTTCTGTAAATATAAGTGGTAAGAATTCATTGATTTATCTGGGCTGTTGAAGGGCTTTTTCAACAAATTCCACTAAGAAAACTTTTGCTCTTTTTCTTCAGCTGTCCTCCATCCTACAAAACCCTAGAATCACTGGAACTTCAGTGAAATAGTTACCATGAAGTAAACAGACGTACTTTGAAGCCTTACAAACAGGCTGACTATAATCTACACAGAGAGGCCTCACCTGGGTCACACCAACTCCCTCTGTCCATCTGTGCAGCTGGCCTGTGTGCACCTACCACAAAAAATGTGAGTTCTTTAGCTACACCATATCTTAGTACGATATAATGTCTTCCTGCACTCCAGAAAAACGTATATGCATTATAATTTCTGAGGTATGCAGTTGGTTCAACAAACTCAGTAGGCTGAAGAACTTAAAAATTGATGGGATTTAAAGCTCAGAGCACAGGTGGAGATTCTCAACAAGTCCAGTCCTCCCAGCTTTTGAAAAATGCTGAAGGGACTCTACCTGCAGACTCGTAGGGGTAGGAAGTAAATGCATTTTATATGTTCAGATCAATTTCTCTCAATTTTCCTGCCTAATATAAGTATAAAACTAAAAAAGATACTGCAATTTGCTACTATTTAACAAGATTGACACATTCTGAATTTTCCATCATTCTGCTGGTCAAACTTGAATGGCTTATAATGCACATTTTGCCATTTTTCACTGTTAGGTTTTTTTCCTTCTCCGTTTCCCTCCCAAAACAACAATATAAATTATATGGAAAAATCTGTGTTTATTTTATTTTGTAATTACTTCTGGGCTGAGGCCAGGTTTTTAAGTGGAAGCAAATTTTTACATTCAAGTTATAACCTCTGAAAACCAGCTTATAATGAAAACACTGACACAATTTTAAGTGGAGTGACATGAATGGTGCCAATATAATGTAGTCAAAACTTGTGGGAAATAAAGTCTTTTGTTCCAGAGGGATATGAAATTTCCAACTCAGAATAAAGTGTATGTCTGGTATTTACTGGATTCTACCAAACATAACAATCTTCCAAAACATGCAGGGGCTTTGGGGAGTATAGGATTCAATCACAATTCAAATCTTCTTCATCTTGGATATATTTGGGACAGAGGGATTCACTAGTCACAGAGGCTAACTTCTATCCTTCCTCCAGAAACTCAAGTGGGAGTCACCCCAAGAGAATAATGGTAATAGATAAAATAGGAGTTCAGCAAAAGATCTGCCTAGCAGAAGCATTTCAAAGCCCACATAAAATCCAAAACGTTATAAATCACTTAAAATGATGAACTGTGCAGAAACTATGCAGCACAGGAACCATAACAATATACCAAAAAGGAAGAGAATGGGAGTTTATACATCCTTTGTAAGTCAGCAGAGTTAGTTTCAATGCTGACACGAAGCAGAGCTTGAGATGAGCTATTATCATGTTGTTCTTCATTAGTTGTTAAGCCCTGATATGCTCAGGTCTTTGCCAGAAATCTTGTCCTAATGGATTTACAGTTGCAGGCCCTCTGCCAGTTGTTCCAGCAAACTCTCAAGTCCTCTTAAACTCCTAATTTCAAGATGGATAAAGAGACCTGCCAACACAAACCCAATGACTGCAAACAATGAAGAAAAGATACAAGGCTAGAAATACAGAAAGAGTTAATTGCACTTTTACAGCTTACTGTGGGAACAGAGAAAAAGGAAATGTTTAAGAGTCATACGAATGGGAAAAGATGGATTAGGAAAACAACAGTTTACTCCTCTCCTGAGGACAAGAAAACTGGCAGAGTAAACCTGAGATGACCCTTGTATGTCCCTACCCAGCATCCTTGATAAAGCAGAAACAGGAAGGAATAGCCGTGAAAAGCAAGAGGAGCAAGAGGGTATAGAAATTGAACCTTGCACAGGACAGGTAGGTATTGTACATCTTGGCCAAAGAAAGCAAAAATAAATCAGGAAAAACCTAAATACATGCATTTGTCAAAATGCATTGCCCCTCTGCCTTTCTCCCTGCTCTCAGCTGCATGACCTCACCCCTGGTCCTCATGCAGACATTCATCTAATTAGATAGGACCCATTTTCTCCCCAAAAGAAAAATACTTGCCTGTTGCTGTTGGGTTGTTTCCCTGCCAAATTAGCCATTTTAAAGAGTAATTGTGAGAGGAATAGGACTGTATCCTTTCTGCATCAGTGAACCACGAAATTAGTTTAGCCAATTTGCCCCTGAGATGCAGCCCTAATGTGCACCCAAAAGCTCTTCAGCTCTGCTGAGGGTCTCCATGACACAACAACATTTTTGCTGGCAGGCAGCTGCATCCCTCACCTGTCTGATGGATCCATGCTTGAATGGAAGCACAACAGAACTTCAAAAGTCTTATTATTTAATCTCACTTAGTTCCAAGCTGTTTTAATAGGTAGCAATGTCTTTCTGATGAGGACCAAAATGTGAAAAATTATCAAGAAAATTCATCCTGTTATTCTGCTAGCAACAGGGGTTTCACTGAGCATTTCACAAATCCAAAAGCCCGTGGCCTTTTGGTACTAGCTACCAAGTCTCATATTGTCAGAAATCAACTACACATCAGCATATTTTAAGCAGTAACGGCCAAGTGGAAGTGTGGCTGTCAATACTTAAAATAATGCTGACATCTAGTGGCTGGCTGCACTCACACACTTCTGTGTAGGTCTTGCAGCTATTTGTGTCTGTCCCCTTTGGGGGCAAGAGGCTCCAGCTGCAAGCCTCCAAATGAAGGAGACCATTTGTGCACCATTCGAACAAAGAAAATGCATCCTAGTTCTACAGAGATCAAATTAAATTTAAAAGGAGGGGAGGGAGGGAGGGAGAGAGAGGAAGAAAACACTGTTATTGCACCTTTGTATGCAGAAATTACCATGGAATAAAAGAAATGAGAAGCCAGACAATCAACAGCTGATGGGTTTAAGACTATAGCCAAGTGGAGCAGAAGAAAACTTCAGTCCAGACTTTCCCAGAAATACTAGGTACTTGAAAATGGTCAGATTTGATGAGCTGGACTGAGGCACACTGAGCACTAACCCTACCCCAATTATTCCTCACAGCACATTCCTGCTCCTGGTCTGAGCAGGGAGGAGGTGTTCTGGGTTGAAGTGTCTTGAACCCATATACAAAGAAAACACACGCCTCCTGAAGTACTGAAAAGCAAGAACAGACCCCATACTTATGCAACTCACTTAAATGTTCAATATATCTTAAGCATGAGACTGGAAAACCATGAGACTGGAAAGCTTTGTATATATTCACATAATAATCAAACTTGTGAGATGGTTCCCTCTCTTCAGAGTTAGGCAAAGTCAGTCTGATATTTTCTCAAGACGCTGGGTGTTAGAAGACTGTTTGTTGATAGAAGATCATAGGCTGATCCTGTATTTCACCTGGTGCAGGATTTAAAGATAATCCATAAGTGAGCAAGTCAGCCTTCCATCCACTGGAAATTGAATCATGAGAATTTCCAGTGACAGGAGGCACACGTACATCTGGAAACAAGTCATTAGACTAGAGATACAGTTCATACAGGTATCCTTGCATTTTTTTTCCACCTGGGAGAGTCAGAAGAGACTGCAGTTGTACCTTGCAACATTACCTTGCCTCATTTCAGAGCAGACTTCGGTGAAGGAAGGTTATTCCCAGTTTTCCCAGGTGCCAAGGGATGCTTGAGATAACTGATTCACAGAATCACAGAATCACCAGGTTGGAAGAGACCCACTGGATCATCGAGTCCAACCATTCCCACCAATCCCTAAATCATGCCCCTAAGTACCTCATCCATCCTAACCTTAAACACCTCCAGGGACGGCGACTCAACCACCTCCCTTGGCAGACTGTTCCAATGCCTAACCACCCTCTGCGTGAAGAATTTTTTCCTAAAGAATTTTTTGATTGTAACAAAGCAGAGAGTAATACCTTACAGGTGCCATTGCTGCTGCTACCAGTATCCCAGGAGGTATGTACATTAGCACTGGGAAGTGGAAAGGGGTGAGAGATACTTCAGGGAGAATAACAAAAACCACAGCAAGATTGCTGATCATTGGGGGAAAACTTGTGTGAGGTACAGAGATAAACTGACACTCCACGTGAACTGGAATTTCAGTTCTGGAGGGACATGGATCTATTAGACCAAGTCCAGAGGAGGACACAAAGATGATCAGAGGGCTGGCACTCCTCCCATACAAGGAGAAGTTGAGAGATTTGGTCTTGTTACAGAACAGAAAACACAGGGGAGACCTTATAGACTTCTAGAAGCTAAAGGGAGCCTACAAGAAAGATGAGGAGGGGCTCTTTATCAGGGAGTGCAGGTGTAGGATGAGGAGTAATGGTTTTAAGCTTTCAGAGGGGAGATTTAGATTAGATATTCAGAACAAGTTTTCTCCTGTGACGGTCACGAGGCATTGGAACAGTTTGCCCAGAGAAGTCATGGATGCTGTATTCCTGGAGTTGTTCAAGGCCAGGTTGGATGAGTCCATGAGCAACCCGATCCAGTGCAAGTTGTCCCTGCCCATGGCAGAGGTGGGGAAATGGATGATCTCCAAGGTTGCTTCTGACCCCAACCATTCTATGATTCTATCTCACAAAACCCACTATATTTCAGCACCAGAAGAACAGATATGATTGGAGACCACCTCATCAGAGGGCAAGCTGAGAAACGCACATGCAGTAACAGATCTTCTCAAATTTTGCAAATTTTCATATACTTTACAGCAGTAAATGCTCAGTATTGTCTGAAACAGCAAAGCCCTGAGACAATAAAGGCAGTAGGCAGCCCTTGTGATCTGTGCTCATTGCTCAAGCAACTTTCCTACAGGCTGAAAAAAATTCTTAGCAGTAGTAAAGACATACGTTACTCTAAATATCTTGAACAATGACCACTGCATTGTTTTAACACACTGTTCAAAGTATTCATGCCAAAATAAAAAATCTTTCTGTAAAGCACTGGCAAATTAAGTCATCAAATGGAATTGACACAGGAACATTTTTCCCAAGGGCTGAAGACAACTGTTCTCTAATTGCACCAGTCCCATCATTATCAAAATAAGAGGGTGTTATTTAAGACAATGTTTTAATTTCAACCCTCATTACTTTGAAAACAATGACTCAAATCCCTGTCCCACCAAAGTCAAAAGTTCACATGTCAAGAAGTGGAGGAATGTACTGCAAAAGATGTTTAATTTCTAAGTGCTGCAAGTGCCTCAGCACTACTAGCAGGCAGCAGTATAGAACACTCAAGTTTTATTCAAAACTAACTCACCATCATAACCCAATATTCTCTCTGAGCTGACTTTTTACTCTTTCCACAACAGAGTCCTCCATAAAATTCAGAGAAGGCTGACCTCTAAAGACCAGTGAAACATCTAGGAGGAAATATTTTCTGTTGAAAAATATTTGGTTGGATTGAAACCAAATAATGCAGTGTTGTATGGACCACACACAGGCAGATTTCCAGTTCTACAAATACTTGCAGTCACCTTTCTACTCTATAATACCCAAGAAATTGATTGAGACACAGTACTTTTTGCAAGTGAATTATCAAAACAAGTCATCATTATGGGGTTACCTGTCATCCAGAGGGACTTGGACAAGCTGGAGAAGTGGGACTGTGTGCACCTTATGAGGTTCAACAGGGTCAAGTGCCAATTTCTACACCTGGGTCAGAGTGATCCACAGTTTCAATACAGGATGGGGGATGACGTGATTGAAAAAAACTATGAAGGACTTGAGGGTAGTGACGGATGAAAAGCTGTACATGAGCCAACAACGTGCCCTCACAGCCCAGAAATCCACCTGTATCCTGGGCTGCATCAAAAGAAGTGCAGCCAACAGGTTGAGGGAAGTGATCCTGCCCCTCTACTCCACTCTACCGAGCCTTCAGCACAACACGGCCACCAGGGATCAATTGTATAAGGTCCAGAAGAGGGCCACAAAATTCATCATTGGGCTGAAGCACCTCCCATATGAAGACAAGCTGGGAGAGTTGGTGCTGTCCAGCCTAGAGAAGAGAAGGCTTCAGGGAGACCTTATAGCAACCTTCCATTACTTAAAGGGGGTCAACAGAAAAGACAGAAAGGATGGGGAGGGACTTTTTAGTGAGGCCTGTTCGAACAGGACAATAAGTTATGACTTTAAACTAAAGGAAGGTAGATTTAGATTGCATGTAAGGAAAAAAAATTTTACAATGAGGGCTAGAAACACTAGAACAGGTTGCTCAGAGAGGTCATGGAGGCCCTATCCCTGGAAACATTCAAAGTAAGGTTGGATGGGGTTCTGTGGAACCTGATCCAATTGAAAATGTCCCTGGTTACTGCAGGGTGGTTGGAATAGATGACCTTTAAAGGTCCCTTCTGACCTAAAGCATTCAATGATTCTATGATTCTAAAAGGGGTTTATTAACAATTAAATGATGATCAAATGACAATTGGTGATTAAGTGAAAATTAAATGGTAATCAGTGATTAAGCAATAACTGAATGGTAATTAAACAGTGATTTGACAATGATTTAAACAATGATTTATGTAATAATTTAGGCAGCAAACATGTGAGCTCCGACCACAATTCTGATAGTTAAACCGTAACTGGATACATATGTCACTGGTACACAACATATTTCCAGGCTAAATATAAGATGTTGCTTACCTCGCTATAGGTATCAAATGCTGGGAAAGAAGCCTCAGCCCGAGGAGCAACCCAGAGAAGTGTCCCTGCTGTGGGGTAGATTGCTGCTGCACAGGAGAGCTCAGTGGGCTCTGGGAGGCTGCAGGCTTTTATAGCATAAAGCGATGGACTCATAGCCTTGGTGTTTGTGCAGGTATGCCAGCAGCAGCAGTTTTAGTTTGGTCTCAGCTCTGGCTGGCGCCGTTATTTCTTGGTAAGACATGGCCCAGATTCCTTGATTCCTGAGAAGATGCAACCTCACAGCGTTCTCACAGTTCACCCAGTGGGGCAGATACCAGACAGTAACTCCTAGATCAAAGCACGGCTCGCTCACTCAGAGCGGGACATCCCTCACAGTACCATTTACAAACTCACAAATACACACTTGTGATGCACTAACCTATACTAAATTATTATTTAAGTATTTCTGTCAGCACAGAACTTGCTTTTATAGCCACATGCATCGCAATTTGTATGAATAGTAGTTAGAGGAAATGTAACAGATGGCAAAAAGTAATTATTGAGGTTTACCCAGAAAAAAAAAAACACCCACTTCTCTGGAATATCACATACACAGTTGAAGATACACCAACAGGCTGTCATACTGTTTTATAGGAAGGTTTTCCACTCAGATCTTGTATACTTCTGATGTGAAAAGCACTGACTTATTACATCGCATTTCTTTACACATTCCAATCAACTTGCATTCCAAAGGTCCACATTGCAAAAAACTCTGCTTGGCAACAGAACATTATCCCCTTACTTTGCACCTTGCTGTATTGATGAGTGATGCCTATTGGAGGTACATTAGCAATGCCTCAAGCAGAAATGTAACAAAATATGTGCTAATCTCAACCCTCTTGAAAACAAAGCCACACAACACAGAATGCTTAATTGAAAAAGCTACATATCCATCCAAATTTCACTTCAATATAAATCTGTGCAAAAAAACCACTTTTTAAAGTCAATTGTGGCCTTCAATAATATATCCGACAGCTAATACTGAGGCTTTGAGGCCATACTGACCTAAAGCAGATCAAACTCACTGCACAAAGTGCACAGCAGCCTCACAATCCAAGAATTTCCATACTAAAAGTTAACAGGAAGATCTTTTCCTTCAGCCATGGATGTGATCTCCATGTGAGGAAGGCTCCACAGTTCTCATAAAGCTTTGTAGAAATTTATCTCTTTATTTAACTGCTTCAAAGTATCAAAAGGACAAATAAACCAAATTAAAAACTACATAATTCTATAGATCCAATTAGGTTTGAAAATTTTGTGCTGAACAGTGTTTACCTACGTGGATTTCTTTTTTAAAAAAATCGCTATGACTTTTTAAAAAATACTGTATTACAAAAAGGGCATGTATAATGAACTCATCTTTAACAGAAGCAGTTCCAAATTAAGCTTAGCATTTTTTAACAGTGCTGGTATTAGTTTTCACCTTCAAAATGAGAAAACTGCTGCTTCTGGAACACATCATGAAGTTGTTAATACTCAGGTCCTTTGGCTGTATATGTTGCCTTCCTTACCTTTTGACAGGGCATATCACCAGCTTTTGATTTTGTAGTTCTGACAGACACTTCTCTTTACAATGGTCGCCCAGACTACAAAAGCAAATAGTCTTAGCCAGGTAACAACCTAGAAATCTTTATAAAATCTAGTAAGAAATGCATCCAAGCATGACCTTACAAAATCCATTTTTGAAAGCTGCAATTAGAGCATGTTAAAAATGAGTTGCAAAACTCCTTAATGACAATAGGAAAAAAATTGCTGTTTTGTGCAAAACAGTGCTAGAAAATTAAAATATAAAGGCAGAAACGAATTTTTAGGAGTGGAGAAAATACCTAGACAACTTGTTAACAAAAAAATTACCCTCAAACCCAAAATGTTTGTTCCCCAACACTGTTAACAAACATTTTCCACAGGTTACTGCAAAACATTTTGGCAGGTAAAAAGAACATTCCTACAGAACAGTAACATCATAGATGCTGTCTGAAACTGAGAAATAGAGCTACACTTTCTCTATGCAGCCTCAGAAGAGTGATTCAAGGGTAAATGAAGGCAACAAGTTCTCCTGCTACTCAAACAGGAATACACCACATAAGCAAACAAATCTCTAAATAAATAAATAAATACATAATTAAATAAGTAGTAGGGATTTGTGCAGTAACAGGCATACAGCAAGTTAATATTCTTCAAAGGTTTCTTTGAACAGACAGGAGGGCAGTACATCAGTCTTTACATCATCCTAAATACTTCTCAGGTCCTACATGGCACTTCAGGAACTTTTCACGCTACCCAAGCAAACAAGTTTTTTGCTACTAACCTCACCACTGCAATTACAAATACCCTCCCTTATGGCAAGCAGATATCCAAGTGATAGCTGCAATCATTTTACCCCAGGAACTCTCAATGCAGTTATTTCCCAAGTCATTAATAATCACTTCGGGGAAAAAAGCATTTGCTCAGTACTTTCACTGCAAACAATAATTCAAGCTAACAGGAAGAAAATTACTTCCTTTGGGAAGTATGCATGTCAGCAAGAGTAATCTAACTATTCTACGCATACTTTATCACAATGCTAAAAAAAAGACATACGGCTATACTGCTTGTGTTGGCAATAGCAGCTCTTATCTGCCATCTATAATTAGGATCAAATTTTTAAGATATTCTTTGTCTTCTGATAATGTGAGTGCAGCCAGATGTTTGCGTTCCAGGAGATGGAAGGAAGGAATACAAATAACAGAGGAAATGCAAAGGAAGCTGCAGATCTCAGTACAGGATTGCGTACAGAAAGAAGAGGTAACAGCACAGCTCTCCAGAGGCATTTCACATTGAGACAGCTAGCAAAAACCTTCAAAGATTACATAAATTCAACACCACAAGCAGATTCCTAAGTTTCATTGCTATATACCATCCAACCTTCAGTTTCAAGCAGTTAATTGTCAAGGTCAAGTCTATCTCAAATTTGTTCTTAATCTACATCATTCGCCTCACAATCAGATATAATATGACAATATTCCAGGTCCTTCTAGGCCTAAAATTTAAGTTTTTATTTTCAAGAGCCTGAAAATTATTCTGATATATTACCCTGTTAGTGGAAGCATAAGACATTTCAACTCTGAAGGTGTGAAACATTTTATCCTTTGGTAATGCTAGTAACAGGGTTATGTAAAATCTTCAGCAGTTTTTATCTCAATAACTGCTTCCTGTGAGAACTGATAATTAACTGTAGTCTACTAGGCATGCTGGTCAAGGAGGCATAAAATATTTTTCTTATTTAGCCTAATCAAGTACACCCAGGGATTTCCAAGAACAGCCTGCTCATTCCATCACCTTTTGTAGCTTTACAGCAAGCGTAACTGAACTTCAGGGCCAAGAGCTCACTTCAGTCCAAAGGATACCAATATTTTCAAACTGACTCTTCAGCCCAACCTCAGTTCCTAAACCATTCACCGTTACATCATCCATGATGAGTACATATCAACTCATTGAAGGCAAAAAGGAATGAAAATCAAACAAAGCAGACCCTACAAAAACTTTTTTATGAAGTGCGATACCAAGGAATCACCTGTCACCAAGTTCTCAGCCTTCAAGTTATGTCCATGACTAATGGCATGCCTCGCTGCCAACACGACAGCATGACTTAAGCTTCCCTCATAAAACATCACTAAGCCATTGACTACTTCAGTCTCACCAGGTGCCTTCTCACTTCTACATAATATTAAATGGAGAGCAGGGGACATACCAGTTTGATTCAGAACAGCAAAAACATTGCTTAGCGAATTGTTCTTCCATGCACAGCTACCAGAGCTACAAGAATCACAGATTAATCCTATCAGCAAGCGTAGGTAAAAATAGATAGGCCATCATGACCCTCCCTCAATCCCAAATTTCATTTGTAACCTTTGAGCCACAGTCCTTTCTGTTCTTGTGGCTATAAATTGCTAAAGGATAGTCATTTAATGCAGCCACTACAGATCGGTCACAGCAAGCACATGAAAAACATATATATACAGAAATCTACACTGCCCTAACTAAAAAAGACAATCAGCTGCTTTCTTAATAGCAGGGATTTATCAGGCACTTTTGTTCTGTTTGATGTTTAGATGTGTGTTTGCATCTACTGCTTCCATATTTACGGGATGACTGTTCCTCTATCACAGGTAAAAAAATTCCTGTCCCTCCAGGATACATGATAAATCCTGACCCACAAACACAGACCAAGTACAAGATGATTAAATTTTCAAATTTCTAGATTACAAAAGCTGCCAGAAACATGAGCGTTTTCCATAACAATTTAAGAAAAAGTTTCAGTGCATTTAAAATTTCTATTAAAAATAACACTACATCAATTGAAATCTTAATTTATTTCCAAGTGTTCAAATTGTTATTACATGTATACCATTTAACTGTTTTTTATTTTACAATTAGGGTAATTACAGTGGAGAGCTCATACTTCCAGTGGCCTCTCTATAGTAGATACCACCAAAGCAAAACACAGAACATTCCATATGGTTAACAACAGGACATTCTCAAATTACCGGAATTACAATAATCAATTTTTTTTGCTAACAGATCACATAAGTATGCAATGGGGGCATTTCCTTTAACAGAAATATCAAATATAGTACTGCATTTGTTAAATTTTAATATGAACATCTCTACATAAGAGCAACACTATACGTAACAATTTGACTTATCACACATATGGTACTTTGGTAGCTCTCACCGTGATGTATTTTTTTCTCCTGAGCTCCACAGCAGGTTTTACTTATAAAATATATTGCTAATATTTCCTGTATATTCATCAGGAATCAAATGTATCATTCACTTGCCACTTCAGTAGGAAAGGGAGCAATGTTTCTATCTCGTATTAGTCTTTTCATACAGGCACATTTTTCGCCCATGGACCCTTCAATATGTACCTTAACTATCATTTTGTTTGCAAGAAAATAACCTTTATTCAAAAAAAGTCAGAATATTCTTCTTGAATTAGAAAGACTACAGCCGTAGACAATTACATGACAAATCACTAACAAATATTTATTTTAAAATAACACTGAACATGTCAACTTTTTACCAAGTAACACGCACATCCACCTTCTGAGGTGCAATTCAACATATCCCATTTTAAGCTCATTTATTAAACTGACTCGTTTATTTAGTTACCTTTTTTGTAGGGCATTCATGCAGCTGTTAAAATTGCCTCAGGTAAAATATAAGATATTTTATGATTATTTCAGGCAATAATATAACTGGCAGATGGGAAACTATTTTTAAACACAAAAACTAAGCAAAACCAAACTGCCTCAAGTTTTACCAAGTAAAATGGGATAAACAGATCCAGTAATGATCACCATAAATTCAGCAAAGGGATTATCTATAAAAGGAACTAATCGCTCTTGGTTAACAAATACTAATTTCTTTGAACACTTGAGCCTAAGTGTCCACAAGAGAACTAATCACTATATTAATTTTTTTCACTTACTCCCCCAAGCTGGATTAATTTTACTTTCCACCTTCCTGAACATAATGTCATATGCTGGTACATAACTGCCATTCGATAACCTACTACCACAGTAACCTAAGTGAGGAAAATGTTCCCTCTAATATGATCACCATGCACTGTAAAGTAGCCACATGAGAGTTTTTGAGGCAAAATGGGTGAAATCTGGTTGCAAAATTCCAGATTTCAGGGGAAAAAAAAATCACATGTACATACCACAAATAAGAACCACCTAGAACCTGTCCACAGTAATCTGAAGCAATTTATTTCATTCAATCACCTGTGACATTTTAGCAATATTTCACATTCATTCTAATTTGTCCAAATATTCCTACATGCCTATAGGAGTCACTAATAAAAGAATGTGCCTAAAAATACACTGCTAAGATCTTAGCTTTATTTGTAATGTGTCAACAATAGGCAAGTTAAAAAGCACGTGGAGGCATCTGACATATTTATATTAAATAATAAATACCAAACGTGATGAAGTCACCCTTCCTCACCCTTCAATACTTATTTATATTGAACTATAAACTCCACAGCATGGAAACAGTCTGTGCATGGCACTTCCATGCTTGTCTGCAATATAATCAATTATATTGGGATATTCCAAAATTAAACAAACAGTAAATGCTGTTTATCTATACAAAATTTTAGAAACACATCATTTAACATCAAATGGGAAAATTACAGCTGAAGTAATTGAGTTGTACACTCCCAACAGTCTTGGAATGTCAATTTTCATGAAGCTGTTTCCATCTCGTTCCTCTAAACAACTGATTTCAAGTGAGAAAATGACTTTTCCCCTAGTCCACCAATGTACATTTTTTCACTATAGTTATGTTAACTCCGGTACTGGTATGCCCCTTATCTCTCCAGGTTCCACCCAAACATTATATTCTCCTTTCTTTATTCCATTGCTTGTGACTTCTTCCAAGAAGCCCTTCAACTGGGGCAGCACCTAGTCTAACAAGAGCTTCCACTGGAGAGAAGCTTCTCTGACCAGAACAGCACAGTGGTTGACAAGCAAAGTTCTCTCCACCAGCGCTCCATTGTAAGCGCCAAGTATCTTCTGTACAAAAGATAAAAAGAGCTGCGCACATGGAAACCTCACAGAGCAAGCCAAGCTAAACGGTTAGGGCAGGCAGTGTGGGCGGGGTAAAAATGTGACAACCAGACATTCATGGCTGAAGCAACATTTTACTTGTAACAATTTAACCTGTGTTACAGGATAATTTGAGCATTGCTGATTATGCAATACTCTCGAAGGAACAAAAGCCCTATAAAGATAGGCTAAGTGCTCTTTCCTATGGAATAATTAGTCAGTTGGTGTTCAAGAATTAATTTAATAACAAAGCTTGAAAAGCATACCCAACTA
Source organism: Clamator glandarius (assembly GCA_033459285.1). Lineage (NCBI taxonomy): Eukaryota > Metazoa > Chordata > Aves > Cuculiformes > Cuculidae > Clamator > Clamator glandarius. Next base: position 634,332 of record JAUNZM010000912.1, on the reverse strand, counting down.
ATAAACATATCTGGAGCTTTAAAATACTGCCTTACTATGAGGTATGTTTCTATTACAGTAAAAGTTTATGCATCATATTCTGAAACTAGGGTCCAAGAAAAAAAGACTAGTTGTATTTTCTAAGTCAAGCAAGCTATAGAAAAATGGGAAGAAAAAACATGTGGTTTGTATTCAAGTGTTATTGTTTAGCAGAACACTTCATGCAAATAATGGAAAATAGTCTATACACTCAGGATTCTTTACATCTGAATAAATAGGGTACATTAGCAAATACAGCATTTAAAATTATCTACAAAAATGTGTTTTACCAGCTATTTGCTGTTTGTATCAAGTCTTTGTCAGGACAACATCCAAGAGTATGAAATAGAAGAAAAAAAAATAAATGGAGACATTTTAAGAAATTTGAGAAAGTAATTTCATATAAACTGTTAACTAAACTGAAACTAAAACAATGACAAAAGCTATTAGGTGGCCTTATCAGCAAACACCTTCAATCAAAAGGCCATAAACAAGTAAGCTTTACATATTATTTGATTTGTTTATTACCATGAGGTGAAAGCAGCACATTTCCTTTTAGTAAAGTATACACAAATAGCCTCACTCGGAATAACTTTTAATGCACATAAAAAAAGAATTCATCTTACAAATCGTTTTGCAATCCAAATATACAATAGCTTGGAAAACAATATTTTAGAAAACAAAAGCCAATGTAAAAAGACCGCTTAAAACAACTAAAATGATAAAAGTTTCTGTATGGCTCTGTCTTTACAGTTTTCTTACTGCATCATCAATATCAGAAATCTGTTCCTTCAGCTGGTTCCACTGTTCTGGATTTAAAGAAATACCTGAAATACATTAAAAATAAACACTTAAGACCAAAAGAATATTCTGGTGCAGGATCTTGCATACCTACTATCAAGGCTGTCTTCATAGATAAGATTTATGTCATAATACCTGAACTACTTCAACAACCACCTCACAGTTACAAAGCAGAACTATTCATTTGGAAGACTTCAGTTTAACTTTATACTTCAACTTAACATCAGTTAAGTTTAAATGACAAAGAAAATAAATACAAATGCAACAAACTCATTCACGAGTGTTAGGCTAAACACAGGAAGTGAAACATCGCTCTCACTTTGATAAAAGGCAGCACAAAAACCCTGGGTAAGAAGTAGGAAATCATTCATATTCCTGTTGCCTCCTTTAAAAGCCACACCTCTGTGGACTGAACTGCTGTGCACTTTCAAAGTACCAAAATTCTGTTTTGTTTTTTTTTTTATTTCTCCTTTAAAGGACTGCAAATAATACATACCATAAGTAACATTTTAGAGAGACTATTCCACACCCTACCATTCAAAATCCAACATGAAAGTTACTTTTTCACTTCAAGTTCACCTTAGTTTCTAGTGATGTTCTATCAATAATCAATCATACAGTGGCCCTCAACCTATCTTGTCAGTTCTAAACTTGTACTTCCTCAAGCTTGAGTCCAGGCACATGTTCCCTTTGCATTTTAGTCTCCTCATTCTTCCCCTACAATCTCTACTCCAACTCTATGCAACTACAACCCACAGGCCCACCTCTCATACTCTCTCCAGAGCCTCTCAATACATCTCCCCTACTATTTCCTTCCAACTCTTCACCCTCACCATCAGCCTTCAACTGCTTTCTCCCTGTAGGTGGAGCAGAACCAGAAAACAGGTGAAACTTTGAATTCGGTCTCTGGAGCTCATCACCTTTTTTTCCTCCTACTGTCACTGCCTTATCAGAGCACTATAATACTTCTGAGCAGCAGGTATTCTGCATGGAGTTACTCTAACCAGTTTTCCACCTGCCTTTAGAGAGCAGGTTTCTTTTCAGAACAGTTAAATCAGGTGTGCTAACTACTCTCAGGGGAGTAAATGTCATCAAGATGTCCCTTAACCATGTACCACATGAACTGCATACCATTCAGACCAGCTGTTTGAAATGATTTGACACAATAACTTAAACAATGGGATTTTTTTTCCTGTTTTTTTAATCACACAATTTCAACTGATCATACTGGTTTTAGGATAGCTAGGTAAGCATCTAGTTAAGTGCATCAATGCAACAACAGACGTGCAGTTTGATTTTTAGTAACTTTATCCTAATAAAATCCACACCCTTTTGCCACATTGATAAACATTTCTAACTACATCATCTAATTTTCATCACTTGGCTTACCCACCAAACCTCATTGTAATCTGCCTCTCCAAATGCATATACTTTTTTTTTCACTTCCACCTCAACACATAGAATGTTATAGCCCTTAGAAGTTAATATTATCTTTTTTGTTAGGCAGAAACAACAAATCCAAACAAAGGAATTTTCCTGTCCAGTACCAGTGCACCAGTCCACACAAGCCAATTCTCAGTGGCAATTCAAGGAATGTTGGAAATGCTCAAAAATGTCAATTCTCCACTTTCTCCTGGATACCCCATAACGTAACAAACCTCGCACTAATCCTCCATTAAATGCCTTCAATCTCCAGAGCAGAATGTTTCATACCTATCCCTCTCTTTGGCACAATATGCAAAACAATTAAAAATTGGCTTTTCTAACAGAAGCAACATGATAAGCAAAGCAGTACTCCTGCAACTATCTTTGCATCCTCACCTTACAGGTGGCAAAGTTCTGAACATGGTTCAGTGAAGGCACACCACAAAAAGTAGTTGCAGAGTGGCAATTGGAAGCACAGGGCTTACATTGTACTGCAGATTAGAAGCACAGAACTTCAACACTACAGGCATTTTCCCCTCAACTAAAATCTTGACATATTTTTTCAACTATTAGTCACATTAAATCTTGTAATGGTTTTAATCTAAGATTTCATAGAAATTGAAGGGCATAACTGTTCAAAAGAAAGTAACATCACAAATTATTAAGATAAATCTTTTCAGTAAATTTTGAAATTAAAAAATCCAATTATCATAAATGAAATAAATGGAGTTGATTAAGTTGCGGAGAAGCATGGCTATGTTTATAATTCCCATACTAGATCTCCTGGTATATGATGCCTTGATTTCATTAAGTAATGGAGGACCAATTTAGGAAAGCAGACTCAGGCCAACGAACCCTCTCCATTTTTCTGTACTATCTCCAGATAGAACTAATAGTTTGTTAAAGTATAAATTATAAAAAGTTAAAGTATAACTCTAGAAATATCATGTAGCAATAAAGTATAAAAGTCTGATACACAAATTGTCCAGAAAACAATACTTTTAACACAAAAATAACATGAAGCAGAACAGTACCTTTTCTGCCAGGCTTCATTTCACCTTCTTGATCCATCCAATATTCTCTGATATCAATTAAGACCTTCCCTTTAAAGTCACGAACACTGACATACCTCATTTTGCCAATCTGTTAAAACACACATAAGGTAGGTGTTTAAGGTATTTACATTTTACAGCATCCACTAGTCCCAGCAGTATCAGGCTCAGACATGTGACACTGCACACTCCAACTTATTCTAGACACCAGAGAAACAACTAGACCAAGAGCTTAATCCAGAGTGGTCAGTAGGCTAATGAGTAATGACAACATAAATGGATGAACGACTTAAAAGAAGTTCAGCATTCAATGCCTAATGCAGAAGTAGCTCTCCGAGAATAAAAATACCTATATCCTTAACAAGCTTAGTTCTTCTGAAAGACACTAATTTACTGTTTTCTGAAATAAATTTGTACCTGTATTACAATCCATTTTGTTTGCAGCAGCAGCAAACAGGCAAAGAGGAAGCTCTACTCCTAAATTTAAATTTTGGCCCATTTCATATGTACAGAAATTAAATTAGATATTCACATGAGAACTACAATTTCTAGAGGGGCTATTGTTTCTTTTTTTTTTTTATTTATTTCTTAAGAGTAAATACAGATAGAACTGAAAGCAAGTCACTGCCAGCCCTCAAGTACTCAGGGCATTACACTGGATCTTGGTTAAAAGACTATGTCACTACACCAGGTGTTCCAAATAACTAACAAATACTTCAAGTTTATCAGCATGTAGCATAGCATGAAATGGCTTTGGAATTCCGTAATTCTGCACCCCAGTGGCTTCACTAAATTATCAGGGTGCCTTTCAACAGCAGGAAGGGATGGGAGTTGGGGATATGGCTGGCAGTGACAACTATGCATTACACTGCATATTTAGGCTTATCAAATATCTTTCCAAATTTAATAAAAAACTATTTGTTCACACAAATTCAAAGCATAATGTGAATCTAAGAATCAGAAATTAGATAATAAAAACACAATCAAATACAATTCATATAAGAAATCCTTAGAATTCTGTGTGCACCATCTGGAAACATTTTGATGAAGAGCACATTCTAAAGCAAACAATGATAAAACATTCCTGATAGAACATTAACTTCAGTTTTAAACTTCCTTAGTTTACGCACCTTGCATCTTGATATAATTTAAGAAGAGCCCAAACACATCTTACAAGCATCAAGCCTGACAAGAAAGCTTCAACAACTCTGCCATCAAGTAAAACCATCCGCAGATGTTTGTCATAAACCATTATTTCACAGAATAGATATAAACAAGAATGCTTTACATTTATCTTAAATAATTTTTCTGCTTATGCAGATCATGCCAAATTAAGTCTAAAATTTAGTTTAAAACAATAATGACATCTTTAGATACCATAAGCCTGAAGCAGCCATCTTCCTATTTCAAAGCATCCTTTAAAATTAACAAGACATTACAATTCATAAGACAGTATTTTTTTGATTGATTAAATACTTCCACTGCAATACAAATTTAACATTAAAAAATAAAATCATTACGTCGTGGCATCTTAGTTCTTTCAAAACAAACTTAGTACCATGCCCAAGTTGGTCAGCACTGCTGGTAACGGGGGCCCTGAACAGGAACAATTCTTGTTTTACCCTTGAACACTTCTGTGACTTTTAAGGTCACTGTACACTCAGACTGTATTTCTCTCTTTGCCTTAAACGTTTCATGGCACTAGCTCGCCTGTGGTGCCAGGTTCAGCAGGAGGGCAGGGCAGGAGCAGGTATCCCCCTCCATGGCTTGGCTAGGCTCAGGACCCAGGGCTGGCTGCTGGGAAGGAGGGGATGCAGCAGCGGGTGCTGCCCCCGTTGCCCCTCCCTTCCTCAACCCGCCAGACCCTCCCAAAAGACACATGCAGATGGGGGTTCGACAGGCCTTATAAAAGGAATCACAAGGAACCAGGCAGGGGCAGTTGGTCTCACTCTCACGCTTCGATCAGACCAGCCTGGACCATCATGCAGCCTGGAAGAAGCTCCTGCTGCTGCCACATGTTCCCAAGATCTGCTGCTGCTGCCACAGATGTGGTGATCTCTTTCCTTCTCGGTCTCTCTCCCATTAGCTTATGGTATGCATGTCAGATAGGATCCGAGGGACCTGGGCTGTGTTTGGGGATTCACTTCTGTAACTTTGGGTGGTTGCACCCCATGTCCCAGCTGTATGCCCCACTACCTTGTTGTGTGTTTATTTGCCAGAGCCAGAAATAAATGCTACTTCTGATATCCACCCTGGCCTCCGGATCACCACACAGACAAATGAATCCAACGTTCCCCCCCTGCCAAGTCAGGGCCAGACACAAGAATGTAGCTCGTGGGTCCGGGTTGTGACATTTTTTTGTAGTGGGCACGATTTGTCTGTAACAGCAACAAGGTGAAGGAGAATTTGTGATTTCTTGCACAATTATAATGGCTCCATGGGATGTGCCCTATTTCTATCGCTGCCATGTATCTCTAGTGTTGTTGGGGATGGTTGGAGTTCTAGCAGCACTCGTGTGGGTGGCTGCTCAGAAGGGGAGGTCGGAGAGACTTAACACTGAGAAAGAAAATGAAGCCTTGAAAACAGTGAATGCTTATGGACATGAGGAGAGTCTGACATTTCAGGCATCCTGTGGTTGTTAGGCCAGAGGGAAACTGGTTTTTTTGAGTTTTACAGACGATATCTGGGGGGGAAGCGACCACCTCTTGTCGTGGATGACAAGGTGCTGCCTCATCCTGCCCCCAACCTCCAACTCTTGTTTAAAACAGAGGTTACTTACAAGGGAGAGGATAGGAATAGACTTTCTCAGCAAGAAGCTGAGGGACTCTACAGACCAGGAATTATCTTACCACTGGGTGCAGACCCAGAGGCAGAGTGCAAGGCTCGGCAGAGGGGCGCTGGGGGTGAAACAGAAGGCATCAGGCCACTGCTAGGCGGCAGTGGGGGGTGTTGAGACTGGTTTTTCCGGCTTGGAGCACGAGGCTCATTGTTGTGATGATGAGGCAGTGGTGAAATCGGATCCTATTCCTGATTCTGATCCCGAGCTCCAACCCCTGAATACTACTAATGACGGGGTGGTAGAACCTGATCTTGCTCTTCATGCTGATCCTGATTTCAAACTCCAACCGCTAACTATTACTGATAAGAGGGAGAAGCCTGAAACTTCTGCTGTAGGGAAAGAAAATGCATGTGCCCTAACAGAGCTGACTCGATTGCAGGAGCTTGAGAGAGCACTGTGCTTTGTGATTCAAGTAGTATTTTGCTGGGGTGGAGGAATTAGATTTTGGGAGCAGAATGATGCGATTGCAATCCACATTCCTGGAATAGGAAAGGGGTTTCCCAGACACTTAATGCCTGGCCTGCCTCGTCTGAGAAAACTACTGGAACTATCCTTAGCCGACCCAGAAAGCAGCCAGTGGGTTTATTCTGCACTGCTCACAAAAGCCAAACATGGGGATTTATTGGCTACTTTCTATCTCAGCAAATCAAGGTACCAGCCTGGACCACGCAGCCTGGAAGAAGCTCCTGCTGCCACCACATGTTCCCAAGATCTGCTGCTGCTGCCGTTGATGCGGTGATTTCTTTCCTTCCCCTACTCTCTCTTTTTCTCTGTCTCACTCCCGTTGCCTTATGGTGTGCATGTTGGATCAGATCCAAGGGACCTGAGCTGTGTCTGGGGATTAATTTCTGTAACTTTTTGTGATTCAGCTGTATGCCCCACTATCTTGGTATGTTTGTGTTTGCCAGAGCCAGAAATAAATCCTGCTTTTGATATTCAGGCTGGGAATGACCTTATTGGCCTCTAGATCGCCACAGTGACAAATCCACACACCTCCCCCCCACCCCCGCCCCAAGTCAGGGCCGGACATGAGCGTGTGGCTCATGGATCCAGGTTGTGACAGTCACCTTGAAGAACAGCTTTAAGTAGTAGTGCTCTGCAACATCTTTTTTTTCCCCAAGGTGACCAAAGAATATTAGTACACTTCCAGCTAATTCCAGATTTGCTTTGCAAAATAAAATCTGATACCATATAGCAGATTACAGCTACAAATACAGTAAAAAAGGTTAGAATTTTAATGTTGAAGATAAGGCTGCATGTCTTAATTCAATTCAAGGCAAGGGCCAATAATGCACAGTTCACATTTACTCAGTAAGTCTACCTGAAATGGAAAGAATTTCACAGGAAAATGCTGCAATTAAATGAGGTTTTACTTCACTGTCTAGATTTAGGCTGGATGCTCACACTAAGATTTGAATTTTTAGTTGTACTCTATGCAAAAGAGCTGTCACTGCTAAAAGCTCCAAACAGTCTTCCACAATACAGTTCTAATTAACATCTGTGGTTAAAAACGTCAACAAAAATCTACATCTAACTACTTAAGTAAATTGTTGCTTCTTGATGCTCACTTACCTACAATTCTGGCAGAGATTAACTTCTAGCAAACTTTTTTTTCACACAGCAGCTGACAGTCCTAGAACAATTTCACTGACCTAAGACACTTTTGTATCTCTCTAACCACAGCAGTGTTCCAAGGGCTGTACTGACTTACCGCAGCACAGTTGCTGCAGTTCAGCCTTCAGGACAAGTTGATGTGTGTTATTATTAAATACTGCAGCTCCTTAGGTTACGCTCTTCTACTGAACTACATAAGCCAGAAGCCATGAAAAGCATTATTTCCCGGGTTCTATTTCTTAAGAGTAAAATGCACTGAACTGTGTCTCACTTCCTTTCACAATTACGCAACCCACTTCCTGTATGCGTTGTTTTCAGGAACTGCCTTCACCTTCATCACTGCCTTCATCTTTCCTCCTCTCTCCAGTCTGTCTTGACTAAACTGAATAAACACTGTGGAAGTAGAGACAGCAAAAAAGCATCCTTCCTCCTTCGTTGTAAACATATGTAAAGAATTACAAGTACAGAAGAGTCCTATAAACAGTGAGATCTGCCACAGAGCAAGCTGATTATGAATTGCATGCGTGACCACTCAAGTTTCAGAATTCATATGCTAAACCAATTACCTTTACAGAGCATCAAAAATGTATCTATTTATCTACTTTCAGAAGCCTACAATAAATAAAGACATTACACAGGGAAACTGAAGAACTTCAGGTCAAAACCAAATATGACCCAAATTTTGGAAAAAAGAAAAAAATAAAAAGGAGGATAAGGGAGCTAGAACAATATACAGCCAGATGACCTCTGAAGCAACAATTTCAGTGCAATGCCTGATGAAGAGACATTGTACGTCTTTGGATAGTCATAAACACTGTATCCTGACAGCATTAACAAACCTTATCCAAATCAGGCGTAGGCAGATGACAGGATTTGTCAAACCAACCAAAGCACATGATGTCAGAACTCACATGTGCTTGAAGCCACAGACAGGAAATCCAACGTATCCACACTAAATGCTTCCAAATTAACATGAAAACGTTTACCCCTTGGGCCTCTACTAATATATCACAAATGCCAGCAGACAAATTTCCACACACCAGCAGTATCCACATAATTTAAGTATACTAAGCTACCTATAAAACCTAAAGAGGCCAAAACATGTAAATAATGCATTTGGTCTCTTATACTGAGTTAATTCCCTTCCACTCACATTTACATAGCTCTTCATAACTAGTTTCAAGAATACCATTACTCCAATACTAGCCTCAAATAAAATTCAATTTCCCCTCCAACCAGCGAGTCAGAAACATTTAGTAAGTCTTGATGCACACCCCTAAAACAGGTAAATTCCGAGTTGTGTGTATTCTTGCACAACTTACAGCACACACTGTTGCTGTCAGCTAATCCCAGGAACAACAGTACCTTTAATTCAAATGTGTCTTGCTACTGAAAAACATACATTCATCCCATCTTAAAAGTAAGTACAATGTCAAAAATTACAGTGGTTTTGGATATTCAGTGAAAAAAACCTGCATCATAAAACAGGGGAAGATCAAAACTTATTTCCATACAGCATCTTACAATACAGAAGCAGGCTTGCCCTTGACCTAGTTAAGTAGGAATGAAGACTCTACGCTTCATTTCCAAGAACCTTCCTTTCAGGAGCCCTGATTAAAAAACATTTCCTTGTAGAGATAGTCCTGATCTAATATTTACCGTATACATGAGAATACTCATGCTAAGTGCCGTATTTACAAACAAAATGAGTAACCAGAGAGTTACCACACGCAAAGACGTAAGAGTTAGGTTAGTATCTACAACCTACGTTCTTTTACTCTGTTAAAACCTGACAACACTTTTTTTTAGCATCTCGTCTGCATCCTAGCATCATAATCCCCTTTGGCCAACACTTCAGGAGACCAACCACTGTGCTGTCAAGATATTCCAATGACCTCATGAAATGTATACTGAATATCATGTAAAATATACCTTAAACAGGCTCAAAGAGTGATCAATTTTACCTGAAACATATTCTCGTCTCTGTTACTGCTCTGCTTAGAAGAAGCTGCACCTTTTGAACTTTCACCAGTCTTTTGTTTCTTTACAGGCTTTTCTGGCGCTACTTGCTTTTTCCGCTTTGCCTTGAAGTAAGAACACAAAAACAAAAGTATAAATGACCCAAAGATGCTAAAAAGATACTGTTTCTGCTAATGGTTATAACCATGCCCACCCTAAAAAGAGTACCAAAAGTCATTTCATCTGATAGAACCATATTATGGACAAACTATTCTAAGGTGAAACAGCTCCAGCAAATATGGGTGGTTATAATAGGAAAAAACCCACCCTACTGCCCACCAAAGCCAAGCTTCAGGCTGTGTCTTTTCAGCAATACATTTACCTATTAAAAAAAAAAATCACCTAACCATTTTCTTTTTTTTGACAGAAAGCTTAACTTGCACGTGCAACCACGTCATTTTTGTACCATAAAGCAGATCAAGTCTCTTCACACACCACTCAAATACCCAATGTCTGCAACACCACCCCACATTTCTTAAAAAGATGAATTCACTATTTTTTTTTCAGTTTTTGTTCAAATGACTGGTAAACCTATACAAACTTACCAATCAAGTAACTATCAAAAATAAATGTTAACACTCAATTTATACATTTAAAACAGTCAACATATGTTAAACTTAATCGACAAAGACATTCACATTGGCTCAGATTTTAAGTGAGAAACTAGCAGGTGGTATTGCAGTAAATACAAGAATCCGTAAGAAACAAAGAAAAAGTACATGCAAACAAGATAAGCAAGTGGCACACGAAGGACAGGGCAAGGGGGAGTTTTTCTTTTGGACACAACAATCCAGACACCAAAATGGTGGGGGGTTGGATTTTGTCCTCAAAATCAGCCCAAATACTTGCCACCAGGGGCAGCTTACACAGAAGCCTTTCATCACTGGCGGCAGAGCAGCAAAGAATTCCAGAAAGCTTGTGGTTAGGTATATAACATGGAAAATCCTGAAGACAGCAGAAGGCAACTTAAGGAAAGAAGTTTACTGGCAAGGCAAAAAACATCCTATTCACCCGAAACCCAGCCATGGGAGGTGGGTTTTTTGGTTGTTGTTTTAGTTGCAGGAGTGGAAGATGGGTGCTTTGGGTTAAGTGTCTTATAAATCACACAGAATGACATGCACTATGTGGTATAACCTACTTCCTTAACCCCAACCTGAAATATATGAATTAATACAGTAATAATAAACTGCGTATCAAGTTCACCTTTTTGTCAACTTCACTATCTGAATCACTGGCAGATGAGCTTGAAGAGACAAGTTCCTTTGATTTAGGCATTCTAGGAAGAGAAAAATAACATGAGAACACTGTATGAAGAATACATCCCATTACAGCTGGAAAACCATCTTCAAGCCTGTTTGTACAGGCTCATCTTATTCCAAACCCTCCTGAAGACTTGCCTGTCTTTTCAACTAATTTTGTGGATGCAATCTCAAACACTCCTTCCTCTGGTATCTCTTGCTCTTCTTGCTACAACTGCATTAAACGCAGTGTTCCAGTTTCTAAACTGTTTACAAAGGGACATTTTTTTTCACCAGTTTCACATACCCTCAGGTATGGCAGAAACTACAACGTACAAAACACAGTATCATTCTGAGTTAAATTCTCAGTATTACATTCACAAACAAACTATCAAGGCCCTAGCATGACCTATGCTCTCCCACAGGCATTTTGCCCACTTGAATTTGCTAGCAACATGCTGCATAATGGAATACATGAAGCTGAAGCTCCCACCGATAATACAGAAGTCTGAAAAAACACCCCCTTTACAGTGAACTACAGTACAGCAATGAAGATTTCCACTGCAGCTTTGACCCATCAGTCACTAGAGTGTACTCATTTGCCAGACAAGGGGACATTCAGCTTTCCTTGAAAACATGCTGCCAGGTGTGCTTCTGCATCTCTCTAGTATGCAAACATGTGGTTAGACAGAGCAGTTGCACATCTCGCCTGCTACTAGAAACAATTTGTAACAAATAAATAGCTCATTTGTTCTTTCAGTGTAAAAATAAGCATCCCAGAGAGAAACAGTGTAAAACAAACTACAGCTATGAAAAGATTAAAAGAAGCTATTTCAGAAACAGAAAAAGAATAGCAGCGTTTCAAACCAGAAGTGGGAAAAAAAACAATATGCAAATGAAAAAACGGAGTCTAAGCAATGCTAATGGATCAATGCGATTCCAAAGTAGGGCAAGTTCAGTCGTAATAGTTTGGAGCACAACGATGGAAGCTGCACCACTGAAAAACAATCAATATACAGGGCAGCACAAGTAAGCCACACTGCAGAATGGAAGCAGAGAAGAGCTGGAAATCGACAATGTAAAAATAAGCACAGCGATGACCTGAAATCGTGGAGGCGAATAAGGAAAGCCTCAATAACGCCAGGGTCGCGGGCACCTGCAGGGGGTAACCCTGGGGTCCGCATCAGGATGAGGGAGTGACAACATGGACGGAGGTAGGGGTGGGAACCAGTGGAAAAAGGAACGGGAGACGGCGGGAGCCCCTCGGGAGAGGCTGGCAAAGCGTGAGGAGACACCGGGGATTGCTGAATGAGATGGACGAGACGATATCGAAGGGAAGGCAGAGGAGAAAGCCAGGCGAGGCCGAGCTAGGAACACCAGGTAGGCGGATCCCAGTCGCCATTTTCCTCCCCTATTCCCCTTTTCCACCGCTTGCCTTGTCCCCCCAGGGAAAGGGGTAATGGCGCGGGCAGGGGGGCGCGGGCAGAGACGCTGCGGCTCCGTCGGGGCGGGGGGCGGGGAGGCCGACCGGGACCGACCGGGCAGCGGGCGGGGAGGCAGCGCGGAGAGTGGGCCGGGGGTCGCTATGGGCACGGCCCGGACCCCGGCGTGGGGGGGGGGGGAATGGGGCCGGGTGGTTCCCGCCGCCATTTTCTCCCTCACTCAAATCCCCTTCGCCCCCGAACATGGCAGCGGCCCCTCCTCCTCCTGCCCGAGGCCCGCGCCACAGCAAGTCACCCCCTCCCGCACTCGAGGAAAAGGGGAAGCCTCGCCTCGCCGCGGGAGGGAGATAAAAAAGGAGAGAGGAAGAGAAGGAGAGAAGAGGATGGAGAGGGAGAGAAGGGAGCGGGCAGCCCCGGGTGGGGGGGGGAATGGCGGCGGGGCGCGAGGGGGACCCCAGCACTCACGTCCCGCTCCTCGGCAGCACCAGGCGAGGGACGGAAGTGACGTCACGCGCCGCGGGGGTCCCTGCCCCGCACCACGTGGGAGAGGGCGGAGGGAGGTGCTTAAAGGCGACGAGTCCCCGCGTTTCGCGTCTTCCCCGCGTTGGCGGGGGCTCGCTGGACGGGACGGGAGCCAAACGCGAGCACCGGGAAGTGGGGCTGACACCGAAAATGCTGGCAAATAAGCTCTTCAAGACTCATTTTGGGGTTTTAGAAAGCAAAAGTCCTTTAACCGTGTGAGGCAGCACGAGGGAGCGGTCTCCATCAGTCGTGCAATGAGATGAGCTGGAGACAGAATGGATTACCCGCTTACATGTATAAGTTCTCCCAGAAATCTTAGGCGTATTCTGTTACTCTCCAAGGACTAATTTTAATGTTATTGTAAGCGTCACAACAGCAAAAACTTTTGCTAAACTGTAGCTTTGGAGTCTGGTCACTCTCTGACCTTGCCTTGAGAGAGAAAGTCTGCAAGCAGAGGTGGTTATAGAATAAGACACATCTGTTCAGCAAAGGTCATGCTTACAAGACATAACAGTGTCTGGAAAAACACTATTTGAAAAGACATGCTGTAATAAAACACGCTATCAGAGGGATGATATGTCTAGCTTTCAAAAAATACAGTTACTTGGATGAACTTAGGTGATAGATGAAGTAGTTAATATTACAACAGTGGATTTTTTTTCATTTAAGCTACGCTAGTATTAAGTTTTATCTAAGTATTTGTATTTTTTTCCGAAAGTTAGACAGAATGCCCCTCTGATAGCATGTTTTCTTTAAAACAGGGTTTTTCCAGACAAAAGTTGTTTTCCAAAGTTGTTTTTTGGAGATGACAAAGTCTTGTGTGAAGTATGATCTGTGCTGAACAGATGTGTCGTCTTCTCTGCTTGCAGTCTTTCTCTATCTCAAGTGCAAGGTCAGGTGAAGAGCTGGCTCCAAAGTTCCAAACTGGCAAGAGATTTGGCTTGTGAGTCATAGAATCCCTAAATTGTAAAAGACCTTCTGTGATCATCAAGCCCAACCGTACCTGGCCACTACTAAATCATATCCCTAAGCACTTCATCTACTTGTCTTTTAAATACGTCCAGTGATAACATTAACATTAGCCCTTTGAAAACAATAGAATATGTGTAAGATATGTGGGAGAATGTCTACATAAGCACATCAGCTTTTGTCTCCTTGCACAATTGATGGAGATCACTCCCTCATGTTGCTCAGGCCTGATTAAAGGGTGCTTGCTCTCTAAAACTGCAAAATGAGTCTTAGGCAGCTGCCTTATGGAATCACAGATTGATAGAATGGTTTCTGTTGGAGGAGACTGCTGCAAAAAAAAAAGTATTTGCAAAACTGTATTTTTTGAAAGTTAGATGGAATGTCCCCACGATAGCATGGGGTTTTTGTAAAGCATGTTTTTTTCAAATAGCGTTTTTTTCCAGATGGAATGTCCCCACGATAGCATGGGGTTTTTGTAAAGCATGTTTTTTTCAAATAGCGTTTTTTTCCAGACACTACTGTCTGCACTGAACAGATGAGGCTTTTTCTATGATCACCTCTATTTGCAGCCTTTCCCTGTCTTACATGCAAGGTCAGGCAGAGCTGGAGCCAGCTCCAAATTAGCAAGAGATTTGACTTGTGAAGTTCATAGTAACATTAAGATTAGTCTTTGGAAAGTAATAAAATATGCGTAAGTTTTCAGGGAAAATTTATACATACCCATTTAAGTGGGAAGTATATTCTGTCCCCAGCTCTCACTGCCCATGACTGATGGAGATCGCTCCCTTGTGTTGCCCAGGCCTGATAAAGAGTGCTTGCTTTCTAAAACTCAAAAAATGAGTCTTAGAGAGTTTATTTGCTGGCATGTTCCATATCGGGACCTTTACAGGTCATCTAGTGCACGCCAGCCCTGCAGTGAGAAGGGACATCATCAACCATATTGGGTTGCTCAGAGCCCTATCCAACATGACCTTGAGTGTTTCCAGAGGTGTGGCATCTACAACCTCTGTGGGCAACCTGTTCCAGTGTTTCACAACTCTCAATGTGAAAAATTCATCCCTAATACCTAGTCTAAACTTCTTTTAGTTTAAAACCATTACCCCTTGTCCTATCATTACAGGCCCTGCTGAAAGGTTTTTTCCCATCTTTCTTGTAAGCCACTTTTCAGTATCAAAAGGCCACTACAAGGTCTCTTTGGCATCTTCTCCAAGTTGAACAACTCGAACTCTCAGCCTCTCTTCATGGGGGAGGTGTTTCAGGCCTTTGGTTATCTTGGGGCACACCAGGCTGCAGTGCTGGCACTGAGGATTAAAGCCATCTCTGGTTTAAACACTGGCTTCCTAAAAGCCCTCCAAAGATAAAACCCTTGAAAAATATGCCCTGGCAGTCTTGCCAGGCTTATGGCAGGCCATATCCCACAGCACATGCTGTGCTGAAGGTGTCTGATGTGCTAGGACCTGTGAAGGTGCTGCAGGCTAATGAAATCTGCTAATTACAGAGAGAGAGCTTCACAGAATCACAGAATAACCAGGTTGGAAGAGACCCACTGGATCGTCGAGTCCAACCATTCCCACCAATCCCTAAATCATGCTCCTAAGCACCTCATCTACCCTAACCTTAAACACCTCCAGGGACGGTGACTCAACCACCTCCCTTGGCAGACTGTTCCAATGCCTAACCACCCTCTCCGTGAAGAACTTTTTCCTAATCTCAAGCCTAAATCTCCCCTGGCGGAGCTTGAGGCCATTCCCTCTCGTCCTGTCCCCTGTCACTTGGGAGAAGAGGCCAGCTCCCTCCTCTCCACAACCTCCCTTCAGGTAGTTGTAGAGAGTAATAAGGTCTCCCCTCAGCCTCCTCTTCTCCAGGCTGAACAACCCCAGCTAACTTGATGGTATGCTTATTACAGAGATATGAGCTCCTTGTATACAAAGCTCAAGTACTATGAGGGACTGTCATGCTTGCTAAAGTAATACTAAAGGAACCACTTGACTACTGTTTAGGTCAGGTTAACATTGGTTTTTTGTTAGTTAATCGGTACTAGAAAAGAGAAAAGAACTAATACGCAGCTGAAGTTTCTGGGTTAAGTACTGAAGGAGATAACAAGGACAGGACAGAGGAGAGTGTTCTGTGCCAAGAGAACACCAAAAAAAAAAATCCACCAAGCATGGAACTACTAAGATAAGCACAAGGGAACAAAGAGACTGGCTAATGAATCTTGAACTTCAGATGAACTATCCTTACTAACTGTGTAATTATAAATGAAAAGCTGCACCTCCTCAGGAAAGTTAACCTGCCTCCTGGAAAAGACCCTTACCCACTGACCATGCAGACTGGAATTTTGAAAGAAAGCTTCTTTAAATCCAGTCAAGGAAAGAAATGACTAGTAAGAACCTGGGGAAGGGGAAACCCAATTAAACGTTCATTTTTAAGGAACATAAATATTTCACTAACATTCCTCATGTGTGTGCTGGCTTTGTGGGATTGCCACCTAGCACCCGTCTTTGCACCAACATGAAATAAATTAATACTTCAGCTCTGTGTGCTTTGATTGATATTTTGCACATCTGGGAACTGAACACAATTTTGAGACACTAGCGCTGTAGGCTTCATTCGTCCAAATGAGAGTGCAGCAGCTTCCAAGATAAAAGAAACTCTTTGGAGGGGAGGTGGGGAAAGGGTCCCTTGCTCCCAGCTTTCTGTGTTTCTGAAAGGAGAGGACATCATCAGAGCATGAGTGGTTTCATGTTGTGCATCCCTGTGCTACCTGTTTAAGCCTGTACTATCTTTTCATTTTACAACAAGATTTAGTGATGTTGAAGTATTATTGCAGTCCATACAACTTCACACAACTCTAACACAGCTTGTTATTATTTGCTTACCCATTTGCAGTCATGGGTCACGTAACTGTGCTGTAAGCATGGCAGAATGCCAGTGCTTCACTTACCTTTTATCAGTTTAGTTTTGATCTTTTCTCGTTGTCGTTACCTCTAGACCTGTGCTTCTGTTACCAAGACAAGGCAAGATTTTTGTAAAAAGTGCAAATATACTGTCAGAAATGGGAAGCGGACTTCAGTCCCAATCCCAGCTTCCAGATAAAGCTGTCATTTGTGCAAGTGGAGAGAGGTGGTGAGTGATTTGCCTCTGCAATTTTTACAACAAACATTTCCTAATGAAATGTTTAAAATCAGAATTCCTAGGCTTTTTTAAATTCCAAATATCCCTATTCATTAACATGGGCCAAAGGATAAACATAATGTTTCAAGAGATGATAACCACCCAAAGTCAGCATGAGCAGCTGCAAATCCTAAGAAGTGTTTCTGAAAAAATACCTAAGGGAGGTGACAAAGAAAGTTTTAGAAGGAATCCATGAGATCTGCACAATCCACACCATGAATTGAGGTAAAATGGCTGCGTACAAGAGCCAGTTTTTCAGCATTTCACCTTCGTAGCAGGAAAACAGGAAGTTAATACTGGAAAATAGAAGTGTACTCTTAACTAATTATTGGAACTTGGCTGTTTCTTAATGTTGTATCTTGCAAAATGGAAAAATAAAAGGGAGGAAAATATACAGTTCTTATTACATGCCTGGCCTATGGAAAACAAAGCCACAGTTGTTTATACAGAATCAAAGCACAGTAAATCCCATGCATGCAAACGTAGTAATTATTACCCCTGCACAAATATCAGACTTGTCAAGCCATTTAATTGTGGAAGATGAACAGACAATCTTTCAATAATTAATGCTTTACTCCAACACCAAAAAAAAATAAAGAGAAAAAAAATGCTTTTTCTCTATAAGATAATCTCCACACATGGGATATTAATTTGAAAAAACATAGCCATTCTTTTCAAGGCTTTTACTAACTTTTCATATTAGAACCGTGATGGCAGTTCAGTTCTTTGATTTAATCTCTATCTGCTTTGCCTTTTTATACGTCAACACGTCGTACACAGAATGCTAAAGTAACAGGAGCATCACATTCAAATCAACAATTCTTTATGCATTTTCAATCAAGTCCTTCTACTTTTAAATAAATTAAAATGACTAAAATAAAGATTTTTTCTGTGGGTTCTTAATGAGTTAACTTTTCCCACCTGCAGCATTTCTTACTAAGCAAGCACCAGGGTGTTTCTGCAGCTGAATTCCCAATGAACGGGTCAACAAGGGGAAGGGAGAATTTGCTACAGCTGGGGATGTCACAATCTGTTTTTCAGTAATGGTAGGCTAATTTGAGAATTATTCTGGTATTGAGTATAGGAGCTGCTTGAGATTTTACTTTGACCTCCCAAGAGGAGCTCTGCCCCGGGCACCTCCTCATACTTCCACGAAGCCCAGCATTACGGGCTACAATGGCCACCAGACACGCTTTCCCCCTAGAGCTCCAGTTCCTCAGGCCTTAAGGACAAGCACACTTTTGCAACTCCTGCTCCCAAGCATGCACGCATTGAGGCCAAACTTCACTTTCCTCCAACCCCAGTCAAGTGGTTTCAAAGCCTGAGGACTTGGTGCTTGCCAGAAGCTCACTGAGCAGCTGCCCCAAAGAGCCTAGGTGGGACTTAGGGCCCAGCAGGTACCAGATCCCATGGAAAGTTTTCCATGACAGCCAGGGCCCGCTCAGACAGGCCGATTCCTACCAGCTGAAGTTGCAGAGGCTGCCCTTGTACTGGATGGGAGAGCAGAGACGACTGGGAGCAGCATAAATAATACCAGCGGTACAGGAGGGTGACATATGAATTAAAACAATGTTCTGATTTATTAAGAGGTGAAATAATAAGTAATCTCTGGATCTTTCACTCGCAGCCCATGCCAGCACTTCACATCTTCTCGTGTCCGCACAGCAGGCTTATCTGCGAGACAGAACTTTTTTGAAGTCTCGGATAGTCTTGGCCATCAGGGGGGGCACTTCTGCAACAGAGAAAGAAACAAACAAATGAAACCAAAAAAAAGAGAAAACCGCAAAAAGCCACGAATGAAAGTAGCAGCGACAGCCTGGGAGAGCAGAAAGCAAGTCAAAGCTGCAGCTCTGGCAAAGCAGATGCAAGGCAGGAGTAAGTGTGGGCTCTCTGATCATGGCCTCTCATATCTGCAGAAGAGTGGGGAGAGGCCACCAACAGCAACCCTCCTGCATCGCCTGGCTTGTTCTCAGAGCAAAAGCAGCAGTTTTGTACACTTGTAAAAGAGGAGCTCTAGGAGAGCACACGGATGTTGGGTAGTTTGTATTACTCTTTGCTGGTGGTCTCCTGCGGCTCTGGGAGGAGAAGGTGTTCCTTGGATTGAGGACAGAATGGGTGCTGCTGGTGCGGGGCCCACCACAGGACTGCTTCTCACTCCTGCCAGTGCGGCTGTGGCCAGAAGGGCACGGGAGTGGCTGTATTCTGCAAGAGAGACGGGATGGGCATTTCAGTCAAGGAGGTGCTGTGCTCTGACACAGTTCAACAGACACGAGGCACCTTTGTTAACAGCAGCAGGGAACAAGCAGCGACCAGGATCTCCTGACTTCCCAGCTAGAAAGAAGCCAGGACAGTTGCAAGTTTGACTGCAAAAGGACCCACCAGACACACAGCATCCTCTCCTGGCAGGACACAGAGCTTCAAGGGGATGCTGGAAGGAGCCTACAGGAAGAGGCCCTGAACAGCAAGTGGTGCTGAGAAACACTTACGTGGTCTTCTCTGGCAGCAGAGGTCCTCCGCTTCCAAAGGGATCTTGTCTCCTTGGCACGTCCTGGGAGGGCTTTGAGGCAGAGTTCACAAGGGCCGCTCTGGCCGCGTTACCTGTCGGAGGCCAGAGGGAAACATGGTTTAGGCCCAGCTCACAGGATGACATTGCTCCATCTGATACCACCCCTCTGGCATGCATCTCTCCAGTCCTGGCTCCTGCTTTTGAGATAGCTACGGAGAAGCAAGATGCACAAAGTCTTGATCCTGCACCTTCCTTGCCAAGGAAAACGCTTCTTCCCCTGAAATGCAGGGGAGAAACAGCAGTGCCACAGGCCACCACAGTGGGGAAGGAGAAAGGAACCGCGGGTGCAACAGCTTTAGCGGGTTGTCAGGCACCAATATCCCCAAGTGAAGAAGTGCCAGAGTATCTGGCAGATGGGAGTCACTCAGAAGGGATGTAAAGGGCCAAACTTTCTCAGTGAGAGCTGCAACCTAATTCCAGAAGGGTTAAGACCAAAGCCCCAGCCTCCAACAGGGTCAACAAAGGATCTCCCTCGTTTCTGCTAGAGCACATGGGAAAGCAGCCCCCTTTTATCTGGCACCAGGGCTCTGGCCATCGGAGGCAGAACATCACAGCCCAACAGAAAGACGTGATCACAGCCCACTCCCTCCAACAAACAGTGGCTGGCCCATTGCTGACCTCTTTTCCTGCCCCACATACCTTTCCTTTTTCTCTGGGAGCAGGCAGCAGTCCCAGCTGAAGGAAGAGAGCAATCATCTGCCTGGATCAGGGGCAGTGGGATCTCTGGTAACTCTGGTACTGCATGAAAAAGGATCTGGAACAAAAGGATGGACATGGATGAGAATGCAGGGGAATCTTCCATCCTGCCAGCATACAAATGGCCCCGAAGTGCATTTTGTTTGACATTCAGAATCAGCCACTCAATGCTGATCAGCTTGCTACAGGGAACACCCTCCAGGGAGGTCTGCACTTTGGCCTTGTCTCTGTGGCTCAGTCTCACCTGTCAAGACAACAAAGCCAGACTCTGGATCTGAATCACTCTGCACTGTCCCAGAAGAGCCATCCACACCTCCTGTACATGCTCCAGCAGCCATGCACGTGCTCCCGGAGCACTTCCCCTATTAGGAGGTGCTGAGAGTGTTGGGCTAGTTTAGGCTGGAAAGTAGAAGGCGCCAAGGAGTCCCATCCCAGGAGGTGTTCAAAGCCAGCTTGAATGAGGCTTTGAGCAACCTCATCTAGTGGAAAGTATTCCAGCCAATGGCAGGCGGGTTGGGACAAGGTGATCATTAAGGTCCTTTACAACTCAATATGTTCTATGATTCTGTGACCTTTGACATACGGGGTTCAGCACTAGAGGCCTCTGGCAAGAACCCAAGTCAGACAAATAATGCAAAGAACTGGAGAAAATCCACATGAGAAAGCTGGCAGAAAGATTGCCTTCATCTCCAACTTTCATTGACCTGTGCTGTCTCTTCTTCTCCACCCTGCCTCCTGCAAAATCCCCTCCACTGTGGGGGAGGAGAGGGAAACTTTACCAGCTGAGGGAAATAAAGAACTTTGATGTGAGGCACTTATTAGACTGGATGGCTAGGCTGGATTTTCAAAGGCTGCTATGATTAGAAAACCCCTTTTGGAAGAACAAAGCTGACACCTTAGTCCCTCTTGGTGTAGGAACCCTGGCCCCCATGTGGCAATGACCATGTACAGAACCGTTGCTTCTTTGTCAAGCTTTCACCAAAGAAGGTCTGTCTTCTGGAATAGGCTGCACCATAACACCAGTTCTCCCCTTTCTCCCTGCGTTCTGGAGACCAGCAGGTTGAGTTAACAAAAGTGCAATACCCCTGGAGACCAAAAAGGTCTGTTTTAGAGAAGCACACCTACTTGATAGGAGAGGCGTGGCTCTCTTGCTCGCAGGTGGAAGTGCACTGCGTATTAGGCTGCCTTTTACATTGACTCACATTTATCCACACCCAACCAGTGTATGATGTCCAATTCGCTTCACTAGGAGTCTTTAGCTGAAGAGATTCTCTTTTACTTTCCCTGTCATTTTTAAAAAAGCACTTTCCCCATCCCTGTTCCACACTAACCAAACAAAGCCGTGCCTGCAGCACAGGGCACGTGGAAGAGATAGTGTCTCCCAGCATGAACCCAGAATCACGGGTCTAGACAGCAATGGGACATATCCAGGGGGAAAACTGAGAAGCCCTGGAGGGCACAGGAGTGAGAGGAGCAGACCTCAACTTCCTTCTTCCCCCTCAGACCTCCAAAACTCTACTCGTTTTGGATTAGGAGGCTCTGTTTTTTAATCCTCTACCTTTTCCTCCCTTGATTGCTGGTGGCGTGGGCTTTTCGGGTCTGAGCTTGAGCCGTTAATGCTGTCTCTGGATGCATGGTGTCTGCTGCGTCCTTGGCCTTTCTCCCCAGCTGCCACAGAGGATCTGTCCTTTTTCTTCTTTTTCTGGGGCTGGTCATAGGAGAGGTACCACTCAAAGGGCATTGTAGGTTCTTCAAATTCTTCCTCCTCTTCCTTTTCCTCAAAATGTGAGGAAAAGTCCCACAAGCTTTGGTCCATGTCGGAGACTCGGCACTTCCCCAGCATGGATTTTAAGCCTAGCGATCACGAGCAAGCACTTTGACTGTTGTATCTCAGTCAGTTGGGAAGCTTTTGGGAGACCCGAGGATAACCAACTGTCCTCCACAACTTCACCCTTGCTCTGACGTGCTCCTTCCTTGAGCCTGGCAACTGTGGAACCTCAGGAACTTCATCACAATCGGGGATGTGCCACGAGGCTGTGGCAGGTATCCACGGTAACTGGCCCCTGCCACAGAAAAGAGCAATTCTGTGACAAATGAGCACAATCAAATAAATAATGTTCAGAGTCCTTTCTGAAGTTTTATAAGCCAGACACTGAGGGAAGGGAGCTTCCTGAGTGCTCCTGAAGACTGAAGGGGGAATCCCTATTACCCCTACAGAGCCTCCGCTCTGTCTGTGCTGCTGAAAGCCTCCGTCTTCTCACCTGTCGTCTGTGCTGAAAAGGCACTCGATCCCTTCCACAACCACTGCCTCTCATTCCACTATTTCCCTTCCCCACAGCCCGTTAAAAATGTTGGTTTCCTCCACACTGAGCCTGCAAAGGATGACCCTTCCAGCACGTCCATCTGCTCCACAGGCCAGGGAGGGAAGAGGAGCCCTCCCTGACTTGCATCCCAGCGAGGGGCTGCAGGTGAAGGGGTCAGACTTGCTCCTCTGCCTCCCAGGTGCCCTGGGACGAGGCTTTCACCAGAGTCTGTTGACTTGGTTAGTTACAACAGCAGAGATCTGACAGCACTGCTGCCGCTCACATCACTTCTCACAGCCCAGCTCTAGGCACACAGCAGCCCCGCCAGCGTTCCCATTACTAGAGCCCCTCTACGGCCCAGCCCGTGCTCACCCCTGATGTGCTGGTTGCCAAACCAAGGGCCATCCCTCATGCACGAAATCTTCTGAAAGCACTGTGCCCATGCTCAAACCAGCACTGGTGCCATAAGCTATTCCTGTCACCCCCAATTCCATGGGTTTCCATGAGAGGAACAAAGAATTTTCCACTTTTCCTTCCTGTTGAAGGGAAGAAGCTCCGTTCAGCAATCTGAGACATGCTATTCCTTTCAGAGAGAAAGTGCTCTCCGACTGCAAGAGACAGGATCCTTCAGCTTCAAGAGAAGCACAGGACAGTTTCTGTTCATCACAAACCACTGCCTCGTCTCTGTTACACTCAGGACTTGGTTGCCATGCCCGGAGGTTTAGGTTTTCTTGTTTGTTTTACAAGAGTGAAATACTGACGTCAACCCAGTCAGGGTGTTTCGCCACTCTTGGGCCGGGATGCCGAGGGGGTGCAGCAGTGCTCACCCAGCAGCTAAGGAGGTCTTCAAGCCCTGGGTCTCTGACACTCCAGGTTCCTGGGAGCACAGTGTCTCCCCAGGGATTCTTGGGGTCTGGGCTAGATAACGTGCTCTAGCACCTGCCACAGGTGATGGGAGAGAAGAAAAAGGAGCCTATTGATCCCAAAATCCCAAAGTCCTCTCCGTTTTCCGAACAGCTGTTCTGTTGCCAGCACTGCTGCTCAACAAGCCCACTGGCAATGGAGGCCATCAAACCACCCTCGAAGGCCAGAAACATTGCCCAAGCACAACAGCCTGGGCTTGCAGAGGCTGGGAATCGAGCAAGCCCTTTCTGCCCAGCCTTTGTGCTTCGGGCCAGGAACCCTCCAGCCTTCCCTGCTGAGGGCAGGTGCCAGTTCTCCTGGTTTGGGGGTTTTAGTGTCTGTGTAAAGGGAAGAGGAAAGAAGGGGAATGGTTGGCATAGCTCCCAGTACTAGGGGGACCCACTCAGCATGGAGCAAAAGCACTTGGCCATCATGGGTGCCATTTCTTTAACAGAGACGGAAAAACAAATCAAACAACTCCCCACATGAGAGGAGCAGTCGTAGCCTGGGAGAGCAGAGAGCAAGTCAAAGCTGCAGCCCTGGCAAAGCAGATTCAAAGCGGGCATAAGCGTGGGCTCTCTGATCATAGCCTGTCATATTTCCAGGAGATGGACCGAGGAGAGCCCACTCTGCTTTCTGTGCTGCAACAACACTGATCTGTGGTGAAAGGAGAGCTTCACGACAAAGCTATTGTCCCAAAGAGCTGCCCGGATACAGAAGGCCAGCAGGAGGGGAAAGCAGGGTTTCTGCCTCTCCAGTGCCACAAGGAGAGGCTTACAGAGTCAGTGCTGAGCAGGCAGATGCATCAGATGTTTCCCTGTGCTGCTTCTTGTGCAAGGAGTTTGAAGAGCCTTTACCACCCTCACCTTCAAGAAGGGAGGGAGATCACCAACGTCAATCCTCCTGCATAGCCTGAATTTCTCTAGAGTTTTCCCCATTGTGTTTCAACTACGCTTTGCAGGCCTTTTTTAGCAAGACAGGCCTCTTGGGTGTTAAACAGTCATATTGATGACATTGCACGTTACATGGTGCTTTCTTCTGACCACAGATATATTGGAGCTGTCCTTTAATAGAGATGAAATGAAGGTCAAAGATCCTTTTGTCTGAATGCTAGCTTGCCTTTTTTGTCTGCAATATTTTTAGGTGCACTGAACTTTGCACAAACACAATAGCTGTACTATTTCATCCCAAATTAAAGTTTTGCATTGTAGTGTATGTTTTCATTCTGGAAATTCTTGCCTATTCCTCTGTCATCCTAGATGGAGAAGTTTCTTTTTCCTATTTAAAAAAAAATAAAAATCTTTTGAATGATTCATTGAAGTGCTCCGAAGTATCTAATCTGAATTTGTTACTGGTTCATTTTGAAGCAAATCTAGTAGTCTTGTTTTACAGAGAAGTAATCTTGCTTTATAACCCACTGAAGTTTTTTAAGTGTAGACTATGAATCTGATGCTGTGAGCTGGCAGTAGCATAAACAGATATTACGTATTGGCTCACAAAGTCACCAGGAAGCATAAGGTTCCTATTAGGAAACTGCCGAGGGAAAGACTTGTACACGATACCACTCAGGTGGGAGAAATTCCAAGAAAGTGGGGAAGCTTCTTGATTTTTTTCTTTTAGTTGTTGCTCACACTGAGTAAGAGTGACTTCTCATAAAGTATGTTACGATCCTGTTAAAGTGAGACATGCACTGAAGATTCAATATGCAAAATTCATGCAGAAAAGTGATCCGAAGCTTCTGCTGAAATTGCAGCTGAATTTGGGCTGCCAGACGGGAGCTTATGTTCAGACATATGAGGGATGTAATCACAAGATATAGGGTGGAACTGATTTAGAACTACTAGAAATTGCTTGCATTAGAGAAGTTGTGAAAACTAAGCAGAAATCTGTATTGTGAATAAGAAATCTTTTTCTTCTGTCAGCTTCTGGATCCAAAGGTTGAAAAGAAGGTAAATATTCCAAATTTACCTCATCAGAGAAGAAGGAATAAGGAATTGCAGGCCTACCCCCTTGCAAAATATAGCTTTAGTAGTACCGTGTTAGTTAGTGTCTGAATGTCTGTGTGTACATAGACGATTATATTTCTAAGGAAATAGGTATTGACTGCTGTATATCTTTCAGTATATTGGGAGGTTTATAAATGAAAAAGCTTGAAAGACCGTGGAAGGAGAAAACTTCCATTTCCTTCTTGTCCAAGCATCATGATGCAGTGGTTCAATTATGGACAAGTGTTAATAAAAATAAGGGAGAGAAAGTATAGGTATCTCTCACAGAACGGTTGGAGTTGGAAGGGACCTCTGGAGATTATTCAGTCTGACCTCCCTGCTAAAGCAGGGTCACCTACAGCAGGTTGCATAGGAGTGCATCCAGACAGCTTTTGAGTATCTCCAGAGGAGGAGACTCCACAACCTTTTTGGGCAGCCTGTTCCAGTGCTCCATGACCCACATTGGAAAAGTTTATCCTCACGTTCATGTGGAACTTCCTATGTTCAACTTTGTTCGTCTTGCCCCTTGTCCTGTTACTGGGCACCGCTGAAAAGTGTCTGGCCCCATCCTCTTGACATCCACCTTTTAGATATTTATAAATGTTTATAAACGCCTGTCTTTTCGATATTTATAAACACTGATAAGATCCTGCCCTTAGCTGTCTCCTCTCCAGGCTAAACAGACCCAGGTCTCTCAACCTTTCCTCAGAACAGAGTACTATTGGTGTAGCCCATGCCCATCTTTGCTCTCACGGCAGACATCGTGCCCCCTAAATTATTGTATAGAGTGTTTGTGTGGAGCCCCCTCCTGGTGTATTTGTTTTCACAAGCAATAGCAATTGAACGTACTCACCCCATAACTGCTTTCTTCACAGAAAAGCACTTTGAGTGAAAGAGCATCACAGAGGCTGGAAAGTCATTCCTTTTCCCATGTACATTCCTTCTCCTGATGTGCTTTATTGGGATAAGAAAGAGCAAAGGGTACAGCACTATTTAGTTCCTGTGCAAAGTAAAAATGACGATCAACAAATTACGTTCAGTGAACTGGCAAGGATGTTTGGCATCTTATATAGCTACACCTCATATGGAGCTGCAAAGATGTAAGCTGTAAGTGAGAAATTACTTTACTTTTCTCATTTCTTTTATGAACAATAATATCTTTGTTGAAGTCTCACTGACTAAGAAGACTGCAGGTACTGCGAGGTAAGAGAAATCCCTGCTTTTTATGAGGGCTGTGGGACATTCCAGGCAGGGGTGTTTTGAGTAGATGTGGCTTACAGAAAACAAATAATTCTGAAATGAAAGTTGAACTTTTTAATTAAACCAGATGTGTTGATAAGTCTTGGTTAGTTTATGAAAAATGCGTATTGTGGCACAGAAGAAACGAGATGCCAGTATTTAAGGGCTTAAGTTTTGCTTTCTTCAGAGCTTTTAAAAGCTTTCGCTTCTCAGAGGGAAGGACTGCCTGAAGACAGAACAGGGTCAAGGAGAACAGATGCAAATTCCACAATTTTGAAGTGGAGGCTGCTGCACTGGCTGCCATATGCTGCCCAAGGGATTTCAGGAAAAACTTGAGGGGCTGCTGGTGCCTAGAAACTTCAGATGGATGGGTCCTGTGTGTGTGTGAAGCTCTGCCTCATGTGTACAAGAAATGCATGGGAACTACAGGAGAGTTAACTTGAGGACACACATTAACTGTGGTGCCGTATGGACAGGCCAGAGGATGTGCACAGCATCCCGTCCAACCGTCAGCCCACCACCACCATGCTTACTAAACCACGTCACAGAGTGCCATGTCTACGTGTTTATTTTAGCATCTCGACAGAAGGAGAGCCCACCACCTCCTGGGCAGCCTGTTCCAATGCTTCACCACTATTTTAGTAAAGACAATTTTCTCTAATATGCAACCTAAACTTCTTCAAGCACAACTTGAGGCCATTCCCTTGCTTTCCATCACTCGATACTTGGGAGAAGGGACCAGCACCCACCTCACTACAACCTCCTTTCAGGGAACTGTAGAGAGCATTAAGGTCTCCCCTTAGCCTCCTCTTCTCCAGGCTGAACAGACCCAGATTCCTCAGCCACTCCTCATAACCCGTGTGCTCCTGCCCCTTCACCAACTATGTTGCCTTCTCTGGACACGCTCCAGCTCCTCAGTGTCTTTCTTGTAGTGAGGGGTCCAAAACCTTTTCTCAATATCAAAGCTAAACCTTGGGTCCAGAGAGGGCTACAAGGATGATCAGAGGGCTGGAGCACCTCCCATATGAGGACAGGCTGAGAGAGTTGGGGTTGTTCAGCCGGGAGAAGAAAGGCTCCGAGGAGACCTTCTAACAACCTTCCAGTACATGAAAGGGGCTACACGAAAGCTGGGGAGGGACTGTTCACAAAGGCTTGTGGTGATGGGATGAGGGGGAACGGGTATAAACTGGAGAGGGCAGATTTGGACTAGACACAAGGAAGAATTTCTTCATGATGAGGGTGGCGAGGCGCTGTCCCGGGAAAGCTGCATATGCCTGGAAGCGTCTGAGGCCAGGTTGGATGGGGCCTTGCACAGCCTGATCGAGCGGGACACGTCCCTGCCCATGGCAGAGGGGCTGGAACCGGATGGGCTTTTAGGTGCCTTCCAAACCAAACCATTCCATGAGCCTCGGGTCCCGGCACTGGTCACCAGAGAGAAGCCATGAGTGCCTGCTCCTCCTCCTCCCCGTGTGAGGAGCCAGTGACAGCCATGAGGCCTCCCCTCAGCCTCCTCCAGACTGAACAGAGCCAGTGACTTCAGCTACTCGTGCTACGGCTTCCCCTTCAAACCCTTCACCGCCTTTGGGGCCGGGCGGGCGCTACGCTCCCCGCAAGCCTCTCCCCATCGCGCCGGGGAACCTGGGCGAGGACCAGGGCTCCCGGCGGCTCCCGGTGCTGCGGGGGAGCGAGGGGGCGCGGCCGCGGGGTCGGACTACAACTCCCAGCGTCCCCCCTGCTCGCGCGCACACGTGACCCTGCGCTCGGAGCCCGCGGGAAATTACACTTCCTAGATAGTATTGTATTTAAAAAGAAGAAAGGGAATGGGGAGAAGAGAGCTGGCTTTAGAAAAGTGAGGAAGAAGCCCTAATTTCTCCTAGGTAAATTTATTGGTTTACTGTTTGAGTGACTACCTTGTACTACATAGTGTTTCTTACAAAGAGAGCACTAAGTATTAAATGATCTTTTCAGAAAATAAAAGTGCAGCTCTTGTTAGAAGGGCCCGTGCTGTACTGTGTAGGAAAGCTTTCAGCCTCTGCTGCCTCTGCCCTGCCCCCTTCTGGCCACACAGCAGCAAGCGGAGAGTCTCTCTCTAACTAAACCAGGTTGCCCCTGAGCAAACTTCCATGCATCTGATACCAAAAGAAAAAAGTGTCTGTTTGCTCACTTCTACCCTGCTTGCAGAAGTAAGGGACGGCAGCCCATAGCAGCAATGCTCTGGGCAATCCCTGCATCCCAATATCCAGCTGCAGTCTTCATCAAGTGGCATTTTGGCAGTGCCCACCCAAGATGTTTCTCAGGCCTCACGCTGATCCCGTTTCCTCAAAGCTCCAGTGAGCCCATCCACAGAGGAAAAGAACAGCCCGAATAAACAGCAGACGGGTGTTCACGAAGGAGGAAAGATGGAAAGAGAGGAAAAGAAAACAGAGAAGAAGAGAGAAGCCAGAAGCACAGAGGAGTTTTCCTAGAGCCCTCCGGGGAGGACTCTTCACGGCAAGCTTTCCTCCAGTTAGTGTCCACAGACAGCTCAACCAGTTTGGGATTTGGCAGTCACAGAAAGCCGGCTGCAGAGCTTCTCGAGAGCTGCCGCCACAAGAAGCATCCACTCACAGCAGCTTTTCCCTCTAGACTGCGATCCTGTGGCAGAACAGATGGCTTGGGACAGGAGAAGCTCTCCCCTCCCCTTTCCCATCTTGCCATAATGCTGAGCACTACAAGAGAGGTGGTTTCACTCCTGACAGCAGTCCAACTAGCTCCATCCACTGCTTGTCCTACCTCTGGCGCAGCTTGCTTTCCAGGAAGATAGAAACCCCAGGTGGAAATCTTCCCCTCGGTAGGTTTTCCCGTGAAAGAGCAACTGCACGGATGTGTCCAGCTCCCCGCTACAGCCCCAGGGAGACCACCTGAGATCACAAACGTGCAACTCTGACCTCCCAAGAGGAGCTCTGCCCCGGGCACCTCCTCATACTTCCACCAAGCCCAGCATTACGGGCTACAATGGCCACCGGACACGCTTTCCCCCTAGAGCTCCAGTTCCTCAGGCCTTAAGGACAAGCACACTTTTGCAACTCCTGCTCCCAAGCATGCACGCATTGAGGCCAAACTTCACTTTCCTCCAACCCCAGTCAAGTGGTTTCAAAGCCTGAGGACTTGGTGCTTGCCAGAAGCTCACTGAGCAGCTGCCCCAAAGAGCCTAGGTGGGACTTAGGGCCCAGCAGGTACCAGATCCCATGGAAAGTTTTCCATGACAGCCAGGGCCCGCTCAGACAGGCCGATTCCTACCAGCTGAAGTTGCAGAGGCTGCCCTTGTACTGGATGGGAGAGCAGAGACGACTGGGAGCAGCATAAATAATACCAGCGGTACAGGAGGGTGACATATGAATTAAAACAATGTTCTGATTTATTAAGAGGTGAAATAATAAGTAATCTCTGGATCTTTCACTCGCAGCCCATGCCAGCACTTCACATCTTCTCGTGTCCGCACAGCAGGCTTATCTGCGAGACAGAACTTTTTTGAAGTCTCGGATAGTCTTGGCCATCAGGGGGTGCACTTCTGCAACAGAGAAAGAAACAAACAAATGAAACCAAAAAAAAAAAGAAAACCGCAAAAAGCCACGAATGAAAGTAGCAGCGACAGCCTGGGAGAGCAGAAAGCAAGTCAAAGCTGCAGCTCTGGCAAAGCAGATGCAAGGCAGGAGTAAGTGTGGGCTCTCTGATCATGGCCTCTCATATCTGCAGAAGAGTGGGGAGAGGCCACCAACAGCAACCCTCCTGCATCGCCTGGCTTGTTCTCAGAGCAAAAGCAGCAGTTTTGTACACTTGTAAAAGAGGAGCTCTAGGAGAGCACACGGATGTTGGGTAGTTTGTATTACTCTTTGCTGGTGGTCTCCTGCGGCTCTGGGAGGAGAAGGTGCTCCTTGGATTGAGGACAGAATGGGTGCTGCTGGTGCGGGGCCCACCACAGGACTGCTTCTCACTCCTGCCAGTGCGGCTGTGGCCAGAAGGGCACGGGAGTGGCTGTATTCTGCAAGAGAGACGGGATGGGCATTTCAGTCAAGGAGGTGCTGTGCTCTGACGCAGTTCAACAGACACGAGGCACCTTTGTTAACCTCAGCAGGGAACAAGCAGCGACCAGGATCTCCTGACTTCCCAGCTAGAAAGAAGCCAGGACAGTTGCAAGTTTGACTGCAAAAGGACCCACCAGACACACAGCATCCTCTCCTGGCAGGACACAGAGCTTCAAGGGGATGCTGGAAGGAGCCTACAGGAAGAGGCCCTGAACAGCAAGTGGTGCTGAGAAACACTTACGTGGTCTTCTCTGGCAGCAGAGGTCCTCCGCTTCCAAAGGGATCTTGTCTCCTTGGCACGTCCTGGGAGGGCTTTGAGGCAGAGTTCACAAGGGCCGCTCTGGCCGCGTTACCTGTCGGAGGCCAGAGGGAAACATGGTTTAGGCCCAGCTCACAGGATGACATTGCTCCATCTGATACCGCCCCTCTGGGATGCATCTCTCCAGTCCCGGCTCCTGCTTTTGAGATAGCTACGGAGAAGCAAGATGCACAAAGTCTCGATCCTGCACCTTCCTTGCCAAGGAAAACGCTTCTTCCCCTGAAATGCAGGGGAGAAACAGCAGTGCCACAGGCCACCACAGTGGGGAAGGAGAAAGGAACCGCGGGTGCAACAGCTTTAGCGGGTTGTCAGGCACCAATACCCCCAAGTGAAGAAGTGCCAGAGTATCCGGCAAGGTGTCTCTCATACTGGTTAGCTTGCCTTGTGATTAGGGGCAGCTAAGTGTTCAGATGCTCCACGCCAGATGCTGCTGGACAGCGTACAAAGAAGTGACCCAGACTTCGGTAGATCTGCATGGGAAGGTGACTTGAAGACAGCTGAGGAAAGGCACTTACATGCAAGATCGTCAGAGATGGCTCCAACGCCCTGCTGAGACAGGGCCATCACGCCTGGGACACTGGCAGTTTTAGAGCCAGAATACACTGGCATTTTTGAGTACGTCCTGACACCTGTAAATCCTGCTTCGCTGTCTTCATCTGGCAAGGACTCTGCTGTAAAGAAAAAGACTTGGACTAAGGAGGGAACGGGAAAATGGAGACCCCACCCTGCTGAATAGCACAGGAGAGACAGATGGGAGTCACTCAGAAGGGATGTAAAGGGCCAAACCTTCCCAATGAGAGCTGCAACCTAATTCCAGAAGGGTTAAGACCAAAGCCCCAGCCTCCAACAGGGTCAACAAAGGATCTCCCTCGTTTCTGCTAGAGCACGTGGGAAAGCAGCCCCCTTTTATCTGGCACCAGGGCTCTGGCCATCGGAGGCAGAACATCACAGCCCAACAGAAAGACGTGATCACAGCCCACTCCCTCCAACAAACAGTGGCTGGCCCATTGCTGACCTCTTTTCCTGCCCCACATACCTTTCCTTTTTCTCTGGGAGCAGGCAGCAGTCCCAGCTGAAGGAAGAGAGCAATCATCTGCCTGGATCAGGGGCAGTGGGATCTCTGGTAACTCTGGTACTGCATGAAAAAGGATCTGGAACAAAAGGATGGACATGGATGAGAATGCAGGGGAATCTTCCATCCTGCCAGCATACAAATGGCCCCGAAGTGCATTTTGTTTGACATTCAGAATCAGCCACTCAATGCTGATCAGCTTGCTACAGGGAACACCCTCCAGGGAGGTCTGCACTTTGGCCTTGTCTCTGTGGCTCAGTCTCACCTGTCAAGACAACAAAGCCAGACTCTGGATCTGAATCACTCTGCACTGTCCCAGAAGAGCCATCCACACCTCCTGTACATGCTCCAGCAGCCATGCACGTGCTCCCGGAGCACTTCCCCTATTAGGAGGTGCTGAGAGTGTTGGGCTAGTTTAGGCTGGAAAGTAGAAGGCGCCAAGGAGTCCCATCCCAGGAGGTGTTCAAAGCCAGCTTGAATGAGGCTTTGAGCAACCTCATCTAGTGGAAAGTATTCCAGCCAATGGCAGGCGGGTTGGGACAAGGTGATCATTAAGGTCCTTTACAACTCAATATGTTCTATGATTCTGTGACCTTTGACATACGGGGTTCAGCACTAGAGGCCTCTGGCAAGAACCCAAGTCAGACAAATAATGCAAAGAACTGGAGAAAATCCACATGAGAAAGCTGGCAGAAAGGTTGCCTTCATCTCCAACTTTCATTGACCTGTGCTGTCTCTTCTTCTCCACCCTGCCTCCTGCAAAATCCCCTCCACTGTGGGGGAGTAGACGGAAACTTTACCTGAGGGAAATAAAGAACTTTGATGTGAGGCACTTATTAGACTGGATGGCAAGGCTGGATTTTCAAAGGCTGCTAAGATTAGAAAACCCCCTTTGGAAGAACAAAGCTGACACCTTAGTCCCTCTTGGTATAGGAACCCTGGCCCCCATGTGGCAATGACCATGTACAGAACCGTTGCTTCTTTGTCAAGCTTTCACCAAAGAAGGTCTGTCTTCTGGAATAGGCTGCACCATAACACCAGTTCTCCCCTTTCTCCCTGCGTTCTGGAGACCAGCAGGTTGAGTTAACAAAAGTGCAATACCCCTGGAGACCAAAAAGGTCTGTTTTAGAGAAGCACACCTACTTGAAAGGAGAGGCGTGGCTCTCTTGCTCGCAGGTGGAAGTGCACTGCGTATTAGGCTGCCTTTTACATTGACTCACATGGCAAGATTTATCCACACCCAACCAGTGTATGATGTCCAATCTGCTTCCCTAGGAGTCTGTAGCTGAAGGGATTCTCTTTTACTTTCCCTGTCATTTTTAAAAAAGCACTTTCCCCATCCCTGTTCCACTCTAACCAAACAAAGCCGTGCCTGCAGCACAGGGCACGTGGAAGAGATAGTGTCTCCCAGCATGAACCCAGAATCACGGGTCTAGGCAGCAGTGGGACATATCCAGGGGGAAAACTGAGAAGCCCTGGAGGGCACAGGAGTGAGAGGAGCAGACCTCAACTTCCTTCTTCCCCCTCAGACCTCCAAAACTCTACTCGTTTTGGATTAGGAGGCTCTGGTTTTTAATCATCTACCTTTTCCTCCCTTGATTGCTGGTGGCGTGGGCTTTTCGGGTCTGAGCTTGAGCCGTTAATGCTGTCTCTGGATGCATGGTGTCTGCTGCGTCCTTGGCCTTTCTCCCCAGCTGCCACAGAGGATCTGTCCTTTTTCTTCTTCTTTTTCTGGGGCTGGTCATAGGAGAGGTACCACTCAAAGGGCATTGTAGGTTCTTCAAATTCTTCCTCCTCTTCCTTTTCCTCAAAATGTGAGGAAAAGTCCCACATGCTTTGGTCCATGTCGGAGACTCGGCACTTCCCCAGCATGGATTTTAAGCCTAGCGATCACGAGCAAGCACTTTGACTGTTGTATCTCAGTCAGCTGGGAAGCTTTTGGGAGACCCGAGGATAACCAACTGTCCTCCACAACTTCACCCTTGCTCTGACGTGCTCCTTCCTTGAGCCTGGCAACTGTGGAACCTCAGGAACTTCATCACAATCGGGGATGTGCCACGAGGCTGTGGCAGGTATCCACGGTAACTGGCCCCTGCCACAGAAAGCAGCAATTCTGTGGCAAATGAGCACAATCAAATAAATAATGTTCAGAGTCCTTTCTGAAGTTTTATAAGCCAGACACTGAGGGAAGGGAGCTTCCTGAGTGCTCCTGAAGACTGAAGGGGGAATCCCTATTACCCCTACAGAGCCTCCGCTCTGTCTGTGCTGCTGAAAGCCTCTGTCTTCTCACCTGTCGTCTCTGCTGAAAAGGCACTCGATCCCTTCCACAACCACTGCCTCTCACTCCACTATTTCCCTTCCCCACAGCCCGTTAAAAATGTTGGTTTCCTCCACACTGAGCCTGCAAAGGATGACCCTTCCAGCACGTCCATCTGCTCCACAGGCCAGGGAGGGAAGAGGAGCCCTCCCTGACTTGCATCCCAGCGAGGGGCTGCAGGTGAAGGGGTCAGACTTGCTCCTCTGCCACCCAGGTGCCCTGGGACGAGGCTTTCACCAGAGTCTGTTGACTTGGTTAGTTACAACAGCAGAGATCTGACAGCACTGCTGCCGCTCACATCACTTCTCACAGCCCAGCTCTAGGCACACAGCAGCCCCGCCAGCGTTCCCATTACTAGAGCCCCTCTACGGCCCAGCCCGTGCTCACCCCTGATGTGCTGGATGCCAAACCAAGGGCCATCCTTCATGCACGAAATCTTCTGAAAGCACTGTGCCCATGCTCAAACCAGCACTGGTGCCATAAGCTATTCCTGTCACCCCCAATTCCATGGGTTTCCATGAGAGGAACAAAGAATTTTCCACTTTTCCTTCCTGTTGAAGGGAAGAAGCTCCGTTCAGCAATCTGAGACATGCTATTCCTTTCAGAGAGAAAGTGCTCTCCGACTGCAAGAGACAGGATCCTTCAGCTTCAAGAGAAGCACAGGACAGTTTCTGTTCATCACAAACCACTGCCTCGTCTCTGTTACACTCAGGACTTGGTTGCCATGCCCGGAGGTTTAGGTCTTCTTGTTTGTTTTACAAGAGTGAAATACTGACGTCAACCCAGTCAGGGTGTTTCGCCACTCTTGGGCCGGGATGCCGAGGGGGTGCAGCAGTGCTCACCCAGCAGCTAAGGAGGTCTTCAAGCCCTGGGTCTCTGACACTCCAGGTTCCTGGGAGCACAGTGTCTCCCCAGGGATTCTTGGGGTCTGGGCTAGATAACGTGCTCTAGCACCTGCCACAGGTGATGGGAGAGAAGAAAAAGGAGCCTATTGATCCCAAAATCCCAAAGTCCTCTCCGTTTTCCGAACTGCTGTTCCGTTGCCAGCACTGCTGCTCAACAAGCCCACTGGCAATGGAGGCCATCAAACCACCCTCGAAGGCCAGAAACATTGCCCAAGCACAACAGCCTGGGCTTGCAGAGGCTGGGAATCGAGCAAGCCCTTTCTGCCCAGCCTTTGTGCTTCGGGCCAGGAACCCTCCAGCCTTCCCTGCTGAGGGCAGGTGCCAGTTCTCCTGGTTTGGGGGTTTTAGTGTCTGTGTAAAGGGAAGAGGAAAGAAGGGGAATGGTTGGCATAGCTCCCAGTACTAGGGGGACCCACTCAGCATGGAGCAAAAGCACTTGGCCATCATGGGTGCCATTTCTTTAACAGAGACGGAAAAACAAATCAAACAACTCCCCACATGAGAGGAGCAGTCGTAGCCTGGGAGAGCAGAGAGCAAGTCAAAGCTGCAGCCCTGGCAAAGCAGATTCAAAGCGGGCATAAGCGTGGGCTCTCTGATCATAGCCTGTCATATTTCCAGGAGATGGACCGAGGAGAGCCCACTCTGCTTTCTGTGCTGCAACAACACTGATCTGTGGTGAAAGGAGAGCTTCACGACAAAGCTATTGTCCCAAAGAGCTGCCCGGATACAGAAGGCCAGCAGGAGGGGAAAGCAGGGTTTCTGCCTCTCCAGTGCCACAAGGAGAGGCTTACAGAGTCAGTGCTGAGCAGGCAGATGCATCAGATGTTTCCCTGTGCTGCTTCTTGTGCAAGGAGTTTGAAGAGCCTTTACCACCCTCACCTTCAAGAAGGGAGGGAGATCACCAACGTCAATCCTCCTGCATAGCCTGAATTTCTCTAGAGTTTTCCCCATTGTGTTTCAACTACGCTTTGCAGGCCTTTTTTAGCAAGACAGGCCTCTTGGGTGTTAAACAGTCATATTGATGACATTGCACGTTACATGGTGCTTTCTTCTGACCACAGATATATTGGAGCTGTCCTTTAATAGAGATGAAATGAAGGTCAAAGATCCTTTTGTCTGAATGCTAGCTTGCCTTTTTTGTCTGCAATATTTTTAGGTGCACTGAACTTTGCACAAACACAATAGCTGTACTATTTCATCCCAAATTAAAGTTTTGCATTGTAGTGTATGTTTTCATTCTGGAAATTCTTGCCTATTCCTCTGTCATCCTAGATGGAGAAGTTTCTTTTTCCTATTTAAAAAAAAATAAAAATCTTTTGAATGATTCATTGAAGTGCTCCGAAGTATCTAATCTGAATTTGTTACTGGTTCATTTTGAAGCAAATCTAGTAGTCTTGTTTTACAGAGAAGTAATCTTGCTTTATAACCCACTGAAGTTTTTTAAGTGTAGACTATGAATCTGATGCTGTGAGCTGGCAGTAGCATAAACAGATATTACGTATTGGCTCACAAAGTCACCAGGAAGCATAAGGTTCTTATTAGGAAACTGCCAAGGGAAAGACTTGCACACGATACCACTCAGGTGGGAGAAATTCCAAGAAAGTGGGGAAGCTTCTTGATTTTTTTCTTTTAGTTGTTGCTCACACTGAGTAAGAGTGACTTCTCATAAAGTATGTTACGATCCTGTTAAAGTGAGACATGCACTGAAGATTCAATATGCAAAATTCATGCAGAAAAGTGATCCGAAGCTTCTGCTGAAATTGCAGCTGAATTTGGGCTGCCAGACGGGAGCTTATGTTCAGACATATGAGGGATGTAATCACAAGATATAGGGTGGAACTGATTTAGAACTACTAGAAATTGCTTGCATTAGAGAAGTTGTGAAAACTAAGCAGAAATCTGTATTGTGAATAAGAAATCTTTTTCTTCTGTCAGCTTCTGGATCCAAAGGTTGAAAAGAAGGTAAATATTCCAAATTTACCTCATCGGTGAAGAAGGAATAAGGAATTGCAGGCCTACCCCCTTGCAAAATATAGCTTTAGTAGTACCGTGTTAGTTAGTGTCTGAATGTCTGTGTGTACATAGACGATTATATTTCTAAGGAAATAGGTATTGACTGCTGTATATCTTTCAGTATATTGGGAGGTTTATAAATGAAAAAGCTTGAAAGACCGTGGAAGGAGAAAACTTCCATTTCCTTCTTGTCCAAGCATCATGATGCAGTGGTTCAATTATGGACAAGTGTTAATAAAAATAAGGGAGAGAAAGTATAGGTATCTGTCACAGAACGGTTGGAGTTGGAAGGGACCTCTGGAGATTATTCAGTCTGACCTCCCTGCTAAAGCAGGGTCACCTACAGCAGGTTGCATAGGAGTGCATCCAGACAGCTTTTGAGTATCTCCAGAGGAGGAGACTCCACAACCTTTTTGGGCAGCCTGTTCCAGTGCTCCATGACCCACATTGGAAAAGTTTATCCTCACGTTCATGTGGAACTTCCTATGTTCAACTTTGTTCGTCTTGCCCCTTGTCCTGTTACTGGGCACCGCTGAAAAGTGTCTGGCCCCATCCTCTTGACATCCACCTTTTAGATATTTATAAATGTTTATAAACGCCTGTCTTTTCGATATTTATAAACACTGATAAGATCCTGCCCTTAGCTGTCTCCTCTCCAGGCTAAACAGACCCAGGTCTCTCAACCTTTCCTCAGAACAGAGTACTATTGGTGTAGCCCATGCCCATCTTTGCTCTCACGGCAGACATCGTGCCCCCTAAATTATTGTATAGAGTGTTTGTGTGGAGCCCCCTCCTGGTGTATATGTTTTCACAAGCAATAGCAATTGAACGTACTCACCCCATAACTGCTTTCTTCACAGAAAAGCACTTTGAGTGAAAGAGCATCACAGAGGCTGGAAAGTCATTCCTTTTCCCATGTACATTCCTTCTCCTGATGTGCTTTATTGGGATAAGAAAGAGCAAAGGGTACAGCACTATTTAGTTCCTGTGCAAAGTAAAAATGACGATCAACAAATTACGTTCAGTGAACTGGCAAGGATGTTTGGCATCTTATATAGCTACACCTCATATGGAGCTGCAAAGATGTAAGCTGTAAGTGAGAAATTACTTTACTTTTCTCATTTCTTTTATGAACAATAATATCTTTGTTGAAGTCTCACTGACTAAGAAGACTACAGGTACTGCGAGGTAAGAGAAATCCCTGCTTTTTATGAGGGCTGTGGGACATTCCAGGCAGGGGTGTTTTGAGTAGATGTGGCTTACAGAAAACAAATAATTCTGAAATGAAAGTTGAACTTTTTAATTAAACCAGATGTGTTGATAAGTCTTGGTTAGTTTATGAAAAATGCGTATTGTGGCACAGAAGAAACGAGATGCCAGTATTTAAGGGCTTAAGTTTTGCTTTCTTCAGAGCTTTTAAAAGCATTTGCTTCTCAGAGGGAAGGACTGCCTGAAGACAGAACAGGGTCAAGGAGAACAGATGCAAATTCCACAATTTTGAAGTGGAGGCTGCTGCACTGGCTGCCATATGCTGCCCAAGGGATTTCAGGAAAAACTTGAGGGGCTGCTGGTGCCTAGAAGCTTCAGATGGATGGGTCCTGTGTGTGTGTGAAGCTCTGCCTCATGTGTACAAGAAATGCATGGGAACTACAGGAGAGTTAACTTGAGGACACACATTAACTGTGGTGCCGTATGGACAGGCCAGAGGATGTGCACAGCATCCCGTCCAACCGTCAGCCCACCACCACCATGCTTACTAAACCACGTCACAGAGTGCCATGTCTACGTGTTTATTTAAGCATCTCGACAGAAGGAGAGCCCACCACCTCCTGGGCAGCCTGTTCCAATGCTTCACCACTATTTTAGTAAAGACAATTTTCTCTAATATGCAACCTAAACTTCTTCAAGCACAACTTGAGGCCATTCCCTTGCTTTCCATCACTCGATACTTGGGAGAAGGGACCAGCACCCACCTCACTACAACCTCCTTTCAGGGAACTGTAGAGAGCATTAAGGTCTCCCCTTAGCCTCCTCTTCTCCAGGCTGAACAGATCCAGATTCCTCAGCCACTCCTCATAACCCGTGTGCTCCTGCCCCTTCACCAACTATGTTGCCTTCTCTGGACACGCTCCAGCTCCTCAGTGTCTTTCTTGTAGTGAGGGGTCCAAAACCTTTTCTCAATATCAAAGCTAAACCTTGGGTCCAGAGAGGGCTACAAGGATGATCAGAGGGCTGGAGCACCTCCCGTATGAGGACAGGCTGAGAGAGTTGGGGTTGTTCAGCCGGGAGAAGAAAGGCTCCGAGGAGACCTTCTAACAACCTTCCAGTACATGAAAGGGGCTACACGAAAGCTGGGGAGGGACTGTTCACAAAGGCTTGTGGTGATGGGATGAGGGGGAACGGGTATAAACTGGAGAGGGCAGATTTGGACTAGACACAAGGAAGAATTTCTTCATGATGAGGGTGGCGAGGCGCTGTCCCGGGAAAGCTGCATATGCCTGGAAGCGTCTGAGGCCAGGTTGGATGGGGCCTTGCACAGCCTGATCGAGCGGGACACGTCCCTGCCCATGGCAGAGGGGCTGGAACCGGATGGGCTTTTAGGTGCCTTCCAAACCAAACCATTCCATGAGCCTCGGGTCCCGGCACTGGTCACCAGAGAGAAGCCATGAGTGCCTGCTCCTCCTCCTCCCCGTGTGAGGAGCCAGTGACAGCCATGAGGCCTCCCCTCAGCCTCCTCCAGACTGAACAGAGCCAGTGACTTCAGCTACTCGTGCTACGGCTTCCCCTTCAAACCCTTCACCGCCTTTGG
Source organism: Clamator glandarius (assembly GCA_033459285.1). Classification (NCBI taxonomy): domain Eukaryota; kingdom Metazoa; phylum Chordata; class Aves; order Cuculiformes; family Cuculidae; genus Clamator; species Clamator glandarius. Next base: position 594,028 of record JAUNZM010000912.1, on the reverse strand, counting down.
GGCCGGGCGGGCGCTACGCTCCCCGCAAGCCTCTCCCCATCGCGCCGGGGAACCTGGGCGAGGACCAGGGCTCCCGGCGGCTCCCGGTGCTGCGGGGGAGCGAGGGGGCGCGGCCGCGGGGTCGGACTACAACTCCCAGCGTCCCCCCTGCTCGCGCGCACACGTGACCCTGCGCTCGGAGCCCGCGGGAAATTACACTTCCTAGATAGTATTGTATTTAAAAAGAAGAAAGGGAATGGGGAGAAGAGAGCTGGCTTTAGAAAAGTGAGGAAGAAGCCCTAATTTCTCCTAGGTAAATTTATTGGTTTACTGTTTGAGTGACTACCTTGTACTACATAGTGTTTCTTACAAAGAGAGCACTAAGTATTAAATGATCTTTTCAGAAAATAAAAGTGCAGCTCTTGTTAGAAGGGCCCGTGCTGTACTGTGTAGGAAAGCTTTCAGCCTCTGCTGCCTCTGCCCTGCCCCCTTCTGGCCACACAGCAGCAAGCGGAGAGTCTCTCTCTAACTAAACCAGGTTGCCCCTGAGCAAACTTCCATGCATCTGATACCAAAAGAAAAAAGTGTCTGTTTGCTCACTTCTACCCTGCTTGCAGAAGTAAGGGACGGCAGCCCATAGCAGCAATGCTCTGGGCAATCCCTGCATCCCAATATCCAGCTGCAGTCTTCATCAAGTGGCATTTTGGCAGTGCCCACCCAAGATGTTTCTCAGGCCTCACGCTGATCCCGTTTCCTCAAAGCTCCAGTGAGCCCATCCACAGAGGAAAAGAACAGCCCGAATAAACAGCAGACGGGTGTTCACGAAGGAGGAAAGATGGAAAGAGAGGAAAAGAAAACAGAGAAGAAGAGAGAAGCCAGAAGCACAGAGGAGTTTTCCTAGAGCCCTCCGGGGAGGACTCTTCACAGCAAGCTTTCCTCCAGTTAGTGTCCACAGACAGCTCAACCAGTTTGGGATTTGGCAGTCACAGAAAGCCGGCTGCAGAGCTTCTCGAGAGCTGCCGCCACAAGAAGCATCCACTCACAGCAGCTTTTCCCTCTAGACTGCGATCCTGTGGCAGAACAGATGGCTTGGGACAGGAGAAGCTCTCCCCTCCCCTTTCCCATCTTGCCATAATGCTGAGCACTACAAGAGAGGTGGTTTCACTCCTGACAGCAGTCCAACTAGCTCCATCCACTGCTTGTCCTACCTCTGGCGCAGCTTGCTTTCCAGGAAGATAGAAACCCCAGGTGGAAATCTTCCCCTCGGTAGGTTTTCCCGTGAAAGAGCAACTGCACGGATGTGTCCAGCTCCCCGCTACAGCCCCAGGGAGACCACCTGAGATCACAAACGTGCAACTCTGACCTCCCAAGAGGAGCTCTGCTCCGGGCACCTCCTCATACTTCCACCAAGCCCAGCATTACGGGCTACAATGGCCACCAGACACGCTTTCCCCCTAGAGCTCCAGTTCCTCAGGCCTTAAGGACAAGCACACTTTTGCAACTCCTGCTCCCAAGCATGCACGCATTGAGGCCAAACTTCACTTTCCTCCAACCCCAGTCAAGTGGTTTCAAAGCCTGAGGACTTGGTGCTTGCCAGAAGCTCACTGAGCAGCTGCCCCAAAGAGCCTAGGTGGGACTTAGGGCCCAGCAGGTACCAGATCCCATGGAAAGTTTTCCATGACAGCCAGGGCCTGCTCAGACAGGCCGATTCCTACCAGCTGAAGTTGCAGAGGCTGCCCTTGTACTGGATGGGAGAGCAGAGACGACTGGGAGCAGCATAAATAATACCAGCGGTACAGGAGGGTGACATATGAATTAAAACAATGTTCTGATTTATTAAGAGGTGAAATAATAAGTAATCTCTGGATCTTTCACTCGCAGCCCATGCCAGCACTTCACATCTTCTCGTGTCTGCACAGCAGGCTTATCTGCGAGACAGAACTTTTTTGAAGTCTCGGATAGTCTTGGCCATCAGGGGGGGCACTTCTGCAACAGAGAAAGAAACAAACAAATGAAACCAAAAAAAAGAGAAAACCGCAAAAAGCCACGAATGAAAGTAGCAGCGACAGCCTGGGAGAGCAGAAAGCAAGTCAAAGCTGCAGCTCTGGCAAAGCAGGTGCAAGGCAGGAGTAAGTGTGGGCTCTCTGATCATGGCCTCTCATATCTGCAGAAGAGTGGGGAGAGGCCACCAACAGCAACCCTCCTGCATCGCCTGGCTTGTTCTCAGAGCAAAAGCAGCAGTTTTGTACACTTGTAAAAGAGGAGCTCTAGGAGAGCACACGGATGTTGGGTAGTTTGTACTTACTCTTTGCTGGTGGTCTCCTGCGGCTCTGGGAGGAGAAGGTGCTCCTTGGATTGAGGACAGAATGGGTGCTGCTGGTGCGGGGCCCACCACAGGACTGCTTCTCACTCCTGCCAGTGCGGCTGTGGCCAGAAGGGCACGGGAGTGGCTGTATTCTGCAAGAGAGACGGGATGGGCATTTCAGTCAAGGAGGTGCTGTGCTCTGACGCAGTTCAACAGACACGAGGCACCTTTGTTAACCTCAGCAGGGAACAAGCAGCGACCAGGATCTCCTGACTTCCCAGCTAGAAAGAAGCCAGGACAGTTGCAAGTTTGACTGCAAAAGGACCCACCAGACACACAGCATCCTCTCCTGGCAGGACACAGAGCTTCAAGGGGATGCTGGAAGGAGCCTACAGGAAGAGGCCCTGAACAGCAAGTGGTGCTGAGAAACACTTACGTGGTCTTCTCTGGCAGCAGAGGTCCTCCGCTTCCAAAGGGATCTTGTCTCCTTGGCACGTCCTGGGAGGGCTTTGAGGCAGAGTTCACAAGGGCCGCTCTGGCCGCGTTACCTGTCGGAGGCCAGAGGGAAACATGGTTTAGGCCCAGCTCACAGGATGACATTGCTCCATCTGATACCGCCCCTCTGGGATGCATCTCTCCAGTCCCGGCTCCTGCTTTTGAGATAGCTACGGAGAAGCAAGATGCACAAAGTCTCGATCCTGCACCTTCCTTGCCAAGGAAAACGCTTCTTCCCCTGAAATGCAGGGGAGAAACAGCAGTGCCACAGGCCACCACAGTGGGGAAGGAGAAAGGAACCGCGGGTGCAACAGCTTTAGCGGGTTGTCAGGCACCAATACCCCCAAGTGAAGAAGTGCCAGAGTATCCGGCAAGGTGTCTCTCATACTGGTTAGCTTGCCTTGTGATTAGGGGCAGCTAAGTGTTCAGATGCTCCACGCCAGATGCTGCTGGACAGCGTACAAAGAAGTGACCCAGACTTTGGTAGATCTGCATGGGAAGGTGACTTGAAGACAGCTGAGGAAAGGCACTTACATGCAAGATCGTCAGAGATGGCTCCAACGCCCTGCTGAGACAGGGCCATCACGCCTGGGACACTGGCAGTTTTAGAGCCAGAATACACTCGCATTTTTGAGTATGACCTGACGCCTGTAAATCCTGCTTCGCTGTCTTCATCTGGCAAGGACTCTGCTGTAAAGAAAAAGACTTGGACTAAGGAGGGAACGGGAAAATGGAGAGCCCACCCTGCTGAATAGCACAGGAGAGACAGATGGGAGTCACTCAGAAGGGATGTAAAGGGCCAAACCTTCCCAATGAGAGCTGCAACCTAATTCCAGAAGGGTTAAGACCAAAGCCCCAGCCTCCAACAGGGTCAACAAAGGATCTCCCTCATTTCTGCTAGAGCACGTGGGAAAGCAGCCCCCTTTTATCTGGCACCAGGGCTCTGGCCATCGGAGGCAGAACATCACAGCCCAACAGAAAGACGTGATCACAGCCCACTCCCTCCAACAAACAGTGGCTGGCCCATTGCTGACCTCTTTTCCTGCCCCACATACCTTTCCTTTTTCTCTGGGAGCAGGCAGCAGTCCCAGCTGAAGGAAGAGAGCAATCATCTGCCTGGATCAGGGGCAGTGGGATCTCTGGTAACTCTGGTACTGCATGAAAAAGGATCTGGAACAAAAGGATGGACATGGATGAGAATGCAGGGGAATCTTCCATCCTGCCAGCATACAAATGGCCCCGAAGTGCATTTTGTTTGACATTCAGAATCAGCCACTCAATGCTGATCAGCTTGCTACAGGGAACACCCTCCAGGGAGGTCTGCACTTTGGCCTTGTCTCTGTGGCTCAGTCTCACCTGTCAAGACAACAAAGCCAGACTCTGGATCTGAATCACTCTGCACTGTCCCAGAAGAGCCATCCACACCTCCTGTACATGCTCCAGCAGCCATGCACGTGCTCCCGGAGCACTTCCCCTATTAGGAGGTGCTGAGAGTGTTGGGCTAGTTTAGGCTGGAAAGTAGAAGGCGCCAAGGAGTCCCATCCCAGGAGGTGTTCAAAGCCAGCTTGAATGAGGCTTTGAGCAACATCATCTAGTGGAAAGTATTCCAGCCAATGGCAGGCGGGTTGGAACAAGGTGATCATTAAGGTCCTTTACAACTCAATATGTTCTATGATTCTGTGACCTTTGACATACGGGGTTCAGCACTAGAGGCCTCTGGCAAGAACCCAAGTCAGACAAATAATGCAAAGAACTGGAGAAAATCCACATGAGAAAGCTGGCAGAAAGATTGCCTTCATCTCCAACTTTCATTGACCTGTGCTGTCTCTTCTTCTCCACCCTGCCTCCTGCAAAATCCCCTCCACTGTGGGGGAGGAGAGGGAAACTTTACCAGCTGAGGGAAATAAAGAACTTTGATGTGAGGCACTTATTAGACTGGATGGCAAGGCTGGATTTTCAAAGGCTGCTAAGATTAGAAAACCCCTTTTGGAAGAACAAAGCTGACACCTTAGTCCCTCTTGGTATAGGAACCCTGGCCCCCATGTGGCAATGACCATGTACAGAACCGTTGCTTCTTTGTCAAGCTTTCACCAAAGAAGGTCTGTCTTCTGGAATAGGCTGCACCATAACACCAGTTCTCCCCTTTCTCCCTGCGTTCTGGAGACCAGCAGGTTGAGTTAACAAAAGTGCAATACCCCTGGAGACCAAAAAAGGTCTGTTTTAGAGAAGCACACCTACTTGAAAGGAGAGGCGTGGCTCTCTTGCTTGCAGGTGGAAGTGCACTGCGTATTAGGCTGCCTTTTACATTGACTCACATTTATCCACACCCAACCAGTGTATGATGTCCAATCCGCTTCCCTAGGAGTCTGTAGCTGAAGGGATTCTCTTTTACTTTCCCTGTCATTTTTAAAAAAGCACTTTCCCCATCCCTGTTCCACTCTAACCAAACAAAGCCCTGCCTGCAGCACAGGGCACGTGGAAGAGATAGTGTCTCCCAGCATGAACCCAGAATCACGGGTCTAGGCAGCAGTGGGACATATCCAGGGGGAAAACTGAGAAGCCCTGGAGGGCACAGGAGTGAGAGGAGCAGACCTCAACTTCCTTCTTCCCCCTCAGACCTCCAAAACTCTACTCGTTTTGGATTAGGAGGCTCTGGTTTTTAATCCTCTACCTTTTCCTCCCTTGATTGCTGGTGGCGTGGGCTTTTCTGGTCTGAGCTTGAGCTGTTAATGCTGTCTCTGGACGCATGGTGTCTGCTGCGTCCTGGGCCTTTCTCCCCAGCTGCCACAGAGGATCTGTCCTTTTTCTTCTTCTTTTTCTGGGGCTGGTCATAGGAGAGGTACCACTCAAAGGGCATTGTAGGTTCTTCAAATTCTTCCTCCTCTTCCTTTTCCTCAAAATGTGAGGAAAAGTCCCACAAGCTTTGGTCCATGTCGGAGACTCGGCACTTCCCCAGCATGGATTTTAAGCCTAGCGATCACGAGCAAGCACTTTGACTGTTGTATCTCAGTCAGCTGGGAAGCTTTTGGGAGACCCGAGGATAACCAACTGTCCTCCACAACTTCACCCTTGCTCTGACGTGCTCCTTCCTTGAGCCTGGCAACTGTGGAACCTCAGGAACTTCATCACAATCGGGGATGTGCCACGAGGCTGTGGCAGGTATCCACGGTAACTGGCCCCTGCCACAGAAAGCAGCAATTCTGTGGCAAATGAGCACAATCAAATAAATAATGTTCAGAGTCCTTTCTGAAGCTTTATAAGCCAGACACTGAGGGAAGGGAGCTTCCTGAATGCTCCTGAAGACTGAAGGGGGAATCCCTATTACCCCTACAGAGCCTCCGCTCTGTCTGTGCTGCTGAAAGCCTCCGTCTTCTCACCTGTCGTCTGTGCTGAAAAGGCACTCGATCCCTTCCACAACCACTGCCTCTCATTCCACTATTTCCCTTCCCCACAGCCCATTAAAAATGTTGGTTTCCTCCACACTGAGCCTGCAAAGGATGACCCTTCCAGCACGTCCATCTGCTCCACAGGCCAGGGAGGGAAGAGGAGCCCTCCCTGACTTGCATCCCAGCGAGGGGCTGCAGGTGAAGGGGTCAGACTTGCTCCTCTGCCACCCAGGTGCCCTGGGACGAGGCTTTCACCAGAGTCTGTTGACTTGGTTAGTTACAACAGCAGAGATCTGACAGCACTGCTGCCGCTCACATCACTTCTCACAGCCCAGCTCTAGGCACACAGCAGCCCCGCCAGCGTTCCCATTACTAGAGCCCCTCTACGGCCCAGCCCGTGCTCACCCCTGATGTGCTGGATGCCAAACCAAGGGCCATCCCTCATGCACGAAATCTTCTGAAAGCACTGTGCCCATGCTCAAACCAGCACTGGTGCCATAAGCTATTCCTGTCACCCCCAATTCCATGGGTTTCCATGAGAGGAACAAAGAATTTTCCACTTTTCCTTCCTGTTGAAGGGAAGAAGCTCCGTTCAGCAATCTGAGACATGCTATTCCTTTCAGAGAGAAAGTGCTCTCTGACTGCAAGAGACAGGATCCTTCAGCTTCAAGAGAAGCACAGGACAGTTTCTGTTCATCACAAACCACTGCCTCGTCTCTGTTACACTCAGGACTTGGTTGCCATCCCCGGAGGTTTAGGTCTTCTTGTTTGTTTTACAAGAGTGAAATACTGACGTCAACCCAGTCAGGGTGTTTCGCCACTCTTGGGCCGGGATGCCGAGGGGGTGCAGCAGTGCTCACCCAGCAGCTAAGGAGGTCTTCAAGCCCTGGGTCTCTGACACTCCAGGTTCCTGGGAGCACAGTGTCTCCCCAGGGATTCTTGGGGTCTGGGCTAGATAACGTGCTCTAGCACCTGCCACAGGTGATGGGGGAGAAGAAAAAGGAGCCTATTGATCCCAAAATCCCAAAGTCCTCTCCGTTTTCCGAACTGCTGTTCCGTTGCCAGCACTGCTGCTCAACAAGCCCACTGGCAATGGAGGCCATCAAACCACCCTCGAAGGCCAGAAACATTGCCCAAGCACAACAGCCTGGGCTTGCAGAGGCTGGGAATCGAGCAAGCCCTTTCTGCCCAGCCTTTGTGCTTCGGGCCAGGAACCCTCCAGCCTTCCCTGCTGAGGGCAGGTGCCAGTTCTCCTGGTTTGGGGGTTTTAGTGTCTGTGTAAAGGGAAGAGGAAAGAAGGGGAATGGTTGGCATAGCTCCCAGTACTAGGGGGACCCACTCAGCATGGAGCAAAAGCACTTGGCCATCATGGGTGCCATTTCTTTAACAGAGACGGAAAAACAAATCAAACAACTCCCCACATGAGAGGAGCAGTCGTAGCCTGGGAGAGCAGAGAGCAAGTCAAAGCTGCAGCCCTGGCAAAGCAGATTCAAAGCGGGCATAAGCGTGGGCTCTCTGATCATAGCCTGTCATATTTCCAGGAGATGGACCGAGGAGAGCCCACTCTGCTTTCTGTGCTGCAACAACACTGATCTGTGGTGAAAGGAGAGCTTCACGACAAAGCTATTGTCCCAAAGAGCTGCCCGGATACAGAAGGCCAGCAGGAGGGGAAAGCAGGGTTTCTGCCTCTCCAGTGCCACAAGGAGAGGCTTACAGAGTCAGTGCTGAGCAGGCAGATGCATCAGATGTTTCCCTGTGCTGCTTCTTGTGCAAGGAGTTTGAAGAGCCTTTACCACCCTCACCTTCAAGAAGGGAGGGAGATCACCAACGTCAATCCTCCTGCATAGCCTGAATTTCTCTAGAGTTTTCCCCATTGTGTTTCAACTACGCTTTGCAGGCCTTTTTTAGCAAGACAGGCCTCTTGGGTGTTAAACAGTCATATTGATGACATTGCACGTTACATGGTGCTTTCTTCTGACCACAGATATATTGGAGCTGTCCTTTAATAGAGATGAAATGAAGGTCAAAGATCCTTTTGTCTGAATGCTAGCTTGCCTTTTTTGTCTGCAATATTTTTAGGTGCACTGAACTTTGCACAAACACAATAGCTGTACTATTTCATCCCAAATTAAAGTTTTGCATTGTAGTGTATGTTTTCATTCTGGAAATTCTTGCCTATTCCTCTGTCATCCTAGATGGAGAAGTTTCTTTTTCCTATTTAAAAAAAAATAAAAATCTTTTGAATGATTCATTGAAGTGCTCCGAAGTATCTAATCTGAATTTGTTACTGGTTCATTTTGAAGCAAATCTAGTAGTCTTGTTTTACAGAGAAGTAATCTTGCTTTATAACCCACTGAAGTTTTTTAAGTGTAGACTATGAATCTGATGCTGTGAGCTGGCAGTAGCATAAACAGATATTACGTATTGGCTCACAAAGTCACCAGGAAGCATAAGGTTCTTATTAGGAAACTGCCGAGGGAAAGACTTGCACACGATACCACTCAGGTGGGAGAAATTCCAAGAAAGTGGGGAAGCTTCTTGATTTTTTTCTTTTAGTTGTTGCTCACACTGAGTAAGAGTGACTTCTCATAAAGTATGTTACGATCCTGTTAAAGTGAGACATGCACTGAAGATTCAATATGCAAAATTCATGCAGAAAAGTGATCCGAAGCTTCTGCTGAAATTGCAGCTGAATTTGGGCTGCCAGACGGGAGCTTATGTTCAGACATATGAGGGATGTAATCACAAGATATAGGGTGGAACTGATTTAGAACTACTAGAAATTGCTTGCATTAGAGAAGTGAAAACTAAGCAGAAATCTGTATTGTGAATAAGAAATCTTTTTCTTCTGTCAGCTTCTGGATCCAAAGGTTGAAAAGAAGGTAAATATTCCAAACTTACCTCATCGGTGAAGAAGGAATAAGGAATTGCAGGCCTACCCCCTTGCAAAATATAGCTTTAGTAGTACCGTGTTAGTTAGTGTCTGAATGTCTGTGTGTATATAGACGATTATATTTCTAAGGAAATAGGTATTGACTGCTGTATATCTTTCAGTATATTGGGAGGTTTATAAATGAAAAAGCTTGAAAGACCGTGGAAGGAGAAAACTTCCATTTCCTTCTTGTCCAAGCATCATGATGCAGTGGTTCAATTATGGACAAGTGTTAATAAAAATAAGGGAGAGAAAGTATAGGTATCTGTCACAGAACGGTTGGAGTTGGAAGGGACCTCTGGAGATTATTCAGTCTGACCTCCCTGCTAAAGCAGGGTCACCTACAGCAGGTTGCATAGGAGTGCATCCAGACAGCTTTTGAGTATCTCCAGAGGAGGAGACTCCACAACCTTTTTGGGCAGCCTGTTCCAGTGCTCCATGACCCACATTGGAAAAGTTTATCCTCACGTTCATGTGGAACTTCCTATGTTCAGCTTTGTTCATCTTGCCCCTTGTCCTGTTACTGGGCACCGCTGAAAAGTGTCTGGCCCCATCCTCTTGACATCCACCTTTTAGATATTTATAAATGTTTATAAACGCCTGTCTTTTCGATATTTATAAACACTGATAAGATCCTGCCCTTAGCTGTCTCCTCTCCAGGCTAAACAGACCCAGGTCTCTCAACCTTTCCTCAGAACAGAGTACTATTGGTGTAGCCCATGCCCATCTTTGCTCTCACGGCAGACATCGTGCCCCCTAAATTATTGTATAGAGTGTTTGTGTGGAGCCCCCTCCTGGTGTATATGTTTTCACAAGCAATAGCAATTGAACGTACTCACCCCATAACTGCTTTCTTCACAGAAAAGCACTTTGAGTGAAAGAGCATCACAGAGGCTGGAAAGTCATTCCTTTTCCCATGTACATTCCTTCTCCTGATGTGCTTTATTGGGATAAGAAAGAGCAAAGGGTACAGCACTATTTAGTTCCTGTGCAAAGTAAAAATGACGATCAACAAATTACGTTCAGTGAACTGGCAAGGATGTTTGGCATCTTATATAGCTACACCTCATATGGAGCTGCAAAGATGTAAGCTGTAAGTGAGAAATTACTTTACTTTTCTCATTTCTTTTATGAACAATAATATCTTTGTTGAAGTCTCACTGACTAAGAAGACTGCAGGTACTGCGAGGTAAGAGAAATCCCTGCTTTTTATGAGGGCTGTGGGACATTCCAGGCAGGGGTGTTTTGAGTAGATGTGGCTTACAGAAAACAAATAATTCTGAAATGAAAGTTGAACTTTTTAATTAAACCAGATGTGTTGATAAGTCTTGGTTAGTTTATGAAAAATGCGTATTGTGGCACAGAAGAAACGAGATGCCAGTATTTAAGGGCTTAAGTTTTGCTTTCTTCAGAGCTTTTAAAAGCTTTCGCTTCTCAGAGGGAAGGACTGCCTGAAGACAGAACAGGGTCAAGGAGAACAGATGCAAATTCCACAATTTTGAAGTGGAGGCTGCTGCACTGGCTGCCATATGCTGCCCAAGGGATTTCAGGAAAAATTTGAGGGGCTGCTGGTGCCTAGAAACTTCAGATGGATGGGTCCTGTGTGTGTGTGAAGCTCTGCCTCATGTGTACAAGAAATGCATGGGAACTACAGGAGAGTTAACTTGAGGACACACATTAACTGTGGTGCCGTATGGACAGGCCAGAGGATGTGTTCATGGCTGCGGCTGGATGAGAGTGGTTCTTGCTCTTCACAGGTGCCACTATAGTGGTGCAGCAAGAAACCTGGAATCTAAAACAGATTTCAAGTGTAGAATCATGGAAACATAGAATCGTTAATGTTAGAAAAGGTCTGTAATATCATCCCGTCCAACCATCAGCCCACCACCACCATGCTTACTAAACCACGTCACAGAGTGCCATGTCTACGTGTTTTTTTTAGCATCTAGACGGAAGGAGAGCCCACCACCTCCTGGGCAGCCTGTTCCAATGCTTCACCACTATTTTAGTAAAGAAAATTTTCTCTAATATGCAACCTAAACTCCTTCGAGCACAACTTGAGGCCATTCCCTTTCTTTCCATCGCTCGATACTTGGGAGAAGGGATCAGCACCCACCTCACTACAACCTCCTTTCAGGGAACTGTAGAGAGCATTAAGGTCTCCCCTAAGCCTCCTCTGCTCCAGGCTAAGCAGACCCAGATTCCTCAGCCACTCCTCATAACCCGTGTGCTCCTGCCCCTTCACCAACTATGTTGCCTTCTCTGGACACGCTCCAGCTCCTCGGTGTCTTTCTTGTAGTGAGGAGCCCAAAACTGAACATAGCATTCAGGGTGTGGCCTCACCAGGTCTGAGTACAGGAGCACAATCCCTTCCCTGCTCCTGCTGACCACACTACATCTGACAGAAGACAGGATTCTGGCAGCCTTCTTGGCCACCAGTGCACTGTGCTGGCTCACGTTCAGCTGCCTGTGGACCAGCACAAGTTTAGACGGGTCCTGTGCCTTGCTCTGAGCTCTGCATGTGTGCACTGCTGGCAGCCACTGCCTTTTAGCTCCACAGTCTTGTCAGAGCATGAACTTGGTACCTCCTGTGCATACAGGGCTTCAGCTGGCCACATGCTTTAGGGAGCTGGTAAATACCAACAGTACTGGGGATGTATCACGCTCTGGTGTGAGGTATGGGTCAGGGATTTGCTTCACCTGGGCTTTTGTTAAAGCAGCCACCAACTGAGATGTGATGTGTCTTTGCAGGCAAGAATGAGAAAGCAGCCCTAGCTTTGGCATAGGAGGCCGTGGGCAGGGGTGAGGTGTGGGTGTGGAACGGGAAATAACAGAGGGATCATCCAATGTCCTGATTTGGAAGGGACCTACAAGGATCATCGGGTTCAACTCCTGTCCCCAGCATTCACACTGAAGGAAGAAATGGTTTGTTATAAGCTGCTACCTATTCTATATTTGACTATTATCTATAGATTTTGTAATTCTAGAACGAAAATGTAGGATTAGCTTGAATAAAAACTTTAAGCTAGCCTGTTCCTGGATACTTTTGCTTAAGTAAGGACTTTTAGCAAGGTTGTGGTTAGAAAACACAAGGAAGAATGTGACTGTATCTAATTAAGCCAGATAACAGGGACTAGCACAATGATAAACGGAGAAGAATCAGCTAAGACTGGATGCAGCCTTGAACGGGGCGCAAGGAGTCTAAAAGCATGTGCAAGAAGGGGAGTTCAAATGCTTAACTGTGAGGGACACGTATGGCCTTCATCCAGAGACCCATGAAGAAGGTGCTCAGAGGGCAGAGCGCATGCACCAAGGGGAGGAAACTTACGTAACTAAATTCCAAGGACTGATTATAATAGACAAGCCTATTGCAGGAAAGATAATGAATATGTAAAGTGTTTCCTGCAATCTACATGAATATGTATATTTAAACAGTACAAAACCCATGTAACCAGCCTAGATAACGGCACACAGATTAGGTGGAGCCATCCCCTGTGTGCCTGATGTCGCATTGAAGGATACTTAATAATCAAATTGGCATTGATTATTGAGCCTGGCTTTTCACAGCACCAGATCATAGAATCATACAATGTCCTCAGTTGGAATGGACCCACGAGGATCAGCGGGTTCAACTTGTGTCCCTGCGCAGGACAACCCTGGCATTCATCCTGTGTGTTTGAACGCGTTGTCAAAATGCTTCTTTAACCTTGTCAGGCTTGGCACTGTGACTGCTTCCCTGGGGAGTCTGTTCTAGTGCCCCACCACCCCCTGAGCGAAGGACCTTTTCTCAATATCCAAGCTAAACCTTGGGTCCAGAGAGGGCTACAAGGATGATCAGAGGGCTGGAGCACCTCCCATATGAGGACAGGCTGAGAGAGTTGGGGTTGTTCAGCCGGGAGAAGAAAGGCTCCGAGGAGACCTTCTAACAACCTTCCAGTACATGAAAGGGGCTACACGAAAGCTGGGGAGGGACTGTTCACAAAGGCTTGTGGTGATGGGATGAGGGGGAACGGGTATAAACTGGAGAGGGCAGATTTGGACTAGACACAAGGAAGAATTTCTTCATGATGAGGGTGGCGAGGCGCTGTCCCGGGAAAGCTGCATATGCCTGGAAGCGTCTGAGGCCAGGTTGGATGGGGCCTTGCACAGCCTGATCGAGCGGGACACGTCCCTGCCCATGGCAGAGGGGCTGGAACCGGATGGGCTTTTAGGTGCCTTCCAAACCAAACCATTCCATGAGCCTCGGGTCCCGGCACTGGTCACCAGAGAGAAGCCATGAGTGCCTGCTCCTCCTCCTCCCCGTGTGAGGAGCCAGTGACAGCCATGAGGCCTCCCCTCAGCCTCCTCCAGACTGAACAGAGCCAGTGACTTCAGCTACTCGTGCTACGGCTTCCCCTTCAAACCCTTCACCGCCTTTGGGGCCGGGCGGGCGCTACGCTCCCCGCAAGCCTCTCCCCATCGCGCCGGGGAACCTGGGCGAGGACCAGGGCTCCCGGCGGCTCCCGGTGCTGCGGGGGAGCGAGGGGGGGCGCGGCCGCGGGGTCGGACTACAACTCCCAGCGTCCCCCCTGCTCGCGCGCACACGTGACCCTGCGCTCGGAGCCCGCGGGAAATTACACTTCCTAGATAGTATTGTATTTAAAAAGAAGAAAGGGAATGGGGAGAAGAGAGCTGGCTTTAGAAAAGTGAGGAAGAAGCCCTAATTTCTCCTAGGTAAATTTATTGGTTTACTGTTTGAGTGACTACCTTGTACTACATAGTGTTTCTTACAAAGAGAGCACTAAGTATTAAATGATCTTTTCAGAAAATAAAAGTGCAGCTCTTGTTAGAAGGGCCCGTGCTGTACTGTGTAGGAAAGCTTTCAGCCTCTGCTGCCTCTGCCCTGCCCCCTTCTGGCCACACAGCAGCAAGCGGAGAGTCTCTCTCTAACTAAACCAGGTTGCCCCTGAGCAAACTTCCATGCATCTGATACCAAAAGAAAAAAGTGTCTGTTTGCTCACTTCTACCCTGCTTGCAGAAGTAAGGGACGGCAGCCCATAGCAGCAATGCTCTGGGCAATCCCTGCATCCCAATATCCAGCTGCAGTCTTCATCAAGTGGCATTTTGGCAGTGCCCACCCAAGATGTTTCTCAAGCCTCACGCTGATCCCGTTTCCTCAAAGCTCCAGTGAGCCCATCCACAGAGGAAAAGAACAGCCCGAATAAACAGCAGACGGGTGTTCACGAAGGAGGAAAGATGGAAAGAGAGGAAAAGAAAACAGAGAAGAGAGAAGCCAGAAGCACAGAGGAGTTTTCCTAGAGCCCTCCGGGGAGGACTCTTCACGGCAAGCTTTCCTCCAGTTAGTGTCCACAGACAGCTCAACCAGTTTGGGATTTGGCAGTCACAGAAAGCCGGCTGCAGAGCTTCTCGAGAGCTGCCGCCACAAGAAGCATCCACTCACAGCAGCTTTTCCCTCTAGACTGCGATCCTGTGGCAGAACAGATGGCTTGGGACAGGAGAAGCTCTCCCCTCCCCTTTCCCATCTTGCCATAATGCTGAGCACTACAAGAGAGGTGGTTTCACTCCTGACAGCAGTCCAACTAGCTCCATCCACTGCTTGTCCTACCTCTGGCGCAGCTTGCTTTCCAGGAAGATAGAAACCCCAGGTGGAAATCTTCCCCTCGGTAGGTTTTCCCGTGAAAGAGCAACTGCACGGATGTGTCCAGCTCCCCGCTACAGCCCCAGGGAGACCACCTGAGATCACAAACGTGCAACTCTGACCTCCCAAGAGGAGCTCTGCTCCGGGCACCTCCTCATACTTCCACCAAGCCCAGCATTACGGGCTACAATGGCCACCAGACACGCTTTCCCCCTAGAGCTCCAGTTCCTCAGGCCTTAAGGACAAGCACACTTTTGCAACTCCTGCTCCCAAGCATGCACGCATTGAGGCCAAACTTCACTTTCCTCCAACCCCAGTCAAGTGGTTTCAAAGCCTGAGGACTTGGTGCTTGCCAGAAGCTCACTGAGCAGCTGCCCCAAAGAGCCTAGGTGGGACTTAGGGCCCAGCAGGTACCAGATCCCATGGAAAGTTTTCCATGACAGCCAGGGCCCGCTCAGACAGGCCGATTCCTACCAGCTGAAGTTGCAGAGGCTGCCCTTGTACTGGATGGGAGAGCAGAGACGACTGGGAGCAGCATAAATAATACCAGCGGTACAGGAGGGTGACATATGAATTAAAACAATGTTCTGATTTATTAAGAGGTGAAATAATAAGTAATCTCTGGATCTTTCACTCGCAGCCCATGCCAGCACTTCACATCTTCTCGTGTCCGCACAGCAGGCTTATCTGCGAGACAGAACTTTTTTGAAGTCTCGGATAGTCTTGGCCATCAGGGGGGGCACTTCTGCAACAGAGAAAGAAACAAACAAATGAAACCAAAAAAAAGAGAAAACCGCAAAAAGCCACGAATGAAAGTAGCAGCGACAGCCTGGGAGAGCAGAAAGCAAGTCAAAGCTGCAGCTCTGGCAAAGCAGATGCAAGGCAGGAGTAAGTGTGGGCTCTCTGATCATGGCCTCTCATATGTGCAGAAGAGTGGGGAGAGGCCACCAACAGCAACCCTCCTGCATCGCCTGGCTTGTTCTCAGAGCAAAAGCAGCAGTTTTGTACACTTGTAAAAGAGGAGCTCTAGGAGAGCACACGGATGTTGGGTAGTTTGTACTTACTCTTTGCTGGTGGTCTCCTGCGGCTCTGGGAGGAGAAGGTGCTCCTTGGATTGAGGACAGAATGGGTGCTGCTGGTGCGGGGCCCACCACAGGACTGCTTCTCACTCCTGCCAGTGCGGCTGTGGCCAGAAGGGCACGGGAGTGGCTGTATTCTGCAAGAGAGACGGGATGGGCATTTCAGTCAAGGAGGTGCTGTGCTCTGACGCAGTTCAACAGACACGAGGCACCTTTGTTAACCTCAGCAGGGAACAAGCAGCGACCAGGATCTCCTGACTTCCCAGCTAGAAAGAAGCCAGGACAGTTGCAAGTTTGACTGCAAAAGGACCCACCAGACACACAGCATCCTCTCCTGGCAGGAGACAGAGCTTCAAGGGGATGCTGGAAGGAGCCTACAGGAAGAGGCCCTGAACAGCAAGTGGTGCTGAGAAACACTTACGTGGTCTTCTCTGGCAGCAGAGGTCCTCCGCTTCCAAAGGGATCTTGTCTCCTTGGCACGTCCTGGGAGGGCTTTGAGGCAGAGTTCACAAGGGCCGCTCTGGCCGCGTTACCTGTCGGAGGCCAGAGGGAAACATGGTTTAGGCCCAGCTCACAGGATGACATTGCTCCATCTGATACCGCCCCTCTGGGATGCATCTCTCCAGTCCCGGCTCCTGCTTTTGAGATAGCTACGGAGAAGCAAGATGCACAAAGTCTCGATCCTGCACCTTCCTTGCCAAGGAAAACGCTTCTTCCCCTGAAATGCAGGGGAGAAACAGCAGTGCCACAGGCCACCACAGTGGGGAAGGAGAAAGGAACCGCGGGTGCAACAGCTTTAGCGGGTTGTCAGGCACCAATACCCCCAAGTGAAGAAGTGCCAGAGTATCCGGCAAGGTGTCTCTCATACTGGTTAGCTTGCCTTGTGATTAGGGGCAGCTAAGTGTTCAGATGCTCCACGCCAGATGCTGCTGGACAGCGTACAAAGAAGTGACCCAGACTTTGGTAGATCTGCATGGGAAGGTGACTTGAAGACAGCTGAGGAAAGGCACTTACATGCAAGATCGTCAGAGATGGCTCCAACGCCCTGCTGAGACAGGGCCATCACGCCTGGGACACTGGCAGTTTTAGAGCCAGAATACACTCGCATTTTTGAGTATGACCTGACACCTGTAAATCCTGCTTCGCTGTCTTCATCTGGCAAGGACTCTGCTGTAAAGAAAAAGACTTGGACTAAGGAGGGAACGGGAAAATGGAGAGCCCACCCTGCTGAATAGCACAGGAGAGACAGATGGGAGTCACTCAGAAGGGATGTAAAGGGCCAAACCTTCTCAATGAGAGCTGCAACCTAATTCCAGAAGGGTTAAGACCAAAGCCCCAGCCTCCAACAGGGTCAACAAAGGATCTCCCTCATTTCTGCTAGAGCACGTGGGAAAGCAGCCCCCTTTTATCTGGCACCAGGGCTCTGGCCATCGGAGGCAGAACATCACAGCCCAACAGAAAGACGTGATCACAGCCCACTCCCTCCAACAAACAGTGGCTGGCCCATTGCTGACCTCTTTTCCTGCCCCACATACCTTTCCTTTTTCTCTGGGAGCAGGCAGCAGTCCCAGCTGAAGGAAGAGAGCAATCATCTGCCTGGATCAGGGGCAGTGGGATCTCTGGTAACTCTGGTACTGCATGAAAAAGGATCTGGAACAAAAGGATGGACATGGATGAGAATGCAGGGGAATCTTCCATCCTGCCAGCATACAAATGGCCCTGAAGTGCATTTTGTTTGACATTCAGAATCAGCCACTCAATGCTGATCAGCTTGCTACAGGGAACACCCTCCAGGGAGGTCTGCACTTTGGCCTTGTCTCTGTGGCTCAGTCTCACCTGTCAAGACAACAAAGCCAGACTCTGGATCTGAATCACTCTGCACTGTCCCAGAAGAGCCATCCACACCTCCTGTACATGCTCCAGCAGCCATGCACGTGCTCCCGGAGCACTTCCCCTATTAGGAGGTGCTGAGAGTGTTGGGCTAGTTTAGGCTGGAAAGTAGAAGGCGCCAAGGAGTCCCATCCCAGGAGGTGTTCAAAGCCAGCTTGAATGAGGCTTTGAGCAACATCATCTAGTGGAAAGTATTCCAGCCAATGGCAGGCGGGTTGGAACAAGGTGATCATTAAGGTCCTTTACAACTCAATATGTTCTATGATTCTGTGACCTTTGACATACGGGGTTCAGCACTAGAGGCCTCTGGCAAGAACCCAAGTCAGACAAATAATGCAAAGAACTGGAGAAAATCCACATGAGAAAGCTGGCAGAAAGATTCCCTTCATCTCCAACTTTCATTGACCTGTGCTGTCTCTTCTTCTCCACCCTGCCTCCTGCAAAATCCCCTCCACTGTGGGGGAGGAGAGGGAAACTTTACCAGCTGAGAGAAATAAAGAACTTTGATGTGAGGCACTTATTAGACTGGATGGCTAGGCTGGATTTTCAAAGGCTGCTAAGATTAGAAAACCCCTTTTGGAAGAACAAAGCTGACACCTTAGTCCCTCTTGGTGTAGGAACCCTGGCCCCCATGTGGCAATGACCATGTACAGAACCGTTGCTTCTTTGTCAAGCCTTCACCAAAGGAGGTCTGTCTTCTGGAATAGGTTGCACCATAACACCAGTTCTCCCCTTTCTCCCTGCGTTCTGGAGACCAGCAGGTTGAGTTAACAAAAGTGCAATACCCCTGGAGACCAAAAAGGTCTGTTTTAGAGAAGCACACCTACTTGAAAGGAGAGGCGTGGCTCTCTTGCTCGCAGGTGGAAGTGCACTGCGTATTAGGCTGCCTTTTACATTGACTCACATGGCAAGATTTATCCACACCCAACCAGTGTATGATGTCCAATCTGCTTCCCTAGGAGTCTGTAGCTGAAGGGATTCTCTTTTACTTTCCCTGTCATTTTTAAAGAAGCACTTTCCCCATCCCTGTTCCACACTAACCAAACAAAGCCCTGCCTGCAGCACAGGGCACGTGGAAGAGATAGTGTCTCCCAGCATGAACCCAGAATCACGGGTCTAGACAGCAATGGGACATCTCCAGGGGGAAAACTGAGAAGCCCTGGAGGGCACAGGACTGAGAGGAGCAGACCTCAACTTCCTTCTTCCCCCTCAGACCTCCAAAACTCTACTCGTTTTGGATTAGGAGGCTCTGGTTTTTAATCATCTACCTTTTCCTCCCTTGATTGCTGGTGGCGTGGGCTTTTCTGGTTTGAGCTTGAGCCGTTAATGCTCTCTCTGGACGCATGGTGTCTGCTGCGTCCTTGGCCTTTCTCCCCAGCTGCCACAGAGGATCTGTCCTTTTTCTTCTTCTTTTTCTGGGGCTGGTCATAGGAGAGGTACCACTCAAAGGGCATTGTAGGTTCTTCAAATTCTTCCTCCTCTTCCTTTTCCTCAAAATGTGAGGAAAAGTCCCACATGCTTTGGTCCATGTCGGAGACTCGGCACTTCCCCAGCATGGATTTTAAGCCTAGCGATCACGAGCAAGCACTTTGACTGTTGTATCTCAGTCAGTTGGGAAGCTTTTGGGAGACCCGAGGATAACCAACTGTCCTCCACAACTTCACCCTTGCTCTGACGTGCTCCTTCCTTGAGCCTGGCAACTGTGGAACCTCAGGAACTTCATCACAATCGGGGATGTGCCACGAGGCTGTGGCAGGTATCCACGGTAACTGGCCCCTGCCACAGAAAGCAGCAATTCTGTGGCAAATGAGCACAATCAAATAAATAATGTTCAGAGTCCTTTCTGAAGTTTTATAAGCCAGACACTGAGGGAAGGGAGCTTCCTGAGTGCTCCTGAAGACTGAAGGGGGAATCCCTATTACCCCTACAGAGCCTCCGCTCTGTCTGTGCTGCTGAAAGCCTCCGTCTTCTCACCTGTCGTCTGTGCTGAAAAGGCACTCGATCCCTTCCACAACCACTGCCTCTCACTCCACTATTTCCCTTCCCCACAGCCCAGTTAAAAATGTTGGTTTCCTCCACACTGAGCCTGCAAAGGATGACCCTTCCAGCACGTCCATCTGCTCCACAGGCCAGGGAGGGAAGAGGAGCCCTCCCTGACTTGCATCCCAGCGAGGGGCTGCAGGTGAAGGGGTCAGACTTGCTCCTCTGCCACCCAGGTGCCCTGGGACGAGGCTTTCACCAGAGTCTGTTGACTTGGTTAGTTACAACAGCAGAGATCTGACAGCACTGCTGCCGCTCACATCACTTCTCACAGCCCAGCTCTAGGCACACAGCAGCCCCGCCAGCGTTCCCATTACTAGAGCCCCTCTACGGCCCAGCCCATGCTCACCCCTGATGTGCTGGTTCCCAAACCAAGGGCCATCCCTCATGCACGAAATCTTCTGAAAGCACTGTGCCCATGCTCAAACCAGCACTGCTGCCATAAGCTATTCCTGTCACCCCCAATTCCATGGGTTTCCATGAGAGCAAGTCAAAGCTGCAGCCCTGGCAAAGCAGATTCAAAGCGGGCATAAGCGTGGGCTCTCTGATCATAGCCTGTCATATTTCCAGGAGATGGACCGAGGAGAGCCCACTCTGCTTTCTGTGCTGCAACAACACTGATCTGTGGTGAAAGGAGAGCTTCACGACAAAGCTATTGTCCCAAAGAGCTGCCCGGATACAGAAGGACAGCAGGAGGGGAAAGCAGGGTTTCTGCCTCTCCAGTGCCACAAGGAGAGGCTTACAGAGTCAGTGCTGAGCAGGCAGATGCATCAGACGTTTCCCTGTGCTGCTTCTTGTGCAAGGAGTTTGAAGAGCCTTTACCACCCTCACCTTCAAGAAGGGAGGGAGATCACCAACGTCAACCCTCCTGCATAGCCTGAATTTCTCTAGAGTTTTCCCCATTGTGTTTCAACTACGCTTTGCAGGCCTTTTTTAGCAAGACAGGCCTCTTGGGTGTTAAACAGTCATATTGATGACATTGCACGTTACATGGTGCTTTCTTCTGACCACAGATATATTGGAGCTGTCCTTTAATAGAGATGAAATGAAGGTCAAAGATCCTTTTGTCTGAATGCTAGCTTGCCTTTTTTGTCTGCAATATTTTTAGGTGCACTGAACTTTGCACAAACACAATAGCTGTACTATTTCATCCCAAATTAAAGTTTTGCATTGTAGTGTATGTTTTCATTCTGGAAATTCTTGCCTATTCCTCTGTCATCCTAGATGGAGAAGTTTCTTTTTCCTATTTAAAAAAAAATAAAAATCTTTTGAATGATTCATTGAAGTGCTCCGAAGTATCTAATCTGAATTTGTTACTGGTTCATTTTGAAGCAAATCTAGTAGTCTTGTTTTACAGAGAAGTAATCTTGCTTTATAACCCACTGAAGTTTTTTAAGTGTAGACTATGAATCTGATGCTGTGAGCTGGCAGTAGCATAAACAGATATTACGTATTGGCTCACAAAGTCACCAGGAAGCATAAGGTTCCTATTAGGAAACTGCCGAGGGAAAGACTTGCACACGATACCACTCAGGTGGGAGAAATTCCAAGAAAGTGGGGAAGCTTCTTGATTTTTTTCTTTTAGTTGTTGCTCACACTGAGTAAGAGTGACTTCTCATAAAGTATGTTACGATCCTGTTAAAGTGAGACATGCACTGAAGATTCAATATGCAAAATTCATGCAGAAAAGTGATCCGAAGCTTCTGCTGAAATTGCAGCTGAATTTGGGCTGCCAGACGGGAGCTTATGTTCAGACATATGAGGGATGTAATCACAAGATATAGGGTGGAACTGATTTAGAACTACTAGAAATTGCTTGCATTAGAGAAGTTGTGAAAACTAAGCAGAAATCTGTATTGTGAATAAGAAATCTTTTTCTTCTGTCAGCTTCTGGATCCAAAGGTTGAAAAGAAGGTAAATATTCCAAATTTACCTCATCGGTGAAGAAGGAATAAGGAATTGCAGGCCTACCCCCTTGCAAAATATAGCTTTAGTAGTACTGTGTTAGTTAGTGTCTGAATGTCTGTGTGTATATAGACGATTATATTTCTAAGGAAATAGGTATTGACTGCTGTATATCTTTCAGTATATTGGGAGGTTTATAAATGAAAAAGCTTGAAAGACCGTGGAAGGAGAAAACTTCCATTTCCTTCTTGTCCAAGCATCATGATGCAGTGGTTCAATTATGGACAAGTGTTAATAAAAATAAGGGAGAGAAAGTATAGGTATCTGTCACAGAACGGTTGGAGTTGGAAGGGACCTCTGGAGATTATTCAGTCTGACCTCCCTGCTAAAGCAGGGTCACCTACAGCAGGTTGCATAGGAGTGCATCCAGACAGCTTTTGAGTATCTCCAGAGGAGGAGACTCCACAACCTTTTTGGGCAGCCTGTTCCAGTGCTCCATGACCCACATTGGAAAAGTTTATCCTCACGTTCATGTGGAACTTCCTATGTTCAACTTTGTTCGTCTTGCCCCTTGTCCTGTTACTGGGCACCGCTGAAAAGTGTCTGGCCCCATCCTCTTGACATCCACCTTTTAGATATTTATAAATGTTTATAAACGCCTGTCTTTTCGATATTTATAAACACTGATAAGATCCTGCCCTTAGCTGTCTCCTCTCCAGGCTAAACAGACCCAGGTCTCTCAACCTTTCCTCAGAACAGAGTACTATTGGTGTAGCCCATGCCCATCTTTGCTCTCACGGCAGACATCGTGCCCCCTAAATTATTGTATAGAGCATTTGTGTGGAGCCCCCTCCTGGTGTATTTGTTTTCACAAGCAATAGCAATTGAACGTACTCACCCCATAACTGCTTTCTTCACAGAAAAGCACTTTGAGTGAAAGAGCATCACAGAGGCTGGAAAGTCATTCCTTTTCCCATGTACATTCCTTCTCCTGATGTGCTTTATTGGGATAAGAAAGAGCAAAGGGTACAGCACTATTTAGTTCCTGTGCAAAGTAAAAATGACGATCAACAAATTACGTTCAGTGAACTGGCAAGGATGTTTGGCATCTTATATAGCTACACCTCATATGGAGCTGCAAAGATGTAAGCTGTAAGTGAGAAATTACTTTACTTTTCTCATTTCTTTTATGAACAATAATATCTTTGTTGAAGTCTCACTGACTAAGAAGACTGCAGGTACTGCGAGGTAAGAGAAATCCCTGCTTTTTATGAGGGCTGTGGGACATTCCAGGCAGGGGTGTTTTGAGTAGATGTGGCTTACAGAAAACAAATAATTCTGAAATGAAAGTTGAACTTTTTAATTAAACCAGATGTGTTGATAAGTCTTGGTTAGTTTATGAAAAATGCGTATTGTGGCACAGAAGAAACGAGATGCCAGTATTTAAGGGCTTAAGTTTTGCTTTCTTCAGAGCTTTTAAAAGCTTTCGCTTCTCAGAGGGAAGGACTGCCTGAAGACAGAACAGGGTCAAGGAGAACAGATGCAAATTCCACAATTTTGAAGTGGAGGCTGCTGCACTGGCTGCCATATGCTGCCCAAGGGATTTCAGGAAAAATTTGAGGGGCTGCTGGTGCCTAGAAACTTCAGATGGATGGGTCCTGTGTGTGTGTGAAGCTCTGCCTCATGTGTACAAGAAATGCATGGGAACTACAGGAGAGTTAACTTGAGGACACACATTAACTGTGGTGCCGTATGGACAGGCCAGAGGATGTGCACAGCATCCCGTCCAACCGTCAGCCCACCACCACCATGCTTACTAAACCACGTCACAGAGTGCCATGTCTACGTGGTTTTTTTAGCATCTCGACAGAAGGAGAGCCCACCACCTCCTGGGCAGCCTGTTCCAATGCTTCACCACTATTTTAGTAAAGACAATTTTCTCTAATATGCAACCTAAACTTCTTCAAGCACAACTTGAGGCCATTCCCTTGCTTTCCATCACTCGATACTTGGGAGAAGGGACCAGCACCCACCTCACTACAACTTCCTTTCAGGGAACTGTAGAGAGCATTAAGGTCTCCCCTTAGCCTCCTCTTCTCCAGGCTGAACAGACCCAGATTCCTCAGCCACTCCTCATAACCCGTGTGCTCCTGCCCCTTCACCAACTATGTTGCCTTCTCTGGACACGCTCCAGCTCCTCAGTGTCTTTCTTGTAGTGAGGGGTCCAAAACCTTTTCTCAATATCCAAGCTAAACCTTGGGTCCAGAGAGGGCTACAAGGATGATCAGAGGGCTGGAGCACCTCCCGTATGAGGACAAGCTGAGAGAGTTGGGGTTGTTCAGCCGGGAGAAGAAAGGCTCCGAGGAGACCTTCTAACAACCTTCCAGTACCTGAAAGGGGCTACACGAAAGCTGGGGAGGGACTGTTCACAAAGTGAATGATGGGATGAGGGGGAACGGGTATAAACTGGAGAGGGCAGATTTGGACTAGACACAAGGAAGAATTTCTTCATGATGAGGGTGGCGAGGCGCTGTCCCGGGAAAGCTGCATATGCCTGGAAGCGTCTGAGGCCAGGTTGGATGGGGCCTTGCACAGCCTGATCGAGCGGGACACGTCCCTGCCCATGGCAGAGGGGCTGGAACCGGATGGGCTTTTAGGTGCCTTCCAAACCAAACCATTCCATGAGCCTCGGGTCCCGGCACTGGTCACCAGAGAGAAGCCATGAGTGCCTGCTCCTCCTCCTCCCCGTGTGAGGAGCCAGTGACAGCCATGAGGCCTCCCCTCAGCCTCCTCCAGACTGAACAGAGCCAGTGACTTCAGCTACTCGTGCTACGGCTTCCCCTTCAAACCCTTCACCGCCTTTGAGGCCGGGCGGGCGCTACGCTCCCCGCAAGCCTCTCCCCATCGCGCCGGGGAACCTGGGCGAGGACCAGGGCTCCCGGCGGCTCCCGGTGCTGCGGGGGAGCGAGGGGGCGCGGCCGCGGGGTCGGACTACAACTCCCAGCGTCCCCCCTGCTCGCGCGCACACGTGACCCTGCGCTCGGAGCCCGCGGGAAATTACACTTCCTAGATAGTATTGTATTTAAAAAGAAGAAAGGGAATGGGGAGAAGAGAGCTGGCTTTAGAAAAGTGAGGAAGAAGCCCTAATTTCTCCTAGGTAAATTTATTGGTTTACTGTTTGAGTGACTACCTTGTACTACATAGTGTTTCTTACAAAGAGAGCACTAAGTATTAAATGATCTTTTCAGAAAATAAAAGTGCAGCTCTTGTTAGAAGGGCCCGTGCTGTACTGTGTAGGAAAGCTTTCAGCCTCTGCTGCCTCTGCCCTGCCCCCTTCTGGCCACACAGCAGCAAGCGGAGAGTCTCTCTCTAACTAAACCAGGTTGCCCCTGAGCAAACTTCCATGCATCTGATACCAAAAGAAAAAAGTGTCTGTTTGCTCACTTCTACCCTGCTTGCAGAAGTAAGGGACGGCAGCCCATAGCAGCAATGCTCTGGGCAATCCCTGCATCCCAATATCCAGCTGCAGTCTTCATCAAGTGGCATTTTGGCAGTGCCCACCCAAGATGTTTCTCAGGCCTCACGCTGATCCCGTTTCCTCAAAGCTCCAGTGAGCCCATCCACAGAGGAAAAGAACAGCCCGAATAAACAGCAGACGGGTGTTCACGAAGGAGGAAAGATGGAAAGAGAGGAAAAGAAAACAGAGAAGAGAGAAGCCAGAAGCACAGAGGAGTTTTCCTAGAGCCCTCCGGGGAGGACTCTTCACAGCAAGCTTTCCTCCAGTTAGTGTCCACAGACAGCTCAACCAGTTTGGGATTTGGCAGTCACAGAAAGCCGGCTGCAGAGCTTCTCGAGAGCTGCTGCCACAAGAAGCATCCACTCACAGCAGCTTTTCCCTCTAGACTGCGATCCTGTGGCAGAACAGATGGCTTGGGACAGGAGAAGCTCTCCCCTCCCCTTTCCCATCTTGCCATAATGCTGAGCACTACAAGAGAGGTGGTTTCACTCCTGACAGCAGTCCAACTAGCTCCATCCACTGCTTGTCCTACCTCTGGCGCAGCTTGCTTTCCAGGAAGATAGAAACCCCAGGTGGAAATCTTCCCCTCGGTAGGTTTTCCCGTGAAAGAGCAACTGCACGGATGTGTCCAGCTCCCCGCTACAGCCCCAGGGAGACCACCTGAGATCACAAACGTGCAACTCTGACCTCCCAAGAGGAGCTCTGCTCCGGGCACCTCCTCATACTTCCACCAAGCCCAGCATTACGGGCTACAATGGCCACCAGACACGCTTTCCCCCTAGAGCTCCAGTTCCTCAGGCCTTAAGGACAAGCACACTTTTGCAACTCCTGCTCCCAAGCATGCACGCATTGAGGCCAAACTTCACTTTCCTCCAACCCCAGTCAAGTGGTTTCAAAGCCTGAGGACTTGGTGCTTGCCAGAAGCTCACTGAGCAGCTGCCCCAAAGAGCCTAGGTGGGACTTAGGGCCCAGCAGGTACCAGATCCCATGGAAAGTTTTCCATGACAGCCAGGGCCCGCTCAGACAGGCCGATTCCTACCAGCTGAAGTTGCAGAGGCTGCCCTTGTACTGGATGGGAGAGCGGAGACGACTGGGAGCAGCATAAATAATACCAGCGGTACAGGAGGGTGACATATGAATTAAAACAATGTTCTGATTTATTAAGAGGTGAAATAATAAGTAATCTCTGGATCTTTCACTCGCAGCCCATGCCAGCACTTCACATCTTCTCGTGTCCGCACAGCAGGCTTATCTGCGAGACAGAACTTTTTTGAAGTCTCGGATAGTCTTGGCCATCAGGGGGGGCACTTCTGCAACAGAGAAAGAAACAAACAAATGAAACCAAAAAAAAGAGAAAACCGCAAAAAGCCACGAATGAAAGTAGCAGCGACAGCCTGGGAGAGCAGAAAGCAAGTCAAAGCTGCAGCTCTGGCAAAGCAGATGCAAGGCAGGAGTAAGTGTGGGCTCTCTGATCATGGCCTCTCATATGTGCAGAAGAGTGGGGAGAGGCCACCAACGGCAACCCTCCTGCATCGCCTGGCTTGTTCTCAGAGCAAAAGCAGCAGTTTTGTACACTTGTAAAAGAGGAGCTCTAGGAGAGCACACGGATGTTGGGTAGTTTGTACTTACTCTTTGCTGGTGGTCTCCTGCGGCTCTGGGAGGAGAAGGTGCTCCTTGGATTGAGGACAGAATGGGTGCTGCTGGTGCGGGGCCCACCACAGGACTGCTTCTCACTCCTGCCAGTGCGGCTGTGGCCAGAAGGGCACGGGAGTGGCTGTATTCTGCAAGAGAGACGGGATGGGCATTTCAGTCAAGGAGGTGCTGTGCTCTGACGCAGTTCAACAGACACGAGGCACCTTTGTTAACCTCAGCAGGGAACAAGCAGCGACCAGGATCTCCTGACTTCCCAGCTAGAAAGAAGCCAGGACAGTTGCAAGTTTGACTGCAAAAGGACCCACCAGACACACAGCATCCTCTCCTGGCAGGACACAGAGCTTCAAGGGGATGCTGGAAGGAGCCTACAGGAAGAGGCCCTGAACAGCAAGTGGTGCTGAGAAACACTTACGTGGTCTTCTCTGGCAGCAGAGGTCCTCCGCTTCCAAAGGGATCTTGTCTCCTTGGCACGTCCTGGGAGGGCTTTGAGGCAGAGTTCACAAGGGCCGCTCTGGCCGCGTTACCTGTCGGAGGCCAGAGGGAAACATGGTTTAGGCCCAGCTCACAGGATGACATTGCTCCATCTGATACCGCCCCTCTGGGATGCATCTCTCCAGTCCCGGCTCCTGCTTTTGAGATAGCTACGGAGAAGCAAGATGCACAAAGTCTCGATCCTGCACCTTCCTTGCCAAGGAAAACGCTTCTTCCCCTGAAATGCAGGGGAGAAACAGCAGTGCCACAGGCCACCACAGTGGGGAAGGAGAAAGGAACCGCGGGTGCAACAGCTTTAGCGGGTTGTCAGGCACCAATACCCCCAAGTGAAGAAGTGCCAGAGTATCCGGCAAGGTGTCTCTCATACTGGTTAGCTTGCCTTGTGATTAGGGGCAGCTAAGTGTTCAGATGCTCCACGCCAGATGCTGCTGGACAGCGTACAAAGAAGTGACCCAGACTTCGGTAGATCTGCATGGGAAGGTGACTTGAAGACAGCTGAGGAAAGGCACTTACATGCAAGATCGTCAGAGATGGCTCCAACGCCCTGCTGAGACAGGGCCATCATGCCTGGGACACTGGCAGTTTTAGAGCCAGAATACACTCGCATTTTTGAGTACGTCCTGACGCCTGTAAATCCTGCTTCGCTGTCTTCATCTGGCAAGGACTCTGCTGTAAAGAGAAAGACTTGGACTAAGGAGGGAACGGGAAAATGGAGAGCCCACCCTGCTGAATAGCACAGGAGAGACAGATGGGAGTCACTCAGAAGGGATGTAAAGGGCCAAACCTTCTCAATGAGAGCTGCAACCTAATTCCAGAAGGGTTAAGACCAAAGCCCCAGCCTCCAACAGGGTCAACAAAGGATCTCCCTCGTTTCTGCTAGAGCACGTGGGAAAGCAGCCCCCTTTTATCTGGCACCAGGGCTCTGGCCATCGGAGGCAGAACATCACAGCCCAACAGAAAGACGTGATCACAGCCCACTCCCTGCAACAAACAGTGGCTGGCCCATTGCTGACCTCTTTTCCTGCCCCACATACCTTTCCTTTTTCTCTGGGAGCAGGCAGCAGTCCCAGCTGAAGGAAGAGAGCAATCATCTGCCTGGATCAGGGGCAGTGGGATCTCTGGTAACTCTGGTACTGCATGAAAAAGGATCTGGAACAAAAGGATGGACATGGATGAGAATGCAGGGGAATCTTCCATCCTGCCAGCATACAAATGGCCCCGAAGTGCATTTTGTTTGACATTCAGAATCAGCCACTCAATGCTGATCAGCTTGCTACAGGGAACACCCTCCAGGGAGGTCTGCACTTTGGCCTTGTCTCTGTGGCTCAGTCTCACCTGTCAAGACAACAAAGCCAGACTCTGGATCTGAATCACTCTGCACTGTCCCAGAAGAGCCATCCACACCTCCTGTACATGCTCCAGCAGCCATGCACGTGCTCCCGGAGCACTTCCCCTATTAGGAGGTGCTGAGAGTGTTGGGCTAGTTTAGGCTGGAAAGTAGAAGGCGCCAAGGAGTCCCATCCCAGGAGGTGTTCAAAGCCAGCTTGAATGAGGCTTTGAGCAACCTCATCTAGTGGAAAGTATTCCAGCCAATGGCAGGCGGGTTGGGACAAGGTGATCATTAAGGTCCTTTACAACTCAATATGTTCTATGATTCTGTGACCTTTGACATACGGGGTTCAGCACTAGGGGCCTCTGGCAAGAACCCAAGTCAGACAAATAATGCAAAGAACTGGAGAAAATCCACATGAGAAAGCTGGCAGAAAGGTTGCCTTCATCTCCAACTTTCATTGACCTGTGCTGTCTCTTCTTCTCCACCCTGCCTCCTGCAAAATCCCCTCCACTGTGGGGGAGGAGACGGAAACTTTACCAGCTGAGGGAAATAAAGAACTTTGATGTGAGGCACTTATTAGACTGGATGGCAAGGCTGGATTTTCAAAGGCTGCTAAGATTAGAAAACCCCTTTTGGAAGAACAAAGCTGACACCTTAGTCCCTCTTGGTATAGGAACCCTGGCCCCCATGTGGCAATGACCATGTACAGAACCGTTGCTTCTTTGTCAAGCTTTCACCAAAGAAGGTCTGTCTTCTGGAATAGGCTGCACCATAACACCAGTTCTCCCCTTTCTCCCTGCGTTCTGGAGACCAGCAGGTTGAGTTAACAAAAGTGCAATACCCCTGGAGACCAAAAAGGTCTGTTTTAGAGAAGCACACCTACTTGAAAGGAGAGGCGTGGCTCTCTTGCTCGCAGGTGGAAGTGCACTGTGTATTAGGCTGCCTTTTACATTGACTCACATGGCAAGATTTATCCACACCCAACCAGTGTATGATGTCCAATCTGCTTCCCTAGGAGTCTGTAGCTGAAGGGATTCTCTTTTACTTTCCCTGTCATTTTTAAAGAAGCACTTTCCCCATCCCTGTTCCACACTAACCAAACAAAGCCCTGCCTGCAGCACAGGGCACGTGGAAGAGATAGTGTCTCCCAGCATGAACCCAGAATCACGGGTCTAGACAGCAATGGGACATATCCAGGGGGAAAACTGAGAAGCCCTGGAGGGCACAGGACTGAGAGGAGCAGACCTCAACTTCCTTCTTCCCCCTCAGACCTCCAAAACTCTACTCGTTTTGGATTAGGAAGCTCTGGTTTTTAATCATCTACCTTTTCCTCCCTTGATTGCTGGTGGCGTGGGCTTTTCTGGTTTGAGCTTGAGCCGTTAATGCTCTCTCTGGACGCATGGTGTCTGCTGCGTCCTTGGCCTTTCTCCCCAGCTGCCACAGAGGATCTGTCCTTTTTCTTCTTCTTTTTCTGGGGCTGGTCATAGGAGAGGTACCACTCAAAGGGCATTGTAGGTTCTTCAAATTCCTCCTCCTCTTCCTTTTCCTCAAAATGTGAGGAAAAGTCCCACATGCTTTTGTCCATGTCGGAGACTCGGCACTTCCCCAGCATGGATTTTAAGCCTAGCGATCACGAGCAAGCACTTTGACTGTTGTATCTCAGTCAGCTGGGAAGCTTTTGGGAGACCCGAGGATAACCAACTGTCCTCCACAACTTCACCCTTGCTCTGACGTGCTCCTTCCTTGAGCCTGGCAACTGTGGAACCTCAGGAACTTCATCACAATCGGGGATGTGCCACGAGGCTGTGGCAGGTATCCACGGTAACTGGCCCCTGCCACAGAAAGCAGCAATTCTGTGGCAAATGAGCACAATCAAATAAATAATGTTCAGAGTCCTTTCTGAAGTTTTATAAGCCAGACACTGAGGGAAGGGAGCTTCCTGAGTGCTCCTGAAGACTGAAGGGGGAATCCCTATTACCCCTACAGAGCCTCCGCTCTGTCTGTGCTGCTGAAAGCCTCCGTCTTCTCACCTGTCGTCTGTGCTGAAAAGGCACTCGATCCCTTCCACAACCACTGCCTCTCATTCCACTATTTCCCTTCCCCACAGCCCGTTAAAAATGTTGGTTTCCTCCACACTGAGCCTGCAAAGGATGACCCTTCCAGCACGTCCATCTGCTCCACAGGCCAGGGAGGGAAGAGGAGCCCTCCCTGACTTGCATCCCAGCGAGGGGCTGCAGGTGAAGGGGTCAGACTTGCTCCTCTGCCTCCCAGGTGCCCTGGGACGAGGCTTTCACCAGAGTCTGTTGACTTGGTTAGTTACAACAGCAGAGATCTGACAGCACTGCTGCCGCTCACATCACTTCTCACAGCCCAGCTCTAGGCACACAGCAGCCCCGCCAGCGTTCCCATTACTAGAGCCCCTCTACGGCCCAGCCCGTGCTCACCCCTGATGTGCTGGATGCCAAACCAAGGGCCATCCCTCATGCACGAAATCTTCTGAAAGCACTGTGCCCATGCTCAAACCAGCACTGGTGCCATAAGCTATTCCTGTCACCCCCAATTCCATGGGTTTCCATGAGAGGAACAAAGAATTTTCCACTTTTCCTTCCTGTTGAAGGGAAGAAGCTCCGTTCAGCAATCTGAGACATGCTATTCCTTTCAGAGAGAAAGTGCTCTCCGACTGCAAGAGACAGGATCCTTCAGCTTCAAGAGAAGCACAGGACAGTTTCTGTTCATCACAAACCACTGCCTCGTCTCTGTTACACTCAGGACTTGGTTGCCATGCCCGGAGGTTTAAGTCTTCTTGTTTGTTTTACAAGAGTGAAATACTGACGTCAACCCAGTCAGGGTGTTTCGCCACTCTTGGGCCGGGATGCCGAGGGGGTGCAGCAGTGCTCACCCAGCAGCTAAGGAGGTCTTCAAGCCCTGGGTCTCTGACACTCCAGGTTCCTGGGAGCACAGTGTCTCCCCAGGGATTCTTGGGGTCTGGGCTAGATAACGTGCTCTAGCACCTGCCACAGGTGATGGGAGAGAAGAAAAAGGAGCCTATTGATCCCAAAATCCCAAAGTCCTCTCCGTTTTCCGAACTGCTGTTCCGTTGCCAGCACTGCTGCTCAACAAGCCCACTGGCAATGGAGGCCATCAAACCACCCTCGAAGGCCAGAAACATTGCCCAAGCACAACAGCCTGGGCTTGCAGAGGCTGGGAATCGAGCAAGCCCTTTCTGCCCAGCCTTTGTGCTTCGGGCCAGGAACCCTCCAGCCTTCCCTGCTGAGGGCAGGTGCCAGTTCTCCTGGTTTGGGGGTTTTAGTGTCTGTGTAAAGGGAAGAGGAAAGAAGGGGAATGGTTGGCATAGCTCCCAGTACTAGGGGGACCCACTCAGCATGGAGCAAAAGCACTTGGCCATCATGGGTGCCATTTCTTTAACAGAGACGGAAAAACAAATCAAACAACTCCCCACATGAGAGGAGCAGTCGTAGCCTGGGAGAGCAGAGAGCAAGTCAAAGCTGCAGCCCTGGCAAAGCAGATTCAAAGCGGGCATAAGCGTGGGCTCTCTGATCATAGCCTGTCATATTTCCAGGAGATGGACCGAGGAGAGCCCACTCTGCTTTCTGTGCTGCAACAACACTGATCTGTGGTGAAAGGAGAGCTTCACGACAAAGCTATTGTCCCAAAGAGCTGCCCGGATACAGAAGGCCAGCAGGAGGGGAAAGCAGGGTTTCTGCCTCTCCAGTGCCACAAGGAGAGGCTTACAGAGTCAGTGCTGAGCAGGCAGATGCATCAGATGTTTCCCTGTGCTGCTTCTTGTGCAAGGAGTTTGAAGAGCCTTTACCACCCTCACCTTCAAGAAGGGAGGGAGATCACCAACGTCAATCCTCCTGCATAGCCTGAATTTCTCTAGAGTTTTCCCCATTGTGTTTCAACTACGCTTTGCAGGCCTTTTTTAGCAAGACAGGCCTCTTGGGTGTTAAACAGTCATATTGATGACATTGCACGTTACATGGTGCTTTCTTCTGACCACAGATATATTGGAGCTGTCCTTTAATAGAGATGAAATGAAGGTCAAAGATCCTTTTGTCTGAATGCTAGCTTGCCTTTTTTGTCTGCAATATTTTTAGGTGCACTGAACTTTGCACAAACACAATAGCTGTACTATTTCATCCCAAATTAAAGTTTTGCATTGTAGTGTATGTTTTCATTCTGGAAATTCTTGCCTATTCCTCTGTCATCCTAGATGGAGAAGTTTCTTTTTCCTATTTAAAAAAAAATAAAAATCTTTTGAATGATTCATTGAAGTGCTCCGAAGTATCTAATCTGAATTTGTTACTGGTTCATTTTGAAGCAAATCTAGTAGTCTTGTTTTACAGAGAAGTAATCTTGCTTTATAACCCACTGAAGTTTTTTAAGTGTAGACTATGAATCTGATGCTGTGAGCTGGCAGTAGCATAAACAGATATTACGTATTGGCTCACAAAGTCACCAGGAAGCATAAGGTTCTTATTAGGAAACTGC
Source organism: Clamator glandarius (assembly GCA_033459285.1). Lineage (NCBI taxonomy): Eukaryota > Metazoa > Chordata > Aves > Cuculiformes > Cuculidae > Clamator > Clamator glandarius. The sequence goes on along the minus strand of JAUNZM010000912.1, from coordinate 560,872 downwards.
CAAGGGAAAGACTTGCACACGATACCACTCAGGTGGGAGAAATTCCAAGAAAGTGGGGAAGCTTCTTGATTTTTTTCTTTTAGTTGTTGCTCACACTGAGTAAGAGTGACTTCTCATAAAGTATGTTACGATCCTGTTAAAGTGAGACATGCACTGAAGATTCAATATGCAAAATTCATGCAGAAAAGTGATCCGAAGCTTCTGCTGAAATTGCAGCTGAATTTGGGCTGCCAGACGGGAGCTTATGTTCAGACATATGAGGGATGTAATCACAAGATATAGGGTGGAACTGATTTAGAACTACTAGAAATTGCTTGCATTAGAGAAGTTGTGAAAACTAAGCAGAAATCTGTATTGTGAATAAGAAATCTTTTTCTTCTGTCAGCTTCTGGATCCAAAGGTTGAAAAGCCTTCTCTGGACACGCTCCAGCTCCTCGGTGTCTTTCTTGTAGTGAGGAGCCCAAAACTGAACATAGCATTCAGGGTGTGGCCTCACCAGGTCTGAGTACAGGAGCACAATCCCTTCCCTGCTCCTGCTGACCACACTACATCTGACAGAAGACAGGATTCTGGCAGCCTTCTTGGCCACCAGTGCACTGTGCTGGCTCACGTTCAGCTGCCTGTGGACCAGCACAAGTTTAGACGGGTCCTGTGCCTTGCTCTGAGCTCTGCATGTGTGCACTGCTGGCAGCCACTGCCTTTTAGCTCCACAGTCTTGTCAGAGCATGAACTTGGTACCTCCTGTGCATACAGGGCTTCAGCTGGCCACATGCTTTAGGGAGCTGGTAAATACCAACAGTACTGGGGATGTATCACGCTCTGGTGTGAGGTACGGGTCAGGGATTTGCTTCACCTGGGCTTTTGTTAAAGCAGCCACCAACTGAGATGTGATGTGTCTTTGCAGGCAAGAATGAGAAAGCAGCCCTAGCTTTGGCATAGGAGGCCGTGGGCAGGGGTGAGGTGTGGGTGTGGAACGGGAAATAACAGAGGGATCATCCAATGTCCTGATTTGGAAGGGACCTACAAGGATCATCGGGTTCAACTCCTGTCCCCAGCATTCACACTGAAGGAAGAAATGGTTTGTTATAAGCTGCTACCTATTCTATATTTGACTATTATCTATAGATTTTGTAATTCTAGAACGAAAATGTAGGATTAGCTTGAATAAAAACTTTAAGCTAGCCTGTTCCTGGATACTTTTGCTTAAGTAAGGACTTTTAGCAAGGTTGTGGTTAGAAAACACAAGGAAGAATGTGACTGTATCTAATTAAGCCAGATAACAGGGACTAGCACAATGATAAACGGAGAAGAATCAGCTAAGACTGGATGCAGCCTTGAACGGGGCGCAAGGAGTCTAAAAGCATGTGCAAGAAGGGGAGTTCAAATGCTTAACTGTGAGGGACACGTATGGCCTTCATCCAGAGACCCATGAAGAAGGTGCTCAGAGGGCAGAGCGCATGCACCAAGGGGAGGAAACTTATGTAACTAAATTCCAAGGACTGATTATAATAGACAAGCCTATTGCAGGAAAGATAATGAATATGTAAAGTGTTTCCTGCAATCTACATGAATATGTATATTTAAACAGTACAAAACCCATGTAACCAGCCTAGATAACGGCACACAGATTAGGTGGAGCCATCCCCTGTGTGCCTGATGTCGCATTGAAGGATACTTAATAATCAAATTGGCATTGATTATTGAGCCTGGCTTTTCACAGCACCAGATCATAGAATCATACAATGTCCTCAGTTGGAATGGACCCACGAGGATCAGCGGGTTCAACTTGTGTCCCTGCGCAGGACAACCCTGGCATTCATCCTGTGTGTTTGAACGCGTTGTCAAAATGCTTCTTTAACCTTGTCAGGCTTGGCACTGTGACTGCTTCCCTGGGGAGTCTGTTCTAGTGCCCCACCACCCCCTGAGCGAAGGACCTTTTCTCAATATCCAAGCTAAACCTTGGGTCCAGAGAGGGCTACAAGGATGATCAGAGGGCTGGAGCACCTCCCATATGAGGACAGGCTGAGAGAGTTGGGGTTGTTCAGCCGGGAGAAGAAAGGCTCCGAGGAGACCTTCTAACAACCTTCCAGTACCTGAAAGGGGCTACACGAAAGCTGGGGAGGGACTGTTCACAAAGTGAATGATGGGATGAGGGGGAACGGGTATAAACTGGAGAGGGCAGATTTGGACTAGACACAAGGAAGAATTTCTTCATGATGAGGGTGGCGAGGCGCTGTCCCGGGAAAGCTGCATATGCCTGGAAGCGTCTGAGGCCAGGTTGGATGGGGCCTTGCACAGCCTGATCGAGCGGGACACGTCCCTGCCCATGGCAGAGGGGCTGGAACCGGATGGGCTTTTAGGTGCCTTCCAAACCAAACCATTCCATGAGCCTCGGGTCCCGGCACTGGTCACCAGAGAGAAGCCATGAGTGCCTGCTCCTCCTCCTCCCCGTGTGAGGAGCCAGTGACAGCCATGAGGCCTCCCCTCAGCCTCCTCCAGACTGAACAGAGCCAGTGACTTCAGCTACTCGTGCTACGGCTTCCCCTTCAAACCCTTCACCGCCTTTGGGGCCGGGCGGGCGCTACGCTCCCCGCAAGCCTCTCCCCATCGCGCCGGGGAACCTGGGCGAGGACCAGGGCTCCCGGCGGCTCCCGGTGCTGCGGGGGAGCGAGGGGGCGCGGCCGCGGGGTCGGACTACAACTCCCAGCGTCCCCCCTGCTCGCGCGCACACGTGACCCTGCGCTCGGAGCCCGCGGGAAATTACACTTCCTAGATAGTATTGTATTTAAAAAGAAGAAAGGGAATGGGGAGAAGAGAGCTGGCTTTAGAAAAGTGAGGAAGAAGCCCTAATTTCTCCTAGGTAAATTTATTGGTTTACTGTTTGAGTGACTACCTTGTACTACATAGTGTTTCTTACAAAGAGAGCACTAAGTATTAAATGATCTTTTCAGAAAATAAAAGTGCAGCTCTTGTTAGAAGGGCCCGTGCTGTACTGTGTAGGAAAGCTTTCAGCCTCTGCTGCCTCTGCCCTGCCCCCTTCTGGCCACACAGCAGCAAGCGGAGAGTCTCTCTCTAACTAAACCAGGTTGCCCCTGAGCAAACTTCCATGCATCTGATACCAAAAGAAAAAAGTGTCTGTTTGCTCACTTCTACCCTGCTTGCAGAAGTAAGGGACGGCAGCCCATAGCAGCAATGCTCTGGGCAATCCCTGCATCCCAATATCCAGCTGCAGTCTTCATCAAGTGGCATTTTGGCAGTGCCCACCCAAGATGTTTCTCAGGCCTCACGCTGATCCCGTTTCCTCAAAGCTCCAGTGAGCCCATCCACAGAGGAAAAGAACAGCCCGAATAAACAGCAGACGGGTGTTCACGAAGGAGGAAAGATGGAAAGAGAGGAAAAGAAAACAGAGAAGAAGAGAGAAGCCAGAAGCACAGAGGAGTTTTCCTAGAGCCCTCCGGGGAGGACTCTTCACGGCAAGCTTTCCTCCAGTTAGTGTCCACAGACAGCTCAACCAGTTTGGGATTTGGCAGTCACAGAAAGCCGGCTGCAGAGCTTCTCGAGAGCTGCCGCCACAAGAAGCATCCACTCACAGCAGCTTTTCCCTCTAGACTGCGATCCTGTGGCAGAACAGATGGCTTGGGACAGGAGAAGCTCTCCCCTCCCCTTTCCCATCTTGCCATAATGCTGAGCACTACAAGAGAGGTGGTTTCACTCCTGACAGCAGTCCAACTAGCTCCATCCACTGCTTGTCCTACCTCTGGCGCAGCTTGCTTTCCAGGAAGATAGAAACCCCAGGTGGAAATCTTCCCCTCGGTAGGTTTTCCCGTGAAAGAGCAACTGCACGGATGTGTCCAGCTCCCCGCTACAGCCCCAGGGAGACCACCTGAGATCACAAACGTGCAACTCTGACCTCCCAAGAGGAGCTCTGCCCCGGGCACCTCCTCATACTTCCACCAAGCCCAGCATTACGGGCTACAATGGCCACCGGACACGCTTTCCCCCTAGAGCTCCAGTTCCTCAGGCCTTAAGGACAAGCACACTTTTGCAACTCCTGCTCCCAAGCATGCACGCATTGAGGCCAAACTTCACTTTCCTCCAACCCCAGTCAAGTGGTTTCAAAGCCTGAGGACTTGGTGCTTGCCAGAAGCTCACTGAGCAGCTGCCCCAAAGAGCCTAGGTGGGACTTAGGGCCCAGCAGGTACCAGATCCCATGGAAAGTTTTCCATGACAGCCAGGGCCCGCTCAGACAGGCCGATTCCTACCAGCTGAAGTTGCAGAGGCTGCCCTTGTACTGGATGGGAGAGCAGAGACGACTGGGAGCAGCATAAATAATACCAGCGGTACAGGAGGGTGACATATGAATTAAAACAATGTTCTGATTTATTAAGAGGTGAAATAATAAGTAATCTCTGGATCTTTCACTCGCAGCCCATGCCAGCACTTCACATCTTCTCGTGTCCGCACAGCAGGCTTATCTGCGAGACAGAACTTTTTTGAAGTCTCGGATAGTCTTGGCCATCAGGGGGGGCACTTCTGCAACAGAGAAAGAAACAAACAAATGAAACCAAAAAAAAGAGAAAACCGCAAAAAGCCACGAATGAAAGTAGCAGCGACAGCCTGGGAGAGCAGAAAGCAAGTCAAAGCTGCAGCTCTGGCAAAGCAGATGCAAGGCAGGAGTAAGTGTGGGCTCTCTGATCATGGCCTCTCATATGTGCAGAAGAGTGGGGAGAGGCCACCAACAGCAACCCTCCTGCATCGCCTGGCTTGTTCTCAGAGCAAAAGCAGCAGTTTTGTACACTTGTAAAAGAGGAGCTCTAGGAGAGCACACGGATGTTGGGTAGTTTGTACTTACTCTTTGCTGGTGGTCTCCTGCGGCTCTGGGAGGAGAAGGTGCTCCTTGGATTGAGGACAGAATGGGTGCTGCTGGTGCGGGGCCCACCACAGGACTGCTTCTCACTCCTGCCAGTGCGGCTGTGGCCAGAAGGGCACGGGAGTGGCTGTATTCTGCAAGAGAGACGGGATGGGCATTTCAGTCAAGGAGGTGCTGTGCTCTGACGCAGTTCAACAGACACGAGGCACCTTTGTTAACCTCAGCAGGGAACAAGCAGCGACCAGGATCTCCTGACTTCCCAGCTAGAAAGAAGCCAGGACAGTTGCAAGTTTGACTGCAAAAGGACCCACCAGACACACAGCATCCTCTCCTGGCAGGACACAGAGCTTCAAGGGGATGCTGGAAGGAGCCTACAGGAAGAGGCCCTGAACAGCAAGTGGTGCTGAGAAACACTTACGTGGTCTTCTCTGGCAGCAGAGGTCCTCCGCTTCCAAAGGGATCTTGTCTCCTTGGCACGTCCTGGGAGGGCTTTGAGGCAGAGTTCACAAGGGCCGCTCTGGCCGCGTTACCTGTCGGAGGCCAGAGGGAAACATGGTTTAGGCCCAGCTCACAGGATGACATTGCTCCATCTGATACCGCCCCTCTGGGATGCATCTCTCCAGTCCCGGCTCCTGCTTTTGAGATAGCTACGGAGAAGCAAGATGCACAAAGTCTCGATCCTGCACCTTCCTTGCCAAGGAAAACGCTTCTTCCCCTGAAATGCAGGGGAGAAACAGCAGTGCCACAGGCCACCACAGTGGGGAAGGAGAAAGGAACCGCGGGTGCAACAGCTTTAGCGGGTTGTCAGGCACCAATACCCCCAAGTGAAGAAGTGCCAGAGTATCCGGCAAGGTGTCTCTCATACTGGTTAGCTTGCCTTGTGATTAGGGGCAGCTAAGTGTTCAGATGCTCCACGCCAGATGCTGCTGGACAGCGTACAAAGAAGTGACCCAGACTTCGGTAGATCTGCATGGGAAGGTGACTTGAAGACAGCTGAGGAAAGGCACTTACATGCAAGATCGTCAGAGATGGCTCCAACGCCCTGCTGAGACAGGGCCATCATGCCTGGGACACTGGCAGTTTTAGAGCCAGAATACACTCGCATTTTTGAGTACGTCCTGACGCCTGTAAATCCTGCTTCGCTGTCTTCATCTGGCAAGGACTCTGCTGTAAAGAAAAAGACTTGGACTAAGGAGGGAACGGGAAAATGGAGAGCCCACCCTGCTGAATAGCACAGGAGAGACAGATGGGAGTCACTCAGAAGGGATGTAAAGGGCCAAACCTTCCCAATGAGAGCTGCAACCTAATTCCAGAAGGGTTAAGACCAAAGCCCCAGCCTCCAACAGGGTCAACAAAGGATCTCCCTCATTTCTGCTAGAGCACGTGGGAAAGCAGCCCCCTTTTATCTGGCACCAGGGCTCTGGCCATCGGAGGCAGAACATCACAGCCCAACAGAAAGACGTGATCACAGCCCACTCCCTCCAACAAACAGTGGCTGGCCCATTGCTGACCTCTTTTCCTGCCCCACATACCTTTCCTTTTTCTCTGGGAGCAGGCAGCAGTCCCAGCTGAAGGAAGAGAGCAATCATCTGCCTGGATCAGGGGCAGTGGGATCTCTGGTAACTCTGGTACTGCATGAAAAAGGATCTGGAACAAAAGGATGGACATGGATGAGAATGCAGGGGAATCTTCCATCCTGCCAGCATACAAATGGCCCCGAAGTGCATTTTGTTTGACATTCAGAATCAGCCACTCAATGCTGATCAGCTTGCTACAGGGAACACCCTCCAGGGAGGTCTGGACTTTGGCCTTGTCTCTGTGGCTCAGTCTCACCTGTCAAGACAACAAAGCCAGACTCTGGATCTGAATCACTCTGCACTGTCCCAGAAGAGCCATCCACACCTCCTGTACATGCTCCAGCAGCCATGCACGTGCTCCCGGAGCACTTCCCCTATTAGGAGGTGCTGAGAGTGTTGGGCTAGTTTAGGCTGGAAAGTAGAAGGCGCCAAGGAGTCCCATCCCAGGAGGTGTTCAAAGCCAGCTTGAATGAGGCTTTGAGCAACCTCATCTAGTGGAAAGTATTCCAGCCAATGGCAGGCGGGTTGGGACAAGGTGATCATTAAGGTCCTTTACAACTCAATATGTTCTATGATTCTGTGACCTTTGACATACGGGGTTCAGCACTAGGGGCCTCTGGCAAGAACCCAAGTCAGACAAATAATGCAAAGAACTGGAGAAAATCCACATGAGAAAGCTGGCAGAAAGGTTGCCTTCATCTCCAACTTTCATTGACCTGTGCTGTCTCTTCTTCTCCACCCTGCCTCCTGCAAAATCCCCTCCACTGTGGGGGAGGAGACGGAAACTTTACCAGCTGAGGGAAATAAAGAACTTTGATGTGAGGCACTTATTAGACTGGATGGCAAGGCTGGATTTTCAAAGGCTGCTAAGATTAGAAAACCCCTTTTGGAAGAACAAAGCTGACACCTTAGTCCCTCTTGGTATAGGAACCCTGGCCCCCATGTGGCAATGACCATGTACAGAACCGTTGCTTCTTTGTCAAGCTTTCACCAAAGAAGGTCTGTCTTCTGGAATAGGCTGCACCATAACACCAGTTCTCCCCTTTCTCCCTGCGTTCTGGAGACCAGCAGGTTGAGTTAACAAAAGTGCAATACCCCTGGAGACCAAAAAGGTCTGTTTTAGAGAAGCACACCTACTTGAAAGGAGAGGCGTGGCTCTCTTGCTCGCAGGTGGAAGTGCACTGCGTATTAGGCTGCCTTTTACATTGACTCACATGGCAAGATTTATCCACACCCAACCAGTGTATGATGTCCAATCTGCTTCCCTAGGAGTCTGTAGCTGAAGGGATTCTCTTTTACTTTCCCTGTCATTTTTAAAGAAGCACTTTCCCCATCCCTGTTCCACACTAACCAAACAAAGCCCTGCCTGCAGCACAGGGCACGTGGAAGAGATAGTGTCTCCCAGCATGAACCCAGAATCACGGGTCTAGACAGCAATGGGACATATCCAGGGGGAAAACTGAGAAGCCCTGGAGGGCACAGGACTGAGAGGAGCAGACCTCAACTTCCTTCTTCCCCCTCAGACCTCCAAAACTCTACTCGTTTTGGATTAGGAGGCTCTGGTTTTTAATCATCTACCTTTTCCTCCCTTGATTGCTGGTGGCGTGGGCTTTTCTGGTTTGAGCTTGAGCCGTTAATGCTCTCTCTGGACGCATGGTGTCTGCTGCGTCCTTGGCCTTTCTCCCCAGCTGCCACAGAGGATCTGTCCTTTTTCTTCTTCTTTTTCTGGGGCTGGTCATAGGAGAGGTACCACTCAAAGGGCATTGTAGGTTCTTCAAATTCCTCCTCCTCTTCCTTTTCCTCAAAATGTGAGGAAAAGTCCCACATGCTTTTGTCCATGTCGGAGACTCGGCACTTCCCCAGCATGGATTTTAAGCCTAGCGATCACGAGCAAGCACTTTGACTGTTGTATCTCAGTCAGCTGGGAAGCTTTTGGGAGACCCGAGGATAACCAACTGTCCTCCACAACTTCACCCTTGCTCTGACGTGCTCCTTCCTTGAGCCTGGCAACTGTGGAACCTCAGGAACTTCATCACAATCGGGGATGTGCCACGAGGCTGTGGCAGGTATCCACGGTAACTGGCCCCTGCCACAGAAAGCAGCAATTCTGTGGCAAATGAGCACAATCAAATAAATAATGTTCAGAGTCCTTTCTGAAGTTTTATAAGCCAGACACTGAGGGAAGGGAGCTTCCTGAGTGCTCCTGAAGACTGAAGGGGGAATCCCTATTACCCCTACAGAGCCTCCGCTCTGTCTGTGCTGCTGAAAGCCTCCGTCTTCTCACCTGTCGTCTGTGCTGAAAAGGCACTCGATCCCTTCCACAACCACTGCCTCTCATTCCACTATTTCCCTTCCCCACAGCCCGTTAAAAATGTTGGTTTCCTCCACACTGAGCCTGCAAAGGATGACCCTTCCAGCACGTCCATCTGCTCCACAGGCCAGGGAGGGAAGAGGAGCCCTCCCTGACTTGCATCCCAGCGAGGGGCTGCAGGTGAAGGGGTCAGACTTGCTCCTCTGCCTCCCAGGTGCCCTGGGACGAGGCTTTCACCAGAGTCTGTTGACTTGGTTAGTTACAACAGCAGAGATCTGACAGCACTGCTGCCGCTCACATCACTTCTCACAGCCCAGCTCTAGGCACACAGCAGCCCCGCCAGCGTTCCCATTACTAGAGCCCCTCTACGGCCCAGCCCGTGCTCACCCCTGATGTGCTGGTTGCCAAACCAAGGGCCATCCCTCATGCACGAAATCTTCTGAAAGCACTGTGCCCATGCTCAAACCAGCACTGGTGCCATAAGCTATTCCTGTCACCCCCAATTCCATGGGTTTCCATGAGAGGAACAAAGAATTTTCCACTTTTCCTTCCTGTTGAAGGGAAGAAGCTCCGTTCAGCAATCTGAGACATGCTATTCCTTTCAGAGAGAAAGTGCTCTCCGACTGCAAGAGACAGGATCCTTCAGCTTCAAGAGAAGCACAGGACAGTTTCTGTTCATCACAAACCACTGCCTCGTCTCTGTTACACTCAGGACTTGGTTGCCATGCCCGGAGGTTTAGGTCTTCTTGTTTGTTTTACAAGAGTGAAATACTGACGTCAACCCAGTCAGGGTGTTTCGCCACTCTTGGGCCGGGATGCCGAGGGGGTGCAGCAGTGCTCACCCAGCAGCTAAGGAGGTCTTCAAGCCCTGGGTCTCTGACACTCCAGGTTCCTGGGAGCACAGTGTCTCCCCAGGGATTCTTGGGGTCTGGGCTAGATAACGTGCTCTAGCACCTGCCACAGGTGATGGGAGAGAAGAAAAAGGAGCCTATTGATCCCAAAATCCCAAAGTCCTCTCCGTTTTCCGAACTGCTGTTCCGTTGCCAGCACTGCTGCTCAACAAGCCCACTGGCAATGGAGGCCATCAAACCACCCTCGAAGGCCAGAAACATTGCCCAAGCACAACAGCCTGGGCTTGCAGAGGCTGGGAATCGAGCAAGCCCTTTCTGCCCAGCCTTTGTGCTTCGGGCCAGGAACCCTCCAGCCTTCCCTGCTGAGGGCAGGTGCCAGTTCTCCTGGTTTGGGGGTTTTAGTGTCTGTGTAAAGGGAAGAGGAAAGAAGGGGAATGGTTGGCATAGCTCCCAGTACTAGGGGGACCCACTCAGCATGGAGCAAAAGCACTTGGCCATCATGGGTGCCATTTCTTTAACAGAGACGGAAAAACAAATCAAACAACTCCCCACATGAGAGGAGCAGTCGTAGCCTGGGAGAGCAGAGAGCAAGTCAAAGCTGCAGCCCTGGCAAAGCAGATTCAAAGCGGGCATAAGCGTGGGCTCTCTGATCATAGCCTGTCATATTTCCAGGAGATGGACCGAGGAGAGCCCACTCTGCTTTCTGTGCTGCAACAACACTGATCTGTGGTGAAAGGAGAGCTTCACGACAAAGCTATTGTCCCAAAGAGCTGCCCGGATACAGAAGGCCAGCAGGAGGGGAAAGCAGGGTTTCTGCCTCTCCAGTGCCACAAGGAGAGGCTTACAGAGTCAGTGCTGAGCAGGCAGATGCATCAGATGTTTCCCTGTGCTGCTTCTTGTGCAAGGAGTTTGAAGAGCCTTTACCACCCTCACCTTCAAGAAGGGAGGGAGATCACCAACGTCAATCCTCCTGCATAGCCTGAATTTCTCTAGAGTTTTCCCCATTGTGTTTCAACTACGCTTTGCAGGCCTTTTTTAGCAAGACAGGCCTCTTGGGTGTTAAACAGTCATATTGATGACATTGCACGTTACATGGTGCTTTCTTCTGACCACAGATATATTGGAGCTGTCCTTTAATAGAGATGAAATGAAGGTCAAAGATCCTTTTGTCTGAATGCTAGCTTGCCTTTTTTGTCTGCAATATTTTTAGGTGCACTGAACTTTGCACAAACACAATAGCTGTACTATTTCATCCCAAATTAAAGTTTTGCATTGTAGTGTATGTTTTCATTCTGGAAATTCTTGCCTATTCCTCTGTCATCCTAGATGGAGAAGTTTCTTTTTCCTATTTAAAAAAAAATAAAAATCTTTTGAATGATTCATTGAAGTGCTCCGAAGTATCTAATCTGAATTTGTTACTGGTTCATTTTGAAGCAAATCTAGTAGTCTTGTTTTACAGAGAAGTAATCTTGCTTTATAACCCACTGAAGTTTTTTAAGTGTAGACTATGAATCTGATGCTGTGAGCTGGCAGTAGCATAAACAGATATTACGTATTGGCTCACAAAGTCACCAGGAAGCATAAGGTTCTTATTAGGAAACTGCCAAGGGAAAGACTTGCACACGATACCACTCAGGTGGGAGAAATTCCAAGAAAGTGGGGAAGCTTCTTGATTTTTTTCTTTTAGTTGTTGCTCACACTGAGTAAGAGTGACTTCTCATAAAGTATGTTACGATCCTGTTAAAGTGAGACATGCACTGAAGATTCAATATGCAAAATTCATGCAGAAAAGTGATCCGAAGCTTCTGCTGAAATTGCAGCTGAATTTGGGCTGCCAGACGGGAGCTTATGTTCAGACATATGAGGGATGTAATCACAAGATATAGGGTGGAACTGATTTAGAACTACTAGAAATTGCTTGCATTAGAGAAGTTGTGAAAACTAAGCAGAAATCTGTATTGTGAATAAGAAATCTTTTTCTTCTGTCAGCTTCTGGATCCAAAGGTTGAAAAGAAGGTAAATATTCCAAATTTACCTCATCGGTGAAGAAGGAATAAGGAATTGCAGGCCTACCCCCTTGCAAAATATAGCTTTAGTAGTACCGTGTTAGTTAGTGTCTGAATGTCTGTGTGTACATAGACGATTATATTTCTAAGGAAATAGGTATTGACTGCTGTATATCTTTCAGTATATTGGGAGGTTTATAAATGAAAAAGCTTGAAAGACCGTGGAAGGAGAAAACTTCCATTTCCTTCTTGTCCAAGCATCATGATGCAGTGGTTCAATTATGGACAAGTGTTAATAAAAATAAGGGAGAGAAAGTATAGGTATCTGTCACAGAACGGTTGGAGTTGGAAGGGACCTCTGGAGATTATTCAGTCTGACCTCCCTGCTAAAGCAGGGTCACCTACAGCAGGTTGCATAGGAGTGCATCCAGACAGCTTTTGAGTATCTCCAGAGGAGGAGACTCCACAACCTTTTTGGGCAGCCTGTTCCAGTGCTCCATGACCCACATTGGAAAAGTTTATCCTCACGTTCATGTGGAACTTCCTATGTTCAACTTTGTTCGTCTTGCCCCTTGTCCTGTTACTGGGCACCGCTGAAAAGTGTCTGGCCCCATCCTCTTGACATCCACCTTTTAGATATTTATAAATGTTTATAAACGCCTGTCTTTTCGATATTTATAAACACTGATAAGATCCTGCCCTTAGCTGTCTCCTCTCCAGGCTAAACAGACCCAGGTCTCTCAACCTTTCCTCAGAACAGAGTACTATTGGTGTAGCCCATGCCCATCTTTGCTCTCACGGCAGACATCGTGCCCCCTAAATTATTGTATAGAGTGTTTGTGTGGAGCCCCCTCCTGGTGTATTTGTTTTCACAAGCAATAGCAATTGAACGTACTCACCCCATAACTGCTTTCTTCACAGAAAAGCACTTTGAGTGAAAGAGCATCACAGAGGCTGGAAAGTCATTCCTTTTCCCATGTACATTCCTTCTCCTGATGTGCTTTATTGGGATAAGAAAGAGCAAAGGGTACAGCACTATTTAGTTCCTGTGCAAAGTAAAAATGACGATCAACAAATTACGTTCAGTGAACTGGCAAGGATGTTTGGCATCTTATATAGCTACACCTCATATGGAGCTGCAAAGATGTAAGCTGTAAGTGAGAAATTACTTTACTTTTCTCATTTCTTTTATGAACAATAATATCTTTGTTGAAGTCTCACTGACTAAGAAGACTGCAGGTACTGCGAGGTAAGAGAAATCCCTGCTTTTTATGAGGGCTGTGGGACATTCCAGGCAGGGGTGTTTTGAGTAGATGTGGCTTACAGAAAACAAATAATTCTGAAATGAAAGTTGAACTTTTTAATTAAACCAGATGTGTTGATAAGTCTTGGTTAGTTTATGAAAAATGCGTATTGTGGCACAGAAGAAACGAGATGCCAGTATTTAAGGGCTTAAGTTTTGCTTTCTTCAGAGCTTTTAAAAGCTTTCGCTTCTCAGAGGGAAGGACTGCCTGAAGACAGAACAGGGTCAAGGAGAACAGATGCAAATTCCACAATTTTGAAGTGGAGGCTGCTGCACTGGCTGCCATATGCTGCCCAAGGGATTTCAGGAAAAATTTGAGGGGCTGCTGGTGCCTAGAAACTTCAGATGGATGGGTCCTGTGTGTGTGTGAAGCTCTGCCTCATGTGTACAAGAAATGCATGGGAACTACAGGAGAGTTAACTTGAGGACACACATTAACTGTGGTGCCGTATGGACAGGCCAGAGGATGTGTTCATGGCTGCGGCTGGATGAGAGTGGTTCTTGCTCTTCACAGGTGCCACTATAGTGGTGCAGCAAGAAACCTGGAATCTAAAACAGATTTCAAGTGTAGAATCATGGAAACATAGAATCGTTAATGTTAGAAAAGGTCTGTAATATCATCCCGTCCAACCATCAGCCCACCACCACCATGCTTACTAAACCACGTCACAGAGTGCCATGTCTACGTGTTTTTTTTAGCATCTCGACGGAAGGAGAGCCCACCACCTCCTGGGCAGCCTGTTCCAATGCTTCACCACTATTTTAGTAAAGACAATTTTCTCTAATATGCAACCTAAACTCCTTCGAGCACAACTTGAGGCCATTCCCTTTCTTTCCATCGCTCGATACTTGGGAGAAGGGATCAGCACCCACCTCACTACAACCTCCTTTCAGGGAACTGTAGAGAGCATTAAGGTCTCCCCTAAGCCTCCTCTGCTCCAGGCTAAGCAGACCCAGATTCCTCAGCCACTCCTCATAACCCGTGTGCTCCTGCCCCTTCACCAACTATGTTGCCTTCTCTGGACACGCTCCAGCTCCTCGGTGTCTTTCTTGTAGTGAGGAGCCCAAAACTGAACATAGCATTCAGGGTGTGGCCTCACCAGGTCTGAGTACAGGAGCACAATCCCTTCCCTGCTCCTGCTGACCACACTACATCTGACAGAAGACAGGATTCTGGCAGCCTTCTTGGCCACCAGTGCACTGTGCTGGCTCACGTTCAGCTGCCTGTGGATCAGCACAAGTTTAGACGGGTCCTGTGCCTTGCTCTGAGCTCTGCATGTGTGCACTGCTGGCAGCCACTGCCTTTTAGCTCCACAGTCTTGTCAGAGCATGAACTTGGTACCTCCTGTGCATACAGGGCTTCAGCTGGCCACATGCTTTAGGGAGCTGGTAAATACCAACAGTACTGGGGATGTATCACGCTCTGGTGTGAGGTACGGGTCAGGGATTTGCTTCACCTGGGCTTTTGTTAAAGCAGCCACCAACTGAGATGTGATGTGTCTTTGCAGGCAAGAATGAGAAAGCAGCCCTAGCTTTGGCATAGGAGGCCGTGGGCAGGGGTGAGGTGTGGGTGTGGAACGGGAAATAACAGAGGGATCATCCAATGTCCTGATTTGGAAGGGACCTACAAGGATCATCGGGTTCAACTCCTGTCCCCAGCATTCACACTGAAGGAAGAAATGGTTTGTTATAAGCTGCTACCTATTCTATATTTGACTATTATCTATAGATTTTGTAATTCTAGAACGAAAATGTAGGATTAGCTTGAATAAAAACTTTAAGCTAGCCTGTTCCTGGATACTTTTGCTTAAGTAAGGACTTTTAGCAAGGTTGTGGTTAGAAAACACAAGGAAGAATGTGACTGTATCTAATTAAGCCAGATAACAGGGACTAGCACAATGATAAACGGAGAAGAATCAGCTAAGACTGGATGCAGCCTTGAACGGGGCGCAAGGAGTCTAAAAGCATGTGCAAGAAGGGGAGTTCAAATGCTTAACTGTGAGGGACACGTATGGCCTTCATCCAGAGACCCATGAAGAAGGTGCTCAGAGGGCAGAGCGCATGCACCAAGGGGAGGAAACTTATGTAACTAAATTCCAAGGACTGATTATAATAGACAAGCCTATTGCAGGAAAGATAATGAATATGTAAAGTGTTTCCTGCAATCTACATGAATATGTATATTTAACCAGTACAAAACCCATGTAACCAGCCTAGATAACGGCACACAGATTAGGTGGAGCCATCCCCTGTGTGCCTGATGTCGCATTGAAGGATACTTAATAATCAAATTGGCATTGATTATTGAGCCTGGCTTTTCACAGCACCAGATCATAGAATCATACAATGTCCTCAGTTGGAATGGACCCACGAGGATCAGCGGGTTCAACTTGTGTCCCTGCGCAGGACAACCCTGGCATTCATCCTGTGTGTTTGAAGGCGTTGTCAAAATGCTTCTTTAACCTTGTCAGGCTTGGCACTGTGACTGCTTCCCTGGGGAGTCTGTTCTAGTGCCCCACCACCCCCTGAGCGAAGGACCTTTTCTCAATATCCAAGCTAAACCTTGGGTCCAGAGAGGGCTACAAGGATGATCAGAGGGCTGGAGCACCTCCCATATGAGGACAGGCTGAGAGAGTTGGGGTTGTTCAGCCGGGAGAAGAAAGGCTCCGAGGAGACCTTCTAACAACCTTCCAGTACCTGAAAGGGGCTACACGAAAGCTGGGGAGGGACTGTTCACAAAGTGAATGATGGGATGAGGGGGAACGGGTATAAACTGGAGAGGGCAGATTTGGACTAGACACAAGGAAGAATTTCTTCATGATGAGGGTGGCGAGGCGCTGTCCCGGGAAAGCTGCATATGCCTGGAAGCGTCTGAGGCCAGGTTGGATGGGGCCTTGCACAGCCTGATCGAGCGGGACACGTCCCTGCCCATGGCAGAGGGGCTGGAACCGGATGGGCTTTTAGGTGCCTTCCAAACCAAACCATTCCATGAGCCTCGGGTCCCGGCACTGGTCACCAGAGAGAAGCCATGAGTGCCTGCTCCTCCTCCTCCCCGTGTGAGGAGCCAGTGACAGCCATGAGGCCTCCCCTCAGCCTCCTCCAGACTGAACAGAGCCAGTGACTTCAGCTACTCGTGCTACGGCTTCCCCTTCAAACCCTTCACCGCCTTTGGGGCCGGGCGGGCGCTACGCTCCCCGCAAGCCTCTCCCCATCGCGCCGGGGAACCTGGGCGAGGACCAGGGCTCCCGGCGGCTCCCGGTGCTGCGGGGGAGCGAGGGGGCGCGGCCGCGGGGTCGGACTACAACTCCCAGCGTCCCCCCTGCTCGCGCGCACACGTGACCCTGCGCTCGGAGCCCGCGGGAAATTACACTTCCTAGATAGTATTGTATTTAAAAAGAAGAAAGGGAATGGGGAGAAGAGAGCTGGCTTTAGAAAAGTGAGGAAGAAGCCCTAATTTCTCCTAGGTAAATTTATTGGTTTACTGTTTGAGTGACTATCTTGTACTACATAGTGTTTCTTACAAAGAGAGCACTAAGTATTAAATGATCTTTTCAGAAAATAAAAGTGCAGCTCTTGTTAGAAGGGCCCGTGCTGTACTGTGTAGGAAAGCTTTCAGCCTCTGCTGCCTCTGCCCTGCCCCCTTCTGGCCACACAGCAGCAAGCGGAGAGTCTCTCTCTAACTAAACCAGGTTGCCCCTGAGCAAACTTCCATGCATCTGATACCAAAAGAAAAAAGTGTCTGTTTGCTCACTTCTACCCTGCTTGCAGAAGTAAGGGACGGCAGCCCATAGCAGCAATGCTCTGGGCAATCCCTGCATCCCAATATCCAGCTGCAGTCTTCATCAAGTGGCATTTTGGCAGTGCCCACCCAAGATGTTTCTCAGGCCTCACGCTGATCCCGTTTCCTCAAAGCTCCAGTGAGCCCATCCACAGAGGAAAAGAACAGCCCGAATAAACAGCAGACGGGTGTTCACGAAGGAGGAAAGATGGAAAGAGAGGAAAAGAAAACAGAGAAGAAGAGAGAAGCCAGAAGCACAGAGGAGTTTTCCTAGAGCCCTCCGGGGAGGACTCTTCACGGCAAGCTTTCCTCCAGTTAGTGTCCACAGACAGCTCAACCAGTTTGGGATTTGGCAGTCACAGAAAGCCGGCTGCAGAGCTTCTCGAGAGCTGCCGCCACAAGAAGCATCCACTCACAGCAACTTTTCCCTCTAGACTGCGATCCTGTGGCAGAACAGATGGCTTGGGACAGGAGAAGCTCTCCCCTCCCCTTTCCCATCTTGCCATAATGCTGAGCACTACAAGAGAGGTGGTTTCACTCCTGACAGCAGTCCAACTAGCTCCATCCACTGCTTGTCCTACCTCTGGCGCAGCTTGCTTTCCAGGAAGATAGAAACCCCAGGTGGAAATCTTCCCCTCGGTAGGTTTTCCCGTGAAAGAGCAACTGCACGGATGTGTCCAGCTCCCCGCTACAGCCCCAGGGAGACCACCTGAGATCACAAACGTGCAACTCTGACCTCCCAAGAGGAGCTCTGCTCCGGGCACCTCCTCATACTTCCACCAAGCCCAGCATTACGGGCTACAATGGCCACCAGACACGCTTTCCCCCTAGAGCTCCAGTTCCTCAGGCCTTAAGGACAAGCACACTTTTGCAACTCCTGCTCCCAAGCATGCACGCATTGAGGCCAAACTTCACTTTCCTCCAACCCCAGTCAAGTGGTTTCAAAGCCTGAGGACTTGGTGCTTGCCAGAAGCTCACTGAGCAGCTGCCCCAAAGAGCCTAGGTGGGACTTAGGGCCCAGCAGGTACCAGATCCCATGGAAAGTTTTCCATGACAGCCAGGGCCCGCTCAGACAGGCCGATTCCTACCAGCTGAAGTTGCAGAGGCTGCCCTTGTACTGGATGGGAGAGCAGAGACGACTGGGAGCAGCATAAATAATACCAGCGGTACAGGAGGGTGACATATGAATTAAAACAATGTTCTGATTTATTAAGAGGTGAAATAATAAGTAATCTCTGGATCTTTCACTCGCAGCCCATGCCAGCACTTCACATCTTCTCGTGTCCGCACAGCAGGCTTATCTGCGAGACAGAACTTTTTTGAAGTCTCGGATAGTCTTGGCCATCAGGGGGGGCACTTCTGCAACAGAGAAAGAAACAAACAAATGAAACCAAAAAAAAGAGAAAACCGCAAAAAGCCACGAATGAAAGTAGCAGCGACAGCCTGGGAGAGCAGAAAGCAAGTCAAAGCTGCAGCTCTGGCAAAGCAGATGCAAGGCAGGAGTAAGTGTGGGCTCTCTGATCATGGCCTCTCATATGTGCAGAAGAGTGGGGAGAGGCCACCAACAGCAACCCTCCTGCATCGCCTGGCTTGTTCTCAGAGCAAAAGCAGCAGTTTTGTACACTTGTAAAAGAGGAGCTCTAGGAGAGCACACGGATGTTGGGTAGTTTGTACTTACTCTTTGCTGGTGGTCTCCTGCGGCTCTGGGAGGAGAAGGTGCTCCTTGGATTGAGGACAGAATGGGTGCTGCTGGTGCGGGGCCCACCACAGGACTGCTTCTCACTCCTGCCAGTGCGGCTGTGGCCAGAAGGGCACGGGAGTGGCTGTATTCTGCAAGAGAGACGGGATGGGCATTTCAGTCAAGGAGGTGCTGTGCTCTGACGCAGTTCAACAGACACGAGGCACCTTTGTTAACAGCAGCAGGGAACAAGCAGCGACCAGGATCTCCTGACTTCCCAGCTAGAAAGAAGCCAGGACAGTTGCAAGTTTGACTGCAAAAGGACCCACCAGACACACAGCATCCTCTCCTGGCAGGACACAGAGCTTCAAGGGGATGCTGGAAGGAGCCTACAGGAAGAGGCCCTGAACAGCAAGTGGTGCTGAGAAACACTTACGTGGTCTTCTCTGGCAGCAGAGGTCCTCCGCTTCCAAAGGGATCTTGTCTCCTTGGCACGTCCTGGGAGGGCTTTGAGGCAGAGTTCACAAGGGCCGCTCTGGCCGCGTTACCTGTCGGAGGCCAGAGGGAAACATGGTTTAGGCCCAGCTCACAGGATGACATTGCTCCATCTGATACCGCCCCTCTGGGATGCATCTCTCCAGTCCCGGCTCCTGCTTTTGAGATAGCTACGGAGAAGCAAGATGCACAAAGTCTCGATCCTGCACCTTCCTTGCCAAGGAAAACGCTTCTTCCCCTGAAATGCAGGGGAGAAACAGCAGTGCCACAGGCCACCACAGTGGGGAAGGAGAAAGGAACCGCGGGTGCAACAGCTTTAGCGGGTTGTCAGGCACCAATACCCCCAAGTGAAGAAGTGCCAGAGTATCCGGCAAGGTGTCTCTCATACTGGTTAGCTTGCCTTGTGATTAGGGGCAGCTAAGTGTTCAGATGCTCCACGCCAGATGCTGCTGGACAGCGTACAAAGAAGTGACCCAGACTTCGGTAGATCTGCATGGGAAGGTGACTTGAAGACAGCTGAGGAAAGGCACTTACATGCAAGATCGTCAGAGATGGCTCCAACGCCCTGCTGAGACAGGGCCATCATGCCTGGGACACTGGCAGTTTTAGAGCCAGAATACACTCGCATTTTTGAGTACGTCCTGACGCCTGTAAATCCTGCTTCGCTGTCTTCATCTGGCAAGGACTCTGCTGTAAAGAAAAAGACTTGGACTAAGGAGGGAACGGGAAAATGGAGAGCCCACCCTGCTGAATAGCACAGGAGAGACAGATGGGAGTCACTCAGAAGGGATGTAAAGGGCCAAACCTTCCCAATGAGAGCTGCAACCTAATTCCAGAAGGGTTAAGACCAAAGCCCCAGCCTCCAACAGGGTCCACAAAGGATCTCCCTCATTTCTGCTAGAGCACGTGGGAAAGCAGCCCCCTTTTATCTGGCACCAGGGCTCTGGCCATCGGAGGCAGAACATCACAGCCCAACAGAAAGACGTGATCACAGCCCACTCCCTCCAACAAACAGTGGCTGGCCCATTGCTGACCTCTTTTCCTGCCCCACATACCTTTCCTTTTTCTCTGGGAGCAGGCAGCAGTCCCAGCTGAAGGAAGAGAGCAATCATCTGCCTGGATCAGGGGCAGTGGGATCTCTGGTAACTCTGGTACTGCATGAAAAAGGATCTGGAACAAAAGGATGGACATGGATGAGAATGCAGGGGAATCTTCCATCCTGCCAGCATACAAATGGCCCCGAAGTGCATTTTGTTTGACATTCAGAATCAGCCACTCAATGCTGATCAGCTTGCTACAGGGAACACCCTCCAGGGAGGTCTGCACTTTGGCCTTGTCTCTGTGGCTCAGTCTCACCTGTCAAGACAACAAAGCCAGACTCTGGATCTGAATCACTCTGCACTGTCCCAGAAGAGCCATCCACACCTCCTGTACATGCTCCAGCAGCCATGCACGTGCTCCCGGAGCACTTCCCCTATTAGGAGGTGCTGAGAGTGTTGGGCTAGTTTAGGCTGGAAAGTAGAAGGCGCCAAGGAGTCCCATCCCAGGAGGTGTTCAAAGCCAGCTTGAATGAGGCTTTGAGCAACCTCATCTAGTGGAAAGTATTCCAGCCAATGGCAGGCGGGTTGGGACAAGGTGATCATTAAGGTCCTTTACAACTCAATATGTTCTATGATTCTGTGACCTTTGACATACGGGGTTCAGCACTAGGGGCCTCTGGCAAGAACCCAAGTCAGACAAATAATGCAAAGAACTGGAGAAAATCCACATGAGAAAGCTGGCAGAAAGATTCCCTTCATCTCCAACTTTCATTGACCTGTGCTGTCTCTTCTTCTCCACCCTGCCTCCTGCAAAATCCCCTCCACTGTGGGGGAGGAGACGGAAACTTTACCAGCTGAGGGAAATAAAGAACTTTGATGTGAGGCACTTATTAGACTGGATGGCAAGGCTGGATTTTCAAAGGCTGCTAAGATTAGAAAACCCCTTTTGGAAGAACAAAGCTGACACCTTAGTCCCTCTTGGTATAGGAACCCTGGCCCCCATGTGGCAATGACCATGTACAGAACCGTTGCTTCTTTGTCAAGCTTTCACCAAAGAAGGTCTGTCTTCTGGAATAGGCTGCACCATAACACCAGTTCTCCCCTTTCTCCCTGCGTTCTGGAGACCAGCAGGTTGAGTTAACAAAAGTGCAATACCCCTGGAGACCAAAAAGGTCTGTTTTAGAGAAGCACACCTACTTGAAAGGAGAGGCGTGGCTCTCTTGCTCGCAGGTGGAAGTGCACTGCGTATTAGGCTGCCTTTTACATTGACTCACATGGCAAGATTTATCCACACCCAACCAGTGTATGATGTCCAATCTGCTTCCCTAGGAGTCTGTAGCTGAAGGGATTCTCTTTTACTTTCCCTGTCATTTTTAAAGAAGCACTTTCCCCATCCCTGTTCCACTCTAACCAAACAAAGCCCTGCCTGCAGCACAGGGCACGTGGAAGAGATAGTGTCTCCCAGCATGAACCCAGAATCACGGGTCTAGACAGCAATGGGACATATCCAGGGGGAAAACTGAGAAGCCCTGGAGGGCACAGGACTGAGAGGAGCAGACCTCAACTTCCTTCTTCCCCCTCAGACCTCCAAAACTCTACTCGTTTTGGATTAGGAGGCTCTGGTTTTTAATCATCTACCTTTTCCTCCCTTGATTGCTGGTGGCGTGGGCTTTTCTGGTTTGAGCTTGAGCCGTTAATGCTCTCTCTGGACGCATGGTGTCTGCTGCGTCCTTGGCCTTTCTCCCCAGCTGCCACAGAGGATCTGTCCTTTTTCTTCTTCTTTTTCTGGGGCTGGTCATAGGAGAGGTACCACTCAAAGGGCATTGTAGGTTCTTCAAATTCCTCCTCCTCTTCCTTTTCCTCAAAATGTGAGGAAAAGTCCCACATGCTTTTGTCCATGTCGGAGACTCGGCACTTCCCCAGCATGGATTTTAAGCCTAGCGATCACGAGCAAGCACTTTGACTGTTGTATCTCAGTCAGCTGGGAAGCTTTTGGGAGACCCGAGGATAACCAACTGTCCTCCACAACTTCACCCTTGCTCTGACGTGCTCCTTCCTTGAGCCTGGCAACTGTGGAACCTCAGGAACTTCATCACAATCGGGGATGTGCCACGAGGCTGTGGCAGGTATCCACGGTAACTGGCCCCTGCCACAGAAAGCAGCAATTCTGTGGCAAATGAGCACAATCAAATAAATAATGTTCAGAGTCCTTTCTGAAGTTTTATAAGCCAGACACTGAGGGAAGGGAGCTTCCTGAGTGCTCCTGAAGACTGAAGGGGGAATCCCTATTACCCCTACAGAGCCTCCGCTCTGTCTGTGCTGCTGAAAGCCTCCGTCTTCTCACCTGTCGTCTGTGCTGAAAAGGCACTCGATCCCTTCCACAACCACTGCCTCTCATTCCACTATTTCCCTTCCCCACAGCCCGTTAAAAATGTTGGTTTCCTCCACACTGAGCCTGCAAAGGATGACCCTTCCAGCACGTCCATCTGCTCCACAGGCCAGGGAGGGAAGAGGAGCCCTCCCTGACTTGCATCCCAGCGAGGGGCTGCAGGTGAAGGGGTCAGACTTGCTCCTCTGCCTCCCAGGTGCCCTGGGACGAGGCTTTCACCAGAGTCTGTTGACTTGGTTAGTTACAACAGCAGAGATCTGACAGCACTGCTGCCGCTCACATCACTTCTCACAGCCCAGCTCTAGGCACACAGCAGCCCCGCCAGCGTTCCCATTACTAGAGCCCCTCTACGGCCCAGCCCGTGCTCACCCCTGATGTGCTGGTTGCCAAACCAAGGGCCATCCCTCATGCACAAAATCTTCTGAAAGCACTGTGCCCATGCTCAAACCAGCACTGGTGCCATAAGCTATTCCTGTCACCCCCAATTCCATGGGTTTCCATGAGAGGAACAAAGAATTTTCCACTTTTCCTTCCTGTTGAAGGGAAGAAGCTCCGTTCAGCAATCTGAGACATGCTATTCCTTTCAGAGAGAAAGTGCTCTCCGACTGCAAGAGACAGGATCCTTCAGCTTCAAGAGAAGCACAGGACAGTTTCTGTTCATCACAAACCACTGCCTCGTCTCTGTTACACTCAGGACTTGGTTGCCATGCCCGGAGGTTTAGGTCTTCTTGTTTGTTTTACAAGAGTGAAATACTGACGTCAACCCAGTCAGGGTGTTTTGCCACTCTTGGGCCGGGATGCCGAGGGGGTGCAGCAGTGCTCACCCAGCAGCTAAGGAGGTCTTCAAGCCCTGGGTCTCTGACACTCCAGGTTCCTGGGAGCACAGTGTCTCCCCAGGGATTCTTGGGGTCTGGGCTAGATAACGTGCTCTAGCACCTGCCACAGGTGATGGGAGAGAAGAAAAAGGAGCCTATTGATCCCAAAATCCCAAAGTCCTCTCCGTTTTCCGAACTGCTGTTCCGTTGCCAGCACTGCTGCTCAACAAGCCCACTGGCAATGGAGGCCATCAAACCACCCTCGAAGGCCAGAAACATTGCCCAAGCACAACAGCCTGGGCTTGCAGAGGCTGGGAATCGAGCAAGCCCTTTCTGCCCAGCCTTTGTGCTTCGGGCCAGGAACCCTCCAGCCTTCCCTGCTGAGGGCAGGTGCCAGTTCTCCTGGTTTGGGGGTTTTAGTGTCTGTGTAAAGGGAAGAGGAAAGAAGGGGAATGGTTGGCATAGCTCCCAGTACTAGGGGGACCCACTCAGCATGGAGCAAAAGCACTTGGCCATCATGGGTGCCATTTCTTTAACAGAGACGGAAAAACAAATCAAACAACTCCCCACATGAGAGGAGCAGTCGTAGCCTGGGAGAGCAGAGAGCAAGTCAAAGCTGCAGCCCTGGCAAAGCAGATTCAAAGCGGGCATAAGCGTGGGCTCTCTGATCATAGCCTGTCATATTTCCAGGAGATGGACCGAGGAGAGCCCACTCTGCTTTCTGTGCTGCAACAACACTGATCTGTGGTGAAAGGAGAGCTTCACGACAAAGCTATTGTCCCAAAGAGCTGCCCGGATACAGAAGGCCAGCAGGAGGGGAAAGCAGGGTTTCTGCCTCTCCAGTGCCACAAGGAGAGGCTTACAGAGTCAGTGCTGAGCAGGCAGATGCATCAGATGTTTCCCTGTGCTGCTTCTTGTGCAAGGAGTTTGAAGAGCCTTTACCACCCTCACCTTCAAGAAGGGAGGGAGATCACCAACGTCAATCCTCCTGCATAGCCTGAATTTCTCTAGAGTTTTCCCCATTGTGTTTCAACTACGCTTTGCAGGCCTTTTTTAGCAAGACAGGCCTCTTGGGTGTTAAACAGTCATATTGATGACATTGCACGTTACATGGTGCTTTCTTCTGACCACAGATATATTGGAGCTGTCCTTTAATAGAGATGAAATGAAGGTCAAAGATCCTTTTTTCTGAATGCTAGCTTGCCTTTTTTGTCTGCAATATTTTTAGGTGCACTGAACTTTGCACAAACACAATAGCTGTACTATTTCATCCCAAATTAAAGTTTTGCATTGTAGTGTATGTTTTCATTCTGGAAATTCTTGCCTATTCCTCTGTCATCCTAGATGGAGAAGTTTCTTTTTCCTATTTAAAAAAAAATAAAAATCTTTTGAATGATTCATTGAAGTGCTCCGAAGTATCTAATCTGAATTTGTTACTGGTTCATTTTGAAGCAAATCTAGTAGTCTTGTTTTACAGAGAAGTAATCTTGCTTTATAACCCACTGAAGTTTTTTAAGTGTAGACTATGAATCTGATGCTGTGAGCTGGCAGTAGCATAAACAGATATTACGTATTGGCTCACAAAGTCACCAGGAAGCATAAGGTTCTTATTAGGAAACTGCCAAGGGAAAGACTTGCACACGATACCACTCAGGTGGGAGAAATTCCAAGAAAGTGGGGAAGCTTCTTGATTTTTTTCTTTTAGTTGTTGCTCACACTGAGTAAGAGTGACTTCTCATAAAGTATGTTACGATCCTGTTAAAGTGAGACATGCACTGAAGATTCAATATGCAAAATTCATGCAGAAAAGTGATCCGAAGCTTCTGCTGAAATTGCAGCTGAATTTGGGCTGCCAGACGGGAGCTTATGTTCAGACATATGAGGGATGTAATCACAAGATATAGGGTGGAACTGATTTAGAACTACTAGAAATTGCTTGCATTAGAGAAGTTGTGAAAACTAAGCAGAAATCTGTATTGTGAATAAGAAATCTTTTTCTTCTGTCAGCTTCTGGATCCAAAGGTTGAAAAGCCTTCTCTGGACACGCTCCAGCTCCTCGGTGTCTTTCTTGTAGTGAGGAGCCCAAAACTGAACATAGCATTCAGGGTGTGGCCTCACCAGGTCTGAGTACAGGAGCACAATCCCTTCCCTGCTCCTGCTGACCACACTACATCTGACAGAAGACAGGATTCTGGCAGCCTTCTTGGCCACCAGTGCACTGTGCTGGCTCACGTTCAGCTGCCTGTGGACCAGCACAAGTTTAGACGGGTCCTGTGCCTTGCTCTGAGCTCTGCATGTGTGCACTGCTGGCAGCCACTGCCTTTTAGCTCCACAGTCTTGTCAGAGCATGAACTTGGTACCTCCTGTGCATACAGGGCTTCAGCTGGCCACATGCTTTAGGGAGCTGGTAAATACCAACAGTACTGGGGATGTATCACGCTCTGGTGTGAGGTATGGGTCAGGGATTTGCTTCACCTGGGCTTTTGTTAAAGCAGCCACCAACTGAGATGTGATGTGTCTTTGCAGGCAAGAATGAGAAAGCAGCCCTAGCTTTGGCATAGGAGGCCGTGGGCAGGGGTGAGGTGTGGGTGTGGAACGGGAAATAACAGAGGGATCATCCAATGTCCTGATTTGGAAGGGACCTACAAGGATCATCGGGTTCAACTCCTGTCCCCAGCATTCACACTGAAGGAAGAAATGGTTTGTTATAAGCTGCTACCTATTCTATATTTGACTATTATCTATAGATTTTGTAATTCTAGAACGAAAATGTAGGATTAGCTTGAATAAAAACTTTAAGCTAGCCTGTTCCTGGATACTTTTGCTTAAGTAAGGACTTTTAGCAAGGTTGTGGTTAGAAAACACAAGGAAGAATGTGACTGTATCTAATTAAGCCAGATAACAGGGACTAGCACAATGATAAACGGAGAAGAATCAGCTAAGACTGGATGCAGCCTTGAACGGGGCGCAAGGAGTCTAAAAGCATGTGCAAGAAGGGGAGTTCAAATGCTTAACTGTGAGGGACACGTATGGCCTTCATCCAGAGACCCATGAAGAAGGTGCTCAGAGGGCAGAGCGCATGCACCAAGGGGAGGAAACTTATGTAACTAAATTCCAAGGACTGATTATAATAGACAAGCCTATTGCAGGAAAGATAATGAATATGTAAAGTGTTTCCTGCAATCTACATGAATATGTATATTTAACCAGTACAAAACCCATGTAACCAGCCTAGATAACGGCACACAGATTAGGTGGAGCCATCCCCTGTGTGCCTGATGTCGCATTGAAGGATACTTAATAATCAAATTGGCATTGATTATTGAGCCTGGCTTTTCACAGCACCAGATCATAGAATCATACAATGTCCTCAGTTGGAATGGACCCACGAGGATCAGCGGGTTCAACTTGTGTCCCTGCGCAGGACAACCCCGGCATTCATCCTGTGTGTTTGAAGGCGTTGTCAAAATGCTTCTTTAACCTTGTCAGGCTTGGCACTGTGACTGCTTCCCTGGGGAGTCTGTTCTAGTGCCCCACCACCCCCTGAGCGAAGGACCTTTTCTCAATATCCAAGCTAAACCTTGGGTCCAGAGAGGGCTACAAGGATGATCAGAGGGCTGGAGCACCTCCCATATGAGGACAGGCTGAGAGAGTTGGGGTTGTTCAGCCGGGAGAAGAAAGGCTCCGAGGAGACCTTCTAACAACCTTCCAGTACCTGAAAGGGGCTACACGAAAGCTGGGGAGGGACTGTTCACAAAGTGAATGATGGGATGAGGGGGAACGGGTATAAACTGGAGAGGGCAGATTTGGACTAGACACAAGGAAGAATTTCTTCATGATGAGGGTGGCGAGGCGCTGTCCCGGGAAAGCTGCATATGCCTGGAAGCGTCTGAGGCCAGGTTGGATGGGGCCTTGCACAGCCTGATCGAGCGGGACACGTCCCTGCCCATGGCAGAGGGGCTGGAACCGGATGGGCTTTTAGGTGCCTTCCAAACCAAACCATTCCATGAGCCTCGGGTCCCGGCACTGGTCACCAGAGAGAAGCCATGAGTGCCTGCTCCTCCTCCTCCCCGTGTGAGGAGCCAGTGACAGCCATGAGGCCTCCCCTCAGCCTCCTCCAGACTGAACAGAGCCAGTGACTTCAGCTACTCGTGCTACGGCTTCCCCTTCAAACCCTTCACCGCCTTTGGGGCCGGGCGGGCGCTACGCTCCCCGCAAGCCTCTCCCCATCGCGCCGGGGAACCTGGGCGAGGACCAGGGCTCCCGGCGGCTCCCGGTGCTGCGGGGGAGCGAGGGGGCGCGGCCGCGGGGTCGGACTACAACTCCCAGCGTCCCCCCTGCTCGCGCGCACACGTGACCCTGCGCTCGGAGCCCGCGGGAAATTACACTTCCTAGATAGTATTGTATTTAAAAAGAAGAAAGGGAATGGGGAGAAGAGAGCTGGCTTTAGAAAAGTGAGGAAGAAGCCCTAATTTCTCCTAGGTAAATTTATTGGTTTACTGTTTGAGTGACTATCTTGTACTACATAGTGTTTCTTACAAAGAGAGCACTAAGTATTAAATGATCTTTTCAGAAAATAAAAGTGCAGCTCTTGTTAGAAGGGCCCGTGCTGTACTGTGTAGGAAAGCTTTCAGCCTCTGCTGCCTCTGCCCTGCCCCCTTCTGGCCACACAGCAGCAAGCGGAGAGTCTCTCTCTAACTAAACCAGGTTGCCCCTGAGCAAACTTCCATGCATCTGATACCAAAAGAAAAAAGTGTCTGTTTGCTCACTTCTACCCTGCTTGCAGAAGTAAGGGACGGCAGCCCATAGCAGCAATGCTCTGGGCAATCCCTGCATCCCAATATCCAGCTGCAGTCTTCATCAAGTGGCATTTTGGCAGTGCCCACCCAAGATGTTTCTCAGGCCTCACGCTGATCCCGTTTCCTCAAAGCTCCAGTGAGCCCATCCACAGAGGAAAAGAACAGCCCGAATAAACAGCAGACGGGTGTTCACGAAGGAGGAAAGATGGAAAGAGAGGAAAAGAAAACAGAGAAGAAGAGAGAAGCCAGAAGCACAGAGGAGTTTTCCTAGAGCCCTCCGGGGAGGACTCTTCACGGCAAGCTTTCCTCCAGTTAGTGTCCACAGACAGCTCAACCAGTTTGGGATTTGGCAGTCACAGAAAGCCGGCTGCAGAGCTTCTCGAGAGCTGCCGCCACAAGAAGCATCCACTCACAGCAGCTTTTCCCTCTAGACTGCGATCCTGTGGCAGAACAGATGGCTTGGGACAGGAGAAGCTCTCCCCTCCCCTTTCCCATCTTGCCATAATGCTGAGCACTACAAGAGAGGTGGTTTCACTCCTGACAGCAGTCCAACTAGCTCCATCCACTGCTTGTCCTACCTCTGGCGCAGCTTGCTTTCCAGGAAGATAGAAACCCCAGGTGGAAATCTTCCCCTCGGTAGGTTTTCCCGTGAAAGAGCAACTGCACGGATGTGTCCAGCTCCCCGCTACAGCCCCAGGGAGACCACCTGAGATCACAAACGTGCAACTCTGACCTCCCAAGAGGAGCTCTGCCCCGGGCACCTCCTCATACTTCCACCAAGCCCAGCATTACGGGCTACAATGGCCACCAGACACGCTTTCCCCCTAGAGCTCCAGTTCCTCAGGCCTTAAGGACAAGCACACTTTTGCAACTCCTGCTCCCAAGCATGCACGCATTGAGGCCAAACTTCACTTTCCTCCAACCCCAGTCAAGTGGTTTCAAAGCCTGAGGACTTGGTGCTTGCCAGAAGCTCACTGAGCAGCTGCCCCAAAGAGCCTAGGTGGGACTTAGGGCCCAGCAGGTACCAGATCCCATGGAAAGTTTTCCATGACAGCCAGGGCCCGCTCAGACAGGCCGATTCCTACCAGCTGAAGTTGCAGAGGCTGCCCTTGTACTGGATGGGAGAGCAGAGACGACTGGGAGCAGCATAAATAATACCAGCGGTACAGGAGGGTGACATATGAATTAAAACAATGTTCTGATTTATTAAGAGGTGAAATAATAAGTAATCTCTGGATCTTTCACTCGCAGCCCATGCCAGCACTTCACATCTTCTCGTGTCCGCACAGCAGGCTTATCTGCGAGACAGAACTTTTTTGAAGTCTCGGATAGTCTTGGCCATCAGGGGGGGCACTTCTGCAACAGAGAAAGAAACAAACAAATGAAACCAAAAAAAAGAGAAAACCGCAAAAAGCCACGAATGAAAGTAGCAGCGACAGCCTGGGAGAGCAGAAAGCAAGTCAAAGCTGCAGCTCTGGCAAAGCAGATGCAAGGCAGGAGTAAGTGTGGGCTCTCTGATCATGGCCTCTCATATGTGCAGAAGAGTGGGGAGAGGCCACCAACAGCAACCCTCCTGCATCGCCTGGCTTGTTCTCAGAGCAAAAGCAGCAGTTTTGTACACTTGTAAAAGAGGAGCTCTAGGAGAGCACACGGATGTTGGGTAGTTTGTACTTACTCTTTGCTGGTGGTCTCCTGCGGCTCTGGGAGGAGAAGGTGCTCCTTGGATTGAGGACAGAATGGGTGCTGCTGGTGCGGGGCCCACCACAGGACTGCTTCTCACTCCTGCCAGTGCGGCTGTGGCCAGAAGGGCACGGGAGTGGCTGTATTCTGCAAGAGAGACGGGATGGGCATTTCAGTCAAGGAGGTGCTGTGCTCTGACGCAGTTCAACAGACACGAGGCACCTTTGTTAACCTCAGCAGGGAACAAGCAGCGACCAGGATCTCCTGACTTCCCAGCTAGAAAGAAGCCAGGACAGTTGCAAGTTTGACTGCAAAAGGACCCACCAGACACACAGCATCCTCTCCTGGCAGGACACAGAGCTTCAAGGGGATGCTGGAAGGAGCCTACAGGAAGAGGCCCTGAACAGCAAGTGGTGCTGAGAAACACTTACGTGGTCTTCTCTGGCAGCAGAGGTCCTCCGCTTCCAAAGGGATCTTGTCTCCTTGGCACGTCCTGGGAGGGCTTTGAGGCAGAGTTCACAAGGGCCGCTCTGGCCGCGTTACCTGTCGGAGGCCAGAGGGAAACATGGTTTAGGCCCAGCTCACAGGATGACATTGCTCCATCTGATACCGCCCCTCTGGGATGCATCTCTCCAGTCCCGGCTCCTGCTTTTGAGATAGCTACGGAGAAGCAAGATGCACAAAGTCTCGATCCTGCACCTTCCTTGCCAAGGAAAACGCTTCTTCCCCTGAAATGCAGGGGAGAAACAGCAGTGCCACAGGCCACCACAGTGGGGAAGGAGAAAGGAACCGCGGGTGCAACAGCTTTAGCGGGTTGTCAGGCACCAATACCCCCAAGTGAAGAAGTGCCAGAGTATCCGGCAAGGTGTCTCTCATACTGGTTAGCTTGCCTTGTGATTAGGGGCAGCTAAGTGTTCAGATGCTCCACGCCAGATGCTGCTGGACAGCGTACAAAGAAGTGACCCAGACTTCGGTAGATCTGCATGGGAAGGTGACTTGAAGACAGCTGAGGAAAGGCACTTACATGCAAGATCGTCAGAGATGGCTCCAACGCCCTGCTGAGACAGGGCCATCATGCCTGGGACACTGGCAGTTTTAGAGCCAGAATACACTCGCATTTTTGAGTACGTCCTGACGCCTGTAAATCCTGCTTCGCTGTCTTCATCTGGCAAGGACTCTGCTGTAAAGAAAAAGACTTGGACTAAGGAGGGAACGGGAAAATGGAGAGCCCACCCTGCTGAATAGCACAGGAGAGACAGATGGGAGTCACTCAGAAGGGATGTAAAGGGCCAAACCTTCCCAATGAGAGCTGCAACCTAATTCCAGAAGGGTTAAGACCAAAGCCCCAGCCTCCAACAGGGTCAACAAAGGATCTCCCTCATTTCTGCTAGAGCACGTGGGAAAGCAGCCCCCTTTTATCTGGCACCAGGGCTCTGGCCATCGGAGGCAGAACATCACAGCCCAACAGAAAGACGTGATCACAGCCCACTCCCTCCAACAAACAGTGGCTGGCCCATTGCTGACCTCTTTTCCTGCCCCACATACCTTTCCTTTTTCTCTGGGAGCAGGCAGCAGTCCCAGCTGAAGGAAGAGAGCAATCATCTGCCTGGATCAGGGGCAGTGGGATCTCTGGTAACTCTGGTACTGCATGAAAAAGGATCTGGAACAAAAGGATGGACATGGATGAGAATGCAGGGGAATCTTCCATCCTGCCAGCATACAAATGGCCCCGAAGTGCATTTTGTTTGACATTCAGAATCAGCCACTCAATGCTGATCAGCTTGCTACAGGGAACACCCTCCAGGGAGGTCTGCACTTTGGCCTTGTCTCTGTGGCTCAGTCTCACCTGTCAAGACAACAAAGCCAGACTCTGGATCTGAATCACTCTGCACTGTCCCAGAAGAGCCATCCACACCTCCTGTACATGCTCCAGCAGCCATGCACGTGCTCCCGGAGCACTTCCCCTATTAGGAGGTGCTGAGAGTGTTGGGCTAGTTTAGGCTGGAAAGTAGAAGGCGCCAAGGAGTCCCATCCCAGGAGGTGTTCAAAGCCAGCTTGAATGAGGCTTTGAGCAACCTCATCTAGTGGAAAGTATTCCAGCCAATGGCAGGCGGGTTGGGACAAGGTGATCATTAAGGTCCTTTACAACTCAATATGTTCTATGATTCTGTGACCTTTGACATACGGGGTTCAGCACTAGGGGCCTCTGGCAAGAACCCAAGTCAGACAAATAATGCAAAGAACTGGAGAAAATCCACATGAGAAAGCTGGCAGAAAGATTCCCTTCATCTCCAACTTTCATTGACCTGTGCTGTCTCTTCTTCTCCACCCTGCCTCCTGCAAAATCCCCTCCACTGTGGGGGAGGAGACGGAAACTTTACCAGCTGAGGGAAATAAAGAACTTTGATGTGAGGCACTTATTAGACTGGATGGCAAGGCTGGATTTTCAAAGGCTGCTAAGATTAGAAAACCCCTTTTGGAAGAACAAAGCTGACACCTTAGTCCCTCTTGGTATAGGAACCCTGGCCCCCATGTGGCAATGACCATGTACAGAACCGTTGCTTCTTTGTCAAGCTTTCACCAAAGAAGGTCTGTCTTCTGGAATAGGCTGCACCATAACACCAGTTCTCCCCTTTCTCCCTGCGTTCTGGAGACCAGCAGGTTGAGTTAACAAAAGTGCAATACCCCTGGAGACCAAAAAGGTCTGTTTTAGAGAAGCACACCTACTTGAAAGGAGAGGCGTGGCTCTCTTGCTCGCAGGTGGAAGTGCACTGCGTATTAGGCTGCCTTTTACATTGACTCACATGGCAAGATTTATCCACACCCAACCAGTGTATGATGTCCAATCTGCTTCCCTAGGAGTCTGTAGCTGAAGGGATTCTCTTTTACTTTCCCTGTCATTTTTAAAGAAGCACTTTCCCCATCCCTGTTCCACTCTAACCAAACAAAGCCCTGCCTGCAGCACAGGGCACGTGGAAGAGATAGTGTCTCCCAGCATGAACCCAGAATCACGGGTCTAGACAGCAATGGGACATATCCAGGGGGAAAACTGAGAAGCCCTGGAGGGCACAGGACTGAGAGGAGCAGACCTCAACTTCCTTCTTCCCCCTCAGACCTCCAAAACTCTACTCGTTTTGGATTAGGAGGCTCTGGTTTTTAATCATCTACCTTTTCCTCCCTTGATTGCTGGTGGCGTGGGCTTTTCTGGTTTGAGCTTGAGCCGTTAATGCTCTCTCTGGACGCATGGTGTCTGCTGCGTCCTTGGCCTTTCTCCCCAGCTGCCACAGAGGATCTGTCCTTTTTCTTCTTCTTTTTCTGGGGCTGGTCATAGGAGAGGTACCACTCAAAGGGCATTGTAGGTTCTTCAAATTCCTCCTCCTCTTCCTTTTCCTCAAAATGTGAGGAAAAGTCCCACATGCTTTTGTCCATGTCGGAGACTCGGCACTTCCCCAGCATGGATTTTAAGCCTAGCGATCACGAGCAAGCACTTTGACTGTTGTATCTCAGTCAGCTGGGAAGCTTTTGGGAGACCCGAGGATAACCAACTGTCCTCCACAACTTCACCCTTGCTCTGACGTGCTCCTTCCTTGAGCCTGGCAACTGTGGAACCTCAGGAACTTCATCACAATCGGGGATGTGCCACGAGGCTGTGGCAGGTATCCACGGTAACTGGCCCCTGCCACAGAAAGCAGCAATTCTGTGGCAAATGAGCACAATCAAATAAATAATGTTCAGAGTCCTTTCTGAAGTTTTATAAGCCAGACACTGAGGGAAGGGAGCTTCCTGAGTGCTCCTGAAGACTGAAGGGGGAATCCCTATTACCCCTACAGAGCCTCCGCTCTGTCTGTGCTGCTGAAAGCCTCTGTCTTCTCACCTGTCGTCTGTGCTGAAAAGGCACTCGATCCCTTCCACAACCACTGCCTCTCACTCCACTATTTCCCTTCCCCACAGCCCGTTAAAAATGTTGGTTTCCTCCACACTGAGCCTGCAAAGGATGACCCTTCCAGCACGTCCATCTGCTCCACAGGCCAGGGAGGGAAGAGGAGCCCTCCCTGACTTGCATCCCAGCGAGGGGCTGCAGGTGAAGGGGTCAGACTTGCTCCTCTGCCTCCCAGGTGCCCTGGGACGAGGCTTTCACCAGAGTCTGTTGACTTGGTTAGTTACAACAGCAGAGATCTGACAGCACTGCTGCCGCTCACATCACTTCTCACAGCCCAGCTCTAGGCACACAGCAGCCCCGCCAGCGTTCCCATTACTAGAGCCCCTCTACGGCCCAGCCCGTGCTCACCCCTGATGTGCTGGTTGCCAAACCAAGGGCCATCCCTCATGCACGAAATCTTCTGAAAGCACTGTGCCCATGCTCAAACCAGCACTGGTGCCATAAGCTATTCCTGTCACCCCCAATTCCATGGGTTTCCATGAGAGGAACAAAGAATTTTCCACTTTTCCTTCCTGTTGAAGGGAAGAAGCTCCGTTCAGCAATCTGAGACATGCTATTCCTTTCAGAGAGAAAGTGCTCTCCGACTGCAAGAGACAGGATCCTTCAGCTTCAAGAGAAGCACAGGACAGTTTCTGTTCATCACAAACCACTGCCTCGTCTCTGTTACACTCAGGACTTGGTTGCCATGCCCGGAGGTTTAGGTCTTCTTGTTTGTTTTACAAGAGTGAAATACTGACGTCAACCCAGTCAGGGTGTTTCGCCACTCTTGGGCCGGGATGCCGAGGGGGTGCAGCAGTGCTCACCCAGCAGCTAAGGAGGTCTTCAAGCCCTGGGTCTCTGACACTCCAGGTTCCTGGGAGCACAGTGTCTCCCCAGGGATTCTTGGGGTCTGGGCTAGATAACGTGCTCTAGCACCTGCCACAGGTGATGGGAGAGAAGAAAAAGGAGCCTATTGATCCCAAAATCCCAAAGTCCTCTCCGTTTTCCGAACTGCTGTTCCGTTGCCAGCACTGCTGCTCAACAAGCCCACTGGCAATGGAGGCCATCAAACCACCCTCGAAGGCCAGAAACATTGCCCAAGCACAACAGCCTGGGCTTGCAGAGGCTGGGAATCGAGCAAGCCCTTTCTGCCCAGCCTTTGTGCTTCGGGCCAGGAACCCTCCAGCCTTCCCTGCTGAGGGCAGGTGCCAGTTCTCCTGGTTTGGGGGTTTTAGTGTCTGTGTAAAGGGAAGAGGAAAGAAGGGGAATGGTTGGCATAGCTCCCAGTACTAGGGGGACCCACTCAGCATGGAGCAAAAGCACTTGGCCATCATGGGTGCCATTTCTTTAACAGAGACGGAAAAACAAATCAAACAACTCCCCACATGAGAGGAGCAGTCGTAGCCTGGGAGAGCAGAGAGCAAGTCAAAGCTGCAGCCCTGGCAAAGCAGATTCAAAGCGGGCATAAGCGTGGGCTCTCTGATCATAGCCTGTCATATTTCCAGGAGATGGACCGAGGAGAGCCCACTCTGCTTTCTGTGCTGCAACAACACTGATCTGTGGTGAAAGGAGAGCTTCACGACAAAGCTATTGTCCCAAAGAGCTGCCCGGATACAGAAGGCCAGCAGGAGGGGAAAGCAGGGTTTCTGCCTCTCCAGTGCCACAAGGAGAGGCTTACAGAGTCAGTGCTGAGCAGGCAGATGCATCAGATGTTTCCCTGTGCTGCTTCTTGTGCAAGGAGTTTGAAGAGCCTTTACCACCCTCACCTTCAAGAAGGGAGGGAGATCACCAACGTCAATCCTCCTGCATAGCCTGAATTTCTCTAGAGTTTTCCCCATTGTGTTTCAACTACGCTTTGCAGGCCTTTTTTAGCAAGACAGGCCTCTTGGGTGTTAAACAGTCATATTGATGACATTGCACGTTACATGGTGCTTTCTTCTGACCACAGATATATTGGAGCTGTCCTTTAATAGAGATGAAATGAAGGTCAAAGATCCTTTTTTCTGAATGCTAGCTTGCCTTTTTTGTCTGCAATATTTTTAGGTGCACTGAACTTTGCACAAACACAATAGCTGTACTATTTCATCCCAAATTAAAGTTTTGCATTGTAGTGTATGTTTTCATTCTGGAAATTCTTGCCTATTCCTCTGTCATCCTAGATGGAGAAGTTTCTTTTTCCTATTTAAAAAAAAATAAAAATCTTTTGAATGATTCATTGAAGTGCTCCGAAGTATCTAATCTGAATTTGTTACTGGTTCATTTTGAAGCAAATCTAGTAGTCTTGTTTTACAGAGAAGTAATCTTGCTTTATAACCCACTGAAGTTTTTTAAGTGTAGACTATGAATCTGATGCTGTGAGCTGGCAGTAGCATAAACAGATATTACGTATTGGCTCACAAAGTCACCAGGAAGCATAAGGTTCTTATTAGGAAACTGCCAAGGGAAAGACTTGCACACGATACCACTCAGGTGGGAGAAATTCCAAGAAAGTGGGGAAGCTTCTTGATTTTTTTCTTTTAGTTGTTGCTCACACTGAGTAAGAGTGACTTCTCATAAAGTATGTTACGATCCTGTTAAAGTGAGACATGCACTGAAGATTCAATATGCAAAATTCATGCAGAAAAGTGATCCGAAGCTTCTGCTGAAATTGCAGCTGAATTTGGGCTGCCAGACGGGAGCTTATGTTCAGACATATGAGGGATGTAATCACAAGATATAGGGTGGAACTGATTTAGAACTACTAGAAATTGCTTGCATTAGAGAAGTTGTGAAAACTAAGCAGAAATCTGTATTGTGAATAAGAAATCTTTTTCTTCTGTCAGCTTCTGGATCCAAAGGTTGAAAAGCCTTCTCTGGACACGCTCCAGCTCCTCGGTGTCTTTCTTGTAGTGAGGAGCCCAAAACTGAACATAGCATTCAGGGTGTGGCCTCACCAGGTCTGAGTACAGGAGCACAATCCCTTCCCTGCTCCTGCTGACCACACTACATCTGACAGAAGACAGGATTCTGGCAGCCTTCTTGGCCACCAGTGCACTGTGCTGGCTCACGTTCAGCTGCCTGTGGACCAGCACAAGTTTAGACGGGTCCTGTGCCTTGCTCTGAGCTCTGCATGTGTGCACTGCTGGCAGCCACTGCCTTTTAGCTCCACAGTCTTGTCAGAGCATGAACTTGGTACCTCCTGTGCATACAGGGCTTCAGCTGGCCACATGCTTTAGGGAGCTGGTAAATACCAACAGTACTGGGGATGTATCACGCTCTGGTGTGAGGTATGGGTCAGGGATTTGCTTCACCTGGGCTTTTGTTAAAGCAGCCACCAACTGAGATGTGATGTGTCTTTGCAGGCAAGAATGAGAAAGCAGCCCTAGCTTTGGCATAGGAGGCCGTGGGCAGGGGTGAGGTGTGGGTGTGGAACGGGAAATAACAGAGGGATCATCCAATGTCCTGATTTGGAAGGGACCTACAAGGATCATCGGGTTCAACTCCTGTCCCCAGCATTCACACTGAAGGAAGAAATGGTTTGTTATAAGCTGCTACCTATTCTATATTTGACTATTATCTATAGATTTTGTAATTCTAGAACGAAAATGTAGGATTAGCTTGAATAAAAACTTTAAGCTAGCCTGTTCCTGGATACTTTTGCTTAAGTAAGGACTTTTAGCAAGGTTGTGGTTAGAAAACACAAGGAAGAATGTGACTGTATCTAATTAAGCCAGATAACAGGGACTAGCACAATGATAAACGGAGAAGAATCAGCTAAGACTGGATGCAGCCTTGAACGGGGCGCAAGGAGTCTAAAAGCATGTGCAAGAAGGGGAGTTCAAATGCTTAACTGTGAGGGACACGTATGGCCTTCATCCAGAGACCCATGAAGAAGGTGCTCAGAGGGCAGAGCGCATGCACCAAGGGGAGGAAACTTATGTAACTAAATTCCAAGGACTGATTATAATAGACAAGCCTATTGCAGGAAAGATAATGAATATGTAAAGTGTTTCCTGCAATCTACATGAATATGTATATTTAACCAGTACAAAACCCATGTAACCAGCCTAGATAACGGCACACAGATTAGGTGGAGCCATCCCCTGTGTGCCTGATGTCGCATTGAAGGATACTTAATAATCAAATTGGCATTGATTATTGAGCCTGGCTTTTCACAGCACCAGATCATAGAATCATACAATGTCCTCAGTTGGAATGGACCCACGAGGATCAGCGGGTTCAACTTGTGTCCCTGCGCAGGACAACCCCGGCATTCATCCTGTGTGTTTGAACGCGTTGTCAAAATGCTTCTTTAACCTTGTCAGGCTTGGCACTGTGACTGCTTCCCTGGGGAGTCTGTTCTAGTGCCCCACCACCCCCTGAGCGAAGGACCTTTTCTCAATATCCAAGCTAAACCTTGGGTCCAGAGAGGGCTACAAGGATGATCAGAGGGCTGGAGCACCTCCCATATGAGGACAGGCTGAGAGAGTTGGGGTTGTTCAGCCGGGAGAAGAAAGGCTCCGAGGAGACCTTCTAACAACCTTCCAGTACCTGAAAGGGGCTACACGAAAGCTGGGGAGGGACTGTTCACAAAGTGAATGATGGGATGAGGGGGAACGGGTATAAACTGGAGAGGGCAGATTTGGACTAGACACAAGGAAGAATTTCTTCATGATGAGGGTGGCGAGGCGCTGTCCCGGGAAAGCTGCATATGCCTGGAAGCGTCTGAGGCCAGGTTGGATGGGGCCTTGCACAGCCTGATCGAGCGGGACACGTCCCTGCCCATGGCAGAGGGGCTGGAACCGGATGGGCTTTTAGGTGCCTTCCAAACCAAACCATTCCATGAGCCTCGGGTCCCGGCACTGGTCACCAGAGAGAAGCCATGAGTGCCTGCTCCTCCTCCTCCCCGTGTGAGGAGCCAGTGACAGCCATGAGGCCTCCCCTCAGCCTCCTCCAGACTGAACAGAGCCAGTGACTTCAGCTACTCGTGCTACGGCTTCCCCTTCAAACCCTTCACCGCCTTTGGGGCCGGGCGGGCGCTACGCTCCCCGCAAGCCTCTCCCCATCGCGCCGGGGAACCTGGGCGAGGACCAGGGCTCCCGGCGGCTCCCGGTGCTGCGGGGGAGCGAGGGGGCGCGGCCGCGGGGTCGGACTACAACTCCCAGCGTCCCCCCTGCTCGCGCGCACACGTGACCCTGCGCTCGGAGCCCGCGGGAAATTACACTTCCTAGATAGTATTGTATTTAAAAAGAAGAAAGGGAATGGGGAGAAGAGAGCTGGCTTTAGAAAAGTGAGGAAGAAGCCCTAATTTCTCCTAGGTAAATTTATTGGTTTACTGTTTGAGTGACTACCTTGTACTACATAGTGTTTCTTACAAAGAGAGCACTAAGTATTAAATGATCTTTTCAGAAAATAAAAGTGCAGCTCTTGTTAGAAGGGCCCGTGCTGTACTGTGTAGGAAAGCTTTCAGCCTCTGCTGCCTCTGCCCTGCCCCCTTCTGGCCACACAGCAGCAAGCGGAGAGTCTCTCTCTAACTAAACCAGGTTGCCCCTGAGCAAACTTCCATGCATCTGATACCAAAAGAAAAAAGTGTCTGTTTGCTCACTTCTACCCTGCTTGCAGAAGTAAGGGACGGCAGCCCATAGCAGCAATGCTCTGGGCAATCCCTGCATCCCAATATCCAGCTGCAGTCTTCATCAAGTGGCATTTTGGCAGTGCCCACCCAAGATGTTTCTCAGGCCTCACGCTGATCCCGTTTCCTCAAAGCTCCAGTGAGCCCATCCACAGAGGAAAAGAACAGCCCGAATAAACAGCAGACGGGTGTTCACGAAGGAGGAAAGATGGAAAGAGAGGAAAAGAAAACAGAGAAGAAGAGAGAAGCCAGAAGCACAGAGGAGTTTTCCTAGAGCCCTCCGGGGAGGACTCTTCACGGCAAGCTTTCCTCCAGTTAGTGTCCACAGACAGCTCAACCAGTTTGGGATTTGGCAGTCACAGAAAGCCGGCTGCAGAGCTTCTCGAGAGCTGCCGCCACAAGAAGCATCCACTCACAGCAGCTTTTCCCTCTAGACTGCGATCCTGTGGCAGAACAGATGGCTTGGGACAGGAGAAGCTCTCCCCTCCCCTTTCCCATCTTGCCATAATGCTGAGCACTACAAGAGAGGTGGTTTCACTCCTGACAGCAGTCCAACTAGCTCCATCCACTGCTTGTCCTACCTCTGGCGCAGCTTGCTTTCCAGGAAGATAGAAACCCCAGGTGGAAATCTTCCCCTCGGTAGGTTTTCCCGTGAAAGAGCAACTGCACGGATGTGTCCAGCTCCCCGCTACAGCCCCAGGGAGACCACCTGAGATCACAAACGTGCAACTCTGACCTCCCAAGAGGAGCTCTGCCCCGGGCACCTCCTCATACTTCCACCAAGCCCAGCATTACGGGCTACAATGGCCACCAGACACGCTTTCCCCCTAGAGCTCCAGTTCCTCAGGCCTTAAGGACAAGCACACTTTTGCAACTCCTGCTCCCAAGCATGCACGCATTGAGGCCAAACTTCACTTTCCTCCAACCCCAGTCAAGTGGTTTCAAAGCCTGAGGACTTGGTGCTTGCCAGAAGCTCACTGAGCAGCTGCCCCAAAGAGCCTAGGTGGGACTTAGGGCCCAGCAGGTACCAGATCCCATGGAAAGTTTTCCATGACAGCCAGGGCCCGCTCAGACAGGCCGATTCCTACCAGCTGAAGTTGCAGAGGCTGCCCTTGTACTGGATGGGAGAGCAGAGACGACTGGGAGCAGCATAAATAATACCAGCGGTACAGGAGGGTGACATATGAATTAAAACAATGTTCTGATTTATTAAGAGGTGAAATAATAAGTAATCTCTGGATCTTTCACTCGCAGCCCATGCCAGCACTTCACATCTTCTCGTGTCCGCACAGCAGGCTTATCTGCGAGACAGAACTTTTTTGAAGTCTCGGATAGTCTTGGCCATCAGGGGGGGCACTTCTGCAACAGAGAAAGAAACAAACAAATGAAACCAAAAAAAAGAGAAAACCGCAAAAAGCCACGAATGAAAGTAGCAGCGACAGCCTGGGAGAGCAGAAAGCAAGTCAAAGCTGCAGCTCTGGCAAAGCAGGTGCAAGGCAGGAGTAAGTGTGGGCTCTCTGATCATGGCCTCTCATATCTGCAGAAGAGTGGGGAGAGGCCACCAACAGCAACCCT
The DNA here is from genome assembly GCA_033459285.1 of Clamator glandarius. Classification (NCBI taxonomy): domain Eukaryota; kingdom Metazoa; phylum Chordata; class Aves; order Cuculiformes; family Cuculidae; genus Clamator; species Clamator glandarius. The sequence goes on along the minus strand of JAUNZM010000912.1, from coordinate 520,175 downwards.
CCTGCATCGCCTGGCTTGTTCTCAGAGCAAAAGCAGCAGTTTTGTACACTTGTAAAAGAGGAGCTCTAGGAGAGCACACGGATGTTGGGTAGTTTGTACTTACTCTTTGCTGGTGGTCTCCTGCGGCTCTGGGAGGAGAAGGTGCTCCTTGGATTGAGGACAGAATGGGTGCTGCTGGTGCGGGGCCCACCACAGGACTGCTTCTCACTCCTGCCAGTGCGGCTGTGGCCAGAAGGGCACGGGAGTGGCTGTATTCTGCAAGAGAGACGGGATGGGCATTTCAGTCAAGGAGGTGCTGTGCTCTGACGCAGTTCAACAGACACGAGGCACCTTTGTTAACCTCAGCAGGGAACAAGCAGCGACCAGGATCTCCTGACTTCCCAGCTAGAAAGAAGCCAGGACAGTTGCAAGTTTGACTGCAAAAGGACCCACCAGACACACAGCATCCTCTCCTGGCAGGACACAGAGCTTCAAGGGGATGCTGGAAGGAGCCTACAGGAAGAGGCCCTGAACAGCAAGTGGTGCTGAGAAACACTTACGTGGTCTTCTCTGGCAGCAGAGGTCCTCCGCTTCCAAAGGGATCTTGTCTCCTTGGCACGTCCTGGGAGGGCTTTGAGGCAGAGTTCACAAGGGCCGCTCTGGCCGCGTTACCTGTCGGAGGCCAGAGGGAAACATGGTTTAGGCCCAGCTCACAGGATGACATTGCTCCATCTGATACCGCCCCTCTGGGATGCATCTCTCCAGTCCCGGCTCCTGCTTTTGAGATAGCTACGGAGAAGCAAGATGCACAAAGTCTCGATCCTGCACCTTCCTTGCCAAGGAAAACGCTTCTTCCCCTGAAATGCAGGGGAGAAACAGCAGTGCCACAGGCCACCACAGTGGGGAAGGAGAAAGGAACCGTGGGTGCAACAGCTTTAGCGGGTTGTCAGGCACCAATACCCCCAAGTGAAGAAGTGCCAGAGTATCCGGCAAGGTGTCTCTCATACTGGTTAGCTTGCCTTGTGATTAGGGGCAGCTAAGTGTTCAGATGCTCCACGCCAGATGCTGCTGGACAGCGTACAAAGAAGTGACCCAGACTTCGGTAGATCTGCATGGGAAGGTGACTTGAAGACAGCTGAGGAAAGGCACTTACATGCAAGATCGTCAGAGATGGCTCCAACGCCCTGCTGAGACAGGGCCATCATGCCTGGGACACTGGCAGTTTTAGAGCCAGAATACACTCGCATTTTTGAGTACGTCCTGACGCCTGTAAATCCTGCTTCGCTGTCTTCATCTGGCAAGGACTCTGCTGTAAAGAAAAAGACTTGGACTAAGGAGGGAACGGGAAAATGGAGAGCCCACCCTGCTGAATAGCACAGGAGAGACAGATGGGAGTCACTCAGAAGGGATGTAAAGGGCCAAACCTTCCCAATGAGAGCTGCAACCTAATTCCAGAAGGGTTAAGACCAAAGCCCCAGCCTCCAACAGGGTCCACAAAGGATCTCCCTCATTTCTGCTAGAGCACGTGGGAAAGCAGCCCCCTTTTATCTGGCACCAGGGCTCTGGCCATCGGAGGCAGAACATCACAGCCCAACAGAAAGACGTGATCACAGCCCACTCCCTCCAACAAACAGTGGCTGGCCCATTGCTGACCTCTTTTCCTGCCCCACATACCTTTCCTTTTTCTCTGGGAGCAGGCAGCAGTCCCAGCTGAAGGAAGAGAGCAATCATCTGCCTGGATCAGGGGCAGTGGGATCTCTGGTAACTCTGGTACTGCATGAAAAAGGATCTGGAACAAAAGGATGGACATGGATGAGAATGCAGGGGAATCTTCCATCCTGCCAGCATACAAATGGCCCCGAAGTGCATTTTGTTTGACATTCAGAATCAGCCACTCAATGCTGATCAGCTTGCTACAGGGAACACCCTCCAGGGAGGTCTGCACTTTGGCCTTGTCTCTGTGGCTCAGTCTCACCTGTCAAGACAACAAAGCCAGACTCTGGATCTGAATCACTCTGCACTGTCCCAGAAGAGCCATCCACACCTCCTGTACATGCTCCAGCAGCCATGCACGTGCTCCCGGAGCACTTCCCCTATTAGGAGGTGCTGAGAGTGTTGGGCTAGTTTAGGCTGGAAAGTAGAAGGCGCCAAGGAGTCCCATCCCAGGAGGTGTTCAAAGCCAGCTTGAATGAGGCTTTGAGCAACCTCATCTAGTGGAAAGTATTCCAGCCAATGGCAGGCGGGTTGGGACAAGGTGATCATTAAGGTCCTTTACAACTCAATATGTTCTATGATTCTGTGACCTTTGACATACGGGGTTCAGCACTAGGGGCCTCTGGCAAGAACCCAAGTCAGACAAATAATGCAAAGAACTGGAGAAAATCCACATGAGAAAGCTGGCAGAAAGATTCCCTTCATCTCCAACTTTCATTGACCTGTGCTGTCTCTTCTTCTCCACCCTGCCTCCTGCAAAATCCCCTCCACTGTGGGGGAGGAGACGGAAACTTTACCAGCTGAGGGAAATAAAGAACTTTGATGTGAGGCACTTATTAGACTGGATGGCAAGGCTGGATTTTCAAAGGCTGCTAAGATTAGAAAACCCCTTTTGGAAGAACAAAGCTGACACCTTAGTCCCTCTTGGTATAGGAACCCTGGCCCCCATGTGGCAATGACCATGTACAGAACCGTTGCTTCTTTGTCAAGCTTTCACCAAAGAAGGTCTGTCTTCTGGAATAGGCTGCACCATAACACCAGTTCTCCCCTTTCTCCCTGCGTTCTGGAGACCAGCAGGTTGAGTTAACAAAAGTGCAATACCCCTGGAGACCAAAAAGGTCTGTTTTAGAGAAGCACACCTACTTGAAAGGAGAGGCGTGGCTCTCTTGCTCGCAGGTGGAAGTGCACTGCGTATTAGGCTGCCTTTTACATTGACTCACATGGCAAGATTTATCCACACCCAACCAGTGTATGATGTCCAATCTGCTTCCCTAGGAGTCTGTAGCTGAAGGGATTCTCTTTTACTTTCCCTGTCATTTTTAAAGAAGCACTTTCCCCATCCCTGTTCCACACTAACCAAACAAAGCCCTGCCTGCAGCACAGGGCACGTGGAAGAGATAGTGTCTCCCAGCATGAACCCAGAATCACGGGTCTAGACAGCAATGGGACATATCCAGGGGGAAAACTGAGAAGCCCTGGAGGGCACAGGACTGAGAGGAGCAGACCTCAACTTCCTTCTTCCCCCTCAGACCTCCAAAACTCTACTCGTTTTGGATTAGGAGGCTCTGGTTTTTAATCATCTACCTTTTCCTCCCTTGATTGCTGGTGGCGTGGGCTTTTCTGGTCTGAGCTTGAGCCGTTAATGCTGTCTCTGGATGCATGGTGTCTGCTGCGTCCTTGGCCTTTCTCCCCAGCTGCCACAGAGGATCTGTCCTTTTTCTTCTTCTTTTTCTGGGGCTGGTCATAGGAGAGGTACCACTCAAAGGGCATTGTAGGTTCTTCAAATTCCTCCTCCTCTTCCTTTTCCTCAAAATGTGAGGAAAAGTCCCACATGCTTTTGTCCATGTCGGAGACTCGGCACTTCCCCAGCATGGATTTTAAGCCTAGCGATCACGAGCAAGCACTTTGACTGTTGTATCTCAGTCAGCTGGGAAGCTTTTGGGAGACCCGAGGATAACCAACTGTCCTCCACAACTTCACCCTTGCTCTGACGTGCTCCTTCCTTGAGCCTGGCAACTGTGGAACCTCAGGAACTTCATCACAATCGGGGATGTGCCACGAGGCTGTGGCAGGTATCCACGGTAACTGGCCCCTGCCACAGAAAGCAGCAATTCTGTGGCAAATGAGCACAATCAAATAAATAATGTTCAGAGTCCTTTCTGAAGTTTTATAAGCCAGACACTGAGGGAAGGGAGCTTCCTGAGTGCTCCTGAAGACTGAAGGGGGAATCCCTATTACCCCTACAGAGCCTCCGCTCTGTCTGTGCTGCTGAAAGCCTCCGTCTTCTCACCTGTCGTCTGTGCTGAAAAGGCACTCGATCCCTTCCACAACCACTGCCTCTCATTCCACTATTTCCCTTCCCCACAGCCCGTTAAAAATGTTGGTTTCCTCCACACTGAGCCTGCAAAGGATGACCCTTCCAGCACGTCCATCTGCTCCACAGGCCAGGGAGGGAAGAGGAGCCCTCCCTGACTTGCATCCCAGCGAGGGGCTGCAGGTGAAGGGGTCAGACTTGCTCCTCTGCCTCCCAGGTGCCCTGGGACGAGGCTTTCACCAGAGTCTGTTGACTTGGTTAGTTACAACAGCAGAGATCTGACAGCACTGCTGCCGCTCACATCACTTCTCACAGCCCAGCTCTAGGCACACAGCAGCCCCGCCAGCGTTCCCATTACTAGAGCCCCTCTACGGCCCAGCCCGTGCTCACCCCTGATGTGCTGGTTGCCAAACCAAGGGCCATCCCTCATGCACGAAATCTTCTGAAAGCACTGTGCCCATGCTCAAACCAGCACTGGTGCCATAAGCTATTCCTGTCACCCCCAATTCCATGGGTTTCCATGAGAGGAACAAAGAATTTTCCACTTTTCCTTCCTGTTGAAGGGAAGAAGCTCCGTTCAGCAATCTGAGACATGCTATTCCTTTCAGAGAGAAAGTGCTCTCCGACTGCAAGAGACAGGATCCTTCAGCTTCAAGAGAAGCACAGGACAGTTTCTGTTCATCACAAACCACTGCCTCGTCTCTGTTACACTCAGGACTTGGTTGCCATGCCCGGAGGTTTAGGTCTTCTTGTTTGTTTTACAAGAGTGAAATACTGACGTCAACCCAGTCAGGGTGTTTCGCCACTCTTGGGCCGGGATGCCGAGGGGGTGCAGCAGTGCTCACCCAGCAGCTAAGGAGGTCTTCAAGCCCTGGGTCTCTGACACTCCAGGTTCCTGGGAGCACAGTGTCTCCCCAGGGATTCTTGGGGTCTGGGCTAGATAACGTGCTCTAGCACCTGCCACAGGTGATGGGAGAGAAGAAAAAGGAGCCTATTGATCCCAAAATCCCAAAGTCCTCTCCGTTTTCCGAACTGCTGTTCCGTTGCCAGCACTGCTGCTCAACAAGCCCACTGGCAATGGAGGCCATCAAACCACCCTCGAAGGCCAGAAACATTGCCCAAGCACAACAGCCTGGGCTTGCAGAGGCTGGGAATCGAGCAAGCCCTTTCTGCCCAGCCTTTGTGCTTCGGGCCAGGAACCCTCCAGCCTTCCCTGCTGAGGGCAGGTGCCAGTTCTCCTGGTTTGGGGGTTTTAGTGTCTGTGTAAAGGGAAGAGGAAAGAAGGGGAATGGTTGGCATAGCTCCCAGTACTAGGGGGACCCACTCAGCATGGAGCAAAAGCACTTGGCCATCATGGGTGCCATTTCTTTAACAGAGACGGAAAAACAAATCAAACAACTCCCCACATGAGAGGAGCAGTCGTAGCCTGGGAGAGCAGAGAGCAAGTCAAAGCTGCAGCCCTGGCAAAGCAGATTCAAAGCGGGCATAAGCGTGGGCTCTCTGATCATAGCCTGTCATATTTCCAGGAGATGGACCGAGGAGAGCCCACTCTGCTTTCTGTGCTGCAACAACACTGATCTGTGGTGAAAGGAGAGCTTCACGACAAAGCTATTGTCCCAAAGAGCTGCCCGGATACAGAAGGCCAGCAGGAGGGGAAAGCAGGGTTTCTGCCTCTCCAGTGCCACAAGGAGAGGCTTACAGAGTCAGTGCTGAGCAGGCAGATGCATCAGATGTTTCCCTGTGCTGCTTCTTGTGCAAGGAGTTTGAAGAGCCTTTACCACCCTCACCTTCAAGAAGGGAGGGAGATCACCAACGTCAATCCTCCTGCATAGCCTGAATTTCTCTAGAGTTTTCCCCATTGTGTTTCAACTACGCTTTGCAGGCCTTTTTTAGCAAGACAGGCCTCTTGGGTGTTAAACAGTCATATTGATGACATTGCACGTTACATGGTGCTTTCTTCTGACCACAGATATATTGGAGCTGTCCTTTAACAGAGATGAAATGAAGGTCAAAGATCCTTTTGTCTGAATGCTAGCTTGCCTTTTTTGTCTGCAATATTTTTAGGTGCACTGAACTTTGCACAAACACAATAGCTGTACTATTTCATCCCAAATTAAAGTTTTGCATTGTAGTGTATGTTTTCATTCTGGAAATTCTTGCCTATTCCTCTGTCATCCTAGATGGAGAAGTTTCTTTTTCCTATTTAAAAAAAAATAAAAATCTTTTGAATGATTCATTGAAGTGCTCCGAAGTATCTAATCTGAATTTGTTACTGGTTCATTTTGAAGCAAATCTAGTAGTCTTGTTTTACAGAGAAGTAATCTTGCTTTATAACCCACTGAAGTTTTTTAAGTGTAGACTATGAATCTGATGCTGTGAGCTGGCAGTAGCATAAACAGATATTACGTATTGGCTCACAAAGTCACCAGGAAGCATAAGGTTCTTATTAGGAAACTGCCAAGGGAAAGACTTGCACACGATACCACTCAGGTGGGAGAAATTCCAAGAAAGTGGGGAAGCTTCTTGATTTTTTTCTTTTAGTTGTTGCTCACACTGAGTAAGAGTGACTTCTCATAAAGTATGTTACGATCCTGTTAAAGTGAGACATGCACTGAAGATTCAATATGCAAAATTCATGCAGAAAAGTGATCCGAAGCTTCTGCTGAAATTGCAGCTGAATTTGGGCTGCCAGACGGGAGCTTATGTTCAGACATATGAGGGATGTAATCACAAGATATAGGGTGGAACTGATTTAGAACTACTAGAAATTGCTTGCATTAGAGAAGTTGTGAAAACTAAGCAGAAATCTGTATTGTGAATAAGAAATCTTTTTCTTCTGTCAGCTTCTGGATCCAAAGGTTGAAAAGAAGGTAAATATTCCAAATTTACCTCATCAGAGAAGAAGGAATAAGGAATTGCAGGCCTACCCCCTTGCAAAATATAGCTTTAGTAGTACCGTGTTAGTTAGTGTCTGAATGTCTGTGTGTACATAGACGATTATATTTCTAAGGAAATAGGTATTGACTACTGTATATCTTTCAGTATATTGGGAGGTTTATAAATGAAAAAGCTTGAAAGACCGTGGAAGGAGAAAACTTCCATTTCCTTCTTGTCCAAGCATCATGATGCAGTGGTTCAATTATGGACAAGTGTTAATAAAAATAAGGGAGAGAAAGTATAGGTATCTGTCACAGAACGGTTGGAGTTGGAAGGGACCTCTGGAGATTATTCAGTCTGACCTCCCTGCTAAAGCAGGGTCACCTACAGCAGGTTGCATAGGAGTGCATCCAGACAGCTTTTGAGTATCTCCAGAGGAGGAGACTCCACAACCTTTTTGGGCAGCCTGTTCCAGTGCTCCATGACCCACATTGGAAAAGTTTATCCTCACGTTCATGTGGAACTTCCTATGTTCAACTTTGTTCGTCTTGCCCCTTGTCCTGTTACTGGGCACCGCTGAAAAGTGTCTGGCCCCATCCTCTTGACATCCACCTTTTAGATATTTATAAATGTTTATAAACGCCTGTCTTTTCGATATTTATAAACACTGATAAGATCCTGCCCTTAGCTGTCTCCTCTCCAGGCTAAACAGACCCAGGTCTCTCAACCTTTCCTCAGAACAGAGTACTATTGGTGTAGCCCATGCCCATCTTTGCTCTCACGGCAGACATCGTGCCCCCTAAATTATTGTATAGAGTGTTTGTGTGGAGCCCCCTCCTGGTGTATTTGTTTTCACAAGCAATAGCAATTGAACGTACTCACCCCATAACTGCTTTCTTCACAGAAAAGCACTTTGAGTGAAAGAGCATCACAGAGGCTGGAAAGTCATTCCTTTTCCCATGTACATTCCTTCTCCTGATGTGCTTTATTGGGATAAGAAAGAGCAAAGGGTACAGCACTATTTAGTTCCTGTGCAAAGTAAAAATGACGATCAACAAATTACGTTCAGTGAACTGGCAAGGATGTTTGGCATCTTATATAGCTACACCTCATATGGAGCTGCAAAGATGTAAGCTGTAAGTGAGAAATTACTTTACTTTTCTCATTTCTTTTATGAACAATAATATCTTTGTTGAAGTCTCACTGACTAAGAAGACTGCAGGTACTGCGAGGTAAGAGAAATCCCTGCTTTTTATGAGGGCTGTGGGACATTCCAGGCAGGGGTGTTTTGAGTAGATGTGGCTTACAGAAAACAAATAATTCTGAAATGAAAGTTGAACTTTTTAATTAAACCAGATGTGTTGATAAGTCTTGGTTAGTTTATGAAAAATGCGTATTGTGGCACAGAAGAAACGAGATGCCAGTATTTAAGGGCTTAAGTTTTGCTTTCTTCAGAGCTTTTAAAAGCTTTCGCTTCTCAGAGGGAAGGACTGCCTGAAGACAGAACAGGGTCAAGGAGAACAGATGCAAATTCCACAATTTTGAAGTGGAGGCTGCTGCACTGGCTGCCATATGCTGCCCAAGGGATTTCAGGAAAAATTTGAGGGGCTGCTGGTGCCTAGAAACTTCAGATGGATGGGTCCTGTGTGTGTGTGAAGCTCTGCCTCATGTGTACAAGAAATGCATGGGAACTACAGGAGAGTTAACTTGAGGACACACATTAACTGTGGTGCCGTATGGACAGGCCAGAGGATGTGTTCATGGCTGCGGCTGGATGAGAGTGGTTCTTGCTCTTCACAGGTGCCACTATAGTGGTGCAGCAAGAAACCTGGAATCTAAAACAGATTTCAAGTGTAGAATCATGGAAACATAGAATCGTTAATGTTAGAAAAGGTCTGTAATATCATCCCGTCCAACCATCAGCCCACCACCACCATGCTTACTAAACCACGTCACAGAGTGCCATGTCTACGTGTTTTTTTTAGCATCTCGACGGAAGGAGAGCCCACCACCTCCTGGGCAGCCTGTTCCAATGCTTCACCACTATTTTAGTAAAGACAATTTTCTCTAATATGCAACCTAAACTCCTTCGAGCACAACTTGAGGCCATTCCCTTTCTTTCCATCGCTCGATACTTGGGAGAAGGGATCAGCACCCACCTCACTACAACCTCCTTTCAGGGAACTGTAGAGAGCATTAAGGTCTCCCCTAAGCCTCCTCTGCTCCAGGCTAAGCAGACCCAGATTCCTCAGCCACTCCTCATAACCCGTGTGCTCCTGCCCCTTCACCAACTATGTTGCCTTCTCTGGACACGCTCCAGCTCCTCGGTGTCTTTCTTGTAGTGAGGAGCCCAAAACTGAACATAGCATTCAGGGTGTGGCCTCACCAGGTCTGAGTACAGGAGCACAATCCCTTCCCTGCTCCTGCTGACCACACTACATCTGACAGAAGACAGGATTCTGGCAGCCTTCTTGGCCACCAGTGCACTGTGCTGGCTCACGTTCAGCTGCCTGTGGATCAGCACAAGTTTAGACGGGTCCTGTGCCTTGCTCTGAGCTCTGCATGTGTGCACTGCTGGCAGCCACTGCCTTTTAGCTCCACAGTCTTGTCAGAGCATGAACTTGGTACCTCCTGTGCATACAGGGCTTCAGCTGGCCACATGCTTTAGGGAGCTGGTAAATACCAACAGTACTGGGGATGTATCACGCTCTGGTGTGAGGTATGGGTCAGGGATTTGCTTCACCTGGGCTTTTGTTAAAGCAGCTACCAACTGAGATGTGATGTGTCTTTGCAGGCAAGAATGAGAAAGCAGCCCTAGCTTTGGCATAGGAGGCCGTGGGCAGGGGTGAGGTGTGGGTGTGGAACGGGAAATAACAGAGGGATCATCCAATGTCCTGATTTGGAAGGGACCTACAAGGATCATCGGGTTCAACTCCTGTCCCCAGCATTCACACTGAAGGAAGAAATGGTTTGTTATAAGCTGCTACCTATTCTATATTTGACTATTATCTATAGATTTTGTAATTCTAGAACGAAAATGTAGGATTAGCTTGAATAAAAACTTTAAGCTAGCCTGTTCCTGGATACTTTTGCTTAAGTAAGGACTTTTAGCAAGGTTGTGGTTAGAAAACACAAGGAAGAATGTGACTGTATCTAATTAAGCCAGATAACAGGGACTAGCACAATGATAAACGGAGAAGAATCAGCTAAGACTGGATGCAGCCTTGAACGGGGCGCAAGGAGTCTAAAAGCATGTGCAAGAAGGGGAGTTCAAATGCTTAACTGTGAGGGACACGTATGGCCTTCATCCAGAGACCCATGAAGAAGGTGCTCAGAGGGCAGAGCGCATGCACCAAGGGGAGGAAACTTACGTAACTAAATTCCAAGGACTGATTATAATAGACAAGCCTATTGCAGGAAAGATAATGAATATGTAAAGTGTTTCCTGCAATCTACATGAATATGTATATTTAACCAGTACAAAACCCATGTAACCAGCCTAGATAACGGCACACAGATTAGGTGGAGCCATCCCCTGTGTGCCTGATGTCGCATTGAAGGATACTTAATAATCAAATTGGCATTGATTATTGAGCCTGGCTTTTCACAGCACCAGATCATAGAATCATACAATGTCCTCAGTTGGAATGGACCCACGAGGATCAGCGGGTTCAACTTGTGTCCCTGCGCAGGACAACCCCGGCATTCATCCTGTGTGTTTGAAGGCGTTGTCAAAATGCTTCTTTAACCTTGTCAGGCTTGGCACTGTGACTGCTTCCCTGGGGAGTCTGTTCTAGTGCCCCACCACCCCCTGAGCGAAGGACCTTTTCTCAATATCCAAGCTAAACCTTGGGTCCAGAGAGGGCTACAAGGATGATCAGAGGGCTGGAGCACCTCCCATATGAGGACAGGCTGAGAGAGTTGGGGTTGTTCAGCCGGGAGAAGAAAGGCTCCGAGGAGACCTTCTAACAACCTTCCAGTACCTGAAAGGGGCTACACGAAAGCTGGGGAGGGACTGTTCACAAAGTGAATGATGGGATGAGGGGGAACGGGTATAAACTGGAGAGGGCAGATTTGGACTAGACACAAGGAAGAATTTCTTCATGATGAGGGTGGCGAGGCGCTGTCCCGGGAAAGCTGCATATGCCTGGAAGCGTCTGAGGCCAGGTTGGATGGGGCCTTGCACAGCCTGATCGAGCGGGACACGTCCCTGCCCATGGCAGAGGGGCTGGAACCGGATGGGCTTTTAGGTGCCTTCCAAACCAAACCATTCCATGAGCCTCGGGTCCCGGCACTGGTCACCAGAGAGAAGCCATGAGTGCCTGCTCCTCCTCCTCCCCGTGTGAGGAGCCAGTGACAGCCATGAGGCCTCCCCTCAGCCTCCTCCAGACTGAACAGAGCCAGTGACTTCAGCTACTCGTGCTACGGCTTCCCCTTCAAACCCTTCACCGCCTTTGGGGCCGGGCGGGCGCTACGCTCCCCGCAAGCCTCTCCCCATCGCGCCGGGGAACCTGGGCGAGGACCAGGGCTCCCGGCGGCTCCCGGTGCTGCGGGGGAGCGAGGGGGCGCGGCCGCGGGGTCGGACTACAACTCCCAGCGTCCCCCCTGCTCGCGCGCACACGTGACCCTGCGCTCGGAGCCCGCGGGAAATTACACTTCCTAGATAGTATTGTATTTAAAAAGAAGAAAGGGAATGGGGAGAAGAGAGCTGGCTTTAGAAAAGTGAGGAAGAAGCCCTAATTTCTCCTAGGTAAATTTATTGGTTTACTGTTTGAGTGACTATCTTGTACTACATAGTGTTTCTTACAAAGAGAGCACTAAGTATTAAATGATCTTTTCAGAAAATAAAAGTGCAGCTCTTGTTAGAAGGGCCCGTGCTGTACTGTGTAGGAAAGCTTTCAGCCTCTGCTGCCTCTGCCCTGCCCCCTTCTGGCCACACAGCAGCAAGCGGAGAGTCTCTCTCTAACTAAACCAGGTTGCCCCTGAGCAAACTTCCATGCATCTGATACCAAAAGAAAAAAGTGTCTGTTTGCTCACTTCTACCCTGCTTGCAGAAGTAAGGGACGGCAGCCCATAGCAGCAATGCTCTGGGCAATCCCTGCATCCCAATATCCAGCTGCAGTCTTCATCAAGTGGCATTTTGGCAGTGCCCACCCAAGATGTTTCTCAGGCCTCACGCTGATCCCGTTTCCTCAAAGCTCCAGTGAGCCCATCCACAGAGGAAAAGAACAGCCCGAATAAACAGCAGACGGGTGTTCACGAAGGAGGAAAGATGGAAAGAGAGGAAAAGAAAACAGAGAAGAAGAGAGAAGCCAGAAGCACAGAGGAGTTTTCCTAGAGCCCTCCGGGGAGGACTCTTCACGGCAAGCTTTCCTCCAGTTAGTGTCCACAGACAGCTCAACCAGTTTGGGATTTGGCAGTCACAGAAAGCCGGCTGCAGAGCTTCTCGAGAGCTGCCGCCACAAGAAGCATCCACTCACAGCAGCTTTTCCCTCTAGACTGCGATCCTGTGGCAGAACAGATGGCTTGGGACAGGAGAAGCTCTCCCCTCCCCTTTCCCATCTTGCCATAATGCTGAGCACTACAAGAGAGGTGGTTTCACTCCTGACAGCAGTCCAACTAGCTCCATCCACTGCTTGTCCTACCTCTGGCGCAGCTTGCTTTCCAGGAAGATAGAAACCCCAGGTGGAAATCTTCCCCTCGGTAGGTTTTCCCGTGAAAGAGCAACTGCACGGATGTGTCCAGCTCCCCGCTACAGCCCCAGGGAGACCACCTGAGATCACAAACGTGCAACTCTGACCTCCCAAGAGGAGCTCTGCTCCGGGCACCTCCTCATACTTCCACCAAGCCCAGCATTACGGGCTACAATGGCCACCAGACACGCTTTCCCCCTAGAGCTCCAGTTCCTCAGGCCTTAAGGACAAGCACACTTTTGCAACTCCTGCTCCCAAGCATGCACGCATTGAGGCCAAACTTCACTTTCCTCCAACCCCAGTCAAGTGGTTTCAAAGCCTGAGGACTTGGTGCTTGCCAGAAGCTCACTGAGCAGCTGCCCCAAAGAGCCTAGGTGGGACTTAGGGCCCAGCAGGTACCAGATCCCATGGAAAGTTTTCCATGACAGCCAGGGCCCGCTCAGACAGGCCGATTCCTACCAGCTGAAGTTGCAGAGGCTGCCCTTGTACTGGATGGGAGAGCAGAGACGACTGGGAGCAGCATAAATAATACCAGCGGTACAGGAGGGTGACATATGAATTAAAACAATGTTCTGATTTATTAAGAGGTGAAATAATAAGTAATCTCTGGATCTTTCACTCGCAGCCCATGCCAGCACTTCACATCTTCTCGTGTCCGCACAGCAGGCTTATCTGCGAGACAGAACTTTTTTGAAGTCTCGGATAGTCTTGGCCATCAGGGGGGGCACTTCTGCAACAGAGAAAGAAACAAACAAATGAAACCAAAAAAAAGAGAAAACCGCAAAAAGCCACGAATGAAAGTAGCAGCGACAGCCTGGGAGAGCAGAAAGCAAGTCAAAGCTGCAGCTCTGGCAAAGCAGGTGCAAGGCAGGAGTAAGTGTGGGCTCTCTGATCATGGCCTCTCATATCTGCAGAAGAGTGGGGAGAGGCCACCAACAGCAACCCTCCTGCATCGCCTGGCTTGTTCTCAGAGCAAAAGCAGCAGTTTTGTACACTTGTAAAAGAGGAGCTCTAGGAGAGCACACGGATGTTGGGTAGTTTGTACTTACTCTTTGCTGGTGGTCTCCTGCGGCTCTGGGAGGAGAAGGTGCTCCTTGGATTGAGGACAGAATGGGTGCTGCTGGTGCGGGGCCCACCACAGGACTGCTTCTCACTCCTGCCAGTGCGGCTGTGGCCAGAAGGGCACGGGAGTGGCTGTATTCTGCAAGAGAGACGGGATGGGCATTTCAGTCAAGGAGGTGCTGTGCTCTGACGCAGTTCAACAGACACGAGGCACCTTTGTTAACCTCAGCAGGGAACAAGCAGCGACCAGGATCTCCTGACTTCCCAGCTAGAAAGAAGCCAGGACAGTTGCAAGTTTGACTGCAAAAGGACCCACCAGACACACAGCATCCTCTCCTGGCAGGACACAGAGCTTCAAGGGGATGCTGGAAGGAGCCTACAGGAAGAGGCCCTGAACAGCAAGTGGTGCTGAGAAACACTTACGTGGTCTTCTCTGGCAGCAGAGGTCCTCCGCTTCCAAAGGGATCTTGTCTCCTTGGCACGTCCTGGGAGGGCTTTGAGGCAGAGTTCACAAGGGCCGCTCTGGCCGCGTTACCTGTCGGAGGCCAGAGGGAAACATGGTTTAGGCCCAGCTCACAGGATGACATTGCTCCATCTGATACCGCCCCTCTGGGATGCATCTCTCCAGTCCCGGCTCCTGCTTTTGAGATAGCTACGGAGAAGCAAGATGCACAAAGTCTCGATCCTGCACCTTCCTTGCCAAGGAAAACGCTTCTTCCCCTGAAATGCAGGGGAGAAACAGCAGTGCCACAGGCCACCACAGTGGGGAAGGAGAAAGGAACCGCGGGTGCAACAGCTTTAGCGGGTTGTCAGGCACCAATACCCCCAAGTGAAGAAGTGCCAGAGTATCCGGCAAGGTGTCTCTCATACTGGTTAGCTTGCCTTGTGATTAGGGGCAGCTAAGTGTTCAGATGCTCCACGCCAGATGCTGCTGGACAGCGTACAAAGAAGTGACCCAGACTTCGGTAGATCTGCATGGGAAGGTGACTTGAAGACAGCTGAGGAAAGGCACTTACATGCAAGATCGTCAGAGATGGCTCCAACGCCCTGCTGAGACAGGGCCATCACGCCTGGGACACTGGCAGTTTTAGAGCCAGAATACACTCGCATTTTTGAGTATGACCTGACACCTGTAAATCCTGCTTCGCTGTCTTCATCTGGCAAGGACTCTGCTGTAAAGAGAAAGACTTGGACTAAGGAGGGAACGGGAAAATGGAGAGCCCACCCTGCTGAATAGCACAGGAGAGACAGATGGGAGTCACTCAGAAGGGATGTAAAGGGCCAAACCTTCCCAATGAGAGCTGCAACCTAATTCCAGAAGGGTTAAGACCAAAGCCCCAGCCTCCAACAGGGTCAACAAAGGATCTCCCTCATTTCTGCTAGAGCACGTGGGAAAGCAGCCCCCTTTTATCTGGCACCAGGGCTCTGGCCATCGGAGGCAGAACATCACAGCCCAACAGAAAGACGTGATCACAGCCCACTCCCTCCAACAAACAGTGGCTGGCCCATTGCTGACCTCTTTTCCTGCCCCACATACCTTTCCTTTTTCTCTGGGAGCAGGCAGCAGTCCCAGCTGAAGGAAGAGAGCAATCATCTGCCTGGATCAGGGGCAGTGGGATCTCTGGTAACTCTGGTACTGCATGAAAAAGGATCTGGAACAAAAGGATGGACATGGATGAGAATGCAGGGGAATCTTCCATCCTGCCAGCATACAAATGGCCCCGAAGTGCATTTTGTTTGACATTCAGAATCAGCCACTCAATGCTGATCAGCTTGCTACAGGGAACACCCTCCAGGGAGGTCTGCACTTTGGCCTTGTCTCTGTGGCTCAGTCTCACCTGTCAAGACAACAAAGCCAGACTCTGGATCTGAATCACTCTGCACTGTCCCAGAAGAGCCATCCACACCTCCTGTACATGCTCCAGCAGCCATGCACGTGCTCCCGGAGCACTTCCCCTATTAGGAGGTGCTGAGAGTGTTGGGCTAGTTTAGGCTGGAAAGTAGAAGGCGCCAAGGAGTCCCATCCCAGGAGGTGTTCAAAGCCAGCTTGAATGAGGCTTTGAGCAACATCATCTAGTGGAAAGTATTCCAGCCAATGGCAGGCGGGTTGGAACAAGGTGATCATTAAGGTCCTTTACAACTCAATATGTTCTATGATTCTGTGACCTTTGACATACGGGGTTCAGCACTAGAGGCCTCTGGCAAGAACCCAAGTCAGACAAATAATGCAAAGAACTGGAGAAAATCCACATGAGAAAGCTGGCAGAAAGATTGCCTTCATCTCCAACTTTCATTGACCTGTGCTGTCTCTTCTTCTCCACCCTGCCTCCTGCAAAATCCCCTCCACTGTGGGGGAGGAGAGGGAAACTTTACCAGCTGAGGGAAATAAAGAACTTTGATGTGAGGCACTTATTAGACTGGATGGCTAGGCTGGATTTTCAAAGGCTGCTATGATTAGAAAACCCCTTTTGGAAGAACAAAGCTGACACCTTAGTCCCTCTTGGTGTAGGAACCCTGGCCCCCATGTGGCAATGACCATGTACAGAACCGTTGCTTCTTTGTCAAGCTTTCACCAAAGAAGGTCTGTCTTCTGGAATAGGCTGCACCATAACACCAGTTCTCCCCTTTCTCCCTGCGTTCTGGAGACCAGCAGGTTGAGTTAACAAAAGTGCAATACCCCTGGAGACCAAAAAAGGTCTGTTTTAGAGAAGCACACCTACTTGAAAGGAGAGGCGTGGCTCTCTTGCTCGCAGGTGGAAGTGCACTGTGTATTAGGCTGCCTTTTACATTGACTCACATGGCAAGATTTATCCACACCCAACCAGTGTATGATGTCCAATCTGCTTCCCTAGGAGTCTGTAGCTGAAGGGATTCTCTTTTACTTTCCCTGTCATTTTTAAAAAAGCACTTTCCCCATCCCTGTTCCACTCTAACCAAACAAAGCCCTGCCTGCAGCACAGGGCACGTGGAAGAGATAGTGTCTCCCAGCATGAACCCAGAATCACGGGTCTAGGCAGCAGTGGGACATATCCAGGGGGAAAACTGAGAAGCCCTGGAGGGCACAGGACTGAGAGGAGCAGACCTCAACTTCCTTCTTCCCCCTCAGACCTCCAAAACTCTACTCGTTTTGGATTAGGAGGCTCTGGTTTTTAATCCTCTACCTTTTCCTCCCTTGATTGCTGGTGGCGTGGGCTTTTCTGGTCTGAGCTTGAGCCGTTAATGCTGTCTCTGGATGCATGGTGTCTGCTGCGTCCTTGGCCTTTCTCCCCAGCTGCCACAGAGGATCTGTCCTTTTTCTTCTTCTTTTTCTGGGGCTGGTCATAGGAGAGGTACCACTCAAAGGGCATTGTAGGTTCTTCAAATTCTTCCTCCTCTTCCTTTTCCTCAAAATGTGAGGAAAAGTCCCACAAGCTTTGGTCCATGTCGGAGACTCGGCACTTCCCCAGCATGGATTTTAAGCCTAGCGATCACGAGCAAGCACTTTGACTGTTGTATCTCAGTCAATTGGGAAGCTTTTGGGAGACCCGAGGATAACCAACTGTCCTCCACAACTTCACCCTTGCTCTGACGTGCTCCTTCCTTGAGCCTGGCAACTGTGGAACCTCAGGAACTTCATCACAATCGGGGATGTGCCACGAGGCTGTGGCAGGTATCCACGGTAACTGGCCCCTGCCACAGAAAGCAGCAATTCTGTGGCAAATGAGCACAATCAAATAAATAATGTTCAGAGTCCTTTCTGAAGCTTTATAAGCCAGACACTGAGGGAAGGGAGCTTCCTGAGTGCTCCTGAAGACTGAAGGGGGAATCCCTATTACCCCTACAGAGCCTCCGCTCTGTCTGTGCTGCTGAAAGCCTCCGTCTTCTCACCTGTCGTCTGTGCTGAAAAGGCACTCGATCCCTTCCACAACCACTGCCTCTCATTCCACTATTTCCCTTCCCCACAGCCCGTTAAAAATGTTGGTTTCCTCCACACTGAGCCTGCAAAGGATGACCCTTCCAGCACGTCCATCTGCTCCACAGGCCAGGGAGGGAAGAGGAGCCCTCCCTGACTTGCATCCCAGCGAGGGGCTGCAGGTGAAGGGGTCAGACTTGCTCCTCTGCCTCCCAGGTGCCCTGGGACGAGGCTTTCACCAGAGTCTGTTGACTTGGTTAGTTACAACAGCAGAGATCTGACAGCACTGCTGCCGCTCACATCACTTCTCACAGCCCAGCTCTAGGCACACAGCAGCCCCGCCAGCGTTCCCATTACTAGAGCCCCTCTACGGCCCAGCCCGTGCTCACCCCTGATGTGCTGGTTGCCAAACCAAGGGCCATCCCTCATGCACGAAATCTTCTGAAAGCACTGTGCCCATGCTCAAACCAGCACTGGTGCCATAAGCTATTCCTGTCACCCCCAATTCCATGGGTTTCCATGAGAGGAACAAAGAATTTTCCACTTTTCCTTCCTGTTGAAGGGAAGAAGCTCCGTTCAGCAATCTGAGACATGCTATTCCTTTCAGAGAGAAAGTGCTCTCCGACTGCAAGAGACAGGATCCTTCAGCTTCAAGAGAAGCACAGGACAGTTTCTGTTCATCACAAACCACTGCCTCGTCTCTGTTACACTCAGGACTTGGTTGCCATGCCCGGAGGTTTAAGTCTTCTTGTTTGTTTTACAAGAGTGAAATACTGACGTCAACCCAGTCAGGGTGTTTCGCCACTCTTGGGCCGGGATGCCGAGGGGGTGCAGCAGTGCTCACCCAGCAGCTAAGGAGGTCTTCAAGCCCTGGGTCTCTGACACTCCAGGTTCCTGGGAGCACAGTGTCTCCCCAGGGATTCTTGGGGTCTGGGCTAGATAACGTGCTCTAGCACCTGCCACAGGTGATGGGAGAGAAGAAAAAGGAGCCTATTGATCCCAAAATCCCAAAGTCCTCTCCGTTTTCCGAACTGCTGTTCCGTTGCCAGCACTGCTGCTCAACAAGCCCACTGGCAATGGAGGCCATCAAACCACCCTCGAAGGCCAGAAACATTGCCCAAGCACAACAGCCTGGGCTTGCAGAGGCTGGGAATCGAGCAAGCCCTTTCTGCCCAGCCTTTGTGCTTCGGGCCAGGAACCCTCCAGCCTTCCCTGCTGAGGGCAGGTGCCAGTTCTCCTGGTTTGGGGGTTTTAGTGTCTGTGTAAAGGGAAGAGGAAAGAAGGGGAATGGTTGGCATAGCTCCCAGTACTAGGGGGACCCACTCAGCATGGAGCAAAAGCACTTGGCCATCATGGGTGCCATTTCTTTAACAGAGACGGAAAAACAAATCAAACAACTCCCCACATGAGAGGAGCAGTCGTAGCCTGGGAGAGCAGAGAGCAAGTCAAAGCTGCAGCCCTGGCAAAGCAGATTCAAAGCGGGCATAAGCGTGGGCTCTCTGATCATAGCCTGTCATATTTCCAGGAGATGGACCGAGGAGAGCCCACTCTGCTTTCTGTGCTGCAACAACACTGATCTGTGGTGAAAGGAGAGCTTCACGACAAAGCTATTGTCCCAAAGAGCTGCCCGGATACAGAAGGCCAGCAGGAGGGGAAAGCAGGGTTTCTGCCTCTCCAGTGCCACAAGGAGAGGCTTACAGAGTCAGTGCTGAGCAGGCAGATGCATCAGATGTTTCCCTGTGCTGCTTCTTGTGCAAGGAGTTTGAAGAGCCTTTACCACCCTCACCTTCAAGAAGGGAGGGAGATCACCAACGTCAATCCTCCTGCATAGCCTGAATTTCTCTAGAGTTTTCCCCATTGTGTTTCAACTACGCTTTGCAGGCCTTTTTTAGCAAGACAGGCCTCTTGGGTGTTAAACAGTCATATTGATGACATTGCACGTTACATGGTGCTTTCTTCTGACCACAGATATATTGGAGCTGTCCTTTAACAGAGATGAAATGAAGGTCAAAGATCCTTTTGTCTGAATGCTAGCTTGCCTTTTTTGTCTGCAATATTTTTAGGTGCACTGAACTTTGCACAAACACAATAGCTGTACTATTTCATCCCAAATTAAAGTTTTGCATTGTAGTGTATGTTTTCATTCTGGAAATTCTTGCCTATTCCTCTGTCATCCTAGATGGAGAAGTTTCTTTTTCCTATTTAAAAAAAAATAAAAATCTTTTGAATGATTCATTGAAGTGCTCCGAAGTATCTAATCTGAATTTGTTACTGGTTCATTTTGAAGCAAATCTAGTAGTCTTGTTTTACAGAGAAGTAATCTTGCTTTATAACCCACTGAAGTTTTTTAAGTGTAGACTATGAATCTGATGCTGTGAGCTGGCAGTAGCATAAACAGATATTACGTATTGGCTCACAAAGTCACCAGGAAGCATAAGTTTCTTATTAGGAAACTGCCGAGGGAAAGACTTGCACACGATACCACTCAGGTGGGACATGCACTGAAGATTCAATATGCAAAATTCATGCAGAAAAGTGATCCGAAGCTTCTGCTGAAATTGCAGCTGAATTTGGGCTGCCAGACGGGAGCTTATGTTCAGACATATGAGGGATGTAATCACAAGATATAGGGTGGAACTGATTTAGAACTACTAGAAATTGCTTGCATTAAAGAAGTTGTGAAAACTAAGCAGAAATCTGTATTGTGAATAAGAAATCTTTTTCTTCTGTCAGCTTCTGGATCCAAAGGTTGAAAAGAAGGTAAATATTCCAAACTTACCTCATCGGTGAAGAAGGAATAAGGAATTGCAGGCCTACCCCCTTGCAAAATATAGCTTTAGTAGTACCGTGTTAGTTAGTGTCTGAATGTCTGTGTGTACATAGACGATTATATTTCTAAGGAAATAGGTATTGACTACTGTATATCTTTCAGTATATTGGGAGGTTTATAAATGAAAAAGCTTGAAAGACCGTGGAAGGAGAAAACTTCCATTTCCTTCTTGTCCAAGCATCATGATGCAGTGGTTCAATTATGGACAAGTGTTAATAAAAATAAGGGAGAGAAAGTATAGGTATCTGTCACAGAACGGTTGGAGTTGGAAGGGACCTCTGGAGATTATTCAGTCTGACCTCCCTGCTAAAGCAGGGTCACCTACAGCAGGTTGCATAGGAGTGCATCCAGACAGCTTTTGAGTATCTCCAGAGGAGGAGACTCCACAACCTTTTTGGGCAGCCTGTTCCAGTGCTCCATGACCCACATTGGAAAAGTTTATCCTCACGTTCATGTGGAACTTCCTATGTTCAACTTTGTTCGTCTTGCCCCTTGTCCTGTTACTGGGCACCGCTGAAAAGTGTCTGGCCCCATCCTCTTGACATCCACCTTTTAGATATTTATAAATGTTTATAAACGCCTGTCTTTTCGATATTTATAAACACTGATAAGATCCTGCCCTTAGCTGTCTCCTCTCCAGGCTAAACAGACCCAGGTCTCTCAACCTTTCCTCAGAACAGAGTACTATTGGTGTAGCCCATGCCCATCTTTGCTCTCACGGCAGACATCGTGCCCCCTAAATTATTGTATAGAGTGTTTGTGTGGAGCCCCCTCCTGGTGTATTTGTTTTCACAAGCAATAGCAATTGAACGTACTCACCCCATAACTGCTTTCTTCACAGAAAAGCACTTTGAGTGAAAGAGCATCACAGAGGCTGGAAAGTCATTCCTTTTCCCATGTACATTCCTTCTCCTGATGTGCTTTATTGGGATAAGAAAGAGCAAAGGGTACAGCACTATTTAGTTCCTGTGCAAAGTAAAAATGACGATCAACAAATTACGTTCAGTGAACTGGCAAGGATGTTTGGCATCTTATATAGCTACACCTCATATGGAGCTGCAAAGATGTAAGCTGTAAGTGAGAAATTACTTTACTTTTCTCATTTCTTTTATGAACAATAATATCTTTGTTGAAGTCTCACTGACTAAGAAGACTGCAGGTACTGCGAGGTAAGAGAAATCCCTGCTTTTTATGAGGGCTGTGGGACATTCCAGGCAGGGGTGTTTTGAGTAGATGTGGCTTACAGAAAACAAATAATTCTGAAATGAAAGTTGAACTTTTTAATTAAACCAGATGTGTTGATAAGTCTTGGTTAGTTTATGAAAAATGCGTATTGTGGCACAGAAGAAACGAGATGCCAGTATTTAAGGGCTTAAGTTTTGCGTTCTTCAGAGCTTTTAAAAGCATTTGCTTCTCAGAGGGAAGGACTGCCTGAAGACAGAACAGGGTCAAGGAGAACAGATGCAAATTCCACAATTTTGAAGTAGAGGCTGCTGCGCTGGCTTCCATATGCTGCCCAAGGGATTTCAGCAAAAATTTGAGGGGCTTCCCCTTCAAACCCTTCACCGCCTTTGGGGCCGGGCGGGCGCTACGCTCCCCGCAAGCCTCTCCCCATTGCGCCGGGGAATCTGGGCCAGGACCAGGGCTCCCGGTGGCTCCCGGTGCTGCGGGGGAGCGAGGGGGCGCGGCCGCGGGGTCGGACTACAACTCCCAGCGTCCCCCCTGCTCGCGCGCACACGTGACCCTGTCTCGCAGCGCCTTGGCGTCTCCCGTACCGGCCAGCGGGGGCGTGGCTTCGTGTCGGACTACAACTACCAGAGTACTCCGCGTGCACCCCCTACCCCTTCTTTCCCGTCTCTTCTCGCGCATGCGTATCGTGTCTCTCCGGCCGCTCTCCGCCGTTGTCGCCGTAGGTGGGCGGGTGGGGGGGGGGAAGGGAGCCAGCGAGGGAGCGCGGCGGCGGCGGCGAGGAGGAGGTGGAGGAGGAGGGGGCTGAGAGTTGAGAGTTCAGCTGTCGCTGCTAGCTCGGACTCATGATTCCCATATGCCCGGTGGTGTCGTTCACCTATGGTAAGCGGCGGTGTCGGGGGGGTGAAGTGGGGAACCAAGGGGAAGGTGGGGGGAGAGCAGGGATTTGGGGGAGATGGCGGGGAAAGCTGGGATTTGGGGGGGCGAGGAGTTAGAGAGAGCAAGGATGGGTGGAGCAGGGATTTGGGGGATGCGGGGGGGAGAGCTGGGATTAGGGAGAGAGCAGGGATTGGGAGAGGTGGGGGAGGGAGCAGGGATTGGGGGAGCAGGGTTTGGGAGTGGTCTTGAGAGAGCAGGGATTGCAGAGAGAGTAGTGATAGGGGAGCAGGGGCTGGGGGGAAGAGAGCCGGGAATGGGGGGGGGAGGTGGGTAGCGAGCGGGGATGGGGGCGGAGCAGGCATTAGCGGGAGGAGGGGGGGAAGCAGGGATGGGGAGCAGGCGGGGCTGGGGTGGCCCCTACGGCTCCGTGTCTGACCTGCCGCGCTCTGTCTGTCCGTTGTCCGTCTGTCCCCCTCCTTCCCATCTCCTCCTCCTCCCCGCCATGGCCCCGGCCGCCGCCTCTCGGTCGCCGCCGCAGTGCCCAGCCGGCTGGGAGAAGATGCCAAAATGGCCACCGGCAACTACTTTGGATTCACCCACAGCGGGGCTGCTGCACAATATAGGTAACCGCTCCGCTGCTCGGGTTCGGCTCTGCCTCCCCCCAGGAAGGGCCTGGCCGCATCCCCGCGGCTGTGCGGAGCCGAGCACCGCCGGGGAGGAGGAGCGGCGGCAGCACCGGGTCCCCGGGCCTCTCGGTTAAAATGGCCACTTGCTGTCAACGCCACCGGCAGCACCGCCCGCTGCCCCGCGCCGCCGCCTCCTCCTCCGACCTCGGGGAGGCTTTCCCTCCACTTACGGCGGTGCGGGAGGATGGAATCTGGCTTGACGTAGGTTAGGATTCTGTCAGCCCAACCTATGGAGGACTGAATGGAGAGGGGAAGGGCTGCAGCAACAGAAGGTGCAGGGGGCTTCTTTCTGTTACAGCAGTGCTGTGAGTAATCATAGAATGATTTGGATCAGAAAAGACCTTAAAGCCCTTCTAGTTACGCTCCCCTGCCACGGGCAGGGACGCCTCCCACCGGACCACACTGCTCACGGCCACATCCAACCTGGCTTTGAACACCTCCAGGGATGAGGCAGCCACAGCCTCCCCTGGGCAACCTGTGCCAGGGCCTCACCAACCTCATTGGGAAGAATTTCTTCCAATGTCTAATCTCTATCTTCCCCGTTCCAATTTAAAGCCATTCCCCTGCATTCTATCACTACCTGCCCCTGTAAAAGCCCCTCCCCAGCTTTTGTGTTGGCCTCCTTCAGGAAGGTACTTTCAGGGCCTGGCACCTTTGAAAATTATTTCCTACTGTGATATCCAAGAGCAGGAGCAGGTCTTGTAGTGGAGCTTGGGGACCCATAGATTTTTGTATAGACATGCTGCTGTCTTTGTATCCTTGTGGGTTTTGTGTGTTTGAATTGTGTATCGGAGTGTTAAAAAGTAATTGGTTATCTCACATTTTCTGAAAACAGTTTACTTGATTGGTAAAACTTGAGAACAGAAACGTCTTCACAGTTTTGGCTTGTGTTGCAGTAGCACCTTAAAGTCCATATTTGAATCTACGTTATTTGTATCACAAATCTGTAACAAAGATGTTCCTTAATTCCTAAGTCTTGGTTAATGGGAAAAACAGAATAGTAAAGCAAATACATAGAAGTTATTAACAAGTGAATGCAGGTGTGTGCTACTGTTAACCATCTAATCAAAGCTGCACACCTGATGTAGTTGTAGGAATATACAATTTCATAGGGGTCTTTGAATTACTCACAGTCTTTTTTCTGTTTATTTTTCCTGCAAATGGACATCAAGTACATTAAATTTCATTTAATCCAATGTTTATTAATTAAAGGAGGAGATTAAACTTGGTTCCTCTTCTAGTTGTTTTAAGATTAGATGTTCACAGTATGTTTACATTTTACTTGACAGTTGTATTGAAATTTGAAACTGTTGTCATGGATTATGAAGGAGTTACTAAAATGGATTTTCTTTTTAAAGGAAGCAAATTATCTTTAAGTGAATAATAATCTGAGAGCCATATGTCTGCAGTTTTGAAATGGAGATGAGTTTTTAAAATGCTGATCCCTTCTTTTGTGGAGCTGAGGTGGTCTCTAGACTTATAAACCTGAGCAACTCCTATGATGTTTCTGTTTGAATTGCAGCATGAAAGCATATAGTTGGAATAACACTGGAAGTTAAAAAGTTGTTTTCATGTTTAGTCCCAAATGCATGCTTGAGAAAGTGGAAAAACTTACTGGAATAAGATTTTCCTTTTACAGGTGCAGGATCCTACTTCATTTGCTCTCAGCTAAAGACGCAGTGTCTTACAAATGGTTTATTTACCATGTCTAAAAGTGAAGAGACACAGGAACCTGTGTCAAAGCAGTCCTTTGATAAGAATGGATTTAATATTTTGAGCAGAAAACCTAGGAGTTACTCAAAATATCTAAAAATGGAGCTTACCTTAATGAAGCAGACTTGGCAGGTCCTTAGTAGCTTGTTTACAGAGTGCTATAAAATATATATTCCACTCCAGTACATTTGAGAAAGAGATGATGGTGGCAGAGGAAAATCATAAAATATTTAATATTGCAACAAGTCCTCTAAAATTGTTACTGGCATTTGGAGTAACATTTAGAGTAATAAAATCCTTACATTATTAGAAACCAGGATACCAGGTAAAGAACTGGATGTTCTTCTGCATAGTTAGTACATAGTTGAGCCTCATAAATCTACCAGAGCAAATTTCTAGCCACAGGACTGATGCATAGTTTTTAAAAAGTTGCTCAAAACAGTAAGTTGTTTTAATAAGGCAAATCAGACATTTGAAATTGAATACCTTAGGTTAGTTCTTTGATATATGCTATTTAGAAGTCTTAGTTTAATAGCAGTTAGTAGAAATTTTCATAATAAATATATCGGTCACAATTTAGGCGTTCTCTCTTGGCAAAATGGCTATAAAAATATGATACATTGGCAGAGCTTTAGGCTCTTGATTCTTTAGAATCCTCTTGATTTCAGCACTTACTTCAGCTAAGTGCAAAAAATCTGTGCAGTTCTTTCCAGTATATATGACTTACGGTTGGACTCCATGATCTGGTGGGTCTCTTCCAACCTGGTTATTCTGTGATTCTCTGGAATATCTCAAAATATGAAACTGTTCAGCCTTCAGCTGCAGAAGTAAGGGGAAAATAAAACCGAAGTTTTGCATCAGAAGCAAGGGAGTCTAAATATTAGTTTCTGACAGTTTTAAAAAATAGAATTGAATATTTCAGTTGGAAGTGACCTACAAAGATCATTGAGACCAAAGGCATTGTCCAAATGCCTCTGAAACATTGACAGGCTTGGGGCATTGACCTCCTCCATAGGAAGTCTGTGGCAGTGTTTGACCACCCTCTCAGTAAAGAAATGCTTCCTAATGTCCAGTCTGAACCTCCCCTGGCACACTTTTGGACTCTTCCTGTATGTCCTGTCACTGGGTTCCAAGGAGAAGAGCTCGGCGCCTCTCTCTCCACTTCCCCTCCTCTGGAAGCTGTAGAGAGCAGTGAGGCCACCCTTCAGCCTCCTCTTCTCCAAACCAGACAAACCTAATGTCCTCAGCCACTCCTCAAAGGATATTCCTTCTAGCCCTTCCACCACCTTTGTTTCCCTCCTCTGGATGCATTTAAGGACCTTCTGATCTTTCTTAAAACTGTGGGACCAGAACTGCACAGAGCACTTGAGGTGAGACCACACCAACATTGAATACAGTGATATAATCACCTCCTTTGACCAGCTGATCATGCTGTGTTTGATGCACCCCCGGATGCTGTTTGCCATCCTGGCAGCCAGGGCACTGCTGACTCTGGTTGTGCTGCTGGCAGCCAGCACCCCCGATCCCTTTCTGCAGGGCTGTGCTGCAGCCCCTTCTCTCCTAATCTGTACTTGTGCCTGGTTTTACTCCATCCCAGGTGCAGAATCTAGCATTTGTTCTTGTTGAATTTCATGCTGTTGATGATTGCCCAGTACTCCAGTCTGTCAAGATCCCCCTGCAAGGCCTCTCTCCTTCAAGACAGTCAACCACACTTCTTAGTTTAGATCATCTGCAAACTTACTAATGATGCATTCAACTCCTGCATCCAGATTGATGATAAATATTTATGGCCCTGAGAAACACCACTGATGACCGGTTGCCAGCCAGATGTAGCCCCATTCACTACAACCCTCCGAACCGTGCCCTTCAGCCAGTCCTTCATGTGGTGCCCCGTGGACCTGCCCATCCCACGGCTGCATGCTTTGTCCAGAAGAATGCTGTGAGGGACAGTATCAAAAGCCTTGCTAAATCCAGAAAAACTACAGCCACTTCCTTCCCTTCATCCACTCAGTGGGTGACCTCATCATCGTTAGTTGAATTAATCTTTGTGAACCCATGTTGACTTTGCCCAATGATTGCAATTAATCTCTCTTTAAATGCCTTTCAGTAGCACCCAGTATGATCTTCATAATTTTTCCTGGAATTAAGACAACACTAGCAGGTCTGTAGTTCCTTGGGTCTTTCCTTATGCCCCTGTAAATTGTAATAACACTGGCTGGGGACCTCCTCCAGACTCCAAAGACCTGTGGTAGATGATTGAAAGGTGTCCTGCCATAACATTCGCCAGTTCCTTCAGTATTCTGGGATGAACCCCATCAGGCCCTGTGGACTTATGAACATTTAGCAGACAAAACTGCAATTTCAGTGGCCTCAAATGGGAAGTCGGTGTTCTGCAGCTGTGGTCATCCCATTTAAAGAACTGGAAGGTGAAAATCTTTGAAAGATGCTTGTAATAAAGGTCTTCTGTATTTAATTCTAGACTTCTTGGAGACCAGTTTAAACCCTGCTAGAATTCCAGTTTCTCCAAATGATGACATTGTTCCTTCACTACTATTAATGCAAATTACAATGCAGTGGAACTATTGGGTTCAGGGAAGTAGCTTCTTTAAATCAGCAACTGAAAAGATAATGTAGCTGTTACTGGCACAGAAATCACTTTGTCTTTCTGTGATTCTCATTTATGTGTGACCATGGTGAATTATGTAAATACTCCCTCATCCTTCACATGAAGGTTAAATGAAAATTTGTCCATGGAATATAGTTTAAACATTAAACACTGATATTTGAAGTAGTTACCAAGGTTGGTAGCTGCTCAGATATTGGATCTCAGATTTGGATAACGTATTCGATGTTTTAACAGTGTGAGCAGTATGCTTCTCTGAACTGACTCTGAAAGAGAATTCCTGACTGT
The DNA here is from genome assembly GCA_033459285.1 of Clamator glandarius. Lineage (NCBI taxonomy): Eukaryota > Metazoa > Chordata > Aves > Cuculiformes > Cuculidae > Clamator > Clamator glandarius. The sequence continues at coordinate 492,438 of JAUNZM010000912.1, read as the reverse complement.
GTCTATTGGTTCATAAAAACTAGTTTTCATAAAGCACGTTTGAAATCTTAACTTGTTTCATCTATAATCAAAGCAGCAAAAGAGCTAACTAAGTGCCCTTCAAACCTGTAAGTAATGCATTAGAAGTATACTTGTTCCTTTCTGTGTTGTCATTGCATAAAATTTCCTGCTGCCCGCGCATTCAAAATTCTTTGTGTGCACTACCCAGCAGTAATATGACTTAATGAGAGAAATGTCAGAGTATGCAACTGCTATGGTACATAGCATATTTCCCTGAATGTTACAATACCTTTAGAATTTATGTTTTCTGGTAGTGGTGCTGTTACAACCTGAGATTATGAACCTGTGCAGAACACAAACTTTATCTGTTAATTATTTAAGTAACAATCTGTCTGTTCAGGAGCCTGAAGTGAATGTGGAATTTGGTGATACTAGCCTTTTGTGGCTCTGTGTGTGTGTTCTTCAGGTCACCTGAACCACTGCGTGTCTATTCCATTTGAAATTACCGATCTAATGTCATCTTCTGCGCATAAAGAGTATTAGCATTCTTGGTTTGATGAGAGAGGCGTGTTTTTTTGTATGCTAAAGCTGACCGATGGAAATATGGGGCTGCTGGTGGAGAGAAAGGGGCATTCAGAAATATTTGGACACAGAAGTATGCAAAATGTGCTGGTCTCAGTTAACCTTGTGTTACAATTTTTGTTTCTGTTGAGAGGATAGTGAATCTTTAACTGAGTTCCATCGTAATGATGTTCATACCGCATCCTTGGTCTAATGAGACGGGTAACAGGCTGGAGATTCTTGGGTAGTTGGAGTGAGTCGTTAACTTTGAATAGCCCTCAAGTAGTGTGAATGTCAGTGGGTGTGGTGACCGACCACAGATAAAGGCAATTTTAGCAATTCAGAGCAGACCACAATGCCTGTGAGTTTAGGTTAAGATGCAATCTTCGAGACAGTCATCTGGAAGTGAACTGCTGCAACCATAGTTGGTTTGTTATTCCGGTGCAGTGCTTGGTGTTACAGGATATTCGAGGCTGGTGCAGAACAGCAAAGGGAGGTGAAATACCGTAGATGGGTTAGTTGGGGACAGAACAGTTTTCTGACATTTACTAGTACTTCTGTCTTCAGTGTTGGCTACAGTTACTTCTTCAACTAGATGCTGGTTTCAGAAGTGTTGAGTCTTTAGAGACATCAGGGCTGTAATTTACACAATTGTACTAGCTTAGGCTTAAAGTAATTCAGACTCTAACTGGGGGACAATAGGAGATATTACTGACAACACTGAGTAGGATTTACAGCTTATTCTGTAGTGAAAATGTACTACTAGACGTAAACATTAAGATAAGCATTTATTCATTCGGGAAACTACAGGCCTGTCAGTCTGACCTCGGTACCAGGGAAAGTCATGGAGCGAGTGATCCTGAGTGAGTGATCCTGAGTGCTATCAAGAAGCACTTGCAAGAGAACCGGGTGATCAGGCCCAGTCAACATGGGCTCATGAAAGGCAAGTCTTGCCAGAGTAATCTGATCACCTTTTATGACGGAGTAACTAGACTCTTGAACGAGGGAAAGGCTGTGGATGTATCTTCCTGGACTTCAGTAAAGCTTTTGATACAGATTCTCATAGCATTCTGCTTCGGAAACTGTCGGCCTCTGGCCTGGACGGGTGCACACTCTCCTGGGTGAAAAACTGGTTGAATGACCAGGCCCAGAGGGTGGTGGTAAATGGAGTTAAATCCAGCTGGAGGCCAGTGACAAGTGGGGATCCCCAGGGCTCAGTGCTGGGTCCAGTCCTGTTTAATATCTTTATCAACGACCTGGATGAAGGCATTGAGTCCTCCCTTAGCAAGTTTGCAGATGACACCAAGCTGGGTGGAAGTGTGGATCTGCTGGAGGGTCGGGAGGCTGCAAAGGGACCTGAACAGGCTGGACTGCTGGGCTGAGACCAATGGCATGAGGTTTAATGAGGCCAAATGCCGGGTCCTGCACTTGGGGCACAACAACCCTAAGCAGAGGTACAGACTAGGAGAAGCCTGTCTGGAAAGCTGCCAGGAGGAGATGGACCTGGGGGTGTTGGTTGACAGTGACTGAACATGAGCCAGCAGTGTGCCCAGGTGGCCAAGAAGGCCAATGGCATCTTGGCTTGTATCAGAAATGGCGTGACCAGCAGGTCCAGGGAGGTTATTCTCCCCCTGTACTCGGCACTGGTGAGACCGCACCTCGAGTACTGTGTTCAGTTCTGGGCCCCTCACCACAAGAGGGATGTTGTGGCTCTGGAGCGAGTGCAGAGAAGAGCAACAAAGCTGGTGAAGGGGCTGGAGAACAAATCTTACAAGGAGCGACTGGGAGAGCTGGGGGTGTTTAGCCTGGAGAAGAGGAGGCTGAGGGGAGACCTTATTACTCTCTACAACTACCTGAAGGGAGGTTGTGGAGAGGAGGGTGCTGGCCTCTTCTCCCAAGTGACAGGGGACAGGACGAGAGGGAATGGCCTCAAGCTCCGCCAGGGGAGATTTAGGCTTGAGATTAGGAAGAAATTCTTCACGGAGAGGGTGGTTAGGCATTGGAACAATCTGCCAAGGGAGGTGGTTGAGTTGCCGTCCCTGGAGTTTTTTAAGGTGAGGGTGGATGAGGTACTTAGGAGCATGATTTAAGGATTGGTGGGAATGGTTGGACTCGACGATCCGGTGGGTCTCTTCCAACCTGGTTATTCTGTGATTCTGTGATCTTAGGTTGTGTTATATACACACCATGCTAAAATGCACAGGGAATGAAGGTAAGTAGTATTATCATAGGGTGAACATACCTTTATCATAGTATAACAAGTCCAAATTATTTCTTTCTGTGAACTTCATGCACATGTGATCTTGAGATTCATCATGACTTAAAGCATATGCATTTTTAGGAAAAGGTACTTCAGTGAATATGATATGATGCCAATTCTCAGCCAAAGTTGGCTTTAAAAGCTATCCTTAACATGCTGATGTAGCTTCATGTATACAAGAAGCCTCCAGAAGCTACCGCTGTTCTTAAAAAGGTTGTAGCAGGCTTATTTTCAAATCAGTGAGGGCCCTCTCCCAGAAGGAGGGATGCCAACATTAGAAAGGCAGTAAAGGGCTCTCTATTTGTTAGCATGGACTGTGTGCAAGGATTGCAGCTGATTAATGATGGGAAGACAGAAGAAGGAGCCTTCATCATTTTTAGGAGGGAAGCCTGCCAGGTAGTTGAAATTTGCAGCTCATGTCTTTAGGAAGGGAGCACTTGGGGAAGCTTTTCTGTAAATAGTATAGTTACAGACCTTGGTAGTTGTAGCCCCAGAGTGGCTTGATGGTTGTTTGGCTTAACTCTGAGGTGTTAAATTAGGTGTAAAGCTTCTTCTACTAATAAAATGCAACTACAGTGTTTTAAACTGTAGTTGCATTATTGATCCGACAGAAGCAAAGTAGTTGCTTAAAGGCAGTAAATATAGAACGTTTTAGAAACTCAATACCTTTTCCATACTAGTGAGGTTTCCTTATATAGGGAACTTGCCAGATGTAAAGTTTTTCTTGTTTAACATCTTCATTCTCTGCCAGTTTGCTAATGACACAAAACTAGGAGGAGAGGCTGCTACACCAGAGGGTCGCATGACATCCAAAGGGACCTTAGCAGGCTGGAGAAATGGGCTGACAGGAACCTCATGAAGTTCAGCAAGGGCAAGTGCGGAGTCCTACCCCCGGGGGGGAACAACCCTTTACATGGATACTTGCTGGGGCCTCACAGCTGGAAAGCAGCCTGGCAGACAAGGACCTGGGAAGTCCCTGTGCACACCAGGCTGACCACAAGCCACCATGCGCCCTGGCAGCAAAGAAGGCAAATAGTGTCCTGGGCTGAGTAAGGCAGTGTTGCCAGCAGCGGGAGAGAGGAGATCTTTCCCCTCTGCTCAGCACTGGTGAGGCCGTACCCAGAGTCCTGTGTCCAGTTCTGGGCTCCCCTGTACAAGAGAGATACAGACACACTGGAGAGTCCAGCAATGGGCCACAAAGCTGATGAAGGGACTGGAGCATCTCTCCTGAGAGAGCGAGGTCCTTCTAGCTGTGAGAGGAGAAGGCCGAGGGGTGTCTTCTCGATGTCTATAAATACCTGAAGGTAGGGTGCATAGGCAGGCTCCTTCTAGTGGTGTCCAGGGACAGAACCAGAGGCAATGGGCGCAAACTGAATACAGGAGGTTCCCTCTGAACATCAGGAAATACTTCTTTTACTGGGAGGGTGACCAGGCACTGTCACAGGTTGCCCAAGGAGGTTATAGAGTCTCTGTTTTTGGAGGTATTGAAAAGCTGTCTGGTCACAGTCCTAGGTGACTGGCTCAGGGTGGCCCAGCTTGAGCAGGACTGGAGACCCACGTGACCTCCAGAGGTGCCTTCCAACCTCTGCTGGTTTTGATTCCGTGGTTTGGAGAGGGAAAAATGTTTGTAGTTGGTACTTACTTTTTTCAGGCACTTTTTCAAGGTCATGTTTTTTTATGTCTTGCATGTTGTTATTGTGAACAGGACTGTTCACTAGACTTGAGTAAAATCAGTGTTTTGTTAATGAATAAAGCAGTACAGGCCAGGAGCTAGTTGTTCATTGGGTGCAATTGAATAAAGGGAGGTAGATACACAGCATATATTGCATCAGGTATTTGTAGTTATGTGGTGATATACAATGAGGAAAGCATTACAGAGTTTGATTGGATTTGAATTGGGTCATGAGACTAAACATGAAAATTAATGAAGCAGTAAAGCTGCATTGAAAACCGGAGGATATTAATATTTGACCTGAGTTAGTATATAATTTAGCTATCTAGTAGCAGTCAGTATTTTTTGTTTGTAATGACAGGAGTGTTTTTTGAAACAAGGAAGAGGAAGGGAAACTCAAAATTGCTGCGAAGAATTGGGTTTCTTTAGGCTGTGTGTAGCTAAACCGTAGAACATATTACTAGAAGCTGCTGCAGTGTAACAGAATTCAAGAGTTTTGCAGGCTTCTCTTTGGATTCTTAGCAATGCGTTATGAAAAATGTTCTGCTGACAAATTTGTAATAATAGGAAATACTAATTTTCATTAAAGTTCTTTAAAGGTATATTGTCTTATTGAAAATTTTATGCCCTTGGTGAGTGGCAGGCTCTACAAAAACAGAAGTAAAGTTACTGCTAAAGTACAATTTACCGCAGTGTGATATTTCACTTTGCATTTTATGCTGCTTATTGGCAAGTGTGTTTAGGAGGGGAAAAGCTCACTTGGGTGTGATGTTGGGTTTCGTGTTTGGTTTGGGGGATTTTTTTTATTATTTTGTTTTTTTCTTTGGCCAGGTTCCATTAATGCCCCTGAAACTTCATCTGAGCAGTTCTTCAATAGTGCCTAGGATCTGAAGAAGCAGCAGATTGTAGTGCTTCTTTCAGGCTTTGTAGAATTGCATCATAGTTGTTTCAGTCTTCATATCCTGAAAGAAAAACAGCAAAACTGCAGGGTTTTTGTTGCTGTTCTGCTACCAGTAGAAAAATCTATGAAACTTAGAGAAATCTGTCAGTTAGTTCTCAGTAAACATTTTCCTTTATGCTGAAACGTTCTAATGTTCCTAAATGTTAGAGTTCAAGGAACAACACCGAATTTGTGGGATTCAGTATATTAGTATCTAAACAAATATTTCTGAAGTAGCTGAAATGTTGTGCTAAGGTGTCCTGAGAAGCATTTCTTCAAATGAAAAAAAGGTCTTAGATAAATGTGTTTTAGAAGTTGTAATTTCTGACCAAGGTGATAGTTTGGGTAGAGACAAAATTAGTTTTCATCCTGAACTTAACTATATCAAAATAGTACTCTTCAGGGAATGAAAACTAAGAAAAGAAAGATGTTCTTTGCCTCTAGGAAGTTTTCAGTGTTCCATGTCTTAAACAGAGCTGTAGTAGTGGCAGCTTTAATATACGTGTGTGTATTCGTTGTACTACAGACATGTGCTGGAGATCAGCATTTTTGTTCTTATTTTGCTTACATGCACGTGAGTTACAACTAATTTTTGTTTGTAAATTAAGTTAGTTAGTATAATGGAGAGGAAGGGTTAGAGGGAACCTTTCTGTGCTTTCTCCATGTATACCAATATGTCATAAGTAAGTAGATTGTGTTTTCCTCTGACAGTAATTGCCACACATAACTTATGAAGTTCCAGAACACATGACTTAACTCCACAAATATCTTAGTGTGGAAAATGACATATCTGATAAAACTTAAGTCATCTGAAATGTTTACCTGTCAAAATAGAAGGTATTGTATTAGTGTTGTTTTTTCTTGATATTTTTAAAGTGCAAAAAATACAGCTTTTTTCTTTCAACTTAATTTTTTACAAAAAAGAAAGCCTCAGTGCTTTTTTACTAGAAAATGCCAATGGCTGGAAATGAAAAAGGACGACGGAATGGATTTCAGTATTTGTTTCTTAATTGCTCTTAATTCTCTGCCATTCTTGGGCTCAAATTTCACAGGAGATCCAGACCTTCAATCAGTGTTGTTATATGAAAGTAACTAAAAAATGAAGTTATAATACAAGTTCTCACCTAAACTTTTTTGGTGAAAGGATGTTGCGTGTTTTCAAACCTGTATTTTATAGCTATTTAACTTAGACAAATGTGTGCGGTTTTTGAACAGGAGAACAATGTTTTGCTATGCGAACACCAGTACTTCATTAATTGCGATTGATCAGCAATTTCTGCCTCCTAGCCAGCCTCCAACTATATAAGTGTGCTGCCATCTTATTTTGACTTTGGAAGTCAATGTCTTTTTTTTCTATATCAAAACAACTGCTAATTTCCTTGTTAGAGATCCTGTGCAGTTCATAAAAGATTTTTAATTTCTTCTTGAATATTCTGGGTTTTGACGAGAGGAATAGAAATTACCAACAGGAAGGTGAAATTAATGTTGTTACTTTAATAACTAATATGGAGTAGAGATAGATAACACCTCTGTTCTGAGAGCTTGTTCTTAGAGTGTGGACTTTGTGTTACTGGTGTTTTAATACAGCTTGTAAGTGTTCAGGCAGTAATTCTTCTGGCTCAGTGTCTACCTAGAATTACACTTTCTGTAAGAGTTTGTAGTGTAGCTCAATTGACTTTTGCTGTGTGGAGTTGGGCACGGAGATCTTCATAACCCTGATGCCTCAGTGTTTTGAAGTGGAGATTTCACGAATGAAGAGATTTTTCACATTGTACTCAAGTACTGTTGAATCACAGTTCCGCGGGTACACAGAAATATCAAATGTTAATACCGTGAAGACAGCTGCAGTATTAGTATTATGTCCAGCTTGCAAATATGCACCTACGTTAGGAAAATGTACCTTCACTTAGTGAGAGAGGTTTCATACAGTAGACTGCACTGTAGACAAGGCTGGTTTTTGCTGTGGCCTTTGCTCTGGAATGGAGTCTACAAGATTGTGAGCCAATGTGGACACTCACCTCCCAGAAAATCAGGTTGACATGGAATTGGAGATTAGTGTGGAGAGAGGTACGTGGTCACTGCTCACTGAGGTTTAATACCATGGTATTAAATGGTATTTCATAATACATGGCACTGGTTCCAATACTAATGCACCGGAAAGGTTAGTATTTCCCATCAGCAGTGTCAGTAGAAATTATTCAAATATTCGGGTCAAAGATGTTTTACAGAAAATAAATTTTCTCATAACTGTAGTTTGCTAATTGTGAATAAAGAATTGTCTCAATTGTGAGATTACTTGGGCAAAATGTGAAAGGTAAGAGCAAGCTAGCTGTACAATTATGTGTAAAACTTGTTTTGAAGGACTAAGCGAAGACCCTGGGGAAATAGTGATATGCATGTAGCAGTTTAGGGTGGGTGAAGAGAGACAAACCAGATGAGGTAAGGTGCTGGAAATGACCTTCTGTAGTTGACTGAAACATACACCTACAGAACCTGGTGCAGAACAGTTGAGTGCAGCATGTAGGCTGTAAGCTGGCTTTGGCCAGCATGGTGAAAGTGCAGTGAAATAGATATCTGAGCTGGAACATGAGCATTGAAGAATGTGTGGTTTTCCTAGAAAACAGAAATTAAAGTAATCTTGCTGAGAAGGCACTGTCTCAGATAAATAAATAGGTATGGTAGGAAACAAGTGTGTTCTTTTTTTAATGAAAATTTCTGACAAAGGAGGTAATATTACATATGATCTTAAGCTGACAGGTCCTTCACCCACAACTTCTTAAATCAGAGAATGATGTTTATTTTGATAGTAAGTTAAAACACTAGGAATTGTGGTATGAAGTCACATTGAGTTTAGTCGTCACAAACTGGGTTTGCATTATGTAAGTGTTGGTCTAGAACTGATTTGGTTTTGAAACTGATGCTTTTATAAACTAAGAAATAGATTCTTGACAGTGAGGGAGCTTGAACAGTGGAACAAGTTGTCTGGAGCAGTCTTGCTGATCTTGGAGGTGATTGGAACACAGCCGGACAAAGCCCTGAGAAACCTAATGTAACTTTGAAAGTAGCTGTGCTTTGAGCACTGGATTGCAACAGACAACCTCCAAGTCTCTGTTTCAGCCTAAGTTAAGGGTGGTGAGGCACTGGAACATGCGCTTAGAGAAGTCATGGAAGCCACATCCTTGGTCACATTCAATGCCAGTCTGGATGGGGCTTTGAGCAGCCTGATCCAGTGGAAGGTGTTCCTGCCCATGGCAGGGGTGGTGGAGTAAAAGGATCTTTGAAGTCCCTTCCAACTCAAATTATTCAAAGGCATTATAAATTCATCTGATTTTTAAGCTCCACCTAGTTAATCAAGCAAATTGGGCGGAGTACCTTTTCCTATGAAAAGAGCTAGAATTTCTTGCGCTCAATGTACTAATAGGTATCCTAGAATTTATCTAGGGAAGAGAAGTATTGATCTACAAGGAAAACTTGCTAAATTACCAGATCTGTAAGTGACCTTCTGCGTAGGTTCTGCTGCAGTACCTGTTTGTGTGTCCATAGCCTATAGAACATACAGACTAATTTGGTTCAGCCTTTTCACACTGTATTGGGTGATTAAACTAAACTGAATTACTGTCTTTGTTGTGGTGAAGAACACACATGTGGTTTGTTACTGTAGCTCAGCTGACATACTATATTTCATTGTTTCTCTAATAAGTTAATCACATGCCCAAATCTTTTGGCGTCTTATTTATTTGGATTAAGTTGAAATGCTTGATGTGGTGCAGTATGGAAAATTGTTACTTAAGGTAGAGATTAGTAAAATAATTGTAGAGAAGGAGCTAGTAGAAGTAGTTAGTAGAATTAGAAGAGTGATTGTCAAGCAGGAATAATTACAGCAGTGTTCCTTAGGAATTGGTTATGAGTCTTACCTAGTATTTATATTAGTATGGCATGTTGTGGTATATTATTACTCTCTACAACTACCTGAAGGGAGGTTGTGGAGAGGAGGGAGCTGGCCTCTTCTCCCAAGTGACAGGGGACAGGACGAGAGGGAATGGCCTCAAGCTCCGCCAGGGGAGATTTAGGCTTGAGATTAGGAAAAAGTTCTTCACGGAGAGGGTGGTTAGGCATTGGAACGGTCTGCCAAGGGAGGTGGTTGAGTCACCGTCCCTGGAGGTGTTTGAGGTTAGGGTGGATAAGGTACTTAGGAGCATGATTTAGGGATTGGTGGGAATGGTTGGACTCGACGATCCAGTGGGTCTCTTCCAACCTGGTTATTCTGTGATTCTGTGATATGGCACAATAAAAATACTGTCAATGCACAGGTAACTTCATGAGAAGCTGCTCTGAGGAAGATAGTGTGTTAGGAAAGAAGGCACTATCTGGAGCAGAGTGCGTAGTGCAGCTGGAACCTCTTCTATGAATGATACATATGGTTGTTGCTATGTGTAAAAGATAATACTATGATAGGTGCACAGATCAGCTAACTGCAATAAACATTAGTGGGATACCGAGTCTGGCAAACTAATCTAGGAGGAGGTAAGTTCATCTTGGCAGATGTGATGAGGCACTAATCACCAAACAAGGACGAAAGATCTTGTAAGTTAAATGAAGACGTCAGCATAAGAATCTTGTTATGTAAATTGGTTACAGAAAAATGCCTAGTTGTCATCATAATGTTAAAAGGTTTTCAGTGAGACCATCGGGAGGATAATGAATGTAATCAAAGGTGTCACCGTGAATTTCTGTAACATAATATAACATAACTTGAAAAAGGAAGAAGCAGTCAATTCTAGAACATTTTTTTTGCAAACTCGATCACTAGCTCTGCATGAAGTTGCAGAAGCAAGGGGAACAGGTTTGCTAAATTAAACATGGTCATAGAACTGCCTGAGCCTCAAAAATCAAATGACTGGGGCTGTTAATTCTATACCATGATAAGGAATTTCAATACAAAAATAGCACAGAAGAAAAGAAACTCTCTGTACCAGATTCTTAATGGTCCTCCTAATAATGCCCATAATCTCTTCACAATATTAAAAACTGAACACTGTCTGGTAGCTTTAATAACATGTATTCTGAGAACAGAAGCATCTTTGATAAACTGACTGGTACTCCTACTTCATAGCATGTTGTGAGCACTGTATTGTATTTTGCAATAGTAACTTAAGCACAGTTTCATGAAACTAGGAAGAGCCAAGTCAGTGCTGCCTGGACAGGTCCCTGTTCTTTCTCCTCCTATTTTTACTTTCCCTATTTTCCTTTGTATAAACTTACATGGGTTCTGGCACTCAGATGACTCCAGTGTTTCTAACACTTGTACTATATTAAATAATTGAGCCTAGGAAAAAAACCCAAAACTCATCTCAATGTTTTCTGCGAAATTAATGAGATAAATCAGAGCAGAATAGCTTGACAAGTAGAAGAGCTAGCACCAAGGATAGAATAAGGATAGAATAGGATGGCATAGCCAGGTTTGGTATATGGCAGGAGGGAATAATAAGAATGCGGATGGGTGTAGTCAGACTTTCCTTGTGGGCATTAATGGCCAGGTGTTCTGCTCATCTACAGTGAGAGTTAAATGTTCTGCTCTCTGTTTTCTCAGTGTAATGGGGTTTTAGCAGATATGTGATAATGATAATTACCTTATTAGAATTTGTGAATGTTTTACACTTCTTTACTGTTAGTTATGTGGTTGATGCAGTGATGCAGCCTAATTTTATAGACTGTCATGCACAATAGTCTTTCTGAATTTTCTGCTGGAGTCCAATTTAGAATCATAGAATTGTAGAATGCTTTGGCTTGGAAGGGGCACCCCCCACCTGCCATGGGCAGGGACACCTTCCATTGGATCAGGTTGCTCACCTGAGCTCCCTTTAAATTGGCAAAATCAAGAATCTATGTACAGCAAGCAGGAATAATTGTTTCAGCCAGTGGTGGGAGCTATGCCAAAGTCTACTGGGTCTTTTGCTATTAAGCTAGGCAATTGAAAATAAAATGAAGCGTAATTGTGAGTACAACTCACAACTGAATTAAATTCTAATGGATTGCAAGTGGTCTTTTAAGAAGTCTGGTGGAGTCCAGGTATGGAGGTCCAAGAATAATGAAATCTTCTCTGTTTCTGCTGTAGGAATGTTAGATTTTTTTATTTATGTATTGAGGTTATGGATTCTGTTGTAATTAAAATTACAACCAGTTTTTCTGAAATAATAAATAAATAAAAATTACTAAACATGGGGAATTCTTTGGGGAAAATAATAGTATGTACAGTTATGAGATGCTTTGTTTCTGATAGTTGTGTCAGAGTGAATACTGCAGACTTTAGGAAAAAACACTGTAACCGGTTTCTTTTGACTTTGATCAAACCATTCTCCTATTATATTGTGCCACTGAGTATGTTTGCTTCAAGTGTTCTCTTCTGAAAAATTGTGGAAGCTTCCTCCTTCATTCACACCAAGTTAGTTTTGAATTATCTTTTAATAGTGCTTTGAGGATGTGAAATCTTACAGAGGTTCTTAAATATTCTTGAACAACAGTGCGAGAAGTGTGCTAAAAAATTCAGAATGGTCACTGAATCCCCACTTTGTATTATTGTTCCAGATAGGGGTGTTTTGTATGGTTCACTTTTTTAAAAAAATCAAAAGAACTATTCTAAGCTTCTAATCATAATGCAGTTATGCATCAATATAGGACAATAGTATTTGTTTCTGTTCAAGTACTTAAACATGTGAAGCTGTCATTTTTTATTTCCTCTCTTACTATTTCCTCATTCTGAGTAAACAGCTACACATTAATGTACTACATGCAGATTTTAGAGAGATTAATCTCAGCACATGCCTGGAAGATGGCCAAAGCTCCGATAACAATCATCTTGCTTGGTCTGACTGTTCTTTAAAAATCCAAAGTGGTGTGACCAGTAGGTGTAGGGAGAGAATTGTGCCCCTGTGTTCAGTGTTGGTGTGGCTGCACCTCAAATCCTGTTTTGGGCTCCTTGCTACAAGAAAGGTATTAAGTAGCTGGAGTGTCCAGAGAAGTGCAGCGGAGCTGCTGAAGGATTTAGAGCAGAGGTGTTATGAGGGGTGGCTGAGGGAACTGGGGTTGTTTAGCCTGCAGAAGAGGAGGCTGAAGGGAGACATTATTGTTCTCCGCATCTCAGACTAGGAGAAGCCTGGCTGGAAAGCTGCCAGGAGGAGAAGGACCTGGGAGTGCTGGTTGACAGCCGACCGAACGTGAGCCAGCAGTGGCCCAGGTGGCCAAGAAGGCCAATGGCATCTTGGCTTGTATCAGGAACGGCGTAACCAGCAGGTCCAGGGAGGTTATTCTCCCCCTGTACTCAGCACTGGTGAGACCGCACCTCGAGTCCTGTGTTCAGTTCTGGGCCCCTCACCACAAGAAGGATGTTGTGGCTCTGGAGCGAGTCCAGAGAAGAGCAACGAAGCTGGTGAAGGGGCTGGAGAACAAATCTTACGAGGAGCGACTGGGAGAGCTGGGGGTGTTTAGCCTGGAGAAGAGGAGGCTGAGGGGAGACCTCATTGCTCTCTACAACTACCTGTAGGGAGGTTGTGGAGAGGAGAGTGCTGGCCTCTTCTCCCAAGTGACAGGGGACAGGACGAGAGGGAATGGCCTCAAGCTCCGCCAGGGGAGATTTAGGCTTGAGATTAGGAAGAAATTCTTCATGGAGAGGGTGGTTAGGCATTGGAACGGTCTGCCAAGGGAGGTGGTTGAGTCACCGTCCCTGGAGTTGTTTAAGGTTAGGGTGGATGAGGTACTTGGGAGAATGATTTAAGGACTGGTGGGAATGGTTGGACTCGACGATCCAGTGGGTCTCTTCCAACCTGGTTATTGTGTGATCTCCCTGAAAGGAGGTTGTGTGAGGTGGGTACTGGTCTCTTCTCCCAAGTAAGAAGTGATATGATGAGAGGGAATGGCCTCAAGTTGTGCTAGGGGAGGTTTAAATTGACTGTGAGGACAATTTCATTAGTGAAAGAGTGATGAAGGATTGGAAGTGCTTTGCCCAGGGGAGCAGTGGAGTCTGCATTCCTAGGGGTTTCAGAAGGTGAATAGACTTTGGGACATGGGTTATTAGGCACAGTGGTGCTGGGTTGATGGTTGGACTGGAGGATCTTAGAAGCCTTTTCCAACCTTGACAGTTCTGTAATTCTTTTAATGATTCATGTTGTGAGGCTGTGGACTTACATATGAACAATTGGAGTCAGCTTTTAAAAACTGAAATTTCTGTGGGAGAAGTCCCCTGTCAGAGGTGTGTATTTGAAGTGTCTCTGCCTTAAATGTAAGAGTTCTGAGCTAATTTCTGTGAAAGGCTTTAAAATCTTACTACTTCGCTATGGCTTGTTGAAAAACTTCCTGCAAGTATAGGTTGGTAGTAAGGTCTCTCAGAAAAATAGTATTTGCTTTAAATTAGACAGGTATGTCAGTTTTATTGATGAACCACTAAAGCATTCAGCAACTTGTTGGCCGTGGAAGGATAACAATTTAAGACTTCTCATTTTATTGTGAGTGCAAGACTTGGGTTCTACTGCTTGGAAAAAAACCAACACAAATGTGCCCTTTGCTGAGAAAGTCGACACCGATGTGATATGTGTGCATCCACAGAAGCTTCTAAGCGATAAAGCCCTTTTAACGGGGCTGCCAAGGGAGTAATAAAAGCCACTAAAGCCTATGCATAGCTCAGTAGCTAATCCAGATCTGTTGGTAGAACAGATGAATATTAATCATATCTGGGATTTTGAAATGTCTGCATCACTCTACTTACTTACTTTCTTTTTCCAATATAGCCAGCAGCCAGCTTCGGGTGTAGCCTATTCCCATCCAACTACAGTTGCTAGCTACACTGTCCATCAGGCTCCAGTCGCTGCGCACACTGTTACTGCAGCCTACGCTCCAGCAGCAGCTACAGTTGCGGTAGCCAGGCCTGCTCCTGTAGCGGTTGCGGCTGCTGCGACAGCTGCTGCCTATGGAGGCTACCCCACTGCACACACTGCTACGGATTATGGTTACACCCAGAGGCAACAAGAGGCTCCACCACCACCTCCTCCTGTTACGACGCAGAATTACCAGGTGAGATCCAAAAAAACTACTTCTGTCTTACAACTTTTAAATGTTACATCAGAAGGAGGAGGCCTGGTTGCTTAAGATTATGTGGATTTTTTTTCTGCTGTAAATCGCAGTTTGGGTGCAACTCTAATTAATAACAAAACCTGATACACTGTTAAGTGTCTGTAGTCTCATACTGCTGGTGTAGAGGATTATCAGCACTGGATTTAAACAGTCATACAAGGAGCAATAAACTAATGTTTACCTCTGAGTGATGTTGTGAAACTAGTACTGAGTAGAGTAGCACTGTCCTGTCTCAGGTATCTTACATGTTCCAGTGCAGTAAACTGGTGCAGCTGAAAAAGCTGTTGTGATAAAAATTCTTGGTGGACATAGCAATAGTTACTTTGTCAGGTTCCTGGGTGCTGCTGGAGTTTTAGGACGAAACATATGTTATTGGAATATTATCCTAGGAGAGGAACTACCATTTGGGTAGCTTTTGGGCACCCTTTGTATGATGATTGCTTAACCTCGTGTGGCTGCAGGCTTCCACGAAAGGGAACTGTGTGTCTGTTTTCATATTGGATGTTGAAAATAGCATGTTTCTTGTAATAATTCTTTAACTTTTTAGTTCTCAATTTATCAAGGCATTATCAAGATTCTAATTGATGTTGTGGTTTGTTTAAAAGGACTGTACTATTGCTGCATATTATCCGTTCTTTTGTACAGATTTTATGATTTGTTACGTATGGTAATGAATCAGCTTTCCTATAGCACATGTACTCATGAGCTCAGTTATTACCTGCACTGAGACAGAAAAGAGTCCCCTAAAATAAATGGAAATAATTCTGGTTTACACAGGTTATATTGGAAAGAGAATTTGTTGTTAAACCTGTTGGAAATAAAAAGAATTTATAAATTTGTAAATTTCAGTTATTCATGCCTTGCTATGTTTTAGCTGATCAAGTCTTTTAAGTTTTACCACAAATATGGCGTGGATGAGAGGATATATGTACAGGCTTCCAGGCCCTCCCTTTCTAAACTTTCTAGCCATCTCCTCAGTGTTGGTGATGTCAAATGGGCTGCTTGCCTTGCTGTTACAGAATAGGTATGGTTCCCTGGTGATCTAGTTGATATATCCAAAAGTAAAGAAGACTTTGAAAGGATTATTTACATACTCTAAAATATATAACCAAGCAACTATTGTTAATGGTGGGATTTTTAAACCAAATATAGGGTCATGTTAGTGAACTTTTGCATTTATTGTGATTTGTAGAAATTCACATGTTGTGGAGATCTGCGGCAGTTTTTCACTACAAGTTTTACAGAACTATAATCTGATACAGTCATTATGAAAAACTAGTGAGAGTAGTGGCTTTTCAGTAACAAAACCAATTTGCAAGGGAAGATCATTTAATAGCATTAGCGTGAGATTAATGCCTGTATTAAGTCTGAAAAAGACCATTGGGGTTGTTTTCAGGCCTGAAATATCTGTAAACATAAATTTAATTTCTTTAACGCATTTATTTGTAGATGCTTCACCTGTTAATGCTTTTTAAAATCTACTTTAGCAGACCATGAGAAAATTGTTTACGTGGCTCTCCTAGTGGCTTTTGTTACTCAAGATATGTACCCAAAGGAGAAATTTGCTGACTTTCCCTTTTGGATTTTTAGGATTCCTATTCTTACGTTCGATCTACTGCACCGGCTGTAGCTTACGACAGCAAACAGTACTACCAACAGCCCACAGCAACTGCAGCAGCTGTGGCTGCAGCTGCCCAGCCTCAGCCTTCAGTAGCCGAATCGTACTACCAGACAGGTGGGTGGCATGGCTCAAACTGTTCGATACAACCTGTATACGGCTTCAATACCTTAACAGTTTTTAGAATATTTCATATTATCCAGATAATTAGAACTAGAAATATAATAAAGAGTAGAACTAGATTAGTTGTAGTTGCAGTAGAACTTTAACATTGTTGTGACATTGCCGTAAGTAGCTATCTCTGAGGATTAGATTGTTATTAAATATGCTCAAAACATACTTACAGGCAAACTGCTTGTTGATGTGTCTGGATACCTTGCTGAAGAAGGTTCAGATAATCGGTGGTAGGTTCAGGTAACTTGATTAGAAAAATTCCTGTAATTCTTCAGTTACTTAATGTATCCAATTCTTTAGTTATTGGTATCATGATTGCTACAAAGCACAGATCCTATTTACTTTAATTAGAAATTGTAGAGAGTTTAGGTGCACTTCTGTATAGTGTGCTCTAGTCCAACTATTGAATGAGAAGCTTGTTTGAAAACAGGATAGTCCAGTGAAAAATGATTAAATAAGTGAATTTGAGGCCTATTAGTGTGACATGATTCAATAGTTGTGTGAAACATGGTACACAGTGCATGACCGTGACTGTAAAAAACAAACAAACAAAACAACAACCAGAAGAAAACGCACAAAAAAGCAAAATTGAGCAAACAAAAAAAAAATCAAACCAAAACCTACTTCTTTCACATTTATTCCCCAGCATATCATTAAGTATCACTTCATATGGTTTGCATTTGATTCAACTAAAACATCTGTGTTTGTACACTTATTTTCTACCCTAATTAGCTCCAAAAGCAGGATATAGTCAAGGGGCGACTCAGTACACTCAAGCCCAGCAAACGCGACAAGTGACAGCTATTAAACCTGCAACCCCAAGTCCAGCAACGACGACATTTTCTATATACCCAGTGTCCTCTACAGTGCAGCCAGTAGCTGCTGCAGCTACTGTTGTTCCATCCTATACTCAAAGTGCGACGTACAGTACGACAGCGGTTACTTATTCTGGTAAGAATATGGCATATTATGTTGCTGGGATCTTTGCAGTTGCTACTAGCAAGACTTCAATTATTCAGAATTTTAGGAGTTTGTATTCAATTACTTAGTAGTATACTGAGAAGTATCAACCAGTTAAATGATTCTAATGATGAAGTATTGTGCTGTGTCTTTAAAAGCCATTTGATGTTTTAGTGTGCTTTGTTTTATTACATGTGAGAATACACAAAGCATTGGCATTGCAATGTTTTGTGACTTACACTAGGGTTTGGAAAGAAAAGGTGAGGTGTAGAAATAAGAAGGGAACACATTCACACAAATATTGCCCAGAGGAACTGGAAGGGAGTGTGCTGCTGTCCAACAGCAGTTGCAGAGACAGGAGGAGCAGGCCGGTATAAGTCTTGTAAATTTGGGCTGTCTTGACTCAAAATGTGAGGAGAATGAGTGCTGAAGAAAAGACTTCCCTTTAAACATTAGAAATTAAAAAAAAGTAGTTAATGATTAAATATGTGAACTTCATGGCCAGATGTTGATCAGCTGGCATATTATGACTACCTTGAACTTTGGCTTTTTTTGTTTTCTGTTTAAAAAGACATTTTAAGACTTCCTTGAGAGACAGCCTGATCAGAGGATTAAAATAGTTGAACCAGTGGATGTAGAAAGTTAATGGGAAAAATGGCTGAAGTTGTGGAATTCCAGTCTCCTTGATTTATTCAACTTCAGTTCCAGAAATCAAGGACTGCATAGCCAGTTTTTAGCGGGCAAGCAGTTTCTCTGCACTAAAACAACTTAAGTTAGTGAAATACAATGTAATAGTACTAGCTATTTTGTCTCCTATCTTTGTTTTTCCCCTTCCTGTTCATAATATCTCTCTTCTTGCCATTTTGAAACTTGAACAGTAAATCTGGTTAGCTTACTTCAGTTAGCTTTTGATAAGTCTTTTATTAAATTCTTGTTCCATCATACTCAGTCTTACCAGATGTACCAGAAAATTACATGTATGCTTTAGGGATGCTTTGATATATCTAACATTGCTGTATGTCTGCAAATACGTGTCTAAAATCAAATACATTCCTGATGGAATTGGTAGCTGTGTGTTTGTGGACCATGAAATTCAGACTGCCTAATGAGATCTCAATAAATCATTTATAACCTGCCATGCCCCCCCGCCCCAGCTCTGTTATGTAACATGTTTTGAATTAGTGTATTATGTAATTGATACATGATGTACAGTGATGTAATGTATATTTTATTTTGATCTTTGAGGTACCTCTTATTCGGGCTATGAAGCTGCAGTTTATTCGGCTGCATCATCCTATTACCAGCAGCAGCAGCAGCAACAGAAACAGGCAGCAGCAGCTGCTGCTGCTGCTGCTGCAACAGCTGCTTGGACAGGGACCACCTTTACTAAAAAGACACCATTCCAAAATAAGCAACTGAAACCAAAGCAACCTCCCAAACCGCCCCAGATCCACTACTGTGATGTTTGTAAGATCAGCTGTGCTGGACCACAGGTACCTGTATTGTGTAATATTATAGAAATAATTGCATCAGCTAAAAAACTGACCCCTTTAAGAATAATTGTTAATTTTTAAAGACTTGATTGTATACTTGTGGTGAAGGAGTAATTAAATGAAAATGTGCGCAGTTATTAAAAAAAACATTTTCTTTGAGAAGACAAAAAAATGCATCCCCATAACCTGTATAGAGAAGCTTCAGCTGTGCTTTCGTTTTTAGAAATATTCTATGTTTTTAATTTGGTTTGCTTTTTTAGCAAATTGAGTAGATACTTTCTTTATAACTATAGAATTATACATTTTGTGAATGGTAGGCCTGTAAATTTATTCTTCATTTTATTCCAGTACCCCAATTTACCTTCACAGCTGTTACAAGTGCATAGAAGGTAGATAACAATTCATGAAGAGTGTTTACATGGCTGTCTGGCTAAACTGATCTTACTGTTTAGATAGGTGGAAGATAATGGCAAGTTTACTGGCTTTCTAAATTGCTAGTGGGACAAGCATCAGCTTCTGCATTTCATTTTGAGCACAGCTTTATTCATGCACTACCTTCTTTTTAATTGATTTTTTGTTTTTTTTAGTTTTCTGGATATACGTGGTCATTGTGCTTGTGTAGTTCGAGGAAAATTCAAAGTCAAGAATAATTGTATGCAATGCAGGAAACTGCAGTTTTCTGGTCATGCCAGGTTTTCAATGGTTATTTCTGTTGACCAGTACTTGATTTAGAAAGTGAAAAGGTAGAAGAGAAAAGCCCAATACTGTGTTACCTTAAAGTGGAGGAGAAAATTTCTTGGTCTTTGAAGTGGCCGGCTAATGCCTTAGCAATGGCATATGGAAGAAAGATTCAGTGTAGAAACACTTTCTTAAACAAAACATGGTCTGTGCTATATTCTTCATTACATGTGTTCACATGAAGGATGAACGAGCAGTGTAAAAACAGCCTCTGGTGTGTGTCTTCTTTATTTGGACAGACTTATAAAGAACACTTGGAAGGCCAGAAACACAAAAAGAAAGAAGCAGCATTAAAAGCTTCCCAGAACACCAATAATAGCAGCGCTTCTGCTCGTGGAACTCAGAATCAGTTGCGCTGTGAGCTTTGTGATGTTTCTTGTACAGGGGCAGATGCTTACGCTGCCCATATCCGTGGAGCCAAGCACCAGAAAGTAAGTTTCCTCTTGTTCTTATTATAGTAGTCAGTCAAGTATTTCTTCCTTTTATTTTTTCTGTCTTAGGATAAAATACGCAGAAACAATATAGTTTGAATTATTTTGTTTAAAGATGTTTAATTCTGCTTTCTGCTTCACGTTTTCTTTTAAGCTTATTATTAGGGAGGTTTTGTTGAAGGAAAAGAGGGGAGAATGTTGTCGTGGGATCAGTGAAAAAAGGATGGATGCATTGATGAAAGCATATGAATTGCTGGAAAAAGTTGCAGAGTACAGCGGGGAGCCGAGTCATGTGGTAGCATGCTTCTGCAGCCAAACTCTTTTCAAGACTTTTCTTGACATTATTTTTATTTGTCTGGTGTGTGAAGCTCCAGTGCACTTCAAAACAGTGCAAGCTGCATATCTGCCAAGGGACAGGACTATTATGCATCACTTTGGTATTCCTTGCAAAGAAAGATGGCGTATATGAACAAGGAACAATGTCATGTAGTAGACTTTTGTAATATTATGAAGTATGTTTGGAGAGGTTTGGGCAAGCATATTTTCCCTGCTGTTTGGATGCAGCGAGGTGGGCATTCTGGAATAAAGACTGTGGGCTGCACTGTGAAACCCTGTGACGTGTGCTTTAAATTTGGCCATACAATAATAAATGCAAATATGTCTTTAGATATCACAGATTTTCCTCATTACTATGAAAAGATTAATGTCAGTAGCAAATATAGTATTAATATTTAGCTTTTATAGCATTTTGCATCTCTGAATGCTGTACAAAGATGCATTGGCACCATTGTTCCTATTCAAATAAATAAATCTCATAGCAGACTTAAAGCAATTTTCCCACCAGAGCAAAAATTGTAGTTTAGATAGACTTGCCTAGTGTTCTTTTGTTAATAAGTTCAGTCATTACCTTTGAGAAGGGCAGTGTAGGCAGTGAAGGGGCTGGAGAACAGGTCTTTTGAGGAGTGGCTAAGGGAGGTGGGGTTGTTTAGCCTGGAGGAGAGGAGGCTGAGGGGAGACCTTATCACTGTCTGCAACTACCTGAAAGAAGGTTGTAGTGAGGTGGGTGCTGTTTTTTTCTGGCAAGCGGTAGGTGATAGAACAAGAGGGAATGGACTGAAGTTGCACCAGGAGAGGTTCAGATTAGACATCAAAAAAAATTTCTTCACCAAAGGGTTGTTAGACACTGGTACAAGCAGCCCAGGAGGATGGCTGAGTTGCTGTCCCTGGAGGTTTTTAAAAGATAGATAAACAAGATGCTCAGGGATATAGTTTAGTAGTGGATGGGTACTGTTGGACTTGATAATCTCAAAGTTCTTTTCTGACCAAGCAAATCTATAATTCTATGCTTTTTTAGGTGTGCCAGATAACTCCATAGGTAGATGGGATATTATCATTCTATATTTGGATGTAACTTTATCTTCCCTGCATATAGTCTCTATCCACCGCTAGTTTAGGTTGTCATCAGTGTAAAAGTGAAATCTTAAAGAGCTGTTTATTTATGTGGTACACTGAAGAATCTTGTACATTTTACTGGAAAAAAAGTGATTTTGAGTTGTTGCTTGAACTTATATTTTAGTGTCAAACTGTACTATAAATTTATATATATACTGATGGGGTAACATACTTAAAAAATAAGGACAAAAACCCAAGTGGGGGTGTACACAGTTGTGTGTGGGGGTGATTATGTGGATGTATTTGCATTAAAGGCATGTCTCGCAGATTTGTATTTTTTTTACTGCTGTTGTCAAAACCTGGTCCTTATTTTGATTTTATGTGCTTTGTTCTTATGGACTATGTGCATTTCTTTTTCAGTTGATGGTCAGCTGTCACCAAAAGGCGATATTAGTCTATCATGCATGTCATGGGAGGGCCTTCGCTTATTACTTCTAAGAATAAACACGTACCTCTTTACTTCCTGTGAGATACCAAAGAGCTCTGAAATGCAGCTCTTGCATCTTCTTCGGCAAATGTGCTTTTAAAAAAAAAAATCTAAAATCCTCAAACTTGGCCTAAAGAATCTCCTTGGTTTTGCTTGGTAACCTGGAAATTTTCCATATCAGTATTCTTAAAAGGTAGTGATCAGTCAAAGAGACAGTACTGTTGAATAGGAATTAAATAATTCTTCTTTACAACGACTGTTTGTGACAAAAGTAGTTAAATGTACTGCACTTTTATAGGGAAAGCAAAAAGCAACCAGGCAACAAAACAACCACACTGAAACGGTTGGAGCAAAATAATTCTTTTGAGTTGTACTGGCTTGTGAGTTTATTTCTTTTCTGTTCTCACCTACACAGCTTTTTGGCCTAGGTGCCTGAATTTCTAATGGAACTAAGCAGTGTCAGGTGACTGTCAACTATTTTCTTGTTACAGATGACAAAAGCTTTTACATATTCATCTTATTTTTTGGCAAAGATCACATTTTAGAAAATAAGCAATATAAAATGTTTTGGTGATATTGATTTTTTTAGTCACATTGATGTATGTGTTACATCATTTTTTATAGTTAATCCAGGAAGATAATATTATGAATTTCTCTTCATTCTTACAGGTAGTGAAGTTGCACACAAAACTTGGCAAACCTATTCCCTCAACTGAACCAAATGTGGTTACCCAGCCTACTTCCTCAACATCCACATCTGCATCCAAACCAACTGCCTCTGCTTCAAATATAACAGCTAGCAGCAGTACTGTAAACTCCTCCATTGCATCCTCTGCAGTGAAAATTCTTACTCCCACAGCAAACACACCACTTAATACTGCATCCAACAACAAAACATCTTCAACCGCTGCTAATATAGCTGTAAAGAAAATATCTACACCGAAAATAAACTTTGTTGGCAAGTACAGAAGTCAGTCTTTATTTTGAAACCTAACCTATTCTATAACTTCTCTTAACACGTAGTGAGACAAATACAAATATATTTAGTTAACTTCATGTATGACTATATCTGTTGTGTTTAAGACAGAAAAATAAGAATGTATCTGAAAGTTTTTTGCTTCCAAATTTATGATGTATTCTGCCTAGTTTATTCCACGTGGTCTTGGTTGGAGGCTTCTTCTGCCTTCATAAGCCTCCCACCTTTGGTTTCTTATGTATTAGCTGCTGGAGTGCTGCAGTTGATAGTCCAGTGGGTCCTAATTTCAGTTTACAGCCTGCATTCTTAGGGCAATGGGCAGCATGTTGGCAGTTGATAAAAGAGCAACTGAAACATCCTTGTAACAGTGGAAAGCTGAAAGTGGGAGCTTTTAAAATGAGCATGACAGGAATTTGGAGATAGGAAGCAGCTGTTCAGCAATAAGCTATCCTATTCTTGAAGGAAAGACCTGTGCAGTGGCAACACTGAGCATTAACTACATTTATGAGTACAAATACTACAAGGTTTTGACATACTTTTTTGATCCATTTATGAAAAAAAAATTCTCTGATGACTAAAAAGAGATTATTAAAATATATTCACGGAGTTTTTCCCACTCGGTCCTCTCTCTTTTGAATAAGCGTGAAAATGAATAATGAAAATTGCAGTTACATAAAGCAAAAGTTTTTCTAGCTAAAATGAAAAGATCCTAAGTGTTTAAATAACTTGAATGTTCTTAAACTTATTTTTAAAAATGTTTAATTGCAATTAAAATATGTTTAACTAATTTTTAAGAACAATGCTGCTTTGGGCAGAACATGAATATTTAAAAACAAAGTCTTCATTTTGCATATCATGTAATCACAGTCTCCTTTTATGAAAGTTAATGATTTAACTTTTTTGATTTGTAGGTGGCAATAAACTTCAGACAACGGGAAGTAAACTGGAAGACATGAAATCAGCTGAAAGTGTTAAAACAACTCCTCCTGCTACAGTACAAACACAGGAAGCAAAACCAGACACAGCAGCTGAACCAGTGACTCCCACAACTCTTGCTGCCTTGCAAAGTGATGTCCAGCCGGTGGGCCATGACTATGTGGAGGAGGTATCGATATGAAAATGTGTATTATTTTTTAACTATTTTAGTGACTATTTTTCCAACATGAAACAGAATAACAAGGGGGCTGAAGTTGGAAGATACCTCTGGAGGTCATCTGGTTCAACCCCACCTGCTCAGGTGGAGCTGCCTTAAGCCAGTCACCCAACACTGTGTCCAAACAGCTCCACAACTTCCCTGGGCAACATATGTCAGCACATAATCACCCTCTCAGTAAAAAAAAGTGTTTCCCAATATTCCATTTGTGCCCATGAGCCTGGTTCCATCCCCTTTGCGTCTTTCCTTATTGTACATCACCACATAACTGCAAATATCTGATGCAATATATGCTGTGTATCTACCTCCCTTTATTCAATTGCACCCAATGAACAACTAGCTCCTGGCCTGTACTGCTTTATTCATTAACAAAACACTGATTTTACTCAAGCCTAGTGAACAGTCCTGTTCACAATAACAACATGCAAGACATAAAAACCATGACCTTGAGAAAGTGCCTGAAAAAGTAAGTACCAACTACAAACATTTTCCCTCTCCAAACCACGGAATCAAAACCAGCAGAGGTTGGAAGGCACCTCTGGAGGTCACGTGGGTCTCCAGTCCTGCTCAAGCTGGGCCACCCTGAGCCAGTCACCTAGGACTGTTTATCCAGACATCAGCAGCTCATGTTTGAATATATTATGGTGAAACTATGTCAAAGGGCTGTTGAATTCCAGAGGTACAATATAAACTGCTGACCTGCCACCTACGAGGCTGATCATTTAATTGCAGCAGTTCATCAGGTTGTTGAAGCGTGATTTCCCCTTGGTGATGTCATGGTGACTACTCTTAATGATTTTCTTGTCCTTAATGTACTGGGGAATGGTTTCCAGGATTAGCTACTCCCATCATGTTCCTAGGATAATGAAAGGCTGCCTAACCTGTGGTTCCCTGAGTCCTCCTTGAAGTTGAGGGTGACAACACGTTGAACCTGCAAAGGCCTATGCAAATATTTATATTTGCATAAGAAACATCGTGCATATTTCTTTCATGCTCAGTGGGGCATTCTGCATGTGGGTGGTATAAGAGATGTTGATGAAGCTGATGTAAATTTTCATGATTTGTAGGTTTTTAATTATTCAACTTGGTATGTTCAGACTTGAGTTTAAAGCTGTATACTCTTTCAGATGGAAGAACTTTGTTCTTCATTATGAAGAACAATGGTCTCTGTTAGAACTGAAAGTTCTACATTGCCTTCTTTCACTTATTGTGTGGGCTTTTTAGTATGTTTCTAGACAGGTAAATGTTATGCAGTGTCACTAAATTAGATTAATTTTTACATCAGGTTTGGTTAAAAAAAAAAAAGCAGCCAAATACATTATAACTTTATTTTCCAGGTAAGGAACGATGAAGGCAAGGTGATCCGCTTTCACTGTAAACTCTGTGAATGCAGCTTTAATGATCCTAATGCTAAGGAGATGCACTTAAAAGGGAGGCGACACAGACTTCAGTATAAGGTTAGTAGAAATGCTGTTTTGTCTATCTGAAAATCCACCAGCTGTCAACTAACCGATTACTTCTTTCAAGACAATACTCTGCAAAAAATTATTTCTTTACCTTTTTTTTGTATGCTGTTTACTCAAAGTTCTTAATTTTGTCTATTCTTTAAATGTAAGAACAGTAATGTGAACTGGGAAGCAGTGTTTGGGTTTGTGGTTTTTTTTTTTAAACACTCTGAATGTTGCCTTCAGGAAATCTTAGCGACATTAAAATGTGGTACATCATAGGCAAGTAACAGTAGGGGTTTTGTGTTTTTTGCTATGAATTTTAAACAGTGTAAAATAGTATTCCCTAACGTTTTTGGCAGGATAAACCAGATAAACCCTTTGTGGAGACATCTGAGAAACAAGCATTGCAGATTTTCTAGTGATGAATAGACACACTACTCCTACATTGACTTATATATCATACTGATATTTTGGTTATTATAAGATTATATTAGGAGACTCAGCTATGGTCACAGGAGAATAGTGGCCCCACATAATCATGAAAGGGATGAAAGGAGAAAAAAATTGCTGGAAAGTTCTATTCAGTAAGTCATGATTCCATCTCTGTATGAGGGACCCTTCAGGAACAGAGGAAGCACTGTGTAGTTAAGATGAAATGTTTTTTCAGGCTAAAGTGTAGTTATCCTGCTAAAGACCAAGCAACTAATTATTTTGTATCATATGTAACATTTTAATCTTAAATTGCTTTATTCTGATATAAGTGAAGAGGGGATTCATACTAGTAAGATATTGCTATTTCTTTCCTTTAAATTACTGGTCATAGGAGTTTCTTCAACTAGTCCTTCAATGCAGTACGAAAACTGCATTTTACTGCCCTTGATTTTATCATAGAGCTGTATTGTGTGTTAAGTGTGTCAGAAGAACTCTGTAACCTTGAGATGAGAAGAGAAAAAAACATTTCATTCATTATTTCTCTCAACTAGAAAAAAGTAAATCCAGACTTACAAGTAGAAGTAAAACCTAGTATTCGAGCAAGAAAAATTCAAGAAGAGAAGATGAGGAAACAGATGCAGAAAGAAGAATACTGGAGAAGACGAGAAGAGGAAGAACGTTGGAGGATGGAAATGAGGTAATGCATTCTGTTTTATCAACGAATGAAACAAAGCTGCAGTCAAATTGTCTAAAACTAACCACGTTTCTGTCGTTAATTATTTTGAACGCTTGTTTGAGGAACTCTGTACTATCTCGTTTAAAATTAAGGTGGCATTATCCCTCTGGGTTTTTTGTTTGTTAGTGTTCAATACCAGTGAAAAATGCAGATGTTTTTGCTACAAATTCAAACCCGCTTTAAAAATAACTGTTCACTTTAGTTACCCTCTGGATTTCACTGATATTTGCTTGTGCTTCCTAGAAATGAGTTAGTGAGGGTATACTAGAATTTATTTAAAATGATTGCAAGCTCTGACTGCTATATAAAGAGAACTATGATTGATGCACTTCAGGCGCTATGAAGAAGACATGTACTGGCGGAGAATGGAGGAAGAGCAGCATCACTGGGATGACCGTCGCAGGATGCCAGATGGAGGATATCCTCATGGTCCTCCAGGACCTCTAGGCTTGCTGGGAGTTAGACCAGGAATGCCTCCTCAGCCCCAAGGACCAGCTGTGAGTCTCTTAACTTGAGGAAAAAAAAAAATCATATTTACCATGAGGCACAGTTAAAAACTATAAATTATTCGAATCTCCTTATGTTGTCTTCCGTTTTTCTTAATAAAGGATTTGAAAAACTGAAAAAGAAATTGCGTGATAATGAAACTGTATAGGTGGACCTGTCCACTGAAGTGACAAAAAAAATACCTTAAAGACAAATATTGTTTGTTCTGAAATACAAGATACTCTGGTTTTGTGTACTACTTTCTATTTTGCTTAATTGCTTTATAAACTTTATTATCTAATTTTGGATAAATGTATGGATGAAAGTGGTTGGATCACCAGTCCCAGAGGACAGTTATTAGTGCTGCTCATACTTCACCTGGAGGTCAGTGGCACGTGCAGTGCCAGATGAGTTTATCGTAGAATCATATAATAGTTAGGGTTGGAAGAGACCTTCAAGATCATCCAGTTCCAGTGCCCCTGCCACAAGTTCCAACCTCCCTGCCATGATCCTGGGGTTTTGTCTTATTTTATCCTGGAGTTTGTCTTAATAGCACCTTATCAATAGTGAGAAAGGTGATGGAGTGAGCGCACGCTCATAGGGTCTGCAGCTGTCGCGAAAATTTGAATCAGTTTGGATACTAGTTGATGGAGATACTAGTTGATACCTTTGAGGGTAGTGCTGCCATCCGGAGGAATCTAGGCAGACTGGAGGAATGGAACAGCAGGAGCTTCAGTGAGTTCTGCAAGGACAAATGCCTAACGCAGCACTTGGGAAGGAATAACCTTTTGCACAGATACAGGCTGGGGAGAAAAAGGCTGCGTAGTAGCTCTGCTAAGAAGGATCTGGGGACCTTGGCAGATTGCAAGCTGAACGTGAGTCAGCAGTGTGCTCTGGCAGCAATGAAGGCCAACAGCATCCTGCGTTATATTAACAGGAGCATAATGATGAAGGGGAGTGATCAGCACTTTCATTAGTGGCAAACTAATACTGCATTCAATTTTAGACTTTACCGTACAAGATATTGTATACCAGAGCATGTTCATTGTGGAGCTAACCAGTATGGTCAGGGATCTGGAATGCATGTCCTGTGAGGAGGGATTGGGGCTTGTTCAGCCTGAAGAAGAGAGAGCTTCAGTGGGACTTCTAGTAGCCTTCTAGTACCTCTAGTAGCCTTCTAATACCTGTGCATTTTAAAGGTAATGGAGCCAGGCTCCTTACAGTCAAGAGAAGGCAAGATACAACCAGCTTAAGCTGAGGCAAAGAAGGATCAGATTGAATACAGAATATAATTTACTACACAGAGATGGTGTACAGCCTCCATCTTTGGCAGTTTCCAAGAACCTGTTGGATAAATCCATGAGCAACATGATCTGTTCTTAGAGCTGACCCCAGTTTGCACAGGAGATGAAGCTAGGGCGCCTCCTGAGTTCCTTCCTTTTAGAATTCTCCTGTGATTCTGCGAAAGCATTCATGGACACTGTTTTGCAGCAGTATACAAGTGTTTTCCAGTTGATAAAAAGACAGTAGATATTTATGTTGGAAAAATATTTTTGACCCTGGGATTTCATAATTTGTTTTATTTTGATGCATTTCATTATTTTTTTCAGAAATGATTGGTTGTGACCAGTGTAAATTGTTAAGGTCACTTCACTTCATATTTTGTTGCATTTCAGTGGTTTGAGATTTGAATAATCTGGGTTTTAGCCACATGTTTGGTTTTGGCCACTTGTCAAAGTGGACTTAAAAGTGTAACCAGATTTCAGAAATATTTTTTCATCTGTTTAGCCTTTACGCCGCCCTGACTCCTCTGATGACCGCTATGTGATGACCAAACATGCTGCTATATATCCAACAGAAGAGGAACTTCAGGCAGTCCAAAAAATTGTTTCTATTACTGAGCGTGCTTTGAAACTTGTTTCTGACAGCATGACTGATCTTGAAAAAAGCAAGAACAAAGAGGGAGATGACAAAAAAGATGGCAGTAAAGACAGGTATTTCTTAATGCCTTTTCAAGAATTTCATCAATTTTTTTTCTGAAGTTCTTCCTTATACTGTTACCTGTGCAGAATATTCTCTTCTTTTTGGGTTTTGACTCGGTATATTTCACTATGGCCTCAAAAGTATGTGTAATATTCCTATTATATTTCATTTTCCTATCTTCAGGATTAGTTTTAAGGTTTTTATATTATTTTAAATGCAAGTTTTAACTATAATTCACAGAGCTTTGAAAGGAGTTTTACGGGTAGGCGTTTTGGCTAAAGGTTTGCTACTCCGTGGAGACCGAAATGTCCACCTTGTTTTGTTGTGTGCTGAGAAGCCTTCAAAGTCGTTACTCAGTCGTATTGCTGAAAGTCTCCCCAAACAACTTGCAGTAAGTAGTATTTAGACTTTTGTTTCTGAATTTTTTTGATGATACTGTAAAAATCTGTCTTCAAGTCAAATGCCAGCAGTTCTTGCTGTGCCATGTTTCATAGCTTAAGATCAGTTTCTTTCAATTTTCTGAGTGTTTCCATTTGAATTCAGGGACTATGCTGCATGTTTTGCTCTCTGCACACTGTGTCCATACAAGCGTCTAGATGTTTATCAATCATAATTTAATAGATTTCATTTAATTGGGAAGTAGAAATGAACAGAAGAAAGACCATTCCCCCGTTACCAGCAGTGGTAGAGGTAATTAGTGCAGTGTTACATGAAGCTTGCTGCCTGAAGGTCAATGTTCTCCATTGACACCACGTTGTTTGTACTTGGGTCTGGTGTCCAGTTTGTACATGTCAGTGCTTTGTAGTTCCACATTTAGTTAACTAGGTCTTGTGTAATTGGAGGTTTTTTTAGAACAAAAAAAAGGCATTTTTAGAACATTCATAAAGTATATCCATTTGCTCTATTTCCACAGTAAATGAAAGTATGGAAGTCTCTGCTGTCTCTTGAACAAAGCCTGTCTACAGGCATTACAGAATGCTTGCCACAGCATTAGTATTTCAAGATCATCTGGTAAAATGTTCAGCAGAATCAATGGCATGGTAAAAGCTTAGCAGGATTAGGTTAATTGGAAATTAATCTTGAATTTACTCTTGTTTGAAGTAACAGAAAAGAAGGAGTTTAAGAAAACTACATGCCTTCCTCTGGCTTTGTGGAGAAATCATTTGTACCTCTAATTGGTGGAAGAAGGTGACAGAGGTGCTTATAGCTTCCTTTTGGGGGTATTTAGAACTATTGCATCTAGTTGCAAGAAGCAGTTCAGAATAAACACTCTGTTAGTTACCCTTACATTTTTCCCCTGCTATTTATCTTACCCTTCGTTCTTACCATGTTGTGGCAGCCAAGTGTAGGATGTGCCTAGCAGCATCCATCCCGTAACTGTGAGCTTGGAAGAACAGCCAGTGCATCTTTGTGTTTTTTAAAGGCTTCTGTGTTCCAATGAGAAACATATCCAGCTGGCATTTTAAATGGCACTGAGGCTTTTCTTTATCTCAAACCCTGTCAACATTCTTGTTGTGTAACTTCTGTATAAATTTCCTTTCTGAGTATTTTTTTTCTTGTGCGTGGTTGGTAACTGCTGAGTATTTGCATTAATGGTTTGGAAACAGTATGCAAGCCCATATATATAATGTAAATCGTTTCCTGTGATTATAGAGATACACTTCAAGTAATTGTATTGTATTTCTGTCTTTCTTTTGAAAAGACTGTTGAAATCCATTTTCTCCCCTCTACTTCTATTGGCCACATGCTAATAGAAATTTCTGTTTCTCAATATTTAGGTAATAAGTCCTGAGAAATACGATATCAAGTGTGCAGTCCCAGAAGCAGCAATTATTTTAAATTCGTGTGTGGAACCCAAAATGCAAGTTACTATCACACTGACATCTCCGGTCATTCGGGAGGAGAACATGAGGGATGGAGGTTGGGAAGTTGTTAAAGATGTTACTTCTTTCTTACCTGTTATTGTTTATCTCTTCTGCTTAAGATGGCATTAAGGTCCTGGAAGGCAACATGCTGGCACATATATTTGATTGAAACTTTGTTTTTCAACAACTAGTCTTGGTAGAGACCAGTTGGTTAAAATAAGTGCTTATATGATGTGTTTGTTTAATTTTTAAAATTTCTGTCCAACCTCAGCTTCCTGGAAAAGGTACAAACTCAACTGTTTTTTTTCCCCATCTCTTTTAAAATTATATGGAAAACTAAGTATTTTATAACAAGTGGCTGTAAACTGGCTTTCTGGAGCAGTCTTGCCCTAACAGAAAGATTGTATGGTATTAGATGATCAAATCACAGGTTCTCGGGTTTAAACTGGATTGGTACTACCGTCACTTGCACATTCCAAATAGCAATACCACTTAAAATGCACTTCTGTAATAATTTTGATGGTAACAGTGCTTCTAGCATTAAGACTATGTGATTTTTTCCAGCTCTCTGAGGTTGCTTTTTGGTCTGGAGTGTTTTTTGAGTATGTTTAGGCTCCTGGTATTACAATCAGTCTTCCATCCAACTGGCAAACCCAGACTAGTGCAGTAAGAAATGGCTTTGTTGTTGAACTGAAGCAGAAGGTGGAGTTGGTAAATCAATTTACATTTCTGAAGTCCACAGTTTCTCTGGTGCCAGCAGTGTTGCTTTAGGGTCTACTCTATAACACTTTCAAAGCTCCAAAAGCTTTTAAGCCAACAAGCATGATTAATGTCTGCAGTACATTGGTTCTGTTTGTTTATGGGTCAGATAAAATTAACTTTTGTTTCCTTTTAATCCTGTAGTTTCGTAGTTGAAAGAGGTCATGACAAACAGGGTTCCGGTGTTTGACAGTGAACCTACAATTAGGAAAGCTAAGGGTATCTTTAACACTTCTCATGCAGGTTTAAAAAAATTGTGTGTGTGTATGTATACATGTGCTTGTGTATATACGTATTTATATAACAACAGAGGTTTTTTTTATTTCATCTCATCATTACATGTCCTCGAAAATACTTCAGGTTTTTATAGTGCATTAGCAAATGTCCTGTAGCTCTGACTAGTACATTTTAAGCAAACTGGGTTAACAAAGTCGTCCTCCATAACCAGAAAGACAAATGTCAAGACATGTTCTCTGGTTTGGATGACTTCTGAAGAGTCTTCTAAGAGTGCTTTCTACATGATTTTTTTTAACTATGTGTATTATTGCTAGCTGTAAGGGCGTTGTACGTGTACTGTCACACCTAACTAACTTAGTTGGGTTTTGACAATCTAAGTGTGACATGACTCTTGGTTTGTCTGTGCTGAATCAGACTTTACATGTTATTTAAGTTTATAAAGAATTGTTTTAACTTAAAAATTTTATTATTAAATTAGATTAACTATTAAATCAAGTTAACCTTAAACACCATTTTTATTTCTTCATGTACTTTGCAAAAGTGCAATATTGATTCCTGCCACAATACTCAATTTCATTTAAGTGGTTTCTGGCCTAAAATTCTATTATATGGACTAAAAACAAATATCAAGTTATTGCCATCAATCCCTCAATTTATGTCATCTAAAGGAAACAAATCTGTATTTTTGTCTGACCCACACTTGAATTAAAATGATCATTGTGAGTTTCTTCACTGCTGAATGCAGTACTGCCTCTAGGCAAGCAAAGTCAAATCAGATTTCTCTTCAAGACACTGAGCAGTATAAAATGGATGTGGAGATAAGTTCACTTTTGAAACTAGAGCAAACAGAAGACTGAATTGTGAATTATCGCAGCAAAGGTGGCCTTATTACGAAGACTGCTGCTTATTTGCTGCAGAGTAACCGTATGTGTTTGTGTTTTTTCTTACTGCAGCTTCTCATGCTCTGTGTCTTAACATGATTTAAAGTTTTCATTTTTTTTAGCTCGCTTGGGGAGCTAGTTCAGGTGATAAGGAAGGCTTTACCGGAAGAACCAGTTTGAGTAAAGATGAGACTGAGACTTGCACGTGGAGTAGAATCATGTTTGATATGTCATAATCACATTACATGATGAAAGTCTAAAAAATACTCAATGAAATAAAATTGTTAACCGCATAGCCACTGTTTCTTACAGTGTTGTGCGTTTGACAGTTTGCTGAATCTCATACACTCAAAGTGCTCTAACCCCTGCTGTGGAATCTTTCCTTCAGCAAACAAAATGTACATGCCTACCAATGTATATATGTGTGCGCCTGTGTCTTTTTTTATCCTTAGCCGACAGCCCCGGTCCAAAGCCTTCTAGCAGAGGGACTTGATTCCTGTCAGGGGTTGCTACCAAATCATCGGAAGGATTTTTGACCAAGGTTTTCTAAAGCTCACTGTCACACCTGCCATGCTTTCAAAGGAGGGGGTTTGGATGCATAGTCCTAGCATCTGCTGTTACTTTGTGTTCTGTTTTTTTTTTCCTTTTCGTCTTTGTCTCTTTCCTAGAATTAAGCGGTGTTCACACTAGTCTTGAAATAGTTGGCTGGGTAAAATATATTTCCCATAATAAAACTTACCAAAATTGGTATACATTGATAACAAAGAGGTAGTGTGGACACAGCATGTCGAACTGAAGATTAACCCCTTATATTTAGGATAGTAAGAAATAGTAAGTTACATAGAGTAAGCATTTGTGCTTGTGTTTTGTAAATGAATTCATTCTTTTGTCGTAGCTTAAGGGGGTGGTAGGTGAGGCATCTGAATTCAGTTAAATAGTCTTTAAGGGGTTAATCCTGAAATGTGAAACAGATGCAAAAATCCACAGATCAAATATTACAAGAGTTTCCATGATCCATTTTTTCAGTCAGTATGTTCTCAGTTCAATAGGTACCTTGGCATCTTCAGACTTTCAGAGTCTTTTAAGTTTGAAAGGCATTCATGTGATGTCTACTAGTAGTATATTTTAGATTGACATTTCCAGCCCTGAATAAGATTCTCTTCTGTATATTTAAACTGTAATTCTTTTTTAGTAAAATTATTTTCCGAATCGAAATTTTTTCAGAGCTAGAAGTAATTTGAGTTTCAAATTATTAATTGATTGCTGTGCTAGAAGTTTGCACAGTGTCAACTATTTGCACATTAATGTTAGAAGAATGCAAATAGATGACTGATTAGGTTACTAGGCCCATAACCTCTATTTTCACCCTTAATTTCTCAACCTTACTTTGCCACTTTTTCCCAAGCATGGGTTTTCTCTAAATGTACTCCTTGTCTCTTATATTGAGGTTGTACTCGTTTCATCAGTTATCTTACCTGGCACCTCTCTTGTATAGATTTGAGGGGTTTTTGGTTTGGCTTTGTTTTGTTTTAAAGGAAATTCTGCTTTAAATGTCTTCATTTGCTCTGTAAATGCGTTGTTAGTGCAGATTTTCATCTTTCCACTTTAACACCTAGTCAGTGAATTTGAATATCTGTGTGAGAAGATGCCCATGTTCTTCTCATCTTCATTTGTATTTTGAAATCCTCCCCCTGCAGCCGTAAGCAGAGCAATGGGACTATAAAAAAAAAAGTTCAAATCTGAATGTAGTACTTCAGATTAAACATAATTATATTGCAGAGTTGCACCACCAAGTTCACTCATGCCTCTTTAGCTCTCTGAATAGTAAAGTTTATTTTACATTTGTGTAAAATAGGTAGTTTCAGAGCTGACTTTCTGCAGGCATGTTTCATGAGTCTCAATATACTATTATTTTTCGTTTTGTTTTGTTCTCTGACTTACCTAAATTTATATCTCGCTAGAGTGAACTCTGTTGTTCTGTGCAGCTAGCTCCTGTGGCAGCTCAATGCCACTGAGTGAGGGCTTTTTGTTTCATCTTACCTGGTGTATCACCAGTTATGTTACCAACGTACTTTTTAGTAGTCACAATACCCACTTCCATAATTAGTAGAACAAGGAACTTTTAAAGCTGATCACTTCATTTTGTCTGTAAAATCTTTAAGTAACCCTAGAATATCATTTCACATTGTTCCGTGGTTCTAGTTTAATTGATAAAACCACTTCCAAGGGGCGTATGGTCTCCTCATTTTTGATAACACAGCAGTCAACCTGGTAATTAAATCCTTTACTGAATGTTTAAATACAGAAGATCTATTATTTTCTTTATCTTTCAGATATTCTGCTTTGTTTTTCAAACTACACCTTGTATTTCTTTTTCCTGCTGAACCTTAAGTAGTTCCTTTTAAGATCCTTCCTTGCATGGTGAATTATACTGGAGCACATGTACTATGGGCTGAGGAATTTTATTTATGTGATTAAAAAAGAGGATACTAGAAAGTAATGGAACTCTGTAATATTAAAGAATATTTCACATTCCCTTAGTCAGGCTTTTAAAGCAAAATAATTTCAAGTTTAAGATGTGATAAAAGTAACATCATTACTAAACACCTTGTGCTTTTAAGATCTTACACTTGTTTTTCTTTTAAGAATAGGGCCCAAAGAATAAATGACCATTGAAATTTACAAGAAAATTAAGTTCTAATCTTTCTACTTGGTTAAAGTGGATTTTTGTGTTCCTTCTGTCTTGTGTTCTCTGTGCTGGTGCACTGTGTCCAACCATCCTTCCTTCAGTATTTAATTTCAGGGGATATGTGTTTTTCCAGTGTTAGCTTAAATGAAGAAGTACTACGCATTGCATAATCCGCAGTGCATTTGAAAATTACCTCAGAGC
Organism: Clamator glandarius; assembly: GCA_033459285.1. Taxonomy (NCBI): domain Eukaryota; kingdom Metazoa; phylum Chordata; class Aves; order Cuculiformes; family Cuculidae; genus Clamator; species Clamator glandarius. The sequence continues at coordinate 456,743 of JAUNZM010000912.1, read as the reverse complement.
TAAAGTACAATATGCTCTTGATGTTCATACTGGGTTGAAGCCCTAATCTGAACTGAGTGGCTTTTGTTCAACATTTACATTTGTTGTTCAAGGGTTTTAAACTTTAAATGGCATGTGTGACATTGAAGCTACTTTAAGGAAGTGTCTTGCTCACCTGGTCAAACACCCATTCCTCACTGCATTTTGCCAATTCAATCCATTTTAGATGTAACCTCGGGTATGGTGAAAGACCCACCGGACGTCTTGGACAGGCAAAAATGCCTTGACGCTCTGGCTGCTCTACGCCACGCTAAGTGGTTCCAGGTTCGGAACATCATTTTACTTTCTTCTTGTAGCCTTATGAGAGATTAGCTCAGTTGCAATATGAATGTTTAATAGTGTGAAAACACTCAACGTTGTTCATGCTAATAATACTTAATTATTTTCTGATCCTAAATTTAAATGTAGGTTGAGTATGGAGGAACTGCTTTATGCAGTTGTTGCTCATTTGACATGATTTTTTTTTCTGGTCATTGAGAAGGCGATGTTGAGAGCTTGACTCGCTTGAGGTGATCATATGTTGTATATTTGTTATATATTCCATAAGGCTGCAGAGTAACTTTGCTTTAAATAATGGAATACGTGTTTAAAGCTTTGTGTTTAGATTTAAGACTTTTTTTCCGTATTTCTTTAAGTGCATTAAGTGTAGGGAATGAAAGGTGAGAAGCAACTGTTTGGTTTAGTGACTTTGCATTCTGGCAAAGGCACAATAAAGAAACCAAACAGATTCCCTTGACCTTTCAGTCTCTATACCTATTTCCTAGATCTTTACTTTATCCTTTTTATTTCTAATATAGAAAGATACTGTATTTATTGTTACAGGTGAACATAGGTCAAAGTGTACAGGGGATCAAGAAATGTTATTCTTGTATAACCTGTGCACTTTGACTTCTACCACCTTAAATTACTAACCCTGTATAAAATACTGCTGTAAATGGCAGCTCATGGAATAAAGTTGTAGAATTATTTGTTTCAGTCTCATATCTGAGCTTCCATTGAACAGTGGTGTTTTAGTCGTTCAACAAATCCTGTTTGCTGTAGGTGCTGGGATTAATTAATTTGATTTTGTATTGGTCTCAAGGCTAGAGCTAATGGTCTGCAGTCCTGTGTGATTATCATACGTATTCTTCGTGACCTCTGTCAGCGGGTTCCCACTTGGTCTGATTTTCCTAGCTGGGTGAGTAATGTTGTTTTGAATGAGTCTCTTTACACATGGTACTTCAAGCAGACCATAGGGAGTGTTACTACAGTTTTTAAATTTAGACTTTTTCAATAAATTATTTAGAGTTTTTTGGGTTTGATTTTTTTTCCCAACAAATAATCTATATTCCCTCTAGAAATTTAATGTTCTGAGATTTTGTTATTTGGAGCTGGATTTATTTTTAATTCCCCCAAGGAGTTTTCTTGTTCTTTTGTATTCTTTGTGGGTAGCATTCTTGTTCTAGATTTTAACACTTTTTCTTTTACTTTATATAAAAGAAATAATTTTTTCAACAACCTACTCTGCATTGCTCGGAGTTTACTGAAGCTTTTTTAAAATACTGTAAGCTGTGCCCAGATATTTCTGTAATAACAAAGAGGCTACTTGAAAGAAAAAAAATACAATAATTCCTGTGATCATTAATATGGTTCTTCTGCAAGACAGAATACCCCTGTACTTCAGTACAGCCTGTGGATGTGTCACTTCAGCACTTTAATCAGCATCACTGATATCTCCAGCTTGTACCAAGTTTCCTCTTGTAATTCTTGCAGGAGAGTGCTCTGGGAGCCTTCCTTTTGCATTGGCCAGCTTAAATGATTCTTTCCAGGAGTGCAGCTTGTGCTCCAGGTATTAACAGATGTTCAGTCTGCAGGCTGGGCAGAGTTAGTTTGAAACAAAGTCTCTGAAACGTGTTTCATGAAAGTAAACTTAGCTCCTACTGTTCTGTTTCACAGACCAAATCTTGCTGCACTATGTTGCTTTGTTTTCAGTTCTGGCGCAAAGAGACTGACATTATAAAGTCAATTTGAGCAGTTAGTATTATTTCAATGAGAAGTGCTTTACAACTGTACTGAGCTTACAGACAGTTTTATTAAATGACTTCTAATAATCATTTCTTCAGAAAAAAAGTAATTTCTGGGGTTTAAATATTTAAATTAAAAAAAATAGTGCCAGTTTCTGTGCAGAAGGCATCATGAAAGGTGCTCTGTAGCTTAAGAGAACTGAGTAAGTATAAAAGTGCCCTCTTAGTATCACCGTGGTACTGTGGTGCCATGGAATAAACCCTAGCACGCTTTTGGATAAAGAACAGTTGCAACATACACAGCAGGCACATAGATGAGGAACAAGGACTATTTCCTGTTCCTCACATTATCTGTTCTAAGGCACATCCAGAAGGGAAAAAGAGGAATGAAGCAGTGTGTCAGGACTAGCTCTGTCTCAGTTCTACTATCCAAAAGCAATTCCTGTTCTGCTCCTGGTACCTAATGCATTGTCAGTGAAGTGAATCAACACTGAAGTCACAGAATCACTAGATTGGAAAAGACCCCCGGGATCATCAAGTCCAACCATTCTTATCAACCACTAAACCATGCCCCTCAGCACCTCATCCACCCATCATTTAAACACCTCCAGGGAAGGTGACTCAACCACCTCCCTGGGCAGCCTGTTCCAGTGCCCAATGACACTTATCATGAAAAATTTTTTTCTGATGTCTGTATAGCATTGCAAAGTCTTACTCATAAAATCAACAATAGAATGAAAATCCTGATTTTAAATGTATGTAATTTCTGCATGTCACAGATGGAATCTCATAGGCTGAAGTAGTATATCTTTCTGCATACAGACCTTCTTTTAACCTGCATGCCAGAAGCCTGTTATGAACCAAAGAGATGCCAGAGATCTTTGAAAGGAACCTAAGAAATTGGAAAAATAAAAGATACTAGGAAATCTGAATATGGACATTCGTAGCACCTTCATTATGTACATAGAAATAAAAACTGAATTAGAATATTTTTGTCAAGTTCCTACAAGTCAGAAGGAACTGTTATTCACAGCTGACTTTTGAAATCCAGCCTTTCACACAAATAAACACCAAGGTATCATAATTCACATTTTCATAGGATCAAGTGTTCAGAGCGTGTCCAGAGAAGAGTGACAAAGCTGGTGAAGGGGCTGGAGAAAAGGTCTTACGAGGAGCAGCTGAGAGAGCTGGGGGTGTTTAGCCTTGAGAAGGGAAAGCTGAGGGGAGACCTCATTGCTCTCTACGACTTCCTGAAAGGAGGTTGTAGAGAGGAGGGAGCTGGCCTCTTCTCCCAAGTGACAGGGGACAGGACAGGAGGCAGTTGCCTCAAGCTCCACCAAGGGAAGCTCAGGCTGGACGGCAGAATAAAATTTTTTACAGAAAGGGTCATTGGGCACTGGAACAGGCTGCCCAGGGGAGTGGTTGAGTCACCTTCCCTGGAGGTGTTTAATGGACAGGTGGATGAGGTGCTGAGGGACATGGCTTAGTGGTTGATAGGAATGGTTGGACTTGATGATCCTGGGGATCTTTTCCAACCTTGTGATTCTGTGAAGTGTAGACTTCAGTGTAGTGTATGAGGATCCAAAAGAACTAGACTTGAGTAAATGCAGAAACATTACCTACTTTTTTTTTTTCCCTGCTGTAGTTTGTTTAGTATGTGAAAGTAGCTGTGTTAAATCATGCTTCAAGTATGGAAATACCACACTGAAGAACTGAAAGTTAAATGGAGCTAAAATAGAGGAATGGGCATCCATAGTAGAGAATATAATCAGCACTGCCTGTAGTTACTTATGTGCATCAGTATAGGTATTTAGTCCTGGAAAGTAAAAATAAAAGGCCCATTTGAACAACTGTAATCTTGTCAGGGAGGGAGAGACCAAAGAAACAACCCTCCAAAACCCAAGAGAGACATGTTTTTAAGAATAAAAATTGTGAAACTTTAATTAAAATTTAAATAAACTTGTATCGAACATCTGTTTAAAGCTGAAAAAAAAAACTAGGGAAAGCTATTCTTTTATAGATTTTTCTGGCAATAATAGTGTTTGATGAAAGTAAACAGTGGAAGTATTTGCATAAAAACTAGCATCTAAAGTACAGCTAATCATTTAAACCATTTTAACTACTATCAAACAACGTATCATAGAATGGTTTGGGTTAGAAGAGACCTTTAAAGACCATCCATCCTTCCTCGCCATTGGCAGGGACATCTCCCATTGGATCAGGTTGCTCAAAGCCCCATCCAAGCTGGCCTCGAACACTTCCAGGGATTCACAGGTTCTCTGGACAACCTGTTCCAGTGCCTTATCACCCTGTGTATAAATTTTAGAGAACCTGTTTATCATCAACAGTTTTTTTGCACTTGTTTAACATCTGAGTTAGTGTTAGCCTGTATCCAGGAGAAAACTGGTTATGAATTTTAGCTATACTGAAGAACTAGTAACTAGTTCAACATTAGAAGATCATATAATTTTTGATACTTTAAGTTCTGCACTCTTGTAGAAAAACTTTTTTTATCTATCGCACCCTGTTAATTTCATTAGATAGATTGTGTGCTGTTTCTTCATGTGACTGACAGATTCAGGTGATCCACCCTGTTTCATACTCAAAAAGTGGCTGGATAAGTTCTCTGCCTGCACATGTAGGTTACTACTGTGTAAATTTCTACAAAACTTTCAGACAGTTTGTGGTGAGCAGCAGTGTATCAGTACTAGTACTTAGTGTTAATTTTGCATCAGCTTTCTTTATGAAACATCTGATTATTTTTTTTCCATTTTAACTGAGAGCATCCTGTTATGTGTAGTATTCTTCAAAACTCCAGATTCAAAAGTTCTGTAGGGAACCACAGTAGCAGATTTTTCCTGTTTTAATCTGTCTTCTAAATTGGCTGGATTTCTTATTGTTGACCTAGGCTATGGAATTGCTTGTGGAAAAAGCAATTAGCAGTGCCACTGGCCCACAGAGTCCTGGGGATGCACTGAGAAGAGTTTTTGAGTGTATATCGTCAGGAATCATCCTTAAAGGCAAGTTGAATTTGATGTCTCTGCATACTCGCAGTTAACTAATGTAAAATCAGTGGTCTTGGTTGAAACAAAATAGAGATGGGGTACTAACTAGCCTGACTATTGTAGGTGGTCCTGGCCTTTTGGACCCTTGTGAAAAAGATCCTTTTGACACACTTGCGGTAATGACAGATCAGCAGCGAGAGGATATTACTTCGAGTGCACAGGTAAGGAAGTGTTGCCTCTGTGTGTGTGAACTGACTAAATTTTTATGTCTGATTAGGAGGTGGGGTTGGATTTTTAAGTAGAGCTTTATACTTTAGTCTCTTAGAATGTATATTTTGGTCTTTCAAATGGTCAGTCTTAAGCTAGGCAGTAAAAATGTCACAACAGATGGTATTGACTTACAGGATTGACCATACATAGTTAGTATTTACTTACAGGATTGACCAGTAACAAGTGCAGCTTAAGAGGTTACTGTCCCTACCTCTTCACTTGGTCCTTTTGCTAAAGATTCCCAACAGGTTGTGTGACAAGCCTTGGCTGCTTTGGCACAAGTCCAGCAGCTATAACACGTGTACATTGTTTTTAAGCTAAGATGATGTACTGCATACAGAAGCAGCAAATGTGACACATACATTTTATTGTGTTGCCTTTGGGGAAAAAGACAGGACATAATGAGAGCTAAGAGTAATATCGTACGTGGCTAATGTTCCTCATTTATTGTTTACAAAGTACTCAAAGTTGACATCTAACAGAATCTTCTTTTTACCTTTTTTCTAGTTTGCACTGAGACTCCTTGCATTCCGTCAAATACACAAAGTTTTAGGAATGGATCCATTACCGCAGATGAATCAGCGCTTCAACATACATAATAATCGTAAAAGGAGAAGGGACAGTGATGGGGTTGACGGATTTGAAGCAGAGGGGAAAAAGGACAAAAAAGATTATGATAACTTTTAAAAATGTTTGTCATCAGTGCTAAGATGGAAGGTAATAAGTCCATTTGTTGCCTTGCTTTTACTTCATTCATAATAATGTCTGTTTAAAACATCCAAAACCAACTCTGGAGTTAGAGTTGGAAGAGAACAACTTGGCTTTTCTATGATATTCTGGATGTGTTAATGGATGTACTGTATCAGACAAATTATGGATGGAAGACTGCAAATGGAAACACTATTGTCCTAAGAAAAAATAGATTTTACTCATTGTGTTTTCTTTAAATGTGTTGCTAACTTCAGTAACTTTTCTTCTTTGTTTTTTTTGGTCTTTTTTTTTATTAACAAGTGCGTGGTCTTATATTGACTGTATTTAATGCAGCATTTGTGCTTCTGTTGCTATGTGTATTTTGACATTTTATTTAGCAGGTTTTTTTGTTTGCCTTTGACACTAGTTGTATAAGTTACTTTGCGTTAGATGGTATAAACTGTTCCACTTCAAATTAATATTTTACAGAACTTTTTTTTTGTAAAGTAAGACTGCAGGATTTTTGAGGGTTTTTTTTTTTCTGAGTATGAAGGGGTTACAACACATAATTATCCTGCCATTTGAGTGCTCAGAAAATGTTTTTGCCTATCTTGTGGCATTTGTCTCCTTAGTGTGATATAACAGTGTAATTAAGACAAATTTGTGTTAATCTAATCAAGTTTGCTGTTAGTTGTGCATTAGCGGTATAAAAGCTAATATATACGGTATGGTCTTGCAACAGTTTAAAAGCAGCTGCATAATTGATCAAAGTTTTGCATGATGTTTTTGTTTCTTGTTAGAAAGGGCTTTTGGAACTATCATTTTAGGTTAAATGCGTAGGTCTTTGTATGATTGACTTTGTGATATAGCAAGGCCAAAAAATAACTTTCTGAATTTCTTTTCTCAACATAAAAGCAAAAGTAGGCATTTCCCATTTGGACAAAGTTAGTCGTTCTTTTCAGTCAGCTTTGTCACATGATATTAATGCCTCTCAGCCCTTAAAATAAATGTTTGTCATATCAGTGCCTGTGAGGTTATTCCTTATAGCTATTCCTGTATAAACTTTCTGTGATTTTTTTCAATAATTCAAATTTTAAAAGTGAAGTATTACTGAAAAAGTGAAGATAATCAAAGGAAAAAACCCAGAAAATTATTTGATGTGGCCATAGTGTATGCTTATGTCTCTTTCAAAACAGCTAAATATAGCAGTGGTGTAAGTACAGTTACATCATACTGTTGATGTATGCTCTGGTACACAGGTGTGATTTGTTGTCACAGCACTACAGTGGAATACACAAATAAAAACTAAAATTTATTAAGTGACTAGAATTCATTCTACACTGGAAACTGAAGTTTCACTCCTTCTGTCCAACATGTACTATGCTTTGTTGCAAACCCATAAAACACAGACTAACATAGACTAATGTTCTGGTAACTGCTTTATCGATGGCTGTAGAAGAGTATCACACATTACAAACATCAGTTGTTATTGCTGGTACCATTTATCAAAAGAAACTTTTATTCCCTTTTGCGGTCAAATTTATCTTTGACCTTTTTAATAAGTAACTCTTGGATTACAGAGATGTTTCGGTTTGCAGCGCCCGCTGCGAATAGTTTGAGTTGGTGAAAAAAACCCTATATTGTAGAAAAATAGAGGGAGTCTGAAGACTTAAAAAAACCTCCCAAATTAATGCAGTGTCCTTCAAGCATCAGAGTGCAATTGTTAAGGGAATGGATATTAGTGGTCAGCAAGTAAAAGGAAGCTTTCCTGCTGCAGGAAAGATTTACTTACTAATTTCAGCATCAGAAATAATAGAAAGCAGAAATGCTTTACAGGAACTTTAAAAACTGATTACACTAGTTTCTGCTGACCCACATTGATGCAAAGCTCCAAGCCTGTCCTTAGTCTTCTTTTTAAGAGTCTATCTGGCTGCCATAATGTCTACTTAGCTAATACTATTTATTTTGAAAGCTGCAGGTGCTATTCATGTGGCTAATTCAACTCTATACCAAAGTTTCTTTCCTTGTAAAGTGAACTTCTCTATTCAGGCATAAGATGCTAAAATTTATTATTAAAAAGGTCAAAGATGTACTTTAATTTCCTGTATTTTTGTTCTACTGGCTTTTAACTCTTAACAAGTTTCTGGATATTTTGAAATATTGTATACTTAAATTTGATTCCACATTAAATATGAAGCTGTGACCATGATTTTTGCACTGTGTGGTAAAGAATGAATTTGCAGTTTGTTTCCAGTTTTCCTGCCCATTATAATGGGCTAGTTCAGATAAGTTTTGACTCTTGTTAGAATCAGAGTTACAGAATGATTTGCATTAGGTGACCTTAAATATCATCCAGTTCCAACTGCTCTGCTATGGGCAGGGACACCTCCCATCAGACCAGGCTGCCCAAGGCTCCATCCAACTCGGCCTTGAACACTCCAGGGATGGGGCATCCACAGCTTCCCTGCGCAGCCTGTGCCAATGCCTCACCACCCTCATCGTGAAAAATTTCTTCTTAATGTCTAATCTAAATCTTCCCCTTTCAGCTCCTCTAGCGTGTCCAGGTCCCTCTGGATGATATCCTATCATTCTGGTGTGGCAACTGCACCACTTGGCTTGGTGTCATATGCAAACTCGCTGAGGGTGCACTTGATCTTACTGTCTGTGTCATTGTAGAAGATACTAAATAGCACTGGAGCCAGTACAGACCCCTGAGGGACACCACTTGTCACGGATCTCCACCTGGACTTTGAGCTGTTGACCACTACTCTTTGAATACAACCATCCAACCCAGTTTCTCATGTACTGAACAGTCCACGCATCAAATTGATATCTCTCCAATTTCGAGAGAAGGATGTTGGTGAGGACTGGGTCAAAGGCTTTACAGAAGTCCAGGTAGATCACACCTGTTGGTTTTCCTGTCTGCTGCTGTGGTTTCCCCATCATAGCAAGCCACTGGGTAGGTCAGACAGGATTTGCCCCAGTGGAGCTGTGCTGGCTGCCAGAAATCACCTCCCCATCCTCTGTGTGCCCTATTTTAACTTCTAGGAGGATCTGCTCCATGATCTTCCCAGGCACAGAAGTAAGGCTGACAGTTTGGTAGATCCCAGCATCATCTTTTCTACCCTTTTTACCCTTCTGTGTATTCTGAGGAGAATAGGAAAAGAAGGCTTTAAAAACTATTGGACTAGCTTTGACTTTAAACATTACACTCTGCATGTAGGAAGACAAAACCAACACTAAGGAATCAATTTATGAACATGTAATCATTGTAACATTTTGTGGCTTTGGTAGTGCTAGTGGTTTACTGATCAGCAGTGGTTGCCTTTTTTTATTCAGCAATGCTGTGTGTTACTTCTCAATCCCATACACCATAGTCTGGAACTGTACACAGAAGAGAAAGGTGCAGAGCAAGGATTTTCCCCTCAGTGCTCACCTTAGGGAGCAGTTTCTGAAAGCGTGAGCTGTTCTGGTTTGAAGCTTTTTCACACTTCGATTTCTCTGCCTGGTTTGTCAGTGCATTCTCTCTGTGTGCAGCAGGTTGCACATGGATTCCTGTATGGGGGCATTGCTAGAAATAAAAGGCTGTTGGGCATAGTCCATCAACTTCTTGCCCTATTGTGAAAATCAAGATGAACTGTTAATCTCATAGAGGTATTGAATGTGATGGGCTCATTTACTGCTTCTATTTTTAGACCTGCTTCATGACTCAGAAGATATTTCATAGTAATTGAAGTTGTACCTAGCAAATTTCTGAGAGTTGGAATCAACTTTAAATATTTCTGAACAATTTGTATGCATGTTTAACATTCTTGTTGCTGGCTGGATATCTGCTTATCATTAGTCTGGGGAGTGTTCACACAATGCTGAATTCATTTCTCCATTGAACAGTTAAGACTTGTTTGCACTGCACAAATGGATTTTAGTAGCATAGCATTAGTAATAGAGGGGTGGAAAAAAGTAGTAGGTGCAATTTGCAGTCTGTTTTTTTCCACTTACATTGTAGGTTTACAAAATACAGTGATACATTTAGCAAAAACTTCTGTTTTCCTTCTCTTTGTTTGTTTTCTCTAAAAGCTGTAAGCCAAAGATCTTTCTAGCCAAAAAGGCGGGCAGATTAAATTTCTCCTGAGATTCTCTTATACGTCTTCTCAAGATGTTTTTCCTTCAATGTGGTTTTCTCAGCCTTTTTAAAATTATACACATCTAGTCTTTTGGAGAGGAAAAAGAAAAAAATCTAAGGAGTGTCTGCCATCTACAGTTACCACAATGGTTTTGATTCACATCCAAATAAAAATCAGGCTTTATACTGTAACTCTGTTAATTTGTATTCTCCCGTTTTCTTTTCCTTTCTCGTTTGGGCCATGAAAATGTGCATATGTATTCCTAGTACAGAAAGCCCTCCAATCTTGTTTATTGTTGCTTTCTGATGTTTTACAGTTTACATTTTAAGGAACTCTGCCCTAATAATATTTAGCCAGTGTAAAGTTCCTAACAGGGTAATGGTTGTTGTTTTTCATGGGTACACAATTGGCAGCTGTTGCAGGGATTTTTATTCTGATCAGTGCATGCTTCCCCACTGATCATAGCCTTAACCTATCTGCTTTAGCAAGGGTCATCATGAAGAGTCGTGTTCTTTAATAAGTGTGTTTTCTTAAACTACTTCACAAAGCCACAGCCATTAATATTTATTCAAAAACAGTGATTTAGTTATTACAGGGTAGTTTTAAGCCTATCAACTTTTAGAGGCTGAGCCTAGCTTAAATACTTCACGTATATTCTACATCAACCCTATTTCAGAAATATCAGAAAGAAACTTCTATGGATTTTTTAAATATCTGTGTTTAAAAAAATCTAAGAGAACAGAACAGAGTAGCTGACTGAGATAAATAAATCACTTTCTCTACAGTAAAAGGTTATTTTAATATTAAAAGTGAGATAGTATACCCAGGTGGCCAAGAAGGGGAATAGCACCTTGGCTTGTATCAGAAACAGTGTGGCGAGCAGGAGCAGGGAGATTATTTTGCCCCTGTACTCAGCATTGATGAGGCTGCAGCTTGAACACTTGTGTTCAGTTCTGGGCCCCTTGCTACAAGAAAAACAGTGAAGTCCTGGAATGTGTCCAGAGAAGGGCAGCAAAACTGGTGAAGGGACTGGAGAACAAGTCTGTGGGGAGCAGCTGAGGGAACTGGGGCTGTTTAATCTGGAGAAAATGAGGGTGAGGGGAGACCTGAGCTGTTTTGTATTGTATTTTCAGCAGATATCCGGTAAGTTAAAAGTCCCCCATGAGGACAAGGGCTCTTGATTGTGAGGATTTTCGCAACTACTTAGAGAATATTTTGTCTCTCGCTTCATCCTGGTTGAGTCTCTGTAATAGACTCCCACCATGACACTTTGTTGACCTTCCCCTTGACTCACCTGTAAACACTCAACTCTATTGTCACCATTTGCAAGCTCTAGAAGCCAAAACACTCCTTAACATACATGTGTTGGTGTAGATCCGCTTGGATCAATGAGCTATTGATCCACCTTTTTAGAGGGCAAAGTCCTAATTTCTAGGTGACTGTTGTCAGGTGCTCCTGGTGTTTCTGACACATCAATAATCCTTGTGTCTTTGATGTACGCAGATCTCTGTGCCGTACACAGTTTCTGATAATGTATCCTGTTTCATAGTCACTTTGATGGTCTTTGATAAAACCAAGGGCACACACATTTTACCAAGAAAATGTCTGCTTTTCCCACTTTTTCCCTATGATGGTCAATCACCTCAAGAGCTGTGCTTTTCCAATGAAAAGAAGTAGATTTTCAGTGAATTATGCCTTTGAGCAGAGGGAAAAGGACCCAAGAAAAATGGTATCAGAAACAACAGGACTGATTAAATGGATCCAACTGAAGAAATAAAATAAGCAAGGATGTTTGAGAGTTACAAATCAAAGCTAAATTAAAAATGAAAGAAAGTTATATTAAGTAGTAAAACAGAAAATACAAAGCTGCAAACTACAAAAATATTGTAGGAAAATGAAGAGAAAGGCTCTATTTCATAGAAAGAGAATACCTAGTCCAGTTCATGATTTGCCACCCATGCAGTAACTGCAGTGCTTCACAAAAAGACAGAAGAAAAAAGAAGTTCCAAGTAATTAAGGAGGCGGAGACCGAAAAGGTTTAGGCCAGGTGTTCAAAACATAAATGTCACTGCAAATGAGTTGGGAGGAAAGGTGAAGAGAAAGATGAAGAAAAAACACTGACCTTTTGTGTGACCATCCTATTTCACAGATACAACTGTGCTTCTAGTGTCCGTGCCTCACTGCCTAACATGAACAAAAACGAGAGTGCTGGGGAGTGTGTGAGCACAGTTCTCCAAACACTTGGAAATCAAAATGCTGCACAGTCAAATACCAAAATACAGCATCATAATGTAAATGAACAGACTGGCCAATGCTTGAATCATCTCTGTGTGCTCACAGCAGCAGGGACTGCTATGTAGTTAGCAGCAGCTTTCTTGGGGAAGGCAGCCTTGATTTTCACCTTTCTGTGACAAGAACAGAGTGAAAACTGTGGGGTTTCATCTGTTTCAGTGTTCCTTCCTATTGCCAGAGAATGCATTTTAAATTAATCTAAAATTTAAAAAAAAAAAACAACCAAAGTTTCCATGGCAGCAAAATCCAATAGAAAACCTCAGCTAGATCATAAGAAGAGAGCAGAGGTTGGAAATAAAATGATGACTGTCTTGTGAATGAATTCAAAGTAAATACTTTTGAGGGTAAAGAACTGAAACATTTCAGACTAGGCATAGGAGAAGGGAGAACAGAGATTAAATTTCTCCAGAGACTCTGAGCGGCTGCAAAGAAGAGCTATATTAGTTCTCCCAGGTTACGATTCCTGCTGAGGAAGTAGACCTGAAAAAGAAGTTATAAAGGAAATCTTATGAAAATATGTTGCAGAAGAATATAACAGGCAAATCTTTCAGAGCAGAAGACAGACATTTCAGATGAATTCTTGTGTGAGGAGATATTTTTGCTTTCTTGCGTCCATTTCTTAAACTTCTAGCAGCTGCTGCCAGGGATGATTTTGGGGCAATATCTTCAGGCTAAACATTCCTTCTATGGCAGTAGTAAATCATAACCCAGGATCCTGGATGTGTTAACTAATGTTCCCAACATGTGCTCCAGCATATTCAAAGGCATAAGATGTGCCAGTTTACAAGCTGTGTGACCAATTCATTGTTCCTGTTACAGCAGCATCCAAGATTAAAATAATTCCCAAGGAGCACTGAAGCAGAGTGAGAGAAAACAGACCTGAAAGCCAAGGGCTTGGAACAAAGTCCACACAAGAAACTTCCACTGACCATCTGCTCACATATGTATTCTCCCTGAGGAACAGTCCCTCTACAAATGTCACCCACGCATCAAAGAAGAATAGAAGATTTTAAATATTTCCTTGGGAAAACCTGGAGTTCTGAAAGCACAAGTGAGTACTGGAGTCCCTGAGACACGTTTCCAAGTATTCATCTGACATTAAGGCAGGCCAAATTCACATGCAGACATCAGAGTGAATATGTTTTAATTCTAGAAAGTCTGGTCAAGAAACATTCCAAAGGCCTGGAACTGAAAACTACAGCGATTCTGGAGAAAAATGTTCTAGCAAATCAACAACAGTTGCTAACAGGGAAGAACATATGGCCTCATGATACTTCTTTTACAAGGTTTACTGCTTCTAGGAAGTTTGCTGCCTCACAGTGGTTTATTTTAGCCAAATAAAGGTTTCCCTTGCTTAGACAAAGGTGGTTTTTTTGAGTCAGGGACAAAAACGGGAAGCTAGAGCCAGCCTCTAGACTCACATTTATGTTTTACTGCTAGTTTCTGCTACGAGCATTTAGCTTTCCTTAAGAGGTAGGTTTGTGCCTGTTTATTAAATTATCTGGGCTGGACTTACTAGTTAAAGCAGCTGTATGGGAGCTGGGGACAACACCACACACATTTAACTGGATGGCTTCTGTCAATACCCAACATCTGTGATTAGTGACTCACACATACATTTGTCATTTGGAAACCACAGCCAAGAATATTGGGTACTGGCACAGGCAGCCCAGGGAGGTGGTTGATTCACCTTCCCTGGAGGTGTTTAAGACACGGGTGGATGGGGTGCTGAGGGACATCGTTTAGTGTTTGATAGGAATGGTTGGACTCGATGATCCGGTGGGTCTCTTCCAACCTGGTTATTCTGTGATTTTGTGAATATGTCAAGAGCCTGGTAGGCAAATTAAACCAAGCACATGTTTTACTACAGTTAAGCAGCAGATAGTTTTCACTGATAAAGGAAAGAAGAGAAGAGACAGGTTACCACTAGCAAAAGCTTCAAGTCTCTGTGTACTTCACAAAGAGAAGAAGCTACTGTCTAGACCTGATACCAAGTATTTCTCCCCACAGATGCACTAGAACCTGCCTGTCCTCTGCCCTGTGACTTGGATGCTGGACAGTTGTCACGCACTTCTGTTCTCCAGCAGCAGGAATCCTCATGGCTAGTAGGGAGAGCCCTGTAGGGAATGTCTATTTAATTAGATGGGCTATACTCCCAGCCCGTTTTGGATAGCTCCCCAAGGACTTTCCATCCACATTGTGTTTGGAGAAAATATTTGAGCAGAAAGAATTTGGGCTACCTAGTAACTCCAGCAGGACCACTTGGCATCTTTTTCCATCACCCTGTTCAGGGACTGGCGCACAAACTGGGAGCTGAATGTTGTTTTTTTTCTTTCTTGTAGTTCATTTCAAGACAGAAGAATCAGTTTGAGCTCTTTGATATCAGGAGGACCATGTAGCTCTTGATCATTCTTGTCTCCTAAGAGCTCACAATCCTTAGCATCTCACTTAGGACTGCAGGTTGATAAGAACTAAGAGTAAGAGGCAAGTCCTGATTTAACTCTGCCTTATATGCAGCTGTGACGTAGGTATTTCTCCAGGTATGAATGGGCTTTGGCTCACCCTTTGAGTACTGTTAAGGAAAAGAAGGCTCCAGCCTGAAGTAATTGGCCTTTTGGAGGATAAGAGGAAGAAGTTCACCACACAACGAAGAAGTCTCTGTGTGCCTGTGAACAAGTAATTGTATTTGCTTTCAACAGAGCTAAAAAAAGGCGGGGAACTTCCCTCGCTTCTGTGTTCTTGTTTCTGATACCCACACTTCCTTGGGTAACCAGAGTTACATTAGTTACTCACTTCCTCTTCTCCCACTTGTAGCTAATAAAAGGAGATGGTTTTGCTATTAGATGTGAGGAGCTTTGTAACCTGTGTTTTCACAGCTCTCACAGCAATATTTTGTTTTCCATCATGATGTTCAAAACATGTAATTCTCAGCTGCGTCTCTGTGACTAAAGTAAACACTCTGGTCCAGGGTGTGTTCTCAGCAGTTAATGCCTCTGTCCTACTCCTCATTATGCACTTGTTCATTCAGTCGTGCACTCTTCTGCTTTCGTGTTTTGGCACTGCATACATGAATGGCAGGTGGACCTTCCTGGTAAGTGGTGGGATGCCCCCATGGCCCCACTCTGCACCCTTTTAGTATCTAGACTATCACTTGACCAAAACATAAACATTCGGTTTGTTCATTAGCTCTGGAAGGCTCTTGTTGAACAAAACCATCCAATAATTAAGCTATGGATGCAAAACTGCAATAACCTGTATTGCTACCGCTGAAGGAACTGCTCTTTGCCCTCTGAGATATGAACTGGTCAGGTGAGGCCTCCCAGGTGGCTTTACTTAAGAAATAAAATACATCTCTTCAACCACAATCAGGGACCAACTGGGCATATCATGTCTGTGGACTGAGGCATGTGATGGTGCTGGAGTCAGAGGTTTCAGAAGAGGAAAGCTGGTGTAGAGCTGCTTTCCTTTGACTGAGGGAGATTCACACAGAACCTCCCCAAAGAATTTAGCTTCTTACAATGAATAGAAAATTCTGCTTAAAAAATTTAAACACAATACAGTAAAGAAAGAGCACTGCAACAAAGATACAGATTTCACAGGGGACAGCATTATACAACCTCTGACCATATGCATAGTAAGTGAGAATGAAAACAACAGTTATATTCCAAAGCTCTATATATTACCTTGGCATTCACAATGAAGGTCCCAGTCTGTAAATGATGAGTATAGAAACTAACTCCCAAAGGATACCTGAAAGTACCAGCAGATGAAAACATCAATGTGAATCAAGTGCTAAAACTATCATCTTACAGCAAAGCCCTGCTTTCATCACCTTCTCTTTTTTTTTTTTTTAATTTGGAGATGTCTTAATTTGCAAAAAAGCTAACATACATGACTTCTAGCAGGAAATTAATGTGTGTAAAGCAGAAATAGCTGCTGGCTGTTTATAGGCAGACTGATTTGCTGACCTTCCCCCAAAGCACATCACAGTACAATCCTCATTTCTGATTTTTTTCTTTGATAGTTTCCAGTAGTCTGACTTACAGATTAATCTTAAGTTTTCTATATTTCTGGCATACTGATTGTAGAGATTTTAATGGTCTCATGCTGTTTAACACACTAAGTGCTAAATCGAGTTGTTTAATCAAACAATACAAATAGGGAGTATAAGACCAAATTTGCATGGTCAATCTCTGTATACTCAGGATAAATCCAATACTTTGCCTTCTAAGCCCACATGGCCATCTGCAAATCTCTGGGAATTGTCAGATTAATTATGTATTAACTACAGAAACTTCCAGATTTGTACATCTAGGGGCAACTGTTCTGATAATGCCCAGGCCAGTGTAAAGCAAGTATATGTTCAAGTTCTACCCAGGTAGCTTCTCTGGATAGAAGAAGACCATTGAGAAACCTTGACAAATGGTAATGGTGGGATTCTGTTTCCAGCTGCTGCTCCAAAGTCCTTAACTGTGTCATCATCACATGTATATTTACTAAAAGCAGCCCAGACCTGGATCCAGCTGCAGTGCAGGGTCAAAGAGGAAGCACAGTTTCAGAACCCTGCAAGTGATTTACCATCCTGGAACAGAAGCTCTGCAGACATCCATAACTCTGCAGGTCTACAGCATGACAAAGCCTCCCTTTTTTTCCCCTCAAAATGAGGAAATAGGGAGTAAAAATTAAGATGTAGTCACAGAAGTTTGCTCAATGCTCAGGAACGGGTTTTAATACTTAACTAGTTACACCTGCCCAACCTACACCAAAGTGCTCCAACAGACTGACCTGCCACCACTGCCTCTCTGAGCACCCTTAGGAATCCCCAGGGCACTGAGGTTTACAAAGCCCCAGACTCAGAAAAGATGAATATGATATCAAGCTGTATTCAGTCATCTTCGACAACTGTGCTCTAGATATTGCTTATGATAATATTATCATTTCCCAGAGCCAATGCAATCCTGCTAAGAAAGACTGCTGCAAAAGAAAATGCAAGATACAATTTGTAGATAACAGGATCCCTGAAAGAAAATTGATAGGAAAGCTGCAAATATCCTCTTCATGGCTCCCCTCTGTCAGCTGTTCCTACTGAGCCTGGATACAGCTGAGAATTCAGCCCAAAGAAATACTTTATGGAGTGTAAGTTTTTTAAACAAAGCAATCTCTGTTCACGGGAAATGAGTGTTTCCCTCCTGCAGACAACTTTAAAGGTAAATATAATGATTATATTTTTAGAAAGAATACAAAATACATAAGGATAAGATGGGGCAGTGAAATGCCATATGTTCTTCACCCACACAGCAAAACTAGAAATTTTAAGAAGTTTTACTCTTCTATATTTGCATGACTGTCATTGACATACATCTAAAATGGAACAAAAAACAAGTGACAGGACTTCATCAGCTCTTTTTTTTTCTTAACGGATAGAAAGTCATTGGCAGAATGGAACAAGACTTCCCATTTAGAAGTAATGTGGGAAGACTGCTCCTGTTAATACAACATCTCAGGAACTGCAATTTGTTGCGGAGATTATTTTTAAAACATCTTTGTAAGTCTTAATAACAACCCCAAAATGATACAACACTGAACCATCTTATTTCCTCACAGGGAGGGGAAACAGAGTAGTGCAGCTCCACGTTACAGAGCACCAAGAGCTTTGGTTATTTGGTGCAGTTTTCCATTTTTCTCTTTTAATTTCTTGAGCGCCTATGAGGAGCATTCACAAAAGCCAGCTTCAGCTCAGACACTGTAGGTCTCTGCAGACAGTGCAGGGAAATAGGTGCCTTCCAAAGGCAATGAGAGGGTAACCGAATAACCCCTCCATTCACAAACAGCTTCAAGAGACAGCCTGGTGCTCTAGGTGCCTTGTGAAATCAGCTCGGCGGGCTGAAGCCATCTTTTCTTTATGCTCCCTTTGTGGGCACCCACTCCCTTTCATTTATATAGTCATATATTAACTTTTCTGTTATTTTCATGTGCCCCTTCCCTCCAGCATTTTTACTTGGTAAAAGAAATTTTGTTTAGTCCTTTCCAGAAAATATGAACAAACTGACTGATGAAGTGGGGATCTGAATCCAGCCTTCAAATTCCAGTAAAAGGGCTTCAAACCCCTTCTGCCACAGCTACAGCCTGGCACATTTGGGAGTCTGGGGAGCAAACCCCAGGAAAGAGCACTCCTTGTTCATTACTAAGGACAGGATATGGGACAATGTTGATATTTTGTTGAAGCAGAATAGCAGTTACATTCCTATTCTGGGGATGTAGAGCTTTTTTTATGAGTTGTTGAAGAATGAATTCCCATGTGTTATGTGGGAGTTAAAGCTCCTTTTGCACTTCCCATCAGGGTTAAGACTCTGGCCTGGTGTCAAAACATCCCTTCCTTTCTGATATTGCTAAGCCAGTAAGTAGCTGCTTTTTTTGCTTTTTCCCTGCTGTAAACTTCAGGGTGTGCTTGGAGGTAATCTCGCTGTTTCCATTTTATATTCAGATGCTTTAAATGATTTTTTAATATATATATGTGTATATATACAGTGCTACTCTTTTTATATTTTAAAAGCATGGAGACACTGTTGCAATTTTTTCCCCACCCTAGTCTCACACCAATGTAATCCCACTGTACTTTTGACCTAAGCAGCTGAGTTCAGATTCACACTGCAAAAGAATTACGTGGGAACAGCTGTGGAATAAAACATGAGAGCTCTTCTGCATGGGATCCCACACCAGAACAGCTTTTGTTATAATCATACTAATGAAGCCTACTCTCTGAGTTTTCTTTTTTTTTTCAGGCAGAAGGTAATTAATTCCAAAAGACTTTTCATTCCTTGAGACTGAAATTAGGGAAATTAATTTATTACTGAAACAAAACAGTCACTCTATTTTGTTTTTATAAATGCTGTCTAATGACTAAGAATACAGAATCATTTAAGTTGGAAAAGACCTTTAAGATCATCAAGTCCAACTGTAAGATCATCAGTCCAACCGTAGCTCCATGCTGCTCTTTCCTCCTCCTTTATTCTCCCTAGGTTTGGGCTTGGAGCAAGATAGAGTGAAGCATCACAAGGAAGAGGGAGTGATATGAAGAGAGGGGGAACAATATTAAAAGTACTTATCATTAGTATTTGAAAGAGCTGTTGATTTGCACATCCTATGGTCTGATGAAGTTTATAAAGTACATTTTATTTTTGCAAAAACATTTCCATAAAGTCTGCTCTGTAAGAAGCAGCTGCCTGTGTTCCATTCATCATTTAAATTGCTAGGTAGGCCTGCTGCGTGGCCACGGGCAGCCCACAATGTGTGCATTGTTCTGTACCCGTATAAAAGCTAAGCTTTTAAAAGTAACCTAGATACCTGGTAAACCAGGAGTTTATTTACAGCTCTGATTATACAGTGTCCAGAGAGGACATTCCAGGGAGGCTGTGGCTGTAACGCTTTAATAGATGTGGGGCACAGGACTTATCGGAGTGTGTCAGCTGTCAGGGTATGGAGGATTGCTGGAAGTCCCCTAAAAAATTAAAGGACTTTAAGAGGATTATTTCAATGGAGGGCCCATTTTCCCTGAACCTCTGCTGTAAAACTCGACATCTTAATGTTTTCTTTGGATTTTAGTTAGCATTTCAGTTCTTTCCTGAGTGTGCACAGACACAACATGTTCACAGAATCACTGAGGTTGGAAAAGACCCCTAAGATCCTCCAGTCCAACCATGAGCCCAACACCACCATGCCTACTAACCCATGTCCCAAAGTGCCACATGTTTTCTGAACACCCCTAGGGATAGAGACTCCACTGCTCCCCTGGGCAAAGCATTTCCAATGCCTCACCACTCTTTCAGTAAAGAAATTGTCCTAATCGCCAATCTAAACCTCCTCTGGCACAGCTGGAGGCCATTCTCTCTCAACATATCACTTCTTACTTTGGAGCGGAGACCAGCTCCCTCCTCTCTACAACCTCCTTTCAGATACTTGTGGAGAGCAATAAAGTCCCCCTTCAGCGTCCTCTTCTCCAGGCTAAGCAGCCCCAGTTCCCTCAGCTGCTTCTTGTAAGATTTGTTCTCCAGCCCCTTCACCAGCTCTGTTGCCCTTCTCCGGATGCTCCAGCCCCTCAATGTCTTTCTTCTAGTGAGTGGCACAAAAATGAACACAGCATTCAAAGTGCAGCTTCATCTGTGCTGACTACATCAAAGTTTTAATTATTTAAACAGAAATGAACTTCATTGTCTTATACCAATGTGCAACTGCATTATGATTAGAAGCTTAGAACAATTCTTTTGATTTTTAAACAAAATGAACCATGCAAAACACCACTATGTGAACAACTACAGGAAGTGGGGATTAAGTTCCAAAGCTTCAGCAGTCTTCCACTACAGAATTTTTTTCTAATATCTAATCTAATCCTCCCATGGGGGAACTGGGGACCATTTCCTCCCATCAGAAACAGATGTAAGCCAAGGGCAGCTGACCCAAAGGTCAAGGAAGAAGCAGGCAGTGTCCGCAGAGATGCAAAACATACATGGGTGCCCCAAAATAAAATAAAATAAAAAGCGGAAGCCCAGCCATCCATCGCTCTGCAAAGCAGGAGCAGTGTGGAATTCATGCCAGACACACGGAAAAGAGGAACATCTTACAACACACTTTGGGGGGGGGTCATATGGGAAAGAAGGTGTCAAGTGGGACACATGGAGGACCAGGCATGCCATGACACAGGTGCACCTTTTATTGAATCACAGAATCATGAGGTTGAAAAAGACCTCTTGGGTCATTGAGTCCAACCATTCCCATCTGCCATTAAACCATATCCCTGACCACCTTGTCTACCTGTCTCTTAAACACCTCCAGGAATGGTGACTCAACCACCTCCCTGCGCAGCCTCTGCCAGTGCCCAGTGACCCTTTCGGTGAGAATTTTTATTTCTGATATCCAGCCTGAACGTCCCCTGGCGCAGCTTGAGGCCATTCCCCTTTGTCCTATCACCTATCACTTGGGAGAAGAGGCCAGCTCCTTCCTCTCCTCAACCTCCTTTCATGTAACTGTAGAGAGCAATGAGATCTCCCCCAGCCTCCTCTTCTCCAGGCTAAACAACCCCAGCTCTCTCAGCCGCTCCTCATCAGGCCTGTTCTCCAGCCCCTTCACCAGCTTCGTTGCTCTTCTCTGGACTCGCTCCAGAGCCTCAACATCCTTCTTGTGGTGAGGGGCCCAGAACTGAACACAGGACTCGAGGTGCGGTCTCACTAGTGCTGAGTATAGGGGCAGAGTAATCTCCCTGGACCTGCTGGTCACGCCATTTCTGATACAAGCCAAGATACCATTGGCCTTCTTGGCCACCTGGGCCACTGCTGGCTCACGTTCAGTCGCTGTCAACCAACACCCCCAGGTCCCTCTCCTCCAGGCAGCGTTCTAGACACATTTCTCCTAGTCTTTACCTCTGCTTAGGGTTGTTGTGCCCCAAGTGCAGGATCCGGCATTCGGCCCTGTTAAACCTCATTTCACTGTCCTCAGCCCAGCGGCCCAGCCCGTCCTCCCGGCTCTCAGCCTCCCGCACCCCAACTGGCTGCGGCCAATCAGCGCGGGCAGCAGCCGCCCCGCCCCCAGGCCCCGCGGGGGGCGGACGCGCCCCTGATTGGCGGAGGCTCTGACCAATGGCAGCTCGGATTCCCCCCGCGTGGGCGTGGCCGGTGACGTCACCGGAAGCGGCTCCGCGGTCCCCGCCCGCGGCTGCCGCGGCGCCCCGAGGCGGAGCCCGGAGAGCGGAGCCGGTGCGGCCGGAGCCATGCTGGGCGGCGGCGCCCGGGCGGCCAAGCCGTCCTTCGTGTCCTACATCAGCCCAGAGGTGCGGGGACGGCGGGGCGGGCGCGGTCCCCCTCCCGAGAGGGCGGCGGGGCTGCGCAGCGCCGCGGGGGACGGGACGGGACGGGACGGGACGGGACGAGACGAGACGAGACGGGAGCGGGGAGAGTGGAACGTGGAACGTCCCGCCCGAGACAGCTTCGAAATGTATCCACCTGCTCGTTTGGGTTCTTTTTCCCCCGTTTCTGCCCGGGAGATTTCAGAAATGTAGCTGGTTGCTCGGTTTCCATGTGATTTTTTCCCTCTTCGCGCCAGAGAGCTCAGAAACCTATCCGACTGCTCAGTTTCCAGCTGATTTTTCCCCCCTTTCAACTCGAAGCAGCTCCTAAATATTTTTGGTTACTGGGTTTCCAGCTAATTTCTCCACGTTTCTGTCCGGGAGAGCTCAGAAACGTACCTGCAAGCTCGGTTTCCTGCTGATCTTCCTCCTTTGCTGCCCGAGATTGCTTATAAATATATCTGGCTGCTTGGTTTCCAGCGGATTTTTTTCTCTTTCTGACCGGGAGAGCTCAAAAACGTATCTTCCCGCTCGCTTTCCAACTGACTTTTTCCTCCTTCCTACGCGAGAGGGTTCCTGAACGTATCCGGCCGCTCGGTTTCGAGCTGGTTTTCCCCTTCCTGCGCGAGGGAGCTCAGGAGGACGTTGAGGCTCTGGAGCGAGTCCAGAGAAGAGCAACAAAGCTGGTGAAGGGGCTGGAGAACAGGCCTGATGAGGAGCGGCTGAGAGAGCTGGGGGTGTTCAGCCTGGAGAAGAGGAGGCTGAGGGGAGACCTCATTGCTCTCTACAACTACCTGAGGAGAGGTTGTAGAGGGGAGGGTGCTGGCCTCTTCTCCCAAGTGACAGGGGACGGGGTGAGAGGGAATGGCCTCAAGCTCCGCCAGGGGAGGTTCAGGCTGGACATCAGGAAAAAAATTTTCACAGAAAGGATCGTTGGGCACCGGAACAGTCTGCGCAGGGAGGTAGTTGAGTCACCATCCCTGGAGGGGTTTAAAACAGGTGGATGAGGTGCTGAGGGTCATAGCTTAGTGATTGGTAGGAATGACTGGATTTGATGATCCAGTGGGTCTTTTCCAACTTCAAGGTTTTCTGATTGTGTGAAATATATCTGACTGCTTGGTTTCCAGATGGTTTCCCCCGCAACAATGCCTCACTTGATTTGTTTCTGTGAGGGTACGTGGTGCCAGGCTGTGGTTGTGACTGGTCAGCATATGAGGTGGGACACTCCACGCCTGGCTTTGCCCACGTCCCTGGATTCCCCTTGCGCCCACTGCGTATTTTCGGTTTCCTCCCTGCAGAGCCCTGGGTCTTTCTCCTTCACAGCCTGGCTGTGCGTATCTTTCAAATCGTTCTTCCTGTTTGCTTTTTATTTATTGAAACATCTTCTGGCTGCTTGGCTGAAGTGGCTTTAGGGTTGGTTTACTGAGATTGTGTTGTTAGCAGGTGGTATTAGGTCAGTATTATTCAGTATTCCTTCATTCTTATTCCTAGTAAATGGCACTTTTCTAGGAAGAATAATCTTAAGAAAAATTAGATTTTTTATTTATTTTTTTTACCTCTCCATAGTTCTTTGTAATCTTGTCAAGCTGGTTCTCCTTAATTATTCAGTTCTCTAGATAGCATCTTAAGCAAGTTATTTTTGTCTATCTTGTTAATTAGTACAGAGTTTGTCACTGATAGGACCTCGGGGAACCTCCTGGTTTTATTTTTCACTGAACCTGAACTAAAAATGCAGAGGAGTTGTGGCTTAAGTCAACAGTGCTGTTTAAAACTTATGTCCTTATTTCACAGTAGTGGCTCTGATTTGTTTGTTGGTTTGGGTTTGTTTTTTTTTTTAATATGTTGTTCAGCCCTGGTGACTTGTAATTATGTCAGTTCACTTTGAAAGCTTTCTACCTTGCATGTATTTCCCAGTGAAAACGGATGTTAATGATAGGTACAGATATTTCTGGAGTAAGCAGATATGCCTCTGTGTGAAGTAAGTCTTTTGCCTTCAGAAGGTACATTGTACAAACATACAAAAAAGCATGTGCAAAAGGAACTGAGTTTTGGGAAGGCTAGGACTTGCCTCATTGGAGTTACTGAAAGGCACTTCACCGTTTAAATGAGCATGCTGCATGGTTAAACTTGCTGGAAAAAATGGCCAGTGGGAAAAGATACAAGTCAAGTATGTGTAGTACAGTAAGATACCAAACTATAAAGAGTGCTTTAACATGGTTATAACTGCAGTGGTGTAACTCTTCAATGATCCTGATGGCTGCAGGAAGAATAACAAGGATAGCTAATACTGGAAGTCAAGCTCTTAATGAAAAGTCTTGATGCACTGGAGCTTGCAGTCATTCACTTTATTTATTAGTGCTGCTTTTAACTGTCTACTTGATGCACTTAATTTTACAAATTTTTTGGGTTTCTGCCACACAAGCATAGACCTGACTTCTTCCATAGAAGTGGTGTATTTTACAGCTTCAAAAGCTTAGTGAAACCGAGGTCAGATTCCAGTAGGAAGTAAGGCAAGTTTAATGCTTTTGCTCTGTTGGGTATTGCTCTCTTTTTGATGGCATATAGCTGCCTTAATGGGATGGTTCCACAGGAAGCTGAAGACTCCAATAGGTTTTATGAGGATTAAAAATAAACCTTTTAATATAAGTCATGAAACCTGTGAGGCTGATTGAGGATCTGGAAAATTTATATTGATTAAATATTTTAAAATAAGAGGAAGTGAGCATTTTTCAAGGAACTCAAATTCTGTATGCATGCGAGAAAAGTATGAACAGAAATTTCTTGTACCTATTAACTTTCATATAGTTGAGTTTTAAAATTGGGGCTAGACTGATTGAACAGTGGAAATAAACTTTAATCCCCCTTACACAGAAAACAGTTTGGTCAACTGGGAACTTTCCTTTCATAAAGGCAGTGTTACTGCCATACTGGGGCAAAGTGACACCCTGTCTCTTTCAGTAGCAGATGCTTGGGGAACTCTACAGGGGACAGGTTGTTTGGTGTCCTGTTTCCTCGGGCAGTCCCTGTCAGAAGGTGGGAATCAGCAGTTCAGGGATTTCGTAAGTTTGAGGTTACATCTAGATGGCATCTGAGTTAATGATGGACTTATCTGTGAACTTAAGGAACCTTTCCTTCAGTCTGTTTATACTTCTAGCTAGAAACAATACGATACAGAGCATTAAAGTGGTGTTGAACTGTAGACCCCTTGTTTTCAACCTCCAGGTTTTGGCTTATCTTTGTTCATCTGGAAGGTTGTTTGAGACTGAAAGCTGCTGCAACAGGCAGAGCTGAGTTTTGTTCTATTTAGTGCAACCTCAGACACCCGAAGGACACCCTAGGCAAGGTTCAGAAAAATAAAACTGAGTTAGCTTTAAACTGCTTTTGGGGTTTGTTTGTTTGAACATAGAAAGAAATGGGAACTCTGTGTTTATGTGTGGCAAGATATAATAGAAGTAAGGAGTGAACTGAAATACTGTTAATTAAAAGAGCAGAAACTATTTCTGCTGTGAAACCCCAGCATGTCTGGAAAAGCAGTGTTTTTGACATCTGACATTTCTTATGCTTTGCTGTATGGAACGACAGATCAATCAGTGGTCTGTTGAGAGTGAGACTGTAGGATGTTGATACTAGCGACACGCTTCCCTTCTGGACAGACCTGGCTACCCTGCAGGAAGTGAGGTGAACACCAGGGTATAAAAGTCAGTGTTTTGAGATGTCTGATCATAGATGAGGGATATTTGTCCATGGAGACACAGAAACAAGAACCAGTGAATTATTTCAGAGTTCTAGCTCTAATATTTTGAAACTGAAAGCACTTACAAGGCTTTCATGCCGATCATGTTTTCCTTAAAAGTTTTGATTTGAAAAAAAATGTAGATATTAAATTTGATTTGAAGCTTAATGTTAACTTTTAGTGTGTGCATTCTTAGAAGTTGTATCCTTTGTGTTATTTCTTATGGGATATTAGTGCTTGTATTATTCCTGCTACTTCCTGCTGCTTGTTTGTGAAGTGTGGAGTTGAGGACAGCTTTTGTACTACTTCTGTTTTGTCTCTCAGATCTGCATGGCTGTGAGCTTATAATCACTATGAATATTCCTTGCTTATGAATCTCAGTATGATATTGTATGTTCTGTAGTGATCACTTCTAAAATAGTATGGCACTCCTAAACTGGAGTGATGGAATTGAGGGTGGCATAAGGAATAGGAGTTACTGGAGTGGAGAGCTGGGCTCTGGACTGACGTGGGGGAGGCCTGGTGCTGAAGTCAGAGGAGATAGACAGGACAATACAAGGAAAGAGGAGAGGATAAAAGATGAAACGGACATGGAAAATATGCGCTATGATCTAATGGGCTGTTGGATCGTGGAGCTGTGAAAGGAAGGAAAATGAGCATTTAGAGATTATTTTCAGCACTGTTTTTAAAGTGTAGTAGCTATCTCTCTGGGTTGCATGGCATACAGCATGGCATTAGGCTTGTGTGACCAGGAAATTGTCTTTCAGAAAATACCAATTGTATTCTGGTTAATTTCTGAATACAAGTGCACACTAAACTTGTCCACAGGCATTTCCTATTTTGTGTGAAGTTCTAGTGGAACTGCTAGACATATGTTTGGTTTATTTTATTTGGGAATGCTCTCTTCAGTTGTTGAAGCACCACGAGTAAATTGCAAATATTTCAGTATACAGCTTGCCCTGTACAACTGGTAAAGATAAATATATAGTTAAGAAGGCTCTCTGACCCCCTCTGTTAGTATTCTAGAGAAGTATAAGTAAATTAGAAAAAATGAATGTTCATAGCAAGCCTCACCATCTTATAGATCTTTTCTATGGAGAGATTACTTGTTGAAAACTGTATAAAACATCATTAAAATACCTGCTGTTCTCACCACTGACAGCTGTTTGCTACCATCCTTTTAAAGAATGTGTGTTTCGGACAGTGCTCTTGAAATCCTGGAAGTGATAACTGGCTCCTTCATTACTTGAATATAATAAACACTATTTTTCCCAGTGAGTTTACTAAAAATCTTGTTTTCCATTGTTGGAATTAGCTCTAGCACAAATGTCTGGCTATGGATAAATGGAAACATTACTATGGCGTAGGGCAAATTTAGAGCTCACAGGACATGATGTGTAACAGCAGACTGCGTGCAGAGTCTTTCTTCTGAGTGGTGAGCAGCATCCAGTATCAGTAGGCCAGTATGCATATTTTGCAATACTGATTAAAAAAAAGAAATCCAGATTCTCTGAGAATCGGAGTAACGAGATCTCTGCAATCAGAGTAGGGTACACTCTAGCACATAGGGGATGTATTTCAGTTTTTGCTCATTTTCTATCCACAGTTGTTTACCTCCTTGTGGAGTGGGAGGCGAGGAATGGCTCTTGGTTGTGGTAAGGCTCTATGACAAAGGGCAGGAGTTGTCTGGGATCCCTCTTCTAACTTTTAGGACTCTATAGCATAACTGCTGTTTGACCTCACTGCCTAAAACTAGATGTTGCCATGTGCTTGTCAGCTCTTTTATGCTTCACACCTGGGGAAGACATATCTCCACAGAGAATCTTGGGGAATATGTTTTAGCCTCTTTAAATATATTTTTGGGGATAGGTGAATGTAGTCCTTGGGAATTGCAAACTGTGTGGTTTTTCCCTCTACTCAGGTAAAAAACCCAAGCAAAGAGGAGGTGGACATTTCCTGACAGGCAGATCTTCTATTGTGTTGTCTCTCCCTAGTTGAAGCAGAGCACCTGCAAGGAGCATGGTGTCTCCTTTTCTGAGTACTTCATAGTTTTGTAGTGCAATCAGCTGAAGTTATGATGCGTTTTGAATTGCTGTGCTGTAACATGTTGTCAGCTTGTGGTTTTGGTATGGTTTGCTACTCTGTGCTGTTACAATTGGTAATTTTGGGGTGCTCCTATATTGGTTGCCACTGCTTACTCTGGTGACTGGGACAAAGGACTGTAGCACAAGGTAAGTGTGCAGGTGGGAAGCACCTCTAAGTAAGACGTTTCTAAAAGCTGCAGCAGAGATGAGGTCTTTGTTTCTGCCATTTCTGAGAAAATCCCAAATTAATTTTCTGCATTTGCATAGCATCCTACGGGTATTTGCCTTCAGCTGTTGCTGATAGGAGGGTTTCCTTTGTTGTGTCTTGAGTAAGAAGCGCCAAGATGCTGCTTGAGGCATTCAGAACGGGGAAGCTACAGATGAAGAAGTATCTGTCTAGAGATGCATGGGGCTTTCACTGGTCATATGTGGAAGTGCTTGCATGCTTCACTTAAATGGCCAGCGGGTGAAGTTTCCTGAGGGCTGAGTGGGTTTAGTCACTTATGGAAAGGGAGAGAGTTGCTTCTGCTGCTTCCCGTTCTTTTGTTTTTGTGCTCATCTGACCTGTTGATGAGCCAGTTCTGCTAACAGTAGGCACTAACAACAAAACCAAATGTAGCACAAGTACAGATTTCCCGGATGATCTTATACACCAAATTACCTCACCATGCAATCCTGGAACCCAGGGGGTAAAAGGAGTGGGTGGGTGAGTACAAGCCGCATGACTGATGACAGGGTTGTTGAGGAGCATGCACTCTAGTGTCAGCAGGCTCTTAGGTTAGTCCTAAGATCTGTGTTGCCCTGAACCCAAAATCCATTAGAAAAATAAAATTGAAACAGAGTGCAGAGATTAGCTAAATTTATGGGTTCCTGCACAACTTGCACTGACCCATGGTGAGTTAACTTTTATTCATAAAGATTTTTGCCTTCTTTCTTAGAAGAACAAACTCTAAATGTGACATTAGTAGAATTTAATGTATTTTAATATCCTCCCTTAGAAAATCAGTGGAGCAGCATGGATTCTTCAGCTAGAAGGCAAGCCATGAATGTTGTTATCCCTCGTGTGTAGAATGTAAACTTTTAAATATTTATAATTTTATTACAGAAGTATCAATATTGACTTTCAAACAGAACTCTTCTAGAGGCTCAACTCTTGGAAACTGCTGTATGTTAAAGGATTCTTCATATAGTATGTATAATGTCTGTGGGCCTCTGTCAACAAAGAGTGAAACTGGACTTTACAAGCTGATCGTAGTATGTGAGGTCTGATGCTGTTTGATTAAAATTCTAATTCCTTTCCAAAGAAAACCAGTTTAACTTGTAACCAAAGCCCAAACCACTTGTTCAGAATTATTTGCCTCTGTGTACCTGTTACAAAAGTTTCATTGCATTTTAACAAATGGATGTAGGCACAAAGAACTTCTTTGGGGTCAAATTTTTTTTTTGCTGAAGGTCTTACCTGCCAACACTGGCATAAACTGGTACTGATAGCAACGAGTATGAACAGTCAAGCAGTGTATATGATGAACGGTAGTTATTGCATACCTAATTGTATCTTCCAAAGTAAGAGATACTGGGAAAACGCCTAGTTACTGTGCTGCTTTGCTGTTCTATAGCAGTGATTGTTGGCATATAGTTTGTGAGCAAACAGCACTGTGTTTAGTTGCACACAAACAGTGCTAGTGGAAGACATAGCTGTAAAGGGACTAATAAACCCAAAGTTAACTTAGAGCTACCAGTGGTGAAAAGGCAACATTGGGAAAATGTGTATTTCTTTGCTGAACACACTGCAGTGTTCAGCTTGAGCCATGCTTGCACAGTAACTTATTTAGCTGACAAGCACGAACTCAGGTTAAAATTTGCTTCCACAACATCTAGACTTGGAAGTCAAAGGTAGCAAATTGTGTTTTGTTTTCTGCTTTAGTTGCCAGCTGTAGTTACTGATTTCTTTTTTTCACACAACTACTGCTTCCATTTTATAACCTTTGCCACTTTTCAGCCTGTCTTGAATGTCTCTGTTGTTCCTAAGGCTTCATTTCCTGGTGGTTTTAGTTCTTCTGTGCAGCCTTCAGGCTTTGTTTTGGGTCTTCTGAGTGTTGAGACCAATTGCTTATATGAATGGCAAAGGCGGATTTTTTTTATACTGTCTGAGGCTTTTGTTTCTCTGTATTTAATCCAGCAAAAGTGTTATTGCTTATGTCTTCTTTTGATTGCTTTCCTTGATTTGAAATATATGACTCTGGATGTTGGTGACAAAAATTAGCCTGCTTACTTCTGTGGTCCCATGGGGTGGGTGTCCAGTTAACTAATAGCTTTCCAGGGAAACTCCAGTGCATGTGAAGTGATCCAGAATTGGAGGAGGAAGTTCTGAACTGGCTGAGCAGGAAGGGTGTAGCATGTCCTCTAGTTTAATGGTCTTTTGGCTGAAGATTTTAGCGTGACTATCAGTGCCTCAAGGCTAGAATAAGTGACAGAGAGTTTAATAGGTTTGTATTATGCAGTTTGAGTACAACCAAAAGGATGCACTGTGCCTGATTTTACCTTTTGGCTCTGAGATTCTGGAATCCCTTTCCCTATAATCTTGGTTGTACTGTTTAAGTAACTTCTGTACCTTCATTACATTAATACATGTAAGGCAATCAGAAACAGGACAATCAAGGGTGATGCTTGAAAAACTATGAAGGGTAAATTAGAAACATATTAAATTATATGTGGAAAAGCTTATGAATGAACTCTGGGATGTGGTGCTGTAATACTAAGTTTATGCTAACCCATTTACATTTACATGTGCTGGGAGGACTTTAAAAGTATTGGTAATGCTTTATTTCTATCTGTTACTTATATGAATAATGTGTTTCCTTGTTTTGTCTTCACAGCTGCTTGTAACTGACACTGTGGGTGTCAAGCCACTGACTTAATTATTTAGCTGGTAGACTACTGACCTTTAGTTGAAGAAACATGTTGCAAATTTACTCTCCTTCATTTAGGAAGTTCTTTTCCTTGTTTTTAATTAGCCTATTCGCTAGAATGCGAGGAATTTAAGAGGAGGCATGTTACAGCATATATTGAAGGTATGATATTTGCAGAATAATAGTTGTTCTTTCTTTCTTCAGGAAATACACGTAAAGGAGCCTATAGAAAAGGAAGTAAATCCTCACTTGTTACCAGGTAACTTGTGTATTTTATTATAGGAATTAAGTAATACAAAATTAATAATGTAACCAATATTTATACATTCTTGTGTCTGTAGCAAACACTTGTGCAACGTCAGTGTCCCTAGAAGTAAAGTAAAGGTTTTGATGTAACAACAGGTTGAAATGTATTATATATCTATATCTGTATGGATTATTGCAAAATTACAAAAATTGAAATTTTTGTACAATGTGGTGTCTTCAGGTAAGCTGCACTTGATAGAGAAGACCAAGAGTTGGAATAAGTGTATGTGTTAACACTTGATTTTACTTTCTTAAACTTGAAGTTCAGTTCCTGGTAAATTTACGATTAGAACTTCATTGACCGTTATTTATGCAAACTTGTGTTTGAGAACTTTAAAATAGCCCTAGAACTGGTAAAATAAGCAGTATCTCCAGTAAAAGCTATGGAAAATGAACTATATTGAACTTGTAATAATGAGCTCAACTGTTTCAGCATTCTGAGAGTTTAGCAATAAGGAAAACTGGAAAAATTTTCAACTTGTTTATTGTCTGTATTGCCTGTTCTTCAGTGGGCTTTGGGTTTGGTTTTTTTTTCCACGTAAGCACTTGGATGGTCGCTCTTTGCAACTTTGTGTTGTTTTCCTAGTGCTTACAGCAGGCTGTGGTACAGGTACCTGTGGTTACAGAACTCCTGAACACCTGCAGCTGGGCAATGTTCATTCCATCTTGAGCGATGTCTGTATGGTGGAAGGCTCTCAGTGTACTGATTCCAGGATGTGCTTTATAGTGTTTTTGTACAACAGTGATGAAATATGTTCAGGTATATGGTTCTGTCAGGAAGTTAATGCTGCGTTTAAGATAAAAGTTGTAATAGTTCAATTGTGAACGTCAGTTATGTTGCAAGTCCATGTTTCTCTTATACAGGTGAACTGCTGCTTTGCGAGGCCAGCACAGTATACAAGTACATACAAGAAGATGGGTCAAATCGTGGCACGTATGGGAAACTTGTGTGCACAAACTTCAAGATTGCTTTCCTTGATGATGATTCTTCTTCAGATGATAATGTAGGAACACAGATCTTCTAATTATGACCAAACAGACTCTGAAGACTTATAGTGTATCTGATTGAGTAATTGTACCTTTCCCTTTTATATGGATGCAGAATGAATATAGATTTATGAAAAGTTTTAATAGCTGCAGACTAATAGTAATCAGCCTGCACCTGCTTGGTCTGTGCAGATCCTTCCTCAAGCTGTGATGGCTATTTGAGTAACAATGGTACAAGGCTTGCATTAGACGTAGTTTATAACTTTAGTGAGTTGGTAATTTTGTGAAACTTAAGTTAAAAGAATTAATTGTTTTAAATCAGCTGTTTGTTTAAACCTGATTTCTGACTGCTTAGCTAGTAGTGATTGCAAAAGTGTGAATGTCAAACATACTTCTAGTGTTGTATAATGGCTGTCTAACTTCATTTTGGCTACCTCTACGTAACCATTTCATGGTTCAGTGCCCAAGACTGAGTAAGATGATACTAAATGGAAATGCTCTAGATAATGGTTTGTGTGACTCTGTAAAGTACTGAATTATTCCATTCAAAATCAGGTGTTAGACTGCAAAGATTTTAAAACCTAATACAGTTGAGCTGGTGAACATTTAAAAAGCTAAAAAGTCTCCAAATCTTAGAATTGAGTTGAAGCTCTTTCCTTTGTTTTAGATGCTGAAATTGAGCTGTCAAAGGGAAATGTTAATGCTATGTGGTTTTTTGATTCATTTAAGCATCTGAAACAGTCTGGCCTATTTAGATGATAAAAGTGAAGGAGAACCTAGTATGTGTCTCACAAATGCAAGAGTATCTTTACAGCAGAGAATAATGAGAAAATTGTGATTTGGCACGTGTTGATTATAGTCAAAAGTTTAATGGTGTAAAGTTTCAGGGAATTTAAATGTTAAAGTAAGACTTCTGCAGCCAAATATGGGTTCATGGATCTTTGGAAAGTAACTGGGAAAAAGCTGCAGAGCCCTTTCCACAGATCATGTGAGATTTATGCTGAAGTTGGTAGTGACTATGCTAGTTCTGAAACATCACCTACTTTAGGTCTTGGGTTTATAATGTGCCACATCAACTATATTTCTTCTTTTAAAAGAAGTTTAGTATATCATTTAAAAGAAGTTTAGCCACCTGATTCAAAGTAGTGCAGATCTGGAAATAACTGGAACAAAGTTAACTCTGTTCACAGCTGTCTTTGTGTAAAAAATGTTATTTGCTCATGGACCTTCTGGTAATCATATTTAACATAATGAGATTTAATTGTTGCATGACTCAAATGTAAATTTTAACTCTGAACTCAGGGAATGATAAAAGTGAAGGGAGCCCCAGATAATTTAAAATGTACAAAACAGTAGATGATAGTATTGTGTGTACCTTCATTCTACCCAGGGAAAAATCTGGCTGTTATGTTGGAATATTCTTGGTATACTCTTTTCTTTTAAGAGACTGTTTCCTGCCAGATTCCCATAGCAAGGAAATTTGTCATCAAAGGGCTTGGATTACATCGTCACTGTATTTCCTGTTTACTGTAACGATTCTAGTTTGAAAAGTGACTGCACAGAAATGCATTCTTGGAAGCTATTTTGAAAAGTAAAAACTCTTATCTACATTTCAAGTATGGCTGAGACTTAAATAAAACTGAATCTGCAGTTTAAATTATGCCTGCACCTGTCTGTATTTTAACAACTGTTCTTTAGTGTTCTGCCTCACACAGCTTGTAAGAATTTATGCTGATATTAGAATATGTTCTAAATACATCCTTTACTTGTAAGAAGGTGCTACTACTTAGTAGTGTGAGGTTTCTAAGAAGTTTTTTTCGTGTTCTAGGAGCCACAGTTTAAGAATAAGATTGTAGGAGAAAATGACATAACCCTGCAATGTGTAGATCAAATCTATGGAGGTAGGTGAGCTTTCTCCTTATCGTTTAGTATGCCACACACTTCAAAGTATCTTATAGTGCTGGTGCTCTTTGTCCATACACATACATTGTTTTTAGAAAAGTTACAAGAGTTGTCACTTTGGAAAATAGGACTGTGTAGTCTAGGAAAAACAGCTGCTGTTGTATTTAACAATGAAGTGATAGATCTATCAGAATTCAGTCTTATCCCACAAGATTGTCAAAACTGCATTTTGATTAGTTATCTTACTGGGACAGACAAAACAATTCATTCAAAATGCTATGATTCAAAGTAGTGTGTACTGTGAAAAGTCTCTAATTAAGATTGGTGCACAAGGATCTTCCAGTATATCAGCTCTTTCCATAAATATCAAAGTGTTCACTTCATCGGAGCAGCTGCAGCCCTGCAGGAGGAGCAGGTGCCAAATTCACAAACAATATATTTTGTTTGTGCAAAGGAACTTTGTCTTATGAGAATCATGGTATCTTCAAAATATCAAAGGAGACAGAAAATAAGGTTTTAATTTATGAGTAACTCAAAGAGTTTTGAAGCAGGGCTTCCAGGTGTGCCCATATTGCTAAAAATGTAAACAAGAATGGAGCTGATAATTTGTAAGGGGTGAGGAAGGCTTTATTGAGAAGCCTGACTTTGGAGTAGTGTTAGAGTATGCAGAATATTTATGAATGGTGGTGTGGATTCGTGAAGAAGCATACGGGGAGGGGGGGGGACTAGTGGAATCTGATTATGAAACTCTATTTAGTTTCATGTACAGTAGCCTAGCTGGCAGCATGTGAAGTTGTGAAGTGGTATGTCCTCAAGCAGAAGTTCATGAAGGCTCTCTTGGGGACTTTATGGTGATTAAAAAAAAAAGAAAGTTCTTTTAGGAACTCTGATCTTAGCTGTTTTGGAACTTTTCTTTGGGCAAAACTACTATATTCTTTATTTGTCTCAGAAGTTTGAACTTAACCACATAGTCAGAATGTGAGCAGAAATAATCACCACTGCTGGCTCAGTGCATATTTGGTTCCTACCTCACAGGAAGTAGTTTGAGTGTATGAGCACAAGCTCTTGCCAGTCTGTGTTGTAGTGCTTATTTTGACTTGCTAAAACTTGGCCTTGAATTAGTTTCTTGACAATTTTGAAGAGTGAAGCAGGGATAACTCTATTAGCTGAGGGTAAATTTCTTTTTGATGTTTACTTAGGCTTTTAATTTTGCAGTTTATGATGAGAAAAAGAAACTTCTAACTGGACAACTGAGAAAATACCCAGAGAAACTAATTATCTACTGTAAAGACCTTAGAGTATTTCATTTCTGCCTGAGATATACAAAAGAAGAGGAAGTGAAAAGAGTAAGTATAGAAACTTGCTTTGTTTTTCTGTCTTAAGCTTATTGTTGGGTGTGTAGTTGTGGGGATGAGGGAATGATGAAATTCACACAGAGAAATCCCTTAAACTTGAAGTGTTTTCTGATCATTCCAGTGAGGAGGGAAAGTAAAAGTCTTCGATTTTTAGCTAACCTTACTCATTAAACATCATTTAATCAGCTTCATCTCAGGCAAACTTGTAAAGTTGTTCTGTTTGTGGTAAATATTGTTATTACATTTTACATTTATTTACATGTTGTTATATTTTTATTACATTTTTTGCCTTTTTCAAAGCAATTATTTTTCTGAATAACTTGAGTTCTTGAACTTGAGTTCAGAGAAAGCATTCTAAAAGTAATTTTTCAAATGTTGGGGACAGAGCCCATTGAATAGTTTTGTTTGAAACCTGGGAGAGAGGGTGAAGTATAATTTTTTTACACGGACAGTCATACTCTGTGTTAGAGTGATAATTTTTGGTCCTTTCCCAGATCGTCAGTGGTATAGTTCATCATAGTCAGACTCCTAAGCTGCTTAAACGCTTGTTTCTGTTCTCTTATGCATCAGCGGCCCCAAACGACACAGGTAAATATTCTGGATTTTATTTGTATTTGTTGCATACTGCTAGTTCATTAAGTAGTCTAAGATACTTAGTAGCTGAGTTTGTGCTTATCTTGTGACTCTGCCTTGGTGGCAGATGGCCTCAGGATTATTTTTTCTCTAGTTATATGTTGTTAAACTTGTTAAGAATCTTCAAATTCTGTTGGGTTTTGTGTCATTCAGTGTATTTGCACAAGAAATTTTCCAAGCAAGAATAGTGTCACTGGTTTGAAAACTTTGTGATGTATGTGTACAAATGCTTCATGTGATTCTGACTAGAGTGCTCTCATCCAGAAAATATTTTGTCTATTTTAACAAAGGTTTCTTTCTGTACTATTGCAGTGAACCAAACTTCCTGCTCTTAATTCCTAAATTATTACATTTTCAGCAGCATCTGACAGAAAGTATTTCCCTTTTTGCTGTTATTTGCAAGTGATCTGTTTCTCCTAGGCAGCTGCAAAAAAGCATAGGTTTGCATAGTAAGATTTCGGTAGACACTGGACTTCCTTCTATAGCTGACCTATTACATAATCATCCCAGTTTATTAGACTTAGGTTAATAATATGGTGAGCTGCAAGATTCAGGGTAAAGTGTTAGTGTACTTTCTAATGTTGCATAGTTGAGACTTCAACTGAAGTAATAGTGCTGTTTTGAATTAGGAACCTGATTCTTAGTGCACTTCCTTTCATAGAGGGAAGTTTTGATTGACCCAGATTATTAATCAGACATTTATCAAAATATGCAAGGAATTAGACTCATTTAGATTAGAAAAAAACTCTGGAGATCATCTAGTCATGTTCCTGTCCATCTGCTTCTGTTTACAGTGGGTTAACTTCAGCAAGCTTGTCAGGGTAATATCCACTTAGGTTTTGAATATCTCCCTTACAGTTTATTAATAATGTTCTGTTTCCAGCAGTAATTTTTTCATCTGCTTTATCATCTTACAGTGGAAATTTTCCACTTGCCACTGTATCTTCCATGGAAATTCTACTTTGGTATTTCAGTGTTGGTTGATGTTGCAGGATACTTAATTGTGACGGAAGTCTAAAACAATTTGCCTTACTCCATGAATTATATAGTTATTATACAGGATCTAAGGCTAAATCAGCCTGTGGTCCTAATTGCTGCTGAGTTGGCTAAATAGCAATACAGGAAATGTTCTCAATTTAAGTGATTGACTGAATTGCCATAATCAATTTTCTGCTGTAATTTTGTGTATTTATCAAGTGCCTGAAATGTTGGTGCAAAACTCTTATCTGTTATCAAAGAATGAATTTTAAAGGCAGTGCAATATCTGAATTGCAGAAAGACTTTTGGTATGATTTCTAATTCTACGTTTAAGTGTATATTATTAGATGCCAGTCAGCTGCACTAGTATATAGTGGTGTTTGCTGCACAGCACCCTGGGTTTTAGGGTGGATGTGAGGACAGCCTTAGCTGTATGGAAGTTCAGTAAGAACTGATACGTTTCTACAAGAGAAACTATTCCTGAAGTTATTAGTTAAAGCAGTATTTGACAGGAGGTTTGTTAAGATCAGACAGGGACAAAAGACATTTTATCTTTGACTTGAGGCTTTCTGTACACAAGAGGTTTTCCTTGTTTACCTTAATGAAAACTTAACAACTTGATTCAGGAATGCTTTCATGCTAGAGTTCCCCATAGTCAGTAAAGTTAACGTTATTGATGCCTGACAGATGGAAGAAACCAAACTGTGATGTTTGATACTCTTGAGGACTGGCGTGATGAGTTGGAGAGGACCAAAGGGAATGTGAAATACAAAGTGGTGACTACCAACGAAGGCTACAGAGTCTCTGAAAAGTAAGCTTGCCTGGGCTAAGAGTTAACTTTGGATATAAGAGTTGCAAAAATCAGTGCTACCTTTGATGCTAGGCATTACAGCATTGTTTAGGGTTTTTTTTAGTATTTGGTTTCCATTTTGATGGAAGAGTACTACTGTAAAATGGAATTGAAAAATGTAGGTCTTGTACCAACACATGCGTCATTCTTGCTTGCCGCGACAACATTTTATCAGTCCTGTACCTTTACTGTTGTAAAATTTAAAGTTACACGCACTTTGGATTTTCTGTTTCTGTTGGGGGACAGGGTGAGGAAAGAGTAACTGATTTAAAGAATGTCTGCAAAGTGTGATGATGGAAGTTAAGTTGCGTTGCCTTTAGTGGAAGGTTAGAGATGTATACTCCACCAGTTTATCTGAATAGTATCTGTTGGTGAGCACTTTAGGATGTATACAAGGCTTTGTGCACTACTGTTAGTCAAATCCTGAAAGACTTTACAGACCTTGGGAACAGCAATTTTCAAACAAGTCTTGACTGTTCTAGAACCTTGTCTTG
This sequence comes from Clamator glandarius, assembly GCA_033459285.1. Classification (NCBI taxonomy): domain Eukaryota; kingdom Metazoa; phylum Chordata; class Aves; order Cuculiformes; family Cuculidae; genus Clamator; species Clamator glandarius. The sequence goes on along the minus strand of JAUNZM010000912.1, from coordinate 418,254 downwards.
AGAGACCCAAGCTGAGGTTAGTAGTCATCTTTGTTGCTTCTGTGGACCTCGAGTGTAGTGTTGGCTGGGACTACAAATTCATGGCATCCTTGAATTGTGATGTGAACTGCTTACAAGGCATGGAAACAAAACTAGTTATCTAATAGTACAGGGGGATCTTTTAAAATAACAAAGCGTGAGGGAACCAAGGTGCTCTTAATCTGTCTTAGATGTTACAATTACATCTAGGACTTAATTGCAGCCTTTGAAAGCTAGGGGAATGTTACAGTGAAAATAATGAACAGCTCAATGTTGAAAGAAAATACCTTATCCAGCTGGAAAAAAGGGAATGTGTCCAGGACAATAAAATTATCTACTAGGAAGTATTATTGTATCTATAAGAGTGAATATATAATTATATAGCACATGGGCTAGAACACTCACCATCATTAAAAGGAGCTTGGAAATTGTTCTTTGTTCAGTTTTTAAGTGCAAGAAACTCTTCTTTTGTTATTTTAGGTTGCCTTTGTATTTTGTTGTTCCCATATGTGTTTCTGAGGAGAATATATTGAAGTACGAAGGCAGAGGCATTCCTGTAAGTATATATGCATGGCTGAGGGTAAGAAATCTTAGTGAAATTTCAACAAGCACTTCACATGTTGCTGTGTAGTATTCTTAGAACTCTGTTTTAACAGCTCACTCCTACACATAGTCACCTATAGAAGAGGAAAGTGATGCTGGAAGGAGAGGTGCTCAAAGTATTCTGTATTCCCTTAAACAACGTAAAGCAAAATGGGGGTTCACAGCCCCCATTCATTTATACCAGGTGTCTAATTTCTGGTAGTCTTCATGTGCTCCTAGTCCATCTATCCTGGTTTTTACGAGAGTGAGTACTGACTGGCATCTAGCTGGGCAGGATGTATGGCTTGAAATGCCTTTTGGATGTTGAAGCTGAGCACCTTCAGTTGCCCAGCTTGGATACTGGCAAGTAGTACAGCTGTGATGACGCAGCATTTTTCAAAAGCCAAGTAGCCTAGCTGAGAAAACTAGTTCAGCCAGTCTCAACATAAAAAAAGGTTATATATACTGTTCTGTGCCCTGTAGCAACCAGGCTTTGGCTTCCTACCTCACGCTAGAGTTTAAGAACTGGTAAGACAGAGTAGATAGAAACAAGGAGCAAATTAACCTCATTTATGAGGTCTTATTGTAGTTGCTGCATGCCTATCAAGTTTGGCAAGGAAAATTAAGTTCACTTCATGCTCTTAAATTAATCAGTCCATTGAGAAGTCCTGCCCAGTCTGTCCTTTCAGGTAGTGAAGTTTGAAATAGTTTGGTTCACTTTTTCTCAGACAGTCAACCAAACAAATTAGAGTGGCTGTTAGACAGAAAGAGAACTGACTTTTCCTTTTAATTGAATCTTGTGTTGTTGAGAGGCCTTGTAGAACTCTTATATTTCCAAATCATTTTTGGGGAGCTATAGTCAAAATAGCTTGACTGTATTAAATCAGTGTGAGATGGTATCTTTTTTCGACCCTTTTATGCATAACTCACATAGAAAGGCATGGCATTGTATCTATTGTGAGTTATAAGGCTGAGTTATAAGAAAAACACAACAATATGTGTGTGAAGAAACTGATGGCTAATACATGAGTTACAAGAGCCATCGTGTATGTCTTCCAACATAATTTGGCCATAGACATTTTGATGACTTTTTCACTTATGAGCACAGTTGAGAAAGTAACATTATGATGCAATCTGATGCGTTGTATTTCCTTGTGCCTGTATAAAGCTTAACTTAAAACTTGCAAGTGGTAACAAATTGTGCTGAGGCATGTCCAGACGTAGTAGTTTGCTGCTATCGATGGGTTCATTAAATACAATAAAAATTGAATAAATCGCAGCACAGATAAATTTATTCTAATCTCTCAGTCACTTAAGTAAATACTTTGTACAGGACAGTTTACCAATTTTTATCACCCAGTAAATATCTTTCTGCAGATTTGGTGTTGGTCTTGCCATAATGGTGCTGCTCTTCTCAAAATGTCTGCGTTTCCCAAAGAGCAGGATGACAGCACTGCACAAACGCAAAAAGCCTTCTTGGATGGGTCAGTAATAGCTATTCTGTCCACAACACTTTGCTTGGTATGGACCTTGCTTCTCTTTTTCCATATATGCTATATCTTTAAGCTTGCACACATCAGGAAACAAGTTCTAGATCTAGAAGTAGTTTTCTGTAGTGGAATGGGTTTAAGCCTAGCAGCTCACACAGCTGGTGAGCGAACCGACAAGGGACGGTGCCCTCCTGGACCTGCTGTTGGTGAACAAAGAAGGACTGGTGGGGGATGTGAAGGTTGGAGGACGCTTGGGGCAAAGCAATCATGAGATGATAGAGTTCTCAGTGCGGGGTAAAATGAAGAAGGAGGTTAGCAGAACAGTTGCCCTCAACTTTCAGAGAGCAGACTTTGGGCTGTTCAGAAGGCCGGTCGGAAAAGTCCCGTGGGAGGCGCTCCTTGAAGGCAAAGGTGTCCATAAGGGCTGTGCGCTCTTCAAGAAGGAATTCCTAGCAGCTCAGGAGAAAGCCGTCCCCAAGTTCCGGAAAAGTAGCCGGCGGGGTAAGAAACCAGCGTGGTTGAGTAGGGAGGTCCTGAGAGACATCAATAGGAAGAGGAGGGCCTACGACCTCTGGAGGAAGGGGCAGGCATCCTGGGTGGACTACAAGGAGAAAGTGAGAAAGTGCAGGGAAAAAATCAGGAGGGCTAAGGCCCAACTAGAAATGCGATTGGCCAAGACTGTGAAAGACAACAAAAAGTCTTTCTACAAATACATCAACAGCAAAAGGAGGGCTAGGGAGAATCTCCAGTCCCTAGTAGATGCAGAGGGAACAACAGTAACAGGGGACGAAGACAAGGCTGAAGTGCTCAATGCCTACTTTGCCTCAGTCTTTAACAGTAAGGAAAATTGTTCCCTCTGTGCACAACCCCAAGGGTTGGAAGAGAAGTATGAGATTCCCAAGGTCCAAGAGGAGGTGGTTAGAGACTTGCTTGCCCAGCTAGATGCCCACAAGTCTATGGGGCCAGATGGAGTCCACCCAAGAGTTTTGAGGGAACTGGCGGATGTGCTGGCCAAACCCCTTTCCATCATCTTCCAACAGTCCTGGATGACTGGGGAGGTTCCACTGGACTGGAGGCTGGCTGATGTCGTGCCCATCTATAAGAAGGGGCGCAGGGAGGATCCGGGGAACTACAGGCCTGTCAGCCTGACCTCGGTACCGGGGAAAGTCATGGAGCGGGTGATCTTGAGTGCGATCATGAAGCACTTGCAAGAGAACCGGGTGATCAGGCTCAGTCAACACGGGTTCATGAAAGGCAGGTCTTGCCAGAGTAATCTGATCACCTTCTATGACCAAGTGACTAAACTCTTGGACGAGGGAAAGGCTGTGGATGTGGTTTTCCTGGACTTCAGTAAAGGCTTTGATACAGTTTCTCACAGCATTCTGCTTCGGAAACTGTCGGCCTCTGGCCTGGACGGGCGCACACTCTCCTGGGTGAAAAACTGGTTGAATGACCGGGCCCAGAGGGTGATGGGAAATGGAGTTAAATCCAGCTGGAGGCCAGTGACAAGTGGGGTTCCCCAGGGCTCAGTGCTGGGTCCAGTCCTGTTTAATGTCTTTATCAACGACCTGGATGAAGGCATTGAGTCCTCCCTTAGCAAGTTTGCAGATGACACCAAGCTGGGAGGAAGTGTGGATCTGCTGGAGGGTTGGGAGGCTCTGCAAAGGGATCTGAACAGGCTGGACTGCTGGGCTGAGACCAACGGCATGAGGTTTAACAAGGCCAAATGCCAGGTCCTGCACTTGGGGCACAACAACCCTAAGCAGAGGTACAGACTAGGAGAAGCCTGGCTGGAAAGCTGCCAGGAGGAGAAGGACCTGGGAGTGTTGGTTGACAACCGACTGAACATGAGCCAGCAGTGGCCCAGGTGGCCAAAAAGGCCAATGGCATCCTGGCTTGTATCAGGAACGGCGTGACCAGCAGGTCCAGGGAGGTTATTCTCCCTCTGTACTCGGCACTGGTGAGACCGCACCTCGAGTACTGTGTTCAGTTCTGGGCCCCTCACCACAAGAAGGATGTTGAGGCTCTGGAGCGAGTCCAGAGAAGGGCAACAAAGCTGGTGAAGGGGCTGGAGAACAAATCTTACGAGGAGCGGCTGAGAGAGCTGGGGTTGTTCAGCCTGGAGAAGAGGAGGCTGAGGGGAGACCTTATTACTCTCTACAACTACCTGAAGGGAGGTTGTGGAGAGGAGGGAGCTGGCCTCTTCTCCCAAGTGACAGGGGACAGGACGAGAGGGAATGGCCTCAAGCTCCGTCAGGGGAGATTTAGGCTTGAGATTAGGAAGAAATTCTTCACGGAGAGGGTGGTTAGGCATTGGAACGGTCTGCCCAGGGAGGTGGTTGAGTCACTGTCCCTGGAGGTGTTTTAAGGTTAGGGTAGATGAGGTGCTTAGGAGCATGATTTAGGGAATGGTGGGAATGGTTGGACTCGACGATCCAGTGGGTCTCTTCCAACCTGGTCATTCTGTGATTCTGTGATTGGTCTGTTGCGCAGGACCATAATGTTACTGAATGCTTATTTGTGGAAATACACATATATATCTAGGATGAATCTCTGTACAAAGCGTGGCTTGTTATTAGGTAAAGCAGCACTAAAGTTTGTAGGTCTTAATTACAGTTAAAATACCACTAGAAGATGGGCTCAATAACATTTTCATTTAAGTGTAGTCTGGAGTACCTCTCTAAACATGGTGGGTTAAAATCAGGGGAGCCCATAAGAAGGTAGATTTTGTGGTGGGAGTCTGTTACAGGCCACCCAGCCAAGGAAAAGCAGCTAACAAGCTCTTCTATAAACAGCTGGTGGTAATCTCTAGATCAGTGCCTCTCATTCTTGTGGGAGACTTCAATCTTCCTGATATCTGCTGGAAGTACAACAGAGCAGAAAGGAAGCAGTCTAGGAGGTTCCTGGAGTGCGTGGAAGACAAATTCCTAGCACAGCTGGTGAATGAACTGACAAGGGAAGGTGCCCTCCTGGACCTGCTGTTTGTGAACAGAGAAGGCCTTGTGGGGGATGTGGCAGTAGGAGGACGCCTAGGACTAAGCGATCATGAGATGATAGGGTTTTCAGTTCTAGGCACAGTGAAGAGAGTGGTTAGCAGGACAGTAGCATTAAATTTCCAGAGGGCAGACTTTGAACTCTTCAGAAGGCTGGTTGGCGAAGTCTCATGGGAGACAGTGCTTAAGGGCAAGCGAGCCCATGAGGGCTGGGAGCTCTTCAGAAAGGAGATCCTAGCGGCTCAGGAGAAAGCCATCCCCATGTTCCAGAAAAAAAATGTTGGCAGAGGAAAAAACCAGCTTGGTTGAACAGGGAGATCTTGAGTGATATCAAGAAGAAGAGGAATGTTTATGGGCTCTGGAAGAGGGGACAGGCCTCTTGGGTGGACTACAGGAGGGAAGTGAGATTGTGTAGAGAAAAAATCAGAAGGGCTAAGGCTCAACTAGAAATCAGATTGGCAAAGTTTTTGAAAGATAACAAAAAAATCTTTCTATAAATATATAAATAATAAAAGGAGGACTAGGGAGACCATACAGTCCCTATTGGATGCAGAAGGAACAATAGTGACAGGGGATGAGGAAGAGGCTGAGGTACTTAATGCCTTCTTTGCCTCAGTCTTTAATTGTAAAGAAAGTTGTTCCCTTTCTGTACAAACCCAGGAGCTAGAGGAGCAAAATGAGGCTCCCAGGGTCCAAGAGGAGGTGGTCAGAGCCTTGCTAGCCCGACTAGACACCCACAAGTCTATGAGGCCGGATGGGATTCACCCAAGGGTATTGAAGGAGCTGGCAGATGTTCTTTCCAAACCCCTTTCCATCATCTTCCAACAGTCCTGGAAGACTGGGAAAGTCCCACTGGACTGGAGGCAGGCTGATGTTGTGCCCACCTACAAGAAGGGTTGCAGGGAGGATCCAGGGAACTACAGGCCTGTCAGTCTGACCTCAGTGCCAGGGGAAGTCATGGAACAGGTGATCTTGAGTGCTATCATGAAGCACATGCAAGAGAACCGGGTGATCAGGCCCAGTCAACACGAGTTTACAAAAGGCAGGTCTTGCCAAACTAACCTGACACCTTCTATGACAAAGTGACTCGGCTGCTGGACGATGGAGAGGCTGTTCATGTATCTTCTTGGACTTCAGTAAAGCCTTTGACACAGTTTCTCACAGCATTCTGCTTTGGAAACTGTCACCTCTGGCCTGGACAGACGCACACTCTCCTGGGTGGTAAAGTGGTTGAATGACTGGCCCCAGAGAGTGGTGGGAAATGGTGTTAAATCCAGCTGGAGGCCAGTTACAGATGGCCTCTTCTGGAGAGAACTCCTTTGTTATTAGCCAGCTATTACATCAGTCTAGCATGTGCAATTTGTACTGCTTCACCACTAGCTTCTTTCTCCTAATAGATGGAGAAACTGTTAATCACACAGACCTAACAGAAAATATCTTGATAAGGCTTTTAAAACCTCTTGTTTTTAAAATTAATTATACTTGCATTGGAAAGGCTTTTGACCCTTCCTGTGGATTGTCTGATGATTCTTCCCTGAAATGGGGAAGTTTACGTGACTTACAGCTCTTTATAACACTGTTTTGTAGTGTGCAAGTAGAACCATCAGTAAGCTGTAACGAGGCAGCAACTGATATTTTTATCTCTTGTCTGTGGCCATCTGAACTTGAGGCAGTATTGGTGGTTTTCTCTGCTATCCAGTGCTGGTGGTTAAACACTAATAAAAATATATCTACAAATTGTAAATAAGGATGTGTTCACGTACCATCGTAATAGTAGTCAGAACACAAGAAGACAGCAGATGTTTAAAGTTAACAGCTTCTTTTTCAGAAAAGTTGTTCAGAGCCAAATCTAGCACATATTGCTTGCTTCAGTTTGGAAGAAGTATTGTAACTGACAAATGATTGCTTTGGCTCAGTTCTCCTATCTGATGTACCTTCTGGTAGGTGTAGTAACATACAGTTCTGATGTGGACTCCTGTAGTTCTCACTTAATGCAGGCTTTTGAGCTGCAGCATGCAGGAAATGAAGGACTCTATCCTATGCGGAAAGGTGCCTGCAAGGCTTCACTTCTGAAGTATCTACTAGAGCAGATTTCCTCAAAACTTGACAATAAAAAGCCAACAGAACATCAGAGGTATTTACTAAGTTGATGTTCGTCTGAGTGATGGTGTCTGAACAAAAGGGGACACTGTGTCCAAACCAAAGCTCTGTCTGACATAGTACTTTTTACTCTCCTCCTAGTGAAAAGAATAGCAGATATGTAGGGAAATGCAAGGCAGGAATATAGTCTTGTTTGAGTCCAGATTGTTTCTTCTCTCTTTCACTCGTGTGTTTCATTAGCGGACCTGGCTGCTAGGTATTGGAATGCAATTTGGTTGGTAAAAGTCATAAAAAATTATATGCATCTAGTGGGAAGTTTGGCTGTTGCTATCCATCTCCTCTTTCTGGATTCCACTCTTAGTGGCTTGCTAGTAAAGTAATTCTGTTGTGTCTAGGGAAGTCAGTACTAAAGAAGTACGGTTGGACTTGATGATCTTGGAAGTCTTTTCCAACCTTGTGATTCTGTGTACCAGTAAAAATCAAGTAATGCTTGTAATATTGCTAACTGCACAAATAGGCACAAATATAATTTTATCAGTGTAACAGTTAAAAGCAGCAAAACTTACCATACGCTCATAGGCCAGCTTCCAGCAAGTATCAAAAATGCATGGAAGCCATTAGCTTTCCAGGGCATGTATCTTTTCATCTTACAACTGTTTCCTGAACCATGCCTATTAACTTTGTCTTTGGTGGTAGTTAGTGCATTATTTGACTTGTGAAGCAGAAGGTTTAATCTCTTGATGATTTGATTTAGAATCTATAAGACAATTAGCAAACCACCCTATGAACTCCTGAAGATGGATGACTTGTCAAGCAGCCTTCCATCTCTGCAAGATATCCAGACTGCATACACAAGATTTAAACAGCTGTTTTTGATAGGTAAGTCAAATTCTAGTCTTTTGGCTCTAAAATGACTGAGATCCAAAGCAAAACAATGATGGTTTGTGTCTTATAAATGCAGTCCTTGTCTTGACTGGTGTCTTGCTTTTAACAGTTGTTAGAAGCAGATTATTGAATATGTAACTGAAGACTGGTCTGGTCTTAATGGAAGTCTGTAGTTCTTACACTTACTTCTTACCTTTTGCTGAGCAGTCACAGTATCTGAAAGTGACTTTCAAAGAGAGTAAACATGGAGTTTAAATGTTAGTGGGATTGAAGTTCATGGGAGAGCTTTTTTCCATCATCTGTGGTTCACTGAAATTGAATGTGAAGTATTAACTGTTTAAGCCTTTTTGCTCTTGTCAGAGCAAAAAGTCTCAGAGTTGAGACTAAATGATAATTGATTTTTGCCTTAGCTTTAGTTGCAAATTAGCCACATCGCAAATGTATGAAACATGAACTTGGATTAAAATTCTGTCACTCTGACTGTGGGGCTAAACATGGGTAATGTAAATAAGTCCACCTGAAAGGAGTAAAACTGCATTCCATTAAATGTCTTTGTCTGACAGCTTTTAAAATAAGGATATCACAGACCTTCTTGGTCACAAGGGCACATTGCTGGCTCATGGTCAACTTATTGTCCACCAGGACTCCCGGGTCCTTCTCCACAGAGCTGTTTTCCAGCCAGTCAACCCCTCACCTCCACTGGTGCATGGGGTTATTCCACCCCCAGATGCAGAACTCTACACTTGTCTTTGTTGAACTTCACTAATGACTTTGTCCCTGGCCTCCTGGTTTATCTTGGTTATTCTGCTTTCAGTGTTCTGAAATGCCTCTTCAGTTGCAGTGGAAACTGTTTAAAACCTTTTCCAGGAATGTTCCATACATTTATATAAGCTCCTTTTAAAACCCACTTGTGTTTCTGGCTTAATGGTAGTGACTTTCAAAATCCAATTGCCTTATGTTAAACTTCGTATTGCTCATGCTTTAGAGTCAAAGCAACTGGAAACTGAAGAACCATCGCCTCTCTGAAAATTCTTTTCTTTTCCTTTCACATTTTTTTCAACAGATTTATTTATCTTGTTTGGTTGCTATGAAACTACAGCATACTTTTTCTAAAAGGCATCAGTGCTATAAAAAGTTACTGGTGTTTGTAGGTCTGCCTTACTTCCTTATTTAGATAGTGTCAAATTTAATATTGATTGATTAGGATTTATTGATTCCTTAGTATTAATTGTTTTATAACAGTTCATAACTGATGATGGCTGTTAATTAGCACTACATATATGTGAACAAACCATGTTTTGGTTCTGTTTTCTTTTTGTTTTTCAGATAACAGTACAGACTTCTGGGCAACTGATGTGAAATGGTTTTCGCTACTGGAAAGCACAAACTGGCTAGAGATCATCAGGTTTGTTCTATCTGTAACTTCCTGAGTTTCAGATTGTTGTTAAATGCATTTGTACTGGGTTTTCTAGCTAGTTTCTTGAATTACGACGACACCCTTCACCTCCAGTGGGAAAGAAAATTAAGACAGACCTATGGTTCCTCTTATATATCTTATTTCTACAACTTGAGACAGTATTTTTACAGTGGAGATTTGTGTTAAGCCTCCCACATGAAAAGATGTGAGAAGCAGCAGATCATTCTAATTACAACTCTTCAGCAAACCTATTAAAATCTTCACTTAGTCACCTTCTTTTGAAACTGAAGAATCCTGTTTATTTCTTGCATGAAACCTATTCTGTGTCTCTGACTAGCCTTGCCATTCTTCTCTGTACTCTCTACTTCTGTAAATCCTTTAGGACGGGATGAACTGCAGTATTCAAGATGTTAGCCCACCAAAGATTTATAAAATGACAGTTGTTCTCAGTTTTGTCCCCTTCCTCTCCTGACTGTTCCTCAAGTTCTTTTTTCTTCTCTCAGCAGTCCACAGTAAGTGTTGGAATGGTGTTGGCTAACTCAAGGCTTGTTATAGTGGAATGTTGAGGGGTTTTGTTTGTTTTCAGTGTTACTTTGTGCTAGCTGTATTGTCTGCCAGTTTATTCTGTGATCAGCTTGTTATCATGAAGCACTTCTGCCATCGGCTTCTTTTTTTTTTCTAGTCTTAGTAACAATTAATAAATGTTTATAGTTAGTCCTTCCTTAATTCATGATTTAAATGTGTCTTGAATGAGAGGTTCTGGGTGAAGATAATATGTTGAGAAATGCATTGACATAACCAGGATCAGAAGTGGTTTAAAGTAAACACCATCCCAAGTCCCTGTCCTTATGTTGTTTTGAGACTGGTCATTTCCATACTTGGATCCAGTTGCTTCCTGGATCAGCCTGTTCTTGGCTCCTGCAGTTAGTAGGAATGCCTTCTCAGCTATTTTAGATTCTAGAACAAAGAATCTGACAACTCCACACTTATGAAATAAACTGTCAGCTTCTATTAGTGACCTGAACAACTGTGAGAATCCTAATCTTTACGTAAACTTATGCAGAAGATAACCAACTTTATGAAGACTTAGATCTAGAAACCAATGCCATTACATCTGGGTTTATGTGATCTTTAATTCCATTCAGTCTTCCTTGTGTAATTATAACCTCTGAATAAATTTTGTCTGCCTATTTGCAAGATCTGATTGCTGATCTTTCCCTCAGCCTCTTAAAAACAATTATGGGACAAATGTGGGATGCAGCAGACTGGAACGTAAGTGTGGTGATGTTGAGTCTTTCCAGGATAAGAATCCCGCTTTTAGCAGTTGTAATATTTCAGTGTATGTGTGTGGTGGCTTCTGTTGATCTAAAATAAAGTATCACATTACAAATGTACAAATATAACTGGAAATGCATGACCAATAGCCAAATAAAGATACCTCTTGGAGGCTAAACAGTTCTTCATTTACACAAGCCAAGCATAGATTTTATTGTTTTAAAGGACTCATCAAGTTCAGTATGACATTCTAATCCCTTTTAGGGAAGCTAATGTAAGAAACTTAATTGTAAAGAACTCTGTGGAAATGTTCATGTGTTTTTTCCTGTATTGCAACAGGAGAGTTTTGAAGAAAGCAATAGAAGTTGTGGAGTGTCTGGAAAGACAGCACACAAACGTTCTCCTTATAGGTAAGAATTTAATGAGATTATCTTACACATTTCTTGAATTTCTTTTTCTTTCTTTACATATAGATTTAGTGGTCATGTTTATAATTATGGTAGAAGCTGGTAAAGTCCAGAGAGTACTCAAAATACCAAACACCTACATCTCACACTCCTGGAAATACTTCCTGCTATTAAAAAAAAATTAGTGAGCATAGTTCCAGCTAAGAGAAGTATAGTGTGAATGAGAAGGCTGCTGGTAAACTGGCAGGAGACCCATGCTACCTCTTGTTTATGCGTTCCTTGTTTCCTAGCTTATTTTATTATAGGTCTCCTAGACCTTTTGCTGTAATTTCAAGGGGTGGGCAGGCAAACACGACAAAGAATGTGGAGCATGAAGTCCTTTCTAGAAGGACTTTTCAGTGTTCTAAATAGACACTGAATACTACTTAGTCTTTTTATTAAAAGCATATAAAAGAATATGCTTCTTGTACACATCTTAAGCAGTTTGTTTTCTTAGATTGAGTAAAGGGATTGTGTGGAAAACCAAACTACATGGTAACCATTAAGCTATTTTTGGATAAGTTATTTAGTTGTTTTATCCACACACTGCCGCCACCCTAGCAGAGGAAAGAGATGTTTCTGGAAGAACCCTTATGGTTGGGGAATGCATGTTTCATGAGAAGGCCACTTCACACATTGTGATAAGAAGCATGCGGGACAGGAAGGGTGAAGGCAGCCACGTGGCATGGGGCAGGAGGGGCAGTGAGTGCATTGTTGGGGACTGGGGAGTGTAGGCATCAAAGTCATAGTAGTAAAAGCTTGGGGTTTTCAGGTTTTATCATCAAAGCATTATCCTAGTATAAGTGTACAAGAAACCGTACATTTACACAAAGAAAGCATTTGAAACATGGATTAACTCTGTGGTGTAACGCTTCAAACAAATTGTGCTTCTCTAATCTTGAAATACAGTTTTGTTCATGTGAAGCTATCAGCACATTGCTTTCTTACACAAAGTTTTATGAATGGCTTAGTTGACAATGTGGTTTCTATTCTGTTCTGTAGAAGAGAGTGCTACTGATCTGAGCTGTGTAATCTCTAGTCTGGTTCAAGTGATGATGGACTCACACAGCAGAACAAAGTCAGGGTTTCAGAGCCTTATTCAGAAGGAGTGGGTAGCTGGAGGACATGGCTTTTTGGATCGTTGTAATCACTTACATAAAAGTGACAAAGAGGAGGTACGATTTCTTCTGTTACTTACTTACTGTTTAAAAGTTTAGTCTGCATAAGAAGGGGTTTAAATATCAATCCAGAAGTTCCAGGATCTTTAATTTTTCATTTTGTTTTATGGGTTGATGTTTTGTACAGTTCTTGTACCATTTTTGCTGTTTAGAGTTCAGCAATGTTTTTGTAACTAAAGAGAACAAATGTAACATTTCCCATTCAGTCTTAAGAGTCTTTTGAAAGAAGTACATTTCATGTCCTTATAAATTGTTAAATGGTAGTAGTGTCCATGGAAAATAATTCAAGTGAACTGCCTATTCTTGTCATGTCTCAAGTTTAACTTTATACTGTCTTGCTAAATGTTGCAGTCTCACCTCTCCATTTTTGTTTATATTTTGCAAATAGATTACTTTACAGAACGAAAATTGTAAGTTTAAACTGATTCTGATGAAGAATTGCTATAAACTATCTTATTCTTTGCCAGCTTTAAAAGGCTGCATAGCAACAGCTTTAATAGCAAATTTAAGTGTACAAATTCAGGTTAGAAAGTGTTCATCTCTTCTGTCAATTGTTGGCAAGGACAACTCAGAACATATTCTTCACGGTTCAGCCACAGTTGTATGCAGCAGTTCTGCAGTTAATGAGATTGTTTTACTTGAGATCTGTATTTAGAGACACTAAATACTGTAAGTACTCTGTGTGGTTAAACATTTTTTTTTGAACTGATGAAATATTTTCTTAACTTAGGCTCCCATTTTTCTGCTCCTGCTAAATTGCGTTTGGCAGTTGGTACAACAGTATCCTCCAGCATTTGAGTTCACAGAAACTTACTTAACTGTCTTGTCAGACAGCCTCTATGTGCCTATTTTTAGCACTTTCTTCTTCAACTCACAACATCAAAAAGACACTAATACGGTAAGGATTTGTTATTTTGTGGATGCAATTTGTTGAACAGGTTTGACCAAAAAGCAAGGAAAACTAAAAAAAAAAATCCCTAGCAGCACATTTTTCCTTACTTATATGAAGGCTGTTGTCTTGAAGGGTGAAAGAGCGCAGATTTGGGTGTAATGAGTCAAGTTCAGTACTTAAGAGTTTATAATGACAAAAGGAAGATAACTTAGGAACATATTCCTCCTAATGTTTGGCTGTGGGTTTGTGTTTACAGCTCTTCAGTGAAAATGGAGCTCCTTAACTTTAAGAGGAATGTCCTTCTGTCCTGCAGAATAAGTTATCTATTAAATGGCTGTATAGTGTCTTCTGTTCTATTCCAAAATCAACATTTCCTGAATGTTGATTTACGTTTGGTTCATGCTAGTCTCTAGCCTCAGAAGCTGGAAGCAATTGCAGACAAAAAAATTGAGATTGCTGTCTGGCATGTAAATAAAGCATTGATCATAAAATTAAACTGGTAGCACTGCATAACTGCAATTAACTCTTGGTGTTTGGAGAGGTTTATACTGCAAATCCTAATATGCCCCCTACATTTGAAAATTTCAAGTGTCTCCCCTGCCCAACTTTGAGAACTCTTTTTTTCCTTGGATTGTTTAAGGTTACTTTAAACAGTGGCAGCCATTCTTGGTGCTGTGTGATTGCAATGTTGAAATGAAATACTGTCTGAAGTTAGAGTTAATTATACAGAGATCATTTGTGTCTATACTCAAATATAATAATGTTCAGCTATTGAATACATAGGAACTGTGTGTTGTTGCAACTCTGTGGCCTCTTCTGTGAAAAGCCAGTTTCTTAATTTCACCTTGACTTGGTCAGAATTCCTTCCTAGCAGTATTAGTTGTGACCTGTTTGTTTTGGCAGAGTGGTGAAAGCCTTAAGACACAAAGTGGTCCTTTCAGATTTCTGACTGTGTGGGACTGGTCTGTGCAGTTTGACCCCAAGGCCCAGGCTTTCCTGAACAACCCTCTTTATGCAGAGAAGCCAAAACCAGATAAAACTCAACGGAAAACTGCACGATTCAAAGTAAGATATGTGTTGTTTAACTATTTTATTTTTTATATTATGTAAGTATTTTGCACAACTCATGCTTCAAATGTACTCGCAGTGAAGTATTGGTGTGAAGTTTTTAATTTACAAAATACATGTCCACCTCAAACTCACTTGAATCTATCTTAAGAATGCAATTTGCACCCACCTTAGTTATAAGTCATGGCTTTGCAGATACTGTGCATAGCTGTGAGCTTAGTGATCCCTTTATACTAGGGATCTGTTATGCTTTTCATAATTCTATGCAAGTATAGTGGTTACTCATGTTAACTGTGATAACTGCAAGTCAGTTGTTTGGAGTGAGTTTATTTTGTTATTCCACAGAGTACTAAATTGAAATACAAAGCAGGATTATAATGACCTCCCTAATTTTGTGTGAGTGTAATTGGAATGTGTGTGCGTGCTCTTGGAGGGGGACAACAACAACAAAAACTGTTGTTGAGTTACGGACGATTATGTGTGGACCACTTCATTAGACTTCAGTAAGAAGTTTGTTGAGTGTATCCTCTTTCAATTCCCTGTTAGTTAAAATATGTTATGTACAAAGCATCCTCAAGTGATAGGTAGCTTAAAGGAAACACAGAAGTCTGTAATTCTTGAATGTATGTGAAGAGTTCTTCTTTTTCCAAGAAAAATGCTTTATTCATTGTTACTTCATTGTTATAGTTACAGTGTGGGGAAGGCATCTGGGAATACGAAGCGTGCTGTGTTAAGTATTTGATCATAAACTCAAAGAATCACCAGGCTGGAAAAGACCTCTTGGATCATTGAGTCTAACCATTTCTATCTGCCACTAAACCATGTCCCTGAGCACCTCATCTCCCTGTCCTTTAAATACCTCCAGGGATGGTGACTCAACTACCTCCCTGGGCAGCCTCTGCCAGTGCCCAACGACCCTTTCTGATATCCAGTCTGAGCCTCCCCTGGTGCAGCTTGAGGCCATTCTCTCTTGTCCTGTCCCCTGTCACTTGGGAGAAGAGGCCAGCACCCTCCTCTCTGCAGTCTCTTTCCAGGTACTTGCAGAGAGCAATAAGGTCTCCCCTCAGCCTCCTCTTCTCCAGGCTAAACAACCCCAGCTCTCTCAACTGCTCCTCATAAGACTTGTTCTCCAGCCCCTTCACCAGCCTCGTTGCTCTTCGCTGGACTCAACATCCTTCTTGTAGTTAAGGGCCCAGAACTGAACACAGTACTCAAGGTACAGTCTCACTAGTGCTGAGTATAGGGGCACAGTAATCTCCTTGGACCTGCTGGTCACGCTGTTTCTGATACAGGCCAAGATGCCATTGGCCTTCTTGGCCACCTGGGCCACTGCTGGCTCATGTTCAGACAGCTGTCAACCAACACCCCCAGGTCCCTCTCCTCCAGGCAGCTTACTTGGTAGATTAGTCATCAATTATTAACAGTTTTAGGTTATAGAGCAAAGCAGTGGCTGTGTTTAAGTGACTTTGTTGCTTTTATGTATTTTCTGAGTACAAGTTATGTTTTTCTTAAGATGTATTATGAAGTCCCATCAATATTTATCTTAGTATATTTTTCTTTTCTTTTCTTCTAAAGCATCAACGGCAACTTTCTTTGCCATTGACACAAACAAAACCTTCCACAAAGCGAGGATTTTTCAGGGAGGAAACAGATCACTTAATTAAAAACATTCTGGGTAAAAGATTCGGCAAGCTCATAAATTCTTCAGATGAACCTCCTAATAGCTTCAGGGAATTTTATGATAGCTGGCATAGTAAACCTGTTGACTATCACGGTCTTCTGCTACCTCGCATCGATGGCCCTGAAATCAAAGTCTGGGCACAACGGTATTTACGATGGATTCCTGAAGCCCAGCTCCATGGTGGTGGTACAATAGCTACAGCTGCCAAGATTTTGGACTTGATGGAGGAAGTGCAAAGCTTGCAGGTGAAAATGGATGAAGAACATAGTCAAGCTATTTCTGGGAATGTACATTCCATTCCAATGCTGAGAAATTCTGCCCGTTTGTCCTCCTTGTTTCCATTTGCTTTACTTCAGAGACAGTCTATCAAACCAGCTTTACCTACTAGCACCTGGAAAGACTTGGAAGATGAAGATGACTTAGTCAAGAGGGATGACGAATTTGTTGATCTAAGTGGTGATATGTCATAAATTGTATATAAATTAATGAGTAGTATGTGGCTAAGCTCAGAGTTTTGTATGTTTTGCTGTATTGCATAAAGAACTCAGTCAAGCATCTGCAGCCTGTTTACTGCGTTTGTGGAGTTAAAAAACAACTTAGTTGGAAAGAATTAGTTGCCACAATTAGCTGAGTGTATTTTGAATTTCTGTTTCACTCTAGAAGTATTTATTGCAGAAACACATTTTTAGCATAAGTGTAATAAAAATGGGCATCTGGGTTGCAGTAGCCGTTTGGCCACTTAGTAAAAAAATCCAAAAAAACCACCACAAACCCCATTATTTTCTGATGTAAAGATAGAATACTAAATAGATACAGCAACAATCGCTATTTTAACATAAAACTTCCTATGCTAAGAGTACCTGAATTGAAAGGACCATGACTAGGGACTGTCAATACATCTGCATTCCTCTCCCCCCCATCTAAAACAAACAGGGGAAAGTATGGTAACGTGTGCATTCGCAAGTAACGTTTTAAAGCTGAGGAATGAACTTGTGGTCACCTGGGATTTTGTGTCTGCTGTGGCATCAGCTGAAGTTGTGTGCTTGTCGACCTCATCTTTTCTGACAATGCTCATCTCTGGCTTGCAGCACTCCACTGTGTGCGGTATTACCCTAGCAGCTTGGCCGCCCTAAGCCTGTGCATGTATCTAGCTTCAGGATCAGATGCAAGAGCTTAACTACACATTTCAAGTCTCATTGTGTGGCTGCTGTGCTATATGCCCTTGCTGCCTTGGAATATTAAGTCCCAGATATTTTCTTTTAACTGTAAGAAGTGGCATGACTGTGAGATTCTTAATTTGCTGTATTTTTTATCTCCTTTTAATATAGTGAGAGTTTCATTTTTACTTAACCTGTTTATGCCAGTTGCCTTTGAGGCTTTCTGTAGCTTGCACTGAGACCCTTCACTGGAAGGGGAGACTCTTTCTGTAATTCCACAGTGAAGTCGGATTTGCAGCGTGGTGCCACTTGTCATGAGTTGGTGGTACTGCTTATGAATGTGGCGTTCATACCAGATGAACACTTGCATCCTGTTGCTGGATGTTCTAACAGTACCTCAGTGAAAAAAGCCATAGAGAAACACCTGTTGACTTTGATCTACTGTGTGTATGTTTATGTATAAAGTATTTTTGCTGCAAATAATTGCCCTTTGTAAAGCTGACTATTAGTTGACAGTCAAATCTATTTTAAACCCTTAAATTCTAGACTACGCCAAGAATGGATGCAAGTGATGAAATCAGTTACACTGAGAGGGCAGACACTGAGTATTTTCTCTATGCTCATACCAATTTAGAAATCCATGCTGGAAAACTTGGCTGTTGCTTAACCTGGAGCAGCTCAGTGTAATCGGGGATATTAAGCTAGGTTACTGATCAGTCACTTCACGTTGAGTTGTTAATATGTATAGCAAAAATGTATCAGTAGCTCTCAACAAAAAAAAGTGTTTATTGTAACATATTTAAATGTATTAGTAGGGAAGGGGTGAGAGCTTAATACAGCTATGCCAAACTGAGGTTTCCCAGCTTGATTGCCTTAAGTCTTAGTAGTGCAAGGACAATACTTGAGTTTGTATTGTTTTATTTAAAAATACACTAGTACTTATGCTTTCTTCTGTGATACAGAAGACCTTACAGCTGGCACTTGCTAGAATGGGCTGTCCTGCACATGTCTTTCAGAATCTATGGTTGTAGTGCAAGTGACTCATGTATGCAATAATGCTTTGCATGTTGAATGAGCAGTGCATTTTTATGGTGAAGAAATAACTATTATTCTACCGTCATCTGCATTCAAGGGGATATTTAAACACTGCCATTATAAAAAAAATAAATGGATTTTTCTGTACTTTTGATTAAACTGTTGTAATGTTTCAGTCATGAAGATTACATATTTATATTAAAGAACAGATGGACATCTTATTTGTATAGAAGTTATCAGAAGTTTATGTAGAAGAGTGACATATATGTGGAATTAAACATGGGAACACTTCTAATGTAAAGCAAATACCATTGTTATTGTTTTCTGCACTGTGGGATTGGAAATGTACTTAATATTTTTACTCTAGGCTTCTGTTTTTACCTCCAAGTTTTTACACTGAATGCAAGCTAGAAGCTTTGCAGTTTTGGGGTTTTTTTAAATACTGTCATTCTCTCTAGCGGGCTGTTCAGAGAACATCAATAAAATATACTTTAACATACTTGTCCTGAAATGAGAATGTATGTTTCAGCTTGTATTTTGCAAGCAATGCCTTAAACCATAGGAAACTTGGCAATCTGTGCTGACACAGCCTTTCTAGTTATAGGCTTGGTTTTAACAGGCTGTTCTGAGGAGGAAGCTGTGCTGTGCTTGGTGGAGAGGCGCTGTCAGTTCAGGAAAGAGGAAAGTTCAGCGCCATGTAGCAGCAGTTACTAAGGTGGTCTAGACACTGTATGCTGAGTATCAGTGGTTGAGGGTTTGTTTATTTCAGTCTTAGCAATGTACTTGTCTTCTCCCCGTTTCAAGGGGGAATGTTGTTTTCACAATGTGAAACTAAACTTCTTAAATCGCTAGAGCTGGGTTTCCCAAACCAAAAATGTATTGAACATGGACTGGGAAACAGTCATAGCAACCCACTGAGTTAATTTGTAAGTTCTTTTTTCTGATTATGAATTACTAGCTTCTGTACAAAAAAAACACTAGCATAGATCATACATTCAAAAATTATGCCACTTATGGTATTTCATAGATAATATGTTACAAGACTGCCACAGACTTTTCTTGGAGTCAGATACAGAGCAATAGCTTTTGCAGTGTCCGTGAAGTTCTGGGTCATTTTGTAACACGATGTGTGCCTCTGCCTCACCCGCATTGTCTAAGAACAGTTGAGTGTACTTTGACTTCTTGGCTTTAAGACTGTGTTCACAAGTGAAAATGTTCAGTTATTGATGTACACCATACTGGAGTAAAAACATGTACTGCCAAAACTTGGCCTCCTCATCTTGTGCTCCAGCTAGAGCTTTCTCTGTTCATGCTTAAAGCATGGAAGCGTAACTTCTTCAGGAGGCAGTACAATGCTTTCTGCTCTAGATGTCTTATGATGGATTACTTTTGTCACATCAGAGGTTACCTTCATTCTGATCTTTATCTGGAAAGTTCATATGCAGTATTTACTGCCTGGTGCTCTCTTGAAAAGAGCCAGCTTTTGCATAAAGCTCTGTTTAGAAATGATGTGGGATGGACTTCATTTTCTGGGACAGGGAGAAAGTGGATTAGTGAACTCTTGAGTCTAAAAAGAGCATTCTATAAACAGAACTACATATGCTCTTCCAGGATTAATTTAGTGGGGGGGGGGGAAATCTGTCTCAAGATCTCAGGTCCTTTATCTCAGTTTACAGCAAAGTTACCTAGTGACAAATGCACTTTGTCAGCGTTTGCAGAATGGCAGATATTTCACCTGGTGGGATAGTAGGGTTATCTTAGTATTAGACACAAGGGCACAAGGGATGAGGACAGCTGATCTTTGAGCTGAACAAACAATTTTGTGGGGTGGCACCTCCACATTGAATATAGAAGAAGTAGAAATGAGGGTTGTTTGGACTGTTTTGGAAGAACATGGTAGAGACTGCCAACAGTTCTGAGCCCTGGAAATGCTTGCTTAGAGGTAAATTTGACTTTGAAGAGTATCGGCTTTAAACTTGTTACAGAGGCTGAGGTGTTAATAGAAGACAGCTAACATCTTGGCAAGTGTATATATGGGGAAGGGATGCTTAATGCTGCCATGTTTTGGACTACTGTGAAACCCTGTCTTCATGTGGAAACCCTATGGAATGCTAAACGCTGTTGCTCGATTGCAGCATGCTACTCCACTTAGAGTGAGCATTTGTTTCTCAGTTTTTCACTTCAGCAATCCAGTAAAATAACAGATACGTCCCTTAATATTATGTCTGGATGCGTAATGCAGGCAGATAGCATTTACCTAGGAAGTGCATTTGTTAATTAGTGTTGTGAACAGCAAAACTACGAAGACTGATTTCCCATGGAGTTCTTGTTTGTGGCCATACTGCAGGTCCCTCAACTTTGTCCTTTATTATGGCATTATACCCTTGCCCATGCAAGGCACCTTCAGCCTTCCCTCCATCCATCTCCTTTCTGTTCTTACACCACCTGCTGTACCAGCAGATAACAGGTTTGTCATTGTTACTGACTTGCTGGGCAAGCCCAATTCAGTATCTTGGTTCATGAGGGACCGAGTAAATGGACGTGACTTGGCTGCCTGTTGGAATCCAGTAACTTTGGAAATCTATTTCTGTCAAGTACAATCAAAATTATCTACCTGCTTCTTTGGTGCAGGTGGGTGAAGAGGAATCAGATGAGCTGCCCTGTGTGGTTACTAAAACCAGGGTGGGAGAGCGAAACTAAAACCTCTGTACCTGCACCTTTCAAGCTAAAAGCAACGCATCTCCCACGTAGGAAAATCTGCTCCTTCACAGTCAGAACAAGTATCTCAGCTTCTCTTAAAGCAATTTTTTTCTTTATCATAGAATAGTTAGGGTTAGAAAGGACCTTAAAGATCATCTAGTTCCAACCCACCTGCCACGAGCAGGGACATCCCACTATTTCAGGTTACCCAAGGCCAGTTCCAACCTGGCCTTAAAAACTGCCAGGGCTGGGGTATCCACAACCTCCTTTGGCAACCTATTCCAGTGTCTCACTACTCTCATGGGTTTTATCTTAGGTAGTATCTCATTCTGTGTTCTGACATATCTTTTCATTATATCATAGGAGCTAAAATTCAGGCTAGGTAACTGTTGAGTTTCCTGGAAATTAACTGATTCTTGTATGACTTCCAAAAGGTCACTTATAATCCTTGTTCTTTTTATTCCCATCAGAAGAAAATGTACAATTAAGAGCAGCTAACACAGCTAGCATTAATGTTCCAGTTTGCTAATTAAGACGGTAAATGTACAATTACTTCATAAACAGCAGTAAGGTTTTAAATGTCAGAGCTTTATCGGCTCACTAGCTAGCTCACTTTGCAGTCAGTGGGATTTGCTTCCTTTTGTGTTTCTACAGGCGTTGATTTAAGTATGTTTATGCATGAATGTGATGACACTTGAGCAAACTTTATGCAAATGGTGGAAGTACTCATTGCTTCATTTTTTGGTGGTGATGCAAGAAGATATTCTGACTTTCACTTTGACCCGAATTCACAAATCAAAACAGGACGCTCCTTACCAAGCTCCTTAAGTTCCCTGCACAAACCCTGTTTGATTCTTACAAGCCACTTTCTGCGTTCTCCCATTTTCTATCCTGAAATTTCCTCTGTGGGTTTGTCCTTCAAAATAATCTTCCTTGGCATGCTTCTCTTATGGTTGTTTTTTTAAGTTTGGAAACAACAGGTTTTATACCTGCCATCTGTACTCAGTTTTTCCTGTTGTGCCCTTCCGAGGTGGCGGGAATACCTGAAAGGCAGAGAAGTACTACAGGTGACTTAACCATATCTGAAAAAGTGTCTCACTTCCCTGCCAATACAGAGCATGGCAGCTCCAGAATAATAATAATTGTTATTGCTGTTGTTACAGCAGATGAGGTGAAAGGTGGAACCACAAGTTCCGATAAAACTAGGTCCTGAACTGCCATGCTGTTGAAAAAAGAGATAAATCCCAGGAACCACATCTAATGTGAGGTTAGCCAAAGTGCTGTAAATAACATGCACAGCTAACTCCAGCTATCCAGCACTTTGGGGGGTGGGAGGGGAGGCAGGAGGAGGAGAATAAAGGAGAAAAAAATACAACCCAAAGCAGCTTTGGTGTGAGTGTGCCAGTAGAGGCCTCACATGGTGATTTAAAGAATACTGACCTGTTTGCTACAGTAAGAAGATGAGGTAAACAAAACCAGTTTGTTCAATCTACGGCCATCAAACACACTTCGATGCTTTTCAGGTCCGTTGCTCCTTAGCTATTCTTTAGTTTGGTTTGGACTGGCAGAGTTTTTAAGTAACATCTTGCTACCCAGCCTGTGACCCAGCAGTGATTAAGTGTGGCTGTTGAAAAGCAAAAATCATGTTCTGACTTGTAATCTCAAAACAACCATCACTCGGAAACTGATTCGGGATTCCTGATTTTCTTTGCTGAGCTTCAGCTACATATAGCTAATCCAATTGGTTGCCTGTACCTCCCCAGCAATTTTTAGATGTTTTAACTATTTTATTCTTATTATTTAGATTTATTGTGGATGATGTGCTTTCTCTGTACACAGCCATTTATCCGTCTCAGGTGTAGGATGGAGCTTTCTCAATTCTGACCAAACACCTTAATTTTCCAGGCATATTTACACCCCTGGCATCATTCCTAAGGCAGTGGCCCTTTTAAAGATTCAGATTGCCACTGAATAGCTATCTGGCAGAGAGGATAATAAAAAGGGCTAGTTACTGAAATGAAATACAGTAATAGTAAAACCATTACTTACTGTCTTGGTATTAAGTAGGGGCTTCATGAATATGCAAGGCCTCTGGAGTTCTGCAGGTAATAACAGATGCTGGAAACAGCTGAAATACAATTACCAGGGACTGAGACCCTCTTAGGCAGTACGAAATGACTGAACGTAAACGTTTCTTCTTAATCTTTGGATCTTATTAAAGTAATAATGGCCCTACAGGTGTTGGCTGCTGATTTTAATGTTCTTTCTGGGCTGGCAGCCATTCCTCTCCTTTTTGAACATTTTCCCTCTCTGCTTTTAATGCACAACCTTCTGCCTACCAGCTCCACCCTCAAGATGCAAATGTCTTCCCAGCTGTGATGCAGTCAGAAGAACAAGCTGACTCACATCTTTGCATTTGTCAGGGGAACTTTCTGAATGGCTGCCCACCCTTCTTTTGAGAGTTACATTCAGTTAGTTAAGTGATATCTGAATGTAGAGTTGAAAAGATAAATTTAACCTGAGGACTGAGACAGAATTATTTAATATACCTGGACCCTGAAGTGAGAAAACCAGGATTAGTTCTTATTTTGATGGACACATGGAAGGAAAGAAAGACTGTATTTGGTCTGACAGGCTGTCCTACTGCAGCATGATGATTAAAGGAAGAGCAGATATAAACCTGTAGCCTACAGAGAACCCAACATTGGAGCAGATGGATGCACCCAAAGGAGGCTGTGACCCTGTGGGAAGTCCCTGCTGGAGCAGGCTCCTGGCAGGACCTATGGAGCCACAGAGAGAGAAACCCACTCTGGAGCATACTTGCTGGCAGGACTTAAGGTCACGTGGAGAAACCAACCTGAAGGAGTCTGTTCATGAAGGACTGCAGCCTGTGGAAAGGACCCAATCTGGAGCAGTTTGCAAAGAACTGCAGCCTTTGGGAAAGACCCACGTGGGAGAAGTTTGTGGAGAACTGTCTCCTGTGGGAGATACCCCCACACTGGAGCAGGGGAAGAGGGTGAGGAGTCCTCAGTCTGATGATGGAGGAGCAGCAGAGACAACATGTGATGAATGAACTACAACCCCCATTTCTCGTTCCCCTGTGCTGCTGGGAGAGGAGCTAGAGAAATGAGAAGAGAAGTTAAGCCCAGGAAGAAGGGAGGGGTGAGGAAGGTGTTTGATGATTTGTTCTAATTTCTCATTTTAATACTCTGATGTCAATTGGCAATAAATTAAATTATTTTCCCCAGGTTGAGTCTGATTTACCCACAATGTTAACTGTTGGGTGACGTCCCTGTCCTTATCCCAACCCATGAACAGCCCAATCATTTTCTCCACTTGCCCTGCTGAGAGGTGACAGTGATAAAAGGGGCTTGGTGTGCACCTGGCAGCCAGCCAAGGTCAACTCACACAAACACTTAAATAGTTGCACACTTTAACAGCATCTCTTCATTTCTGTGATTTTTTTTTGAAAGATTTTATGGCAAGATTTTCAATCTCTTTAAGTATGGCCAGGTTTTAATGGTGTAGGAAACTTATTTCATGCATCTATATGAGGTTTTGTTCAATTCATTTAACTATTGGTTTGCCACCCAGACAGCTAACTTCCAGAAAGATCTTGCCCAGTTAAAATCACAGATTAATACTTCCGATGTCTCCTGAATGTCTCCCTGGGCCTGCTGTGAGATGGTATGCATCACATTAATAATCAAGTAATCTCAGCTTGGCTATCAACAAATCCTCACTGCTGAGCTATGGCAGTCTTAGCAGTCTGCCCTGCATTGAGACAAGCAATAGCTGCATAACAGCTTATCAGTAACTCTGGCGCATCAATTAGATTTTGAGACATACTCAATGGTGGTGATGAGCATGAAACGTATTGCTTTATGGAGAACTGGTAGGAGAAGGACTTCTGGCTCAGGTGTTGGCTGAAAGAGCTTTGTTTAAAGAAACTGCCTTCAGCTGTTTGATTTATACTGTAGCCAAAAGTGCAGGGCTGTATACTTTTGGAAATAAACCAAACTGCACTGAAGATGCTTTATCCCTAACTGGAGTAACCTATCAGATTCTGAGCTGGCCAACTGCCCAGATCAAAAAAGAACTATTCCTGCAGAAGGGAAACTTGTAGATAAAGTAGAATTAGGACTACTTTGAAGTAGTTTTATCTATCTATGTATTTTCAAATTTCAAAATTATCTCTGTGCTACAGTATCTTTCCAATATGGTCTTGCCAGTGGTAAGTGGTAAAAATGACATCTTCTTCCTTCAACAATTTTGACCCTTCTGTATATTCCATGCCATATTTCCTCATGCTAATGGCAAAATTAAGTCACTGCTACTGTCTGCTTGGAGTACACCTCCATAAAAACTATTTGCTGATGTTCTTGGTTTTGTGGCAGTAGTATAGGTAAGAGCAACATGGCCTTCAGAAGCAACAAAAATAGCTCCTGTCAGAAAACAGGATGTTTGAAACACTTAGCACCTTGTATTAACCTTATATTAACAATGACCAGTGAACACATATTCAGACAGCAGTTCATAATGAGACCAATTTAAAGTTCAGGGGTCCTGCAGATGTAAGGAATGCTTTGGTTTTGGCTGAGGGATGTTTATGACTGATGATGAAGTGCCAAGGTGGTTCTCTGGCTCGAGGCTGAGTTTGCAGCTAAGAAAACAGAGCCCATTTGACTTAAAGAAGCAGGAAAGTCCTAAATTTGTTTTTTTTGAAGAGATATGTTTCAGAGTGTGACCATGCTTCCAGGACAGGGTGTGCCTGGTCCTGCTCTCCTACTGTAAGCAGGGAGAGATCACCTTGCCAGATTTCAGTCACAGGTCCATTCTGATGCTTAAGACCAGTAAAATATCCAGTGTCTTCTGCTGGTGTGTTTGTTTTGTAGAAACACAAAAGTTGCATTCGCTACTTATAAGATATGAACAATGAGGCTAGTTTTAGTTTTGGGGAATTTTCAAGTTTTGTTTTTTTCTCTCTAAAAGACTTACTGTGTAATAAATAGCTGTAAAGTAACATCATTGTTTTATCCTTTGTTGAGGGAGTTAAGCTGATACCTCAGTAAACATTAGGGAAAACATTTAGTGATAAAAAGCCACACATACCAAAGTAGGACACCCTTTTACAGACAGCTGACACAGCAGCATAACATATTCTGTGTTAAATATGGAAATCTGAGGTGCCTTTTGTTTTATCTCAGCAAGTGCAAAAAGAGATCCAACTTTTTGTCCAAAGATAACCTAGAAACCAAATGTTCTTTTACTGTCTATGAGGGTGAAAACAGTGATACACTCTGCAGCTTCTCTGAATCCCTACTGCAGCCAAGGGCCTCCCTTGCAGATGGGCCAGTGTCGTTTGGAGTTTCCTGAACCACACCAGGCTTCTTAGTCTGTAAGATGTATTTCTATTACCAGTCATCAGCTGGGTTATCAGATCCATTAAGACTGGTTTTTCTAGCATCCATCTTAATTTGCAGCTGGTGATAATTCAGCTGTCAATCCTTTTTTTCTCTCCTTGGGGAAGTAATTGGAGGCCTGAAGGTCTAATGCTGGCTTCAGTGACATAGCTTATTGCTGTGAGCATCAAGCAATCTCTGGTAGCTGCAGGAGATGGATTTTTGGAGGCCCAGAAGGTAGGCTATGTTTTGTTGGTAATTCTGCAACTTTCTTAGCATAGGAAAGCAATTCAGTCGCCACTTCCACACACTGCTGTCAGTCAAGTGTGAGGCTTTAAGGCAGACAGGTACCAATGTCCCGACTTGACAGTAAACAATAAAAGGATTCAATAGAAAAGGAAAGCTGCTTCTTCCCTATTCAAAGATAACTTTTAACAACTTGGTACCTTTAAAAAAAACCCATATTATGATGATGCAAAAATGGCCATCACTAAGACAGCATTTCCTATAACCGAAAACCATGCAAGTACTTTTTTACACTTTTCCTTTTTGTCCCAGGTACAGAAAAGTATTTTGGGGAACTTCTCTCATGCCAAGTTTTTGGACGCTATTTTTGTCAGGCTCACTTTCTCTCCTAGTGCTGCTGCATGTCTGGGCATGCAGACAAATGTTTTCAGCTGCTGGTTCACTCTGAAGTCAGTGAGGCATTTGTCTAGTAAGTCCTTGTACCCACTCCAGAGTCTCTGGAAAAAAACCATTTAACCTTTCCAGCAATACTGTGTGTTTCTGGTGCTGGTTTAGTTCTTTTTAGTTTCAACAGTGAAGTCCCAAATTCCCTGTCTTCTCTTTCCACTTAGCTATAAGGGAGAAAAAAAAAATTATTAAAAGACAGACACAAGTGCACTCTAGATGTACAAGGCTGAATGTAAACTTATTGCATTCTGATGAGTTTTCTAATTATTCCTGACTGGCGGTCAGGTTTCTGCTCTGTTTAATACAAATATTAAAACTTGTAGTTATACTAGTATAATAGTATTAAAACTTGTACTAATTTTATAATAGTATTAAAACTTAATACTAGTATTAGTATTAATACTACAAGTATTAGTATTAAAAAAACTGGAGTCATTCTAGAATCACATCCTTCTGTGTTTCATGGTTAGATATCGAACATCATCTTTACTCAGGCATGTGCAGATAGTCTTGTGTTTGGTGTCACAGGAGTACATAGCAGGAGTTCTTAAATACTTATAGATCATTAATGAACTATTAAATGCAATCAGTGCTTATAAAAAGTACTTCTGTACTTATTCACCCAGACAGCATAAGTTTTTAAAGAGCTGGCTAACTTCAGAGACAATGTTGTGTTTAGTGCTCAAATGCTCACCAATCTATACTGTGTGAGTAATGCCCTAACTGGCCTTTGCTCCAATCATTCATATGATTACTTCAATTTGAAACAGAAATGTGGTGTGCAGTGTACATTTAAATGAAAAAAATCCTTGCATGTCTCCTGTTAAGAGAATTCTGTTTGACTAACAGCTCTTTTGCATCAAATGCATTCATTAATGTTTGCATGGATAGAGAAGTCTTAGCCAGTGAAATCTCTTTAAAAGCCATGACAGAGAAATGATCTAGAGGCAATATCATTTTACAATACCAAAGATACATGCTGTTGCATGGATATAACCAGATGCAGAATTAATCCCCCCAAATCAGTCCATATTTGGCTTGTTCTACGCTATGGGAATATGTTCACAGGACAATATTCTCAAGTTTACCACCTTGCAGTCAACAGAGGCACAAGGAATACAAGTTAAAACAGAAAGATGGCAGTGCCAGTAAAGTGCTCTGCCACTAAGTGATCAGTGTCTCTTCTGAACTCCCTCAGTTAAAAGTGTGTTGACTTCAAAAAATCTTCTGGAATTTCTCCCTCTGTTTTAATCAAATCCATGTTTGGTGTCCAGCAGTTCATGATGGCAACAACTGTGCAAAGAATTTCACAGCAAGATAGTGAGGCAGTGCTCTTTAAAACTCAGTCTGCACAAGATTTTATTCTTCCATGTTTTCAAAGCTAGCTTTAAGTGTAAGAAACTTATTAGACATGCTTCTGTCCTGGTTTGACTCTTGAATGAATCAAACTGAAGTGTAACCCAGAAGTCTGCATGTTTAATCTACAAATGTTTATCCATGTGTCTTGCTTCCTGGACAGAAGGTATTATGGAAGGTATTACTGCCTGTGCCAAACTTAAAAACCTTCCTGTGTTCACAGCCTCCTGGCTACCATCAGCAGTACAAACCATAGAGCACAAGCAGGGTGCGCAACCTCTGCCAGGAGCAGAACAGACATTGTAATGCACTTGGCTGATTTCTCATGAATGAGGTAACTTGAAAATCCCCTTTACAATAGTCTTCATAGAGGCTCAGAAGTGGCTGCTGCAAAATATTTCTAGATTTTTCTTCCATTTTCCCATGGCAGCTGCTCACCCATCTTTGCTGCACTGATATAACCACTGGTGTCTGAAATCCTTTTTTTCCCCCTGACAGCCACCATAGCTCTGTTTGCCTCATATTTACTCTTCTAAAATTACAACTCATTATTTGATTCTCTTTGTGTGGATCTTTGGTCATAAAGAGAGGCTGTAAACCTACCAAAAGTAATTGACATTTATTCTACACACTTCTGAATGAACACAAGTACTCTCTAATTAGACAACAAGAATACTGTTCTAATCGCTATTTATCTTGTAAATTACAACTCCATGGAAACATTTTCTTTACACCATCTGGCTTTATGCATTTTTATAATGAGTTGATGAGTATTTATATACTTCGCAAGGAACAGATAGAGAAGCATTTGTTGCATTAGGAAGGAAAATAAAGGTTTTCCAAAAGGCAATTTGTATAAAACTCACAGCATTCAACATTTTAAATTTTGCCAAAACACCAGAGACAGTTTCGGTGGAGGCTTCATGGGACTCATTATATTCAATGAACATCTGTTAAGAAACCTAGCACCTAGTGCTGCTAGTTGAACTGGACCCCTGTGTAGAAATGAAAGCATATCTTCATTACAAATAGCAACTTGATGGATACTTTGTCCTTATGATTTCAGTACTATAATTGTAATATTAAAATAACCAATACAGATTCTTGCTACTGAACAGTGTCATTCAGACACAAGGAGGAAGATGCTATTACAATACAAGGATTTCAGGAACTAGCAATCATTTGAACTCTGCAGGAGATGAGAGAATGAAAGGATCTAGAAATATTTGAAATAAAGAAAACTTTTTAGAACTTAGCAAATATGAACAAGATCTGTGCATGTCTGCCTTTGGTTTTTCTAAAATGCCCATTAGTCCATCTCTAAAACAACACAATTCATTGGGTTTGTATACATAGAAATTAAAAGCAGCAATAATTTTTAGCCCCAAGCCCCCTGAAATCAAACCTTACTATTAACTTAGTAGCTGCATCTGATTTTATATGAGCTAGGTGTTAACAGCTGGCAGAAGGCCACTGAAAGTAGTAATTATTTGTATTTTTGAGAAGCCTAAGCCATCATCCTTAAATCAGCCAAAGGAAAAGCTTAAAAAGGGGCTCTTGGAAAAGATACGTTGGCAAATTTTGATTTTGTAAACTGATAATTTAAACAATGTCTAAATATTGGGCACTAAAAGCTGCCAAAGAAAGGGTCAGTTATAGAGGCAGGAAGCCTATATCAGTTCTCTTGTCCCATGTCTCCTAGCTCCTCCTTCTCTCATCACTCTGTACATTTTAGCAGACAGATTCTTACTGAAAGTGAAAATCCTGTTCTTGGAGATCATGGTTCTGATAATATTGGATAGAACAAATCTCAAGATAATTTGTCCCTTCCATTTGCTTTGTAGCATTAATATCTACTCTAGCACTCAAGCAGCATGTTTGTAATCCTCTGCACCTTTGCTCCTGGCCACTGGGCTTCCATATTTTGTACTCCAGCTCAACACTCCTTCAGTAATGGTATAGTACCTATTTATGAGGCTGCCTGTCAAGAGATACCTGAAATGACATGTAAAAATGACCTGGTTCTTGACTGCTGTTAAGTCAGATCCTTACAGGGATTCAGCCCACAGCTCCACCTGACACTTGTTTTTAGTAGCATAATTGGGAGTGGCAAAATTTCACTGGGAAGGAATGGAAGACAAAAGCAGGAATGTAAACAAGCTCAACTGATGAAAACACTGGATGGTGAGGCTGAACTAGACTCAGCAGCTTTCTCCTAGAAAACAACCCCTGTATTCTTGCTGTGAACTTCAAAACACGCATGTGCTATTAGTCTAATTGTCCTTCAAGAGAAAAATCTGCCCAGCAGTACCTTGTTATGATGCTGTGATAGCAACACTACAATCCATCCACTGCGTCTGAAAGTTTCAGTCTCGCACAGATGCTAGGTTGAGACTCTTCTACAATTCCTTGCTTTACCCAGCTGTATGCCATGCTTATGGTGTCCAAATTACAGTAAATTTGTCAATAGTTATTAGCATGCAACCTCCTACTCTGGGTATTAAATAAGGTTACTCTTTGCTTGATCTGCCATCCCAATGGACACCTGCCTTTGGTTTATCAAGGATTTTTTCTGCTGATATAAGTGAGGTGAGCCCCGCTCCCATGGTGAAGCAAATCATTGCAACTGCAACATGAGAGTTTAAGAATCATGCCGTTTCTGTTTTATCTTATATTTCAACTTCCCAGTGGGCTAGCAGCAGTTAAAAAAAACTAGCAACTTTTGAAGTCTGCTGCATTTACTAAAGATAACTTAGATTCATCGGCAACTGTTAATTTAAATTCTGCAAGATATGGGCTTAAGAACAAACAAGGATGTGTTACAAGGGCAATTTACTGCAAGCTAAACAAAATATTTATAGACTGTAGCCTGCGCTTTCATGTTATTACTTCTTCCTTGTTTCAAAGACACGGGGTATCAGCTCTCTGGCGGGATGCCACTGGCACTGGGATGGGGGGAGGAAGGGGAGTTTCCCAGTGAGATGCCTACTGACAACCCAAATGACATGGAACCACGCACTGCCCTGCCAATGCCAAATGCTGTGTTGGAGGTTACAGCTTTCCAAACTAGTGATAAAGCCACATAGACCTCAGAAATATTTTTCAAATACAGCTTGGTGCTGTAAAATAAATGGCAGGTAAAAAGGCTGTGACATGGTACATTAAGATCTCCTAGGTGGAGATCCAACAAGCAGAGAGTGCTCACTAACATACAGGCTCTCTCTTTTGTGTCAGGAATCAACACCAACAAAATCTGGTGCTGATATGTGTCTTGTTTGCTATCCTTTTTATTGACATTTTAGTTTTGTCTGTTAGTGTTGCATTGGTGTAAAAAAAACCCTAATTTACTTGGCTTGAAATTAATTTACAGTCATTCTTAATTTGATTCACACTGAGCTTATTGGTTTAAGTTCATGACAAAGAATCAGAACTGGAATTAATAATGAGAAACTATATTTGGCTGAAATTACATCATTCAATTTGTGCAAACACCTGAGTTTCTAAGTCAGAAAAGTGGCTGTCAAATACAAGAAACCTTATAGTACATTTCATTCTAATAAAAAATAAATAAATCAGCAAAATTAATTAACCTACAAGTGATCCTAATTTGATGACTTCTGTTTTTTAAAAAAAGAACAGCGGGCAAATCAATATCATAGTTAGCTACTGCTTTTAAAAAGTGATTTTCACAAAACTGAAAATAATAATGAGTCCTTTGAGACTCTTGAAGAAAGGATGCAAACCAAAAAAGTATAAATTAGGAGTTGGTAAGCAACATTCAATCAGTTAACCCTGAAAATGGAATCAGGATAAATCCCAAACAGTTAAAATGCCATCCTAGTCTAGCGGGAAAGTGAAAATAGTTGTAACAACCTGAACAGTGCATTCTACTGATAAGAAAGGAGAAGGTAATATTGCTTTGTTAATTAAATCTAGGAATTAAAGAAAATGTAAATGATGTTGAGAAATTTTTGTTAGCAGAAATAAACATGGAACTGAATTGTAGGTGCAAAGCAAATTCTAACAACAACAACATTAAAGATAAATGTAAGAATTTTTAACAGTGCTTTAAAAAATGTATTTAATAAAGAGCTGTGGAACCTGGGGAAACAGGTAAATTTTATCATACAGGACAGAGATGAAATATTTTCCTGTAACAGTGTACTTTCAGAAATAAAGTTAAACAGCAGTAGTAAAGTTAGGTAGTTTGCATCAGTAAGCCACGGTATCTTGTACCCAGGATTTTAAAAAACCTTTTTGGAACCTCTTTTTGATCTCTAATTAGGATTCTCAATAAATCTTGGGAGCTCTGAAAAGCAGGAAGAAAGCTAACCTAGTGACAGTGTTAGAAGAAAGTAAATGGGATGACCCAGGTTAATTACACATCTGTCATCTCAATTGTAATCCTCTGCTAAATATCTAAGTGGCTTGTATAGGAGTAAACTAATAACTATTTGAGTATAATTACTACTCAGAAAAGACATTTCCAGAGAACAGATCTTATGATGTCGTGGTATGTCTTCTTTATGCAAATGTTTAGTTGATAAAAGTAGCAGTGATGTTATATCCTTAAGCTTTCATTTGGCATTTGACTTGGGGTACCAAAGTATTTTATAAAAAGCCTAGAAAGATAACAAAATCAGAATGTCACACAGTAAGTGGATTGAGAATAATTAGCAGACCTCAAGCACAGAAGAGGAATGATCAGCAGATATTTGAATGAGTGACTCAGATCCTGCAGGGATCAGTTTTGTCCATCTGCTGTTCTTTCTTATCTGTGATCTTGAAAAGGCCAACTTATCACTCAGGCACAAAAGCAGACAATGCAAGAACTAGCAGTGTGGGAAACAATGGAGGCTATGACACTCACTCAGAAAGCGACTTGGAGCCCTTGGTAAACAGGATGCACAAAAAAAACCCTAAAAAATTATCCCATAATTATACGTGTATTTTATTTATGTGTTTTTTTATATATATACAGCCTGGAGAATGGGAGGCTGGGGGAAGACCTTATTGCTCTCTACAACTCCCTGGAAGGAGGCTGTAGTGAGGTGAGTGTGGGTCTCTTCTCCTAAGTCACACGTGACTGGACGGGAGGAAATGGCCTCAAGTTGCACCAGAGGAAGTTTTGATTGGATAGCAGAAAAAATTTCCTGGCCAAAGGAGTGGTGAAGCATTGGAACAGGCTGTCTGGCGAAATGGTGGAGTTACCAACCCTGGAGGGGCTCAAAAAGCGAGTAAACATATCACTCAGGGACATGGTTTAGTAGGCTTGGTGGCACTGAGCTGATGGTTGGACCGGATGATCTTCTCTGTCTTTTGCAACCTTAATGATTCTATGATTCCATTCTGTTCTATGTATATGTACCAGTATGACCAAATGCAGCACTCTAATTGCGGACCAAAAAGTATAATAGGTCATCATTGTGTCACAAGCACCTTTATTCTACAATAAAATGCACTTCTTGGAAACATCTAAGGGATTTGGCCTTGATAAGTAGTTTTTAAGGTTTTAGTGTGCTGCGTTAAAAAGTTTGAGAAGATGCCACTCAGCAGCAGAGCCAAGGAACTGCATCTCTTCAGTGTAAAGTTAGGACTAAAAGTTCAGTTGATGAGTATATATTTAGATATATAAACATATCCATATAAACAGGCAGTCACAAGCAGTGCTCTCAGTGCTCAATACTGGAGCTAGTCTTGTTTAGTATCTTTATCAATGTTCTGGATGAAAGGACTGAGTGCTCCCTCAGTGAGTTTGCAGATGACACCAATTAGGCAGGAGTGTCAATCTGCTCAAAGGCAGGAAAGCTGTGCAGAGGGACCTGGACAGGATGGATAGGTGGGCCAAGTCCAGTTGTATGAGATTCAACAAGGCCAAGTGCCAGATCCTGCACTTTGGTCACAACAACCCCATGCAACACTACAGGCCTGGGGAAAAGGATCTCGGAGTGCTGACTGACAGCCAGCTGAACGTGAGTGACATTGTGCCCAGGCGCCCAAGAAGGCCAACAGCATCCTGGCTTGTATTAGAAATGGTGTGGTCAGCAGGAGTAGGCAAGTGATTGTGCCCCTGTACTTGGCACTGGTGAGGCTGCACCTTGAATCTTATGTTCAGTTTTGAGTCCCTCACCACAAAACAAGTATCAAGGTGCTGCAGTGTGTCCAGAGAAGGGCAACAGAGCTGGTGAAGGGTCAGGAGAACAGGGGTTATAAGGAACAACTGAGGGAACCGGGGCTGTTTAGCCTGGAGAAAAAGAGGCTGAGGGAAGGCCTTATCGCTCTCTATAGCTACCTGAAAGAGGGCTGTAGAGGGCAGCTGTTGGTCTCTTCTCCCAAGTAGTAAGTGATAGGACAAGAGAAAATGGCCTGTTAAGCTGTACCTGGGGAAGTTTGGCTTGGAAATTATTACAAACTTCTTTAGTGAAAGAGTGGTGAAGCATTGGAACAGGCTGCCCAGGGAAGTGGTGGAGTCTCTATTCCTGGAAGTATTCGAAAATCATGTAGACGTGGCACTTTGTGACATGGGTTAGTAGTCATGTTGGTGCTGGGCTGATGGGTGGACTGGATGATGTCAGAGTTCTTTTCTAACCTCAGTGACTCTGTGATTCCATGTTTCTATGATATATATGTGTACATGTATGATATATATGTATACACATATATATGTAGAGATGAATTCCTAGTGGGCTACAGGAATTGGCCACAGTCCCATGGCTGCACATAAAACCAGGCAAGCCTAAGGTACTAAATAAAGCACTTTTAAAGAATCACAGAACAGATGTTCACAATATCCCTACTTCTATACTGGATGCCTGAACCTGCTCAGGAATGAGGACTGACTCTAACTTTGACAAATTAGGATTCATAAACAGGTAGAATCCAAGATCTTCAAGCTCTTACCTAAATAATTCTTATCAGATTAATTCTTACATTGCCATTGAGTTTTGCCTGAAGCAGCATACCTAGATCCTACTTCCACACAATTTATTCAAGAAACAAATTCTTCTTACCTGGATTTGATATTATCTACATCTTATGTTAGCCTGACTTGCTCCAGTAATCCAAGACGACAGGCACAATTTGATATTATTTCAGAGTTCTTATGTCACTAATGCAAGTTAAACTGTCTTCTGTTCTGTGTCAATATGATTCTAATGTAATAACTTTTTCCAAAGCAGTTTCAAATATTTAATCAACTCTTACTCAAACACAATACAGAAAGGGCATCAACAGCTCTCAGCTGCATAGATAATTCTTTTTCTTCTCATTTCCCTATCCATGAAATGATTCTTACATCAAGTTAAGTTGGACCAATTCCATTCAGATAAAGGAAAAAAAACTATTTGATAAGCGAGTGCTAAACCCCGCTCCTGGGTTCTGCTGATACTGAAAATGTTGGCAAAACTCAAAGACTTGTTTTGGAGTTTTAGAAAGCAAGCACTCTTTAATCAGGCCTGGGCAAAATGAGGGAGTGATTTCCATCAATCATGCAATGCGACAAGAGTTGGGGACACACTATATTACCCACCGACATGCATATGTATAAATTCTCCCAGAAATCTTATGCATATTCTGTTACTCTCCAAGGATTAATTTTAATGTTATTATAAACTTCACAACAGTCAAAACTCTTGCTAATATGGAGCTGGCTCCAGCTCTTTGACAAACCTTACAATTGAGATAGGGAGAAATTCCAAACAGAGGTGACCACAAAAGAACACACAACTGTTCAGCACAGATCACACTAAACAGGATATGCTATCATCTCCAAAGAATCAACAGTCTCTAGAAAAACACTGTTTAAAACAACCCCACATGCTATTGGAGGGACATTGTCTAACTTTCAAAGAACATAATTACTTAGATGAAACTTAACTCTGCTCTAGATTAAATCAAAATATTCCGCTTTTTGTAATAGTAACTACTTCTTGTGTCACAGGGACTAATTTTAATATTATTGTGAACATCACAACCATCAAATCCCTTGCTAATTTGGAGCTTTGGAGCCAGTTCTGTCTGACTTGGTATTTGAGGGAAGGAAAGGCTGTAAACTGAGGCGGTTACTGAAGAAGACATATCTGGTCATCACAGACCATACTGAACATAAGATGTTATCATCTACAAAGAACGAACAGTGTATGGATAAACACTGTCTAAAAGAAACCACGCTGTCAGAGAAAGAAATCATGTCACCAGACAGGCAATCCCTGGTTTTGATACAGGGTGGGGGATAACGGTGATCGAGAGCTGCCCTGCGGAGATGGACTTTGGGGGGGTCTGATTGATAAGAAGTTGGACACAAGCTGGCAATGTGCACTTGCAGTCCAGAAGGCCAACTGTAAGCTGGGCTGCATCAAAAGCAGTGTGGCCAGCAGGTCAAGGGAGGTGATTCTGCCCCTCTAATCCTCTCTTGTAAGACTTCACCTGGAGCCATTCTCCAGATGTGTCCAGTTCTGGCATCCTCAACAAAAGGATATGGAGCTGTTGGAACAGGTCCAGAGGATGGCTACAAATATGATCAGAGGGCTGGAGCACTTCTTCTGTGAGGACAGGCTGAGAGAGGTGGGGTTTGTTCAGCCTGCAGAAGAGAAGGCTCTGAAGAGATCTTACAGCAACCTTCCAGTATCTGAAAGTGGCTACAAGAAAGCTGAGGAGGGAATGTTAACAAAGGCTTGTAGTGACAGGACTAGAGGCAATGGGTATAAATTGGAGACACAATGCTAGATGTAAGGAGGAATTTCTTCACCATGAGAGTGCTGAGACACTAACATAGGTTGCCCCATGGAGGTGCTCAAGGCCAGACTGGATGGGGCCTAAGGATAACCTGATCTAGTGCCATGTCCCTGCCCGTGGCAGGGGTTTTGGAACTGGATGGGCTTTAGGGACCCTTCCAACCCAAGCTATTCTATGATTCTGCCTAACTGAAATAACACAGTTACCTGGAGGAACTCTACTTTAGCGTCAATCAAAACACTCCACTTTCTGCAACCGCAGCTCCTCCCTGTGCCGCCGCCGCGCCGCCCCCTCATCGCCATTAACGGCCGTTTACGGCCACTAACGGCCACCTCCCGCAGCCACTTCCGGCTCCTCCCCGCCGCCATTTCCGGTTGTCCTCCCGCCCCCCGCGAGCGGCGCTGCCACATCCCCGCTGACGTCACCGCGCGCCGCCATATTGGAGCGGCAGCCGCCTCCGCGAGCACGGGCGCTGCAGGGGGGGGGACGGCGCCCCCGACGCCTCCCCATGCCCGGTGCGGAGAGGGCGGAGGCGTGAGCGGCTGCCGATCCTTGTCCTCCTCACCCCTTTTCCCCCTTCCCCCTCTCCCCCCCCCCCCTTCCTCCTCCGCCTCCGGCCATGACTTCCCTGACCCAGCGCAGCTCCGGGTTGGTGCAGCGCCGCACCGAGGCCTCCCGCACCGCCGCCGACAAGGAGCGGGGGGCTGGCGGAGGCCCCGAGGACGAAGGCCGGAGGGACGAGTCCGGCGACGACGAGAAGGGGGACTCCAAAGAGACGCGGCTCACTCTCATGGAGGAGGTCCTGCTCCTGGGCCTCAAGGACCGTGAGGTGCGGCCGGGACGGGGAGTGCCGGGTTGGGAACGGGGTGCCTGAGGGGACTGAGCGGGTACAGGCTATTCATAGGATAGTTTAGATTGGGAAGGACCTTAGGGAACATCTAATTCCAACCCCCACTGCTATGGGCAGGGACACGTCCCTCTGATCAGGCTGCCTGCAAGGGGAGGGGAGCCGGGAACAGAGAGGCCTGGGAGTTATCTGAGGGGGTACTGATTTTTCGCGAGGTTGCGGAAGGGGGAGTGCAGGAAGAGGGTGGTTGGGGAGAGTGTCTGATGGGGTATCAGTTATTCGGGAGCTTGCGAAGGAGAGCCGCGAATAGGGTGCCCAGGTAGGGTTCTCCGAGGGGGTACTGATTTTTCTTGAGCTTGTGAAGAAGGGAGCCAAAAATAGGGTGGTTGAGAGGTATCTGAGGGGGTTCCGATTATTCGGGAGTTTGCAGAGGGGAAGGGCAGCCCAAGGGGTGCTGGTGTGGGGATGGGGGCTCTGATGGTGCTGGGAGATGGAACAGGCTCGGTGTTCTGGAGGAGGTGGGGAAGGAGGGGCATTTGGATTTCGGGGAGGGAAAGCCTGGTAGGGCGTTGGGTTGTAGGGGGAGTCTGCAGAGGAGACGTTTGGATCACCTTTTGGATGCAGGGTCTGCAGATGGCCTCTATTAACTGTAGCTCCTTCAGGAAGGGGGCGTAGGCGCTGGGGCAAGACCAGGACCTGGCAATGAGTGGTCAGCGTTGGTGGTCAAGCTCTGTGATACTTGCGTTCTGTCTACAATTTCTTCATGCCTCTAAGGTGCACATTTTTTCTACTCCGATGTATTACATTTTGTTGATTGCAACTCTGTGGTACTTAGAGGATTCTCAGGTGCTTTATGATGCTTAACAGCCCCCTCCTAAGAATTTCCAGGCTAGTGCACATGAAAAATGCCTTAAAATTGGGGGAAATACACGTGACAAAAATGGACCTTGAGTAATGACAAATGTGTCAAAATGAGGAAATGGCATTATTATGAAGTTTGGTGTTTTTACTGTGTTTGTAGTTTAACTGTTTGTTGTGATACTGTGAATAAGTCATTGAGGAAGATGGACTTGTATTGGTATGTTGGGTTTTTATTTCTTTTGAAAGCAGCAATCAATAGAGAAGGCATACACATGGCAGAAATTCAGTCCTACTGGGGGAACAGTTTAATTTGATGTGGTGTATGGTGAAGTATTGGTTTAGATATGAGTTATAATATGAATTTGATCAAATAACCCGATTTTTTTTTTTTTGGTAAATAAATTTATGAAGCCAGTTCACTGATTTAGGTGGCAGTCTCTTAAAACTTTGGACAGAATAATGAGGGAGGGAGGGAAGCTTATAAAATTTATGTTCTTTGGAAGTGAGTGGCCTCTCAGATAAATCTAGTTGATAATAAACAGAGAGTAGTTTTTCTGGTTAATGTTAATTTTTTAATGTGTGTAGGTGTAACTGTACATATGTTCTACAATAGCATATTCCTTCTAGGATTATGTAGTTTAGGCCATATTCTTGTAATACCAATTTTTTTTCAGATGGACCTTGGCATCCTTATAATCTCAGTAAATATTCTCAATTCTCTGAATCGAAGACTTGTGCATATGCACGTTTCTCTTTCTGCACACCTGAACACAGGGAAGTGAGATAAGACAATGTCTGGCAGGATTGTCTAGGAGGTCTTGCCTTGAAGAAGATGAGATAATGGGGCTATCTTTCAGCTCTTACGCCCCCACGGCCAGGATTGTGTGCTAAATCTGTGGTATTTGTAGATTGTGGGCTCTAAAGGTGACAAGGTAGGGAGTGTTCTGTCTGCATAGAAAGAATATGTGGTGCAGTCTTCCTGGTATATCAAAACCTAAAAGTTAACACTGGGCCTAAAAGTCCAGCTTTGCACTGGTGTACGTCAAAATTATAAACATCTGACTTCGCTCAGTGCAGCAGTGGCATGTACTCCAGGTAATCTAATGTTTCTTCGTGTGGAAGAAGGAACTGAGTGATTAGCGGCACAGATATCCGTAACTCCCTTGGGATTTTGCAGTTGAGACATTAGGCAAAAAGAGCAGATGTATCATCTTGAGGGCTGGGGGGCTCATGCACAGACAGCTGTAGTGTACACCTTTTGTAAGCTGTGTTAGACATGAATTACTAGGATTTATATTTGATTTGGGGTCTGCCTCTACTGTTAGGAACAAACTGCATTGTATAAACTGCTTTGTCAAAATTTTTGTTCCTTTTAAAACCAGAAAAGTTGATTTTCAAAGAAGAATTTTTTTGTTGTTGCTCTAACTATAAATGAGCAAAACTTGTTTACTTTATACATCTGAAAATACTTTTTACAAAGTTTCAGCTTCCAGTATAATTGATTTTCCATGACATTCCTCATGACAGCAAGCAGAGAAAAGCAGTGTAGGATCTGCAAAGTAGAACTGTGAAACTACGCAGGGCCTAAGGGAAGAGCAAAGGCAGGTATGTGAGCTGTCACCTGAACTGAAAGTCAGTAAATTTAAAGCTGATAACATCTATCTTGTTTATTCAACAGGAAAAAATAATTGAATGTTGAGTTTAAAATAAACAAAAATATTGAAAAAGGAATCAGAACTGGCCAAAGAACATGTTTTCCTACAAACAGCTTCTCTCAGAAAACTCAGCAATTTATGCATTGATAACTTAGTTTTCAATTTGTATGAGATGTTTTTTTTTTCCTAGAGTTGAACACTGATGAGTACAGCTTAGCGCCATGTAAATTGTTTACAAAATGTCTTGCATGTAAGGCACTACCATTTAAAGTTTTTAAGTGTAGGTGCCAGTCTTTACTCTTAGGAGTTTTTGGGGAAGATTCAGGCAGTGATGGATTGGAGAGTTTGGTGTTTCTACGAGATTGTTACATAGTTATGTGATCCTGCTTTCAGGATAGTGCCATGATTGTTAACAATCACAGAAAAACTTTTGAGTTGTTGCCTGCTTCTTGTTGCTGGAGTATGGGTTCAGTGATGGGAATATCTGGCTGCCCTAAAGCAAACACTGCACACATCAATGCCATTCTTAATCCTTCAAGACACATAATTGCATTCACACATACTTCCTGGGCATGGCCTTTCCTTCTCCCCACCTTTGGCCTAATTGAATTGTACTCGATGTATGTGTTCTGGTTGCTCCTTTCGACCCATGGTTCCTCTTCTGTTTATATCTTCAGTGTATGCAAAACTACTTCTATATTCCAAGGTCAAGATAGGTTATAAGGGATGTGTGCTGAAATTTGTGCCTGCTTGTGTAATATGACAGATGTGGTGTCCTTGGAGTAGGTAACATGCTGGAACAAAAGACATTACTGGAATTCTTCAGGGAGCATCACAAGAACACTAACAATTACTTGGAAACCCTTCAGAAACATGAGTGGAAAAGGGAGTTGTGTTCATACATTTGAAGTAGAGCAATAGCTTGTTGCTATAGGAATAAAAACCACTGAAATAAAATCCTTTGTTGTATTAGGTTAAAAATAGCATTGCAATAGGGCAGGTGAAAGCCACAGGAAGAGGGAGGCTATTCTGTAGAACTGCTGAAGTATGTGAAGTCGTCACTTCCAAAAGAAGGAGTAGTAAATATTAAAAGTTAGCTTATTTAAAAATGACAGCTCAGAGGCGAGTTCAGGCTGGTTTGTTCATTACAGCTCTTCCAGACATCTCCAAACTCAGTCCCATAGAAAACAGAGAGGTGGCTAGGTGGCTGTGCTCTGTAACTGTTGCTACATTTAAGTTCATTTAAGTTTTTGTACGCATAGTTTTTTTGATTGTTTTTTTTTTCTCCTTTTTTTTGGACATCTGTCTCTGTACATGTTGGGAATCTACTTAAATACAGCAGTGCACCTCGCTACAGCCATCCTCTATACCGTGCACCACAACCGAATTAAAGTAGCTATAGGTGCATGATGCCTAAGATGAAATGTTAATTTGATTTGTAATAAAATTTTCAATTGCTGAAAAATAATTAAAGTATGCTGAAATAATTGTCATTTGCTGTGGTCTACTGCAAGAGTAATTTCTTTTCTGTTTGTATTTACCCTTATTTGGTGAAGACTAAAATCTCATTTGTGAGAGTGAAGTAATGTTAAATCACTTCGTTGGGTACAGTAATTATCTTGGATCTTTGCTACTCATGCTTGGCCTTCAGAATCTTTATTGCTGAAGATTTAGTGTTGTAGTTTAGCATTATGTGAAGGTCTACAGTTTATGATTTTTTGTTGTTGTTGTATTGAAATAACTTATTAGGATGCTAGTTTGCCTGCTTCAGATT
Organism: Clamator glandarius; assembly: GCA_033459285.1. Lineage (NCBI taxonomy): Eukaryota > Metazoa > Chordata > Aves > Cuculiformes > Cuculidae > Clamator > Clamator glandarius. The sequence continues at coordinate 376,016 of JAUNZM010000912.1, read as the reverse complement.
TGCTGCTTTCTGTTGATCAGGTTAGTGCTAAATGTAGGGGGTTTTTTTGTTCTTAAAAATGTGAGTGACTGGAATTATTAACACATTCTGTATTTTAATCCTAAAATACATTTCTCTGAAAGGTGAAATGGGAGGTTTGAACACATTCAAAATGTGAATGACATTTTCCCTAATATTACGATTTGGCTTTGTGAAATCCATATTATGATGGGGAAGTCTTTTTTTTTTTTTTGCCTGTATAGCAAGTGTCAAGTTTTGAAAAGTCATTTTCTTATCCTTTTAGTCTGTGATCTGCCCCCCTGCCCCATTAAAAAAGTTTCAGCCACAGCTGGAATGTCAGCTGAAAAGCTCTCAAGTTTTGTTGGAAACTTTCTGCAGCAAACAAGTGAAACGTGAAGAAGTGTCTTCAGGGAATTCATATATCAGATGAAGAATGACGTATGAATGTGTTGAAACCTTGACAAAGGCATGCTTTTTCTCAAATGTTCAAGGCCTAATAACAACAAAGCGTGTAATGTCTGTGGTGAAAAAATCTTTCATAGTTGCCAACCTTTTTGCTCCTTGTTTTTAATGTCCATATGTAAATTACAATTCAGGAGTAGATAGGTGTGGGAGGAGGAGTACCCCTATTCTGTCTGATTCAAGGTGTAGTAAAGGGCCTCATCAATGTACTGCTCTGTTAATCCTGCTTTGAGGCTTTTTTGAGGACATGCTGATTGGAAGCAGCATTTTGAGTACAAGTTGACTTTATGTGGTGAAATGGTGGTTATATTTCATGGTTCTGCATGCAGCTAGTGTAGTTATCCCTGGTCTTATAGGATGGCTAATGTGTAATCTGTATTATTTATTCATGGAGAACTTTGAGTGTAGTGTAGTCCCTTCTTTCATGTCAAGCTGTTTAATGTAGGGCAAAGACAAAAACATTGTCAAAGCTTTTCTAGTGATTTTTCTCAGTTTTTTGAAGTGCTCTTTGTTTTTCAACTTTATCTTCCTCTCCTGATAGCCAGCTTTTTTTTTTTTATTAAATAATTTGCACAAAGTATATTTAAGAAAGTACGGCTGTTAATTGCTAGAAAGGAAGTAATCATGGGACTGAAAAGTAACAGTTTATATTAAAGAAAAAGTGATAGTATTTTAGATGTTCTTTGATCTTAAAGTAGCTCAAGTACTGCATTGTTTATCTCGGTTAAGCAATGTGTAATGGGCCTTCTTTACAAGGCTGAATTGACCAGGCTAAGTGTTCTAGTCAGTATGTTTAAGAGTTACTTTCTTACTCACATAGCAAGTAATTACCACCAGCATGGGGTGGAAGGGAAAGCTAGCCTAGAGTAAATGTGTGGCTCTGTTTCCCCTGCATAGACAATACTCTCAGTCTGTTTTCTTGTAAATTTTAGTAAAGAAACAAAAAAAAACCCCAAAGCCATAACTTATATGCCGCTTTAAATTGTTTTTTTTTTCCTGGCTTGCAGGCAGTTCTTAGATTGATTTCAGTAGTTTTTCTTCGAGAAATATTCATAAAACATTACTGCAGAATGAATTTGCTTACATTTTTCAATGTAAAAATAACAAAGTTCCATATGAAGTAGTGGACAGCTGCTCTCATCTGAGTGCACTGTATGTAAGGAAACCTGGATGAGTCTGAGCACAAAGATGTGCAGCACTCTGACTAAGCTATCGTCTGAGCGCAAACGTGTATTATGCACAAAAAGTCTTTCTCACCTCCCCCAGTATAACCTGTACTACACTGCATTTCAACCCTTTTTATCTGTTTTTCCTGTTTGTGAAACACTATTAAGTGAATGAAACAGTGTGCGTTGTAAGGTGGTTTCTTATAATTGGAGAGATGTTACACTTGTAGCTCTTCTGTTTGTGAACATTACTGGATTTATTCATCACAGCAGGAAATTAGTCTGTTGGGCTTTTTGCATATCTTCCTGTTGCTGATATTCTTTTAAGAACTTGTAAGCTGTTTATTGCTGTACGCTTTCTAGTCACCTACCTTTATGTTCTTATTAGATAGTGTTGTATAGCTGTATTATTTACAGAGTTCTTAGATGCCATGCTAGTTGTGTTTTGTGTTTGGGCTGTACCGTGAGGTGGTTGTTCAGCCAGTTATTCTTGTACCGCACAGCACATTGCCCATCTATTTTTTCACATCAATAGACACTTGATTTTACTTTGGTACTTCAATGTTTGACAGCCTCTACCGTGAGAGGATTTCATATGTATTATCTTGCAGTTTCAGTGCATCTTCACTGTGCAGTAGAGAACGGAGTTATAACACTTACTGAGTAGATTGAGGTAGATAAGTGTTTAATCTATATTAATCACTTGGGAAGAGCTAATTAGAGCAATTTTTCCAGTGCTGGTTATTTAAGTGGGACTTTTTCTTCAGCATCTTTAGCCTGTGGCCAAGGCTTTCAGTGTACAGATAGAACATAGAATAGTTTGGTTTGGAAGGGACCTTAAAGATCATCTAGTTCCAACCTTGCTTCCATGGGCAGTGGCACATCCCACTACATCGGGCTGTCCAAGGCCCCATCCAACCTGGCCTTGAACACCTCCAGCCACAACTTCCCTTGGCAACCTGTGCTAGTGCCTCATCACCCTTGTGGTGAAGAAATTCCTCCTTACGTCTAGTTTAAATCTGCCCCTCTACAATTTATACCCATTGCCCCTAGCCTATCACTACAAGCCTCTGTGAACAGTTCCTCCTTAGCTTTCTTGTAGCCCCTTCTGGTACTGGAAGGTGAACAACTCCATCTCTCTCAGACTGTCCTCATAGCAGAGGTGCTCCAGCCACATGTTTTCATACTATTTTAAAGAGAATCCTGCACCTAGCAGGGATAGCGATAGTTTTCTTAATAGTAGCCAGTATGGTTCTGTGTTTTCAATTTTTGACCAAAACACTGTTGATAACACACCTGTGTTTTATCTGTTGGTAAACGGTGTTTACACAGCCTGAAGGCTGTCTCTGGTTCGCTCTCTGCCCAACCCTGGTGAGTAGACTGGGAAGAGGGGCAGGCAGAAGAGCTGACCAGAGCTTACCAGCTGATCAGATGCATACCCTATGCTGAATAGTGTCCTGGTCAGCGATAAAAAGGAAAGGAGTGGGTAGGTGGGCATTGCTTGGAGACTGGTTAAGTGTCAGTCTCCCTGTGGGAGGTGGTTGGTGAGTGTTTTGCATCATTTAGTTTTGGTTTGGGTTTGCTTTGCTTTTGCTTTTCCTGTTCTCTTCCCTCATCCCTCCTGTGCAGGGATTAGGGGAGTGGTTATGTGGGCCTTAGCTGCCAGCCAGGGTCAGCCTGTAACTATGAGACACTAAAAGTGTGCAAGGTTTGCGTTGCAAGCTTCTCATTGTCACATTCACACAGAATGTGAGTTATACTTAATCATGCTGAAAGTTAGGCTTCTAAGTTTATCCTTTCATTTCTAAATGAACAATCAGGCTTTTAAGTGTTGGTTTGTTCAGGGATCTCTCAGTGGTTTGGCAATATGCATGTGTTAGTTGCTGCCTTCTCAGCAAAGTTATCATTTCACTGAAAGATGTCTCTGTACCTTGTATGCACGTGTAAATGCTTGAAAAGCTGGGGAATAGCATTTGGCTTTAGTAGTTTTGTAGTCAACAGCAGTTGCTTTTTTGTTATTTATTCCTGCATGCAGTGGCAGGTTAATAAAATACCCGACAAGTATCTTGACAGCGATACTGTGCTTTGCAGAATATGTATTCTTGCTTTCCTAAAGTGTTTGTAGTGTTAGCTGTCAGAACACTTCAGAGATTTTCCTCACAAACTCATCTTCTGTTTATAACTAGGCCACGATTTATGTTCTGGTAAAATGGCTAATGATTTCATTTGCATCAGAAGAGGAACTCAAGAGGGACTGCAGTCATAGATCAAAGTCCCCACGTTATAGTATTCCAATAACAAACACACATTTCTGCACTGCGGCCTGCTTTTCTTTCTTAAACAGATACTAATTTTCAAAAGCTACATGGGTCAGGAGGTATTATTAGATATTCCTGCAACTGTCTGCGTTGAGAAGGTGGTGGCTTACTTGAAAGGTAAGGTTTACCACAGGGAGCTAGGTAGGTGTAGGTTGGCATAGACTCTTAGTCTTATATGAAGAGGATGAAGAGGAATTCAGTTCATTTTAATTGCAAATGGCATGAAGTTTGGATGTTTTCCCTTTGACACATGAGAAAATCTGGAGTATTCCTCTAGCAGTTGTCTTGAATATTTTGAAAATTCACTAATTCTGGGCATGTTGATTTTGTCTTTCAATTATTATTTTCGAGTGATGACTGGGAAAAGGGATGAATGTCTCCACAAATTTTGTCTTCAGGAATGCATTTTTATATTTTCTAATTGTATAGATAGATAGAACTTTATTTCTTTTACCGAGGAAATTTTGCTGAAATTCCTTTGTACTCGTTTATCAGCTACCTGAAAAATGAGTCTCTCAATTTGGTTATTACATATGTTATATGTCTGTATCATATATATATATATATATATAAAAAAATATAAAGTAGCCTTTTCTGAATTCATTCCTGTCAAGTGAATCTAGGTCAGGTCTTTACTCAAAACTGTTTTAAACCAGATTGGTCTGGAGAAGTAGTGAAAATGTATATCTGGAAGATAGTGCATGTGAAAAAAATTCTATAAGAAAAATGAATGGTTTGTCTTTTTATAATTTTCTAGTTAATCACCAATGTTGTTGAATCTTATTGCTCTCAAAACCAGAAATAAATTTTGCATTTTGGGGTTGCTTGTTGTCTTAGAACCTAAACGTGAGAAAAAACTTGAGCGTACTCTCAGGTTACTGTCTTTCTTGTATTCCAGAATTGTGGAGACTTCTCTTGTCTTATAGATCCACAGAGGAGGGAAGAGATTGAACTACTACTGAAGAGTTATTAGAGCAAGGCCGTAGCCCTGAATGTTATATTTTCAGCTGAGTATTGATAGGGCGGGATAAAATTGAACAGTCCTTTGCCAAAGGAAATTGCTAGATAAACTGTCACAGAAGGCGAATTTGGTTTTGCAATTTAATCTCTTGGCCATTGTATGGTACTGTAGTGTCGTGGAGTATAAGATTTCCTTGGAGGTAATAAATCAATAACTCTTAGACTTGATTCATATGTGTATTGAATATATATTAGGAAGTACCAATGGAGCTCTTAGTCTTTAAAGCATATGCGTAACTTGACCACGTTGTCTTTTCTTGTTTGAGACTTACTGTCAACTACTGCAGCTTCTGTACTGTGGTTACATTCATCCTCAGGTAGATTAAATTTTAATACCCTGCACCGGACAGAAAAAAAGATCTTTTTGATACACTGAAAGTGGAAATGGATCAATTCATTTCATACCTGTGGTGAGAGCAGCCTAATTTCCCCTTAATGGTTCAAATAACTTTGGACATTCCAACCTGTCTTCAGTGAAAGTTGCAATGAAGCTTCTACTTTTTCTGCTCTTTTATCTGTTTTCTACTGTTTGTATTTTCCCGCAATTTCTTGTTACTACAAGCAATTTTTCTTTCTCTCTAATCAACAATTTTACTTTCAGCTAAAAGGATGGGAACCACAGAATTGTGTAAAGACTTTCACTTACTCTTGTCCTCTGCTACTGCTGTCTCTTGATATCTCTATTTAGTTGTATAACTTTATGTGCATATCCAAGGGGATGCAGTGTTTCTGTTGTAGAACAGTACTTGTTATGGATGTGTTTAGAATTAGTAAAATGATGCTTTTAGGTCAACAGAAAGGATTGGTATTCTATGCTAAAACTTAATATATGATAAATCAGGTACTTTTGTTATCCTTTCTATATAGTATTTTGTATTTTACCTCTTTTGGATTTGGGAACAACTTTAAGGAGGTGTTTTGTGGAAGTTCTTAAGGTGTTTCCAACTGCTTTCAAAAATTCCAAGCAGTATTGCTAATTGTAGAGACTATATAAAGGGAATTTTTTTTTTCATAATTTAATAGTATTGAAAATTGTATAATTCTTATATTTTAAGGAAGTATGATAGCTTCACAGTCTGGAACTGTTCATTAAAATCCTTAAAAACAGTGTTTGTCATCCACTGTCATAGCTATGAGGCAAATTAAAGTTATGCAGTTGCTTACAAGAGAATCTTATGCTGGTTATAGGATGCAAGGGGAAGGAAATGGCAACCCTTGACATTAAAACTGTGGCCAGCTCGTAACCTGCTGCAGTGCACATGGACACCATATGCTGTTACCTGCTTTCCCTTCTTCCCTGCCCCTACCAGCTGCCTTTCTGTAGATCCTGCAAGTACTACTTGAGAGGAGCTCCTCGACTAAAAAAAGTGAGAGTTCTGTCACTACTGTGATCAAGTCCATTGTGGAATACAACTTGCCACAGCTCATTTTTCAAGATAAATTTTCTCTGCCTGTCTTTTGCAGTAGATTTTACATGGGTGACAGATAATGATTTTGGATTATATGTTTTGTCTGTGCTTTGTGCTGGCTAGTAATAGGCTAGTAGGCACCTCTGAAAAAGCTCGATATTGCTTCAGAGAATCATAAAGAGATACAATTGCTGTCCTGTCAGATTTAAATAATGTAACTTCAAATATAACAGTCCAGTGCGGAAGTTGAAAGTAGTGATGGACGTAATATGGTGCATTAAGCATTTTGTATTTTCTGAGCAGATTGTGCTCACGAATGGCTTCAATATAGCTAGCTCAATAATATATGACTTTTTTTTTTTAACCGCTTTATTACAATGACTAAGTGAATAGTTGTAGTTGTAACTATTCTGATTGTGGAAACTGTTCAGGTTTTGAAAGCAGTTTGTCCATTGATAGTTGTCACTGAAGGAGATACTCTTGCCCTTTACTGTCTGTCCCAAGCATGTTCCTTCCCTTTCCTGTAGTGCCTCTGAAATATGTTCACCTGCTCAGTGAATCAGATAAGGAGACAGACCATTAGCTCTCAAACACACCACTTTCTCATCTGCCTAACTATGGATGCTACTGTGGGCTTGAGAAAAGAGAACAGAATTGTTCTTTATTGGGGTAAAAAAATAGGAACTTTTGTCTTCAGCAGCAGTTTAGGCTCTGTTGCATTATTTGTTTTAGCCTTCAAATGGCTGAAAGGGAAGACATGGGAGAGGACCTACCTTCTCAAGTTACATGGTTTTGTACAAGGTTTAAATGAAGTGCTGTGATGTTGACTTGGAAGGTCAGTAAAACTGAAATTAATCTCTCAAAGGAAAGATAATTGAAATGATGGGTGGAAAGTAGTGGTTCAAAAGAGGTGCTTGCTCTGGGAAAGTAATTAAACACTGGGGTGGCATTTTGTCCACAATTTTTTTTCCCCTGCTTTTTTCTCCTGGTGTTTCTTTCCAGAAAAGATAAGTGAATTTATGTAGATACAAATCAGGAGTCCCTTTCTCAGTATTGAGATAGCCAGCATGCACATTATATTCTCCCTTCATGATACATACTGTGTAAAAGTTAGAAGTAGGGTTGTGCCGTGCAACATGAAAATCAATCTTACATATATAATTTATACCAGCACATTCCTCAGTTTGTCTTCACCTACCCTACAAATGACCCAAACTGACTTTGAAGGGTTTTTTTCCCCCAGGTTTTGCATTTGCTTTAGTTAGTCTCAGGCTATACATGTGTTGACAACCATTCCTTCTTATTCCCTTCTGAAGAGAAGAACTGAACCCTGTATATTTTACAGATCTCCAAACTATATTCTTATTATGCTCATATGTAAATTTGCTGAGAGTGATTAATTGGACCTGGAGGTAATTGCCCTCAGTAACTTCCCATCGTGCCAACAAGCACAGAATATCTTCCAGTATGTTTGTCATCTGTGATATCTGAGAACATACCATAAAAATAATCTGCCACATATCAGAAAGAATAGATGGCAAGGAAGAAAACCTTGTTTGGGAAAGCTAGATGCTTGTTTGTGTATTAACAAAACAATAGTTTTATGTCTCAGAGCTTTTGTATTGCTATCCCCAACGCAATATTTGAGTGCTATCCATGCAGAAGCAGTGAAAGTAATAGCAAACTCCAGAGTTTGGGAAATGTGATTTGTTTTTCAGCCTCCAAACAGAACTGGTTGGATTTTTTTCCTATGAAATATTCTTCTAATGGAAATTCAGAATTTATGGTTTGTTAAAAGTAAAAGCTTTCTCTAACCTAGGCTGTGTCTTCTAGCTGAGAAACTGAAGTTTGGGACCATGTTGTCTGGATAGGCTACAGAGCTGTAATCATTATTTATCTTGGCTTCCTTTACTTTCCAAGTTGGCCAGCTCCCCTTCTGATGGGGCTACTATGGCTGGAAAGCATTCAAACAATATTTTTTCTGCTGTTCCTACATGAAGTTTCAGAAATCGCATTCTTCACTAAATTTTGAAGTCTTTTTGTTTGTCTTACATAAAAGAAGAATTTGGAATGTCCTGAGGACAGGAATTCAAGGGTTTGGTGATGTCTCTCCTTCAGAGGGTTCCACTTTAGTTGTTTGGTACATTTCAGTTTGGTTAGGATTGCTTTTAAGTGAGGGTTTAAGGAGTGTTATTAAGTCTGAATATAAAATGAAAAGGCTCTTAGCCTGGGCAGTGTTGCATGCATTATCCCAAGGAAGCTCTACTGTTGTTGTTCTTCATAAATGTAAATGCACTCTGAGTCACACCAAAACTCTGACCTAACACTGACCTCTGATACTGCATATGAGTCTGTGTGGACCTGAGGATGGGCCTGAGGAGCCTGTTATTGCTGAAATAAAGAAATCTTTTATTTTTTTGATGAGCAAGCAGTTTTAGTCCACAGTCTTCACAGACTGTTACATGGCTTTATGGTGCTTTTTTAAAAGAGTTACAAAACTCATTTTTCTTTGCCCATGGCTCTGTGTTTTGTAATCTTGAGACTTGCTAGGTTAGATCAGGGAACGCATTGGCAGCTGGTCTACATTACGCTGTACAATGTCCTGTAAGCTGGTGTCCTTAACCAAGTAGTTAAACGTAATGCATTTTTAACATGTGTATCGTGAAGCCTCAGGACTGGAACTCTGCAAGTGCGTTTCATGGATTTCTCACTCTTTCCCGGTCTGTGCCAGGTATAGTGGAGCTCCTGATATTTAGTCCAAGTTAACGGAAGAATTGGAGAGAGAATGTGTATCTCTTAAGTGGAAAGAGGTTTTTACTAACTCTGATGCGTAAACCAAACTATTTCAAGTTAAAGATAACCTGGTCTTCTAGGAGGTGCTTAGGAGACCATGAGGTGCTTAGGAGCATGATTTAGGGATTGGTGGGAATGGTTGGACTCGACGATCCAGTGGGTCTCTTCCAACCTGGTCATTCTGTGATTCTGAGTCTTTTGTACTCAATTTTACGAAGGAAGTTTTGTTTTTTTTTTTTAATTCTCTCTGTATTCCATTAAAGATAATTTCTATGTTAATATTTTGAGGTACTGTCTATAAGTGTAAAATGATGTCTGCAATTTAACTGTATTTTTTCAATGTTAGTTTCGAGTGGCTTTAGTTTGCTTTTGGGAAACAGGAAATACTAAGGTTTGTTTGGGTGCTATCTTTTTGTGTGGTTTTTTGAGGGGTGAGTAGAGAGAGCAGTGTAAGGTAACTGAATGACTGCTTTGTGAAGCTTTGCTGTTTCGTGCTTAAATGAAGTGGTTTTGGAGTTACATAGAAGTTCTTGAAGCAGCATTGATTATCCAGAAATCACTAATATACTTGGCACTTAACTTTGCCAAATACCTTTCAGTGGTCTGCTCATGTTAGAATCCTCTCATTCCGATTTCTTATATACTCAGTAAATTAAAGGGGTCATTACTGCAGTGTCTTTTGGGATCAGAGCTAGGAAAAATGTTGCCTGCCTTCTATTAAAAACATTTTTATGAGTGATCTTTAATTTACGAAATCTCTCAAGTAACTAATGGTTTTAAATAGCCAGAAATTTAAATTTCAAGAGTCATGAAAAACTGGAAATCAGTGTATTCTGTAGAAGTATACTTCAGTACTTCTGCAACAGCTCTTATTTTGTATTACTTAATACTAAGTGCTTCTACAAAATATTTGAATAGCCACCAAATTCAGAATACTATGATGTTGTTAGAGCTAATATGTATATGTTTTCTTTATATATGTAGTTTTCCCATCTAGCTATGTCTGTATTATTGCATAAACAAATGATCCTGTTAGATCTTTCACAGCCAGGGTGATAATATTTGAGCTACTAAATTACCTTGTTTCTTTGTAAGTAGAAGAGTTCTCGTAATTTCTAGTAATGCCTATAAAGGCTTTTTTTGAAAGTCCTGGGATCGTATTCAGTTTTAAGTATAGCTTTGTGAATTTTGAGTCAGATATCTTGGAGCCAAATTCGGAAAGGATATTGTCAGGGAATGATGTAAACGTTTTGAGGGACATTGGACATTTCTACTCAGGAGCTCTTCTCTGTCCCTTCCTTCCCTGTGGAATGTGGGTATCAGCCCTGGTTTCCCTTGTGCTCCACATGCCAGTATCTGTAGGAGACTGGTTCTAGCGTGTTTCCACTGTTCTGTACACAGATCTGAGCTGGGGTATTCCTGAAGTAAGCAGGAAGAAGCTTCAAGAGCTTGTGCTTTGCTCAGCAAAGTTGGACTCAGCATATTCATACGGATTACTCGTTTGTACATCTGCTAATATAGTTATGTGGCTTTGTCGCTTGGTTGGAACAGAGGCAAAATTAAGAGGGCTGCTCATCATATGCTATGGAAATACTTTTTCTGCATGATCTATGTGAACAGATCTAAGGAAACCCATGAGGGTCACAGTAACTCGGGTCCTAATAAACCTTGGAAGTGCTATGTTTGTGTATTACAAGTCATAGCAAGATGAAGTAGGGAGGGGGCCTTTGTAGGAGGGAGGGTGTTGCAGTTCAGTGGTGGTGGGGAAGTGCAGCTAAAGAGGCAAGGTAAAAGCAGGGAGTTGAAGATCAGGTAGGTTGCGTAACACCGAGGCAGACAGCTGTTGTTTGACGTGAACTGTTTAATAAATTAGTTTGTGTCTAGACCTCTGTGAGCTGGAAATTGGGTAAGGGGTGTGGGAAAAGGCCAAAATGAGTAAATGCCACAGGATATGGTTGGAGAGAAATCGTCTAGTGAGCACAGATTTTGGAAGAGTATTTTTTAAGCCGTAGGAGGCTCTTCGTCTTAGCGCTGTGCTTTTCCATACCTGGGTGGAAAGTATAAGCTTTCAAAGTTAATAATATAACAATTTTCTTTATGGACTTACCAGGCCATGCATGGTTTACAGATCTGTTGCTTGATGTTTGTTTTCATTATCAGTCTCCTATGAATCTGACTAATTTTAAAAGGATTTTTTTTTAGCATTTTGCCTCCCTGTAAAGACAGTTGCGTAGAAACATAGCGAAGAAGTTGGTCTTTGACTATTGTAACCTGTTAGCTAGCTTCATTTACTACCTTTCAGTACTTGGCTATGGAAAAACTAAAAATAAATGTTTCCTGTACAAATTGTACATTATTTTGTATTACTGTTCTCACTCCGTATACATTATTACTATTCTTTCTACTCCTTTAACTCCTTTTCTTTTCACTGTCCATTTGTTGCTTCTTCGAAGGGCAGTAGAATCATAGACTGTCCTGAGTTAGAAGGGGGCCACAAGGATCATTGAGTCCAACTCCTGTCCCTGCATAGGACAACTCTAGCATTCACACTTGTGTCTGAGGATGTTGTTCAAATATTTCTTGAATATTGTCAGGCTTGGCACCATGACTGCTTCCCTGGGGAGTCTGTTCCAGTGTCCTACCACCCTCTGGGTGAAGGACCTTTTTCCCAATATCCAACCTAAACCTTCCCTGTACATCTTCCTGCCATTCCGTTAGGTTCTATCATTGGTTGCCAGAGAGAAGAGATGAGTGTCTGCTCCTCTTCCTTACCTTGTGAGGAAGATGTAGACAGCAATGAGATCTTCCTTAAGTCAACTTTTCTCCAGGCTGATCAGATCAAGTGACTTCAGCCACTGTCATATGGTTTTCTCACTAAACTTTGTGGCCCTGCTCTGGACATTCTCCAGTAGCTTTATGATACTGTGTATTATTGAGTTTGTATGTCTTTTTCTAGTTATGCTGTGTGCCATTTAAGGTAAGTATCAAGAAGCTGTTTACAATGTTGAAGATAAAATGTGGGGAAGCAGACCTTTCAGTTACACCAGGAAGTTTGAGTTAAGTTAAAGGATGATTAAATTAGACTGTTCTGTTCTAAACTGATCTTCTGTGAAGGTTTCTTCAGTTGTCTGCGGTCTTTGCAGTAAGTGCCAAAAACAATTAGCCCATCTGCCTGAACTGTCTTGGAAGATCAGTTTAATGGATTGAAAAATGCTTGGAATGACACTGACTTTCTAAAACATCTTTCCTTAATGTGTTACTAGCAGTATAATCTCTGTGTATTGTGTTGAAATACAGTGTTCCTTCTCTAGTGGATCACCTGAAAATTCTGAGCCTGAAAATATAGATAAAGAAAAGGAGAAAACCAAAGTGTCGGGGGGAAAGGTGATGATGCAGTATACCCTCTCACTACTTCAATGTCATCTGACCCACTAGAGCATGCAGTTCTGTTCATGAAGAACATGATCTTTTTCAGCTGCCTTTTGCGATCACTTGATTAAAAACTGTTTGATGATTCTTCAGTCTCTGTCCTTGGAGGTTTTCAAAACTTGCTGAGGAACTTGATCTGAATGGGCTTTCCTGTGGTCCCTTCCACCCTGAATTATTCTTTGATCCTGTTTTTCTCTGCAACCCGTAGACTGTGGTCAAATACGTATTGAATAACTAGCAGAGCAGATGAATTTATTTCTAGTAATTGCCGCTGGAAGCATGGTAGTTAATGTCACTTCATAAAAAAATACTTTGTTTAAAACTAAACTCAGTTTTCGTTGCTAAATGAAGGGGGGAAATAACACTTTAATTCTCATAATTATATAACACTTTTTCATGAATACTCTCAGAGTGGCAGGACCAAGTAGAGAGGTTGATTAGACAAGTTCTCTAATGCCTTTCCAACTTTATATTTATGGCTTTTTAAATAGGTATCTCTGATATCGTTCAGTGATTACTTTCAGATCTTTTGTAGACTTTTTGGAAGCATTGATCATCTGTATAATACAGCTCATTGAAGCAGCTTAAGTGCTAAATGGAGTATTATCATGTTCCTGAAAATCTAATTTAGTGGCATCAGTTAGTGACTGTTTGGTAAGTTTAGTGGGCTTCAGATATGTTCATCTTCTGTGTCTTTACATTGTAAGCTTTATCTGTGAGTAGAATAAAATCGAATTGCTCTTGATTTGAGCTAGTCTTTGTTATTGGTTGGGATATCCTAATGAAAGGGAGTACGGTTTTTTCTTTTCCTTTCTCTTGTTTCTAACACTTTTCTCTACCCCAAGAGTTGGTATTGTTCAGCAACGTATTGCTGGAGGGGTTTTGTACGGCCTTTCTGGATTGTACTGAGTGTTTCTGCACTCATTTCTCAAAATACAAAATGTATATAAGGTATTGTATTGTCTTAGATACTTGGAAATACACAAGAACTGTGTTGGCTACTCTGTAGATAAAATAGGTAGATGTGGTGTGATTTGTAGAATAAATGCAATTTGCAGTTTTGCAGTCTGTATTAGAACAATATGCATCAGGCTTTACAAATAAAAGGTTTTTTTTGAGAATTCAAATGGTAAAATAGTAGCTGCTCCAAGTATTTGCTTGGAAACTTTTGTCTTTTGGGTTACTAAATTCAAGCTAAAAAATCTGTTCTGTTTTAGCGAATTGCCACATTTGTGTTTACAGTATACTCTGTATTTTACTTAATATCTGTGCTCAGCTTATTGTTACTTCATCAATGCCTTATTGTTCCTTCATCAGTGACATATTTTATATGGATGTAAAGTCATGTTAATATTTCCCAGGAAACTCGAATAAGCCTGTGTGATGTTGGTAATGTCAAATGCTTCATAGTTAAAAATACAGTAAGTTTATTATGACTATGTATAAGGTGTACCTGAAACATCACAGTTCTTGGTATGTTGCTGTTTTGTTTTGAATCTTTCTCCTGAGTTTTCCCTGCTCTTTGAAGAGCAGAGACCATATGTCAGAACTAATGGGTGATGGGTCTGTTTCCGTTTCATGGTTTCAGTACTGGCATGATAGTTGACTGGTGGTGCTACTTCAAAACTGCATGAACATAGAATTGCTTAGAGAATGCACTAAGCCACTTCCATATTTGCTTCCAGGTCTAAATGGAGGTATCTTACTGTCTTTTATTCTTCACAGGGTTACACTTCCTTCTGGAATGATTGCATCTCCTCAGGATTGCGTGGCTGTATGTTAATTGAATTAGCATTGCGAGGCCGACTTCAGCTAGAGGCTTGTGGAATGAGGCGCAAAAGTCTGTTAACAAGAAAGGTAGGTGGGGGAGAATGATCACACTTTTGTGTTACGCCTCAGGCAACAGAGTAGCTACAAATTACAACTGGTTGTAAGAAAAAGACTGAGTTTTCTTCTTTACGTGGGGATAGGCATTCTAACAAGTGACCCAGGTTAGATGCACAGAGTTCAGTATTTTAAATGGTGAGCTGAAGTGCCTTGGGGAATCTGTTCTGCTCCTGTTCTCTTAGTGTGTTCCTGCTGCTATTGGGAATCTCACAGAAACAGTTGATAGTTGCTCTGGCCAAGGTGTGGCTGTTGCAGTTACCTCTGAAAGCCAGTAGCACCAGTTGTAAACTTCTGAAGGAACTGGCTTTTGCGACGGTGATTAAGTGTGGGCTGGGGATGAAGGGAATGGCTAACTGACAGTCTGCCAGATGCACCCTGCCAGACACCAGTTTTAATTCTAACATATTCAGTGTTGCTATTGGTATTTGCAATGCATGGGAAGGAGACGATTGATCTTTGTACCTCAGGCTCCTGAGAACACACAACTGTATCTGGCTTAAGCATGCGAGTGGTGTTACTGTACTTACTGACGTTTAGCCAAATTTTTAAGGTCCTTTATTGAATTAGGCCTCAGATTTGAGGCTTTAATTTATTATAGTTGCCACTGGATTTTTCGTTGGTACACAGTGTGCAGAGTCACACTGAAGAATTTTTACTTCATCAGCAATAGATGATACTTGCAAAATAAACTTATTGAAAACATAGTCAAATGTTCTCTATCCACCACAAAAATTCTGGTTTATGGCACATTTCCCTGTCAATATTATCTTTTGCCTTTTTTAATGGAAAGCTTACAAATTCCCCAACCTTCCCCCAGCTGCTGCTTCTTCTGAAGAATTGAACCTCTGTTCAGACAAGTAGCTCCTGCTTCGTTTAGCTTCATTTAAGCATATTCAGCATTGATTACTGTGCACAATTTTTTTTTCCCTCTCTGAAACTTTTGGCTCTTTAGGCATTCAGGAATGTTCTCTAGCAGTGATTTTTGTTCTATGCAAACCTTGTCAGCTCTGTCAGCCTGAAATTTTAACTGTGGTGCTTTTTTTAGGAAAATGGAAGAATAACCTATGGATATCTTCAAGCAAAATTGTCATCTTTTGTGGTTTTGTTTTGCTAAATTTTATAATGCTTTTTGGGGTGCAGTGGTGTGTGTGTTAAGAAAATGTATAAGCTACCCTGTATTACTTTTTTTTTTTTTCCTCTCCTGATGATGAAAGACAAGCAAAATATTTCATTTTGCAGGCAGGAGGGTTTTATGAAAAATGCTTTAATTTAAAATTAAGATTGATTTCTGCTTAAGTAATTTCTTGCAAATAAAATACATGTGAGGGTTTTTTCCACTGCTCCACCTCTCTCAATTTAGAACTCATTCTCAGGATGTTTTGTTCCTTATTTGAAGTTTTGCACCAAATTTATGTCTTGTTTCTGTGTTAGCTGGATTTAAGTGTGTCAACTCTACCAAGTGTCCTCCTTGTTGTCCTTTTCCAGGATTTTCTCCCGTTGCTGTCAGCTTTCACTATGGATTAAATATTCTGCTCAGTGAGTGGGATGAGCTGTCTACTTGCATTTAAAGCTGCAATTCAGTGGCAGTACCATTTTCTATAGCTTCTGCTTTTCAGGCTGGCCCATCTTCCTTGCTCCAGATCCACCCCTCTGATTAAGATAAAACCTTCTTAATACTTAAAGCTTTGATTTGTGAATCAAAACCTTGTATCTTCAAGCCATGGTCTGAAGGGAGGAGTTTAGGCTTTGGTCATTTTAGTCATTCTTGCAGCTAAGAACAATAGTCCTGTCTCTGCAAAGAGGCTTGTTGGAGCCTCTCTTGGGTTGTTAGTGGTTTGTGGAACCTTGTCAGGTAACCTCCTTGGTCAGTTTAGTTTCTGCTTGAACAATTTTGTTGATCCTGTTATCAGGTGAGACTGGTAGCATAAGCCTTCAGGTGAGAACAAGAAGAGGGTAGAACAAGTGTTTTGGGTAGTAGTACAGATCTTTAAGCAGCTAAGGTCGTTCAGCCTAGGTCATACAGCTGACTCAAAAGATTGCTAACTACACTGATTTCCACTTCAAACCTTCAATCAGGTCGATCTTTGCTGATGTTTGTTTGCGGTTTCTAAGAACTTCAGAATGGATGGGGATGCTTAAAATCCATACTGGAATGCTGTAGGGAGGCAAAAGACCCTGAGAAACTGACAAACAAAGGAGGTTATGGATGGTAGTTAAACTTTGAAAGACAATATGTTGTATTTCATGTTGCAGCATCCTCATAAATTTGGTTTAAGAGTATGCAGTTGCAGTATCACTTTGAAGTTCTATTTGCCAACTGCAGCAACAAACAAATGTTGAGGTTTATATATAAATTAAGTAACTTGTAAGACTCATGGTTACTGAAGATAGGAAATAGTACTTTATGCTGCCTTGCAGCCTCAAAGCAAACTATATCATTAGAGTTCTTAAAATGAAGTCCCAAGAAATCTTTGGCAAGTTACTTTCATTATTTTATAGCTGACAACTCTTGAGTGATTCATACGTAGAGTGATACTTTGTATTAAAAGTAAATAATGAAGCATACTTAAAAACTAGTGCAAGCAGTGCTTGATCTTTAGCATTCTTAATTGCAAAGTTGCGTTGTGGAAAATGCAAATTAAGTATTTTGTATAACTGCAATTTCCAAATATTCAAAAAGATGACTCTACCTCTTACCTGTTAAAGTGAGATGTTGAGTAGTAGGTTACCACATGCAGCAGACTGGAGTGACTCAGTATAACTAAGATTGCTGTGAAAATAATCATGAGACACTTGAAAGAAACTAAGATAATGCTGGACTGTTAGTTTGTCAGAAAGATAAATTATAAGTTGGGTGGTTTGGCCTAATTATTAAAGGACTATCTGAAACATTAATAATCAAAATCTAGCAACTTAAAAAGCCAAGCTGAAATATGTGCCTGTATAACTAAAGAACAGAAAATTCAGAATCTTTTCATAAAACTGAAAGATGTGTAATATTATATGTGGCTAATACAGTTTTTGAAAGACACTGGTGCAAGCTTGTAAATCAGAGATAAATATGCATTGTTTTGTGTTTAGCTTCAAATAGGAACTGTGTGGATTAAAATGTAGTTGTGTTCTTAAAAACCAAATGTCTGAGGTTAGAGTGGAGTGATCTGCAACTCCCAGAAATGGAGACCTGGAAGGTATCTCAAGAGAACATTTAATCTTGATGCAGTGACAGATAATGAGGTTTCTCTAGTTCATCCCTGGCAGCTGTTTAGTCTTAGAATTCTCCCACTGCATGGAATTCAGCACCTCCCTGGGTGTTTAATTTGCCTGTTGAAGTTTTTGCCAGTCCATTGCGCATCTTTTATATTTCCAGAATAATCTAGTGTCTCTTATTTTTCCCAATTAATTACCTTGAACTGCTGTTTGATGCTCTGTGTAAAAGTATCTCACATGTTTTCTTTCTAGATCTAAACAAGTGTTATTTTTTGTTCTGGCATTGTGGACTGGCTCGTTCTTGCTAATTTTATTAAAAATACTAGTTTCTGTCCTTTGTATATGCACCATTGAAACTGGAAATAATGTTCAAGCTGTGACCTGTTAGGTATTCACAAAGATATCTTCACAACTTTCCTTCTCATTTTATCTCATTGACTTGGTACACCTTTAGTTTGGGATCATCCAGCCAGTCTTGAAGCTGTCTTGCCATTGTAACTCATTTCAGTATTGTCTGTAGGCCCCATGAAACTGTTGTACTCCTGTATTGTTTATAGTAAGGGTTATTAGAATTAAGGAACAGAAGTAAACTGAGGATGTATTTCCGTAGGACACTTAAAGCTCTTCCAGGGCACATTTGTGACTAATCTGAAGCTTTATGATAAAATGAGCTTTCACTTACTGCTTCTTTTATATGTGGAATTGTGCCAGTAAGTTAGTTTTTCCTATCCATTGTCTGTTATCTTTCTACCTGGCACTTATAAAGTGCTAACTTGTAAAACTATTTAAATTGCTAGATTTAATAATTATTTTCATAACTAGCTTTGAAACTGTAGTAATCATTTTCCTAAAGAAGGATAGGTTTTATTGTTGTAACTTTGTTTTTATTTGAACGTATTTTCTTGAGCTAGTATGTCATGTATATTTGGTTTTGGTGCTCTTGTTTTTCTAACCAGAAAAAGTAGTATTTGTATGTGGTTTTGATAACGACTTCTGCTGGTAAACAAGCTGTTACTCCAAAATCTTAAATTTTATTATGTTACTATGAATGATTATTTTTGTTGGTCTCCCATGTTTTTTTTATTTCAAACAATTTTAAAAGTGATTAAATAACAGACTTAACCCGTGCTGCATTTATTATTGAATATTAAGGACCTTGTTACTACACATAATGTGTGTATTTTGACTGTTGGTGAATGGAATATAGTGTTGATGGTCAACATGTTCGTCAGAGCTGTAAAACTTGCCGATGTTGTCTTGAACTTGTTTTTATCTGTTAACATATGAAAAAGAAACCTATTTTCCTACTTTTTCAGTTCTCAGTTTCACGTGGCCCAATTGTTCAACTGCAGTATTTTGAAGCTAATTTCAAGTCAAGTGTTTTGACTGGAAGCAATAGAACAGGCTACTCTAAGAAAGCAATTTAACACTGTAGCATGCTTTGTTCTGAGGAGAACTCAGGGGGCCTGTCGGGGTTACTGGGTTGTCTTCCTTAAAAAACAGTAGGTATTGAGCGTGTTATTAATACTGTAGTTTTAGTCACTTAAGGTTAATTTAAGTTGTAGGTAACCTAAGGCTTAACAAAATTTTGCAATTAAAATCCTAGATAGTTTATTTCTTTTTTGAAGTAACTTATGTATTTTTTTAAAATGTGCATATTCTTAGAGGTGGTTCTTATTTATTTAACATTTCCTTTGTTTTGAGAATGGGTATGTCTTTCCAGCTTTTGTTGGTGGATGTTTGCACTATGAATTGAGTCAAAATACTGACTGCTTTATTCTGTCCTAGGTGATCTGCAAGTCAGATGCTCCTACAGGGGATGTTCTGCTTGATGAAGCTCTGAAACACATAAAAGAGACCCAGCCTCCCGAAACAGTACAGAACTGGATTGAACTGCTTAGTGGTAAGCCCTGGGCAGAATGTAGTTGACTTTTCCCCCCTCCAATAAAGCTAATTATCTGGAATCACTAGAGACTATATTGCAAAGTTTTTGGTGAGAAAGTATTAAAAAAAAAAAAATTAGTCTGGCCTCTGGGCAGGTCTTTGGTTGATTATAGCCTTTAATCAAATGTAAGTAACTGTTGCTTTTGACTTGACTTGGTACAGAAAGGATCTAGGTGCTGAGGTCGGATGACGTCTCAGTTTTGTGGAAGAAGCGCCCTCTACTGACTCTGAATTAAATCAGGACTGCACCGTGGAGATAAAACTGCCTTTCTCTGTTATTGGAAATGAGGATTAGTGAAAATTTGGAGGACAGGTGTATGGATTCAGCATTCGTATCTTTTGATAAAAATACAGACGTCAGCTCAGGTGTGAAAATTTTAGAAGATTTGACCATTAATCAAAAAGACACAATAAACAGTCAGGAGTTTTAGTTTTCTGTTATCTGTGGAAATAAAATATTTTCAAATAATAGATACTTCATATTCAAAACAAAGTCTTCAAGATAAGTTCTTTTAACACACCTCTTCTTCTAAACCTAAGTTGTTGCCAAAACAAATGAAATGCCAATTATCTTTACAATTGCAGTTAACATTTTTTCATATGCCTTGCCAACAGTTGAATCCTCAGGATATATAAATTAAACTGGAATTAACAGTGACTGGTTTTTTTTTAAGATGTAGTGCTTTTATTGTTTGGGTTGGGGTTTTCTGGTGTTTTTTTGTTTTAGTTATTTGGGGTTTTTATCCAACCCTGTAGCCAGAATTCGTCACTAGGGTTTGTCTGTTTTTGCAAAACACAAAATGCAGCTTCCCTGGGGTAGGTCAGACCTGTGCTTCAGTTGCACAAACAGTTCAGGAAGAAACCTCACTCTGTTGTCAGCAGCGTGACTCTGGGAGGTCTGGGGTAATGAGACTTGAAGTTGTCTGTCTTAATCTATTACTTCCTTGTAATAACTGGTAAGTAGGAGTTTCAAAAGCAACCAAAATCTCTCCAGTTTTCTCTGCCTTGTTTCTGTTGTGTTTGTACCATTCATCCTGTACCACTTTAAACACTTCTAGCATGCACATTTGTTCATCTTCCTGTCCTTGCCATCTGTCCTTCTTGCTCCCTGACTGTCAGGCAGAGTGAGGAGAGGGGAGAACAAAGCAATTCTGGTCAGTAGGGGGCATGGCTGCTGCATAGCTTGGCAGTTTAGTTCTTGCTCAGCTGTCCTTTACTTCTACAGCCTGCAAAAACAATGCATTCTTTTTGTCCAAATATATAATTTGTGCTGACATTTCACCTTCTTTCCCAGTGCGGAGCACTTCAAGTTCATACTGATTCAAAAAAGGTCAGCTAATGAATGAACAATGTAGGATTTGCTTGAGTGAGCTGAGCTAAGGTTTTTCTGACCCTGCTGAGCTTTGGCTCTGGGAGGATGGTTATCAGTGCTGTGGCTAAGGTTTGGACCATTCATCTTAGTTACACATGGTTATTAACTACTAGTTCTTAGGTGGCATTGAGGATCTTTGCATTTCCCAAGGTTTAGAAGGCTACCTTTCATAGACAAATATCTTGGTGTTTGTTTTTTTAATAAACTCTTAGAATTTTGCTTTAAGGCCTGACCTTGGAAATCAGCTATTCTTCCGATAATGATCAGTGATGTGGAGAGTGCTGCTTGAAGATACAGTACTTACGTGTTCGAAGCCATTCTGGAAGTTCTTATATTGACATGTGGCATAGCATTTGCTAGGCTGATGTTGTTTATAAGGTAGCCTCTGAGGGCTGCAAGAGTAGGGAATAGAGAAGTTTAGAATATTATGTCTTCCTGTAGACGGAACAAATGTCTGTCTGTTTGAACAAGCAAGCGTCCGTGTAATTGAGGAGATTGGTCACAAGGTGTCACCACAGGACTGTTTTTTGTTACCGTCTAGGCAGTAGCCTTTAGCCTGTGAGATTCTGTAGGGAAACTACTTTTCTGTATGAGTGTTATAGTTTCATTCATGGTCAGCCTAGGAAATACATTCAGTGAGATGTAGGACCTACAGGGACTTGTATAGATCAGACCTGGGTGGGTTCTCTGCCTTTTACTATGCAGCTGGTGCCACCTCGTTTGTTTACTTAACTTGGCTGTTATTTGAATACAGTGTATGTCACCCTCCATCACAGTCGGAAAAACTTTAAAGGCATCTGTGGGTTTCACTATTACTAGTTAAACAATGAATTTTTAAAAAGCTTTCTGATACAGAAACAAATGGAGCTAAAGCAGAATTGATCAGATACAGAAATGCTATTTCGTTTATCGAAAATCCTCATCTACATAATAAATACTTAAAGCTGTTTCTTCTCTTGCCTCCTAAAGTGTGTAGTATTTTGTATCAGGAGGGGATTTTAATACTTATGATAAACACAGTCCAGCTTACTAAGTAAACTTTTAAGCAAAGGTAGGTTTCTCAGTGCTTAACAATTCTAGCTTTATCAGTAGCTGTTGGTGGCAATTTTTGTGCTTTTTAAATTCCCTCATCTATGCACAGAGCCACAGACTCTGAAAGGCCCAATTCTCCTTGCTTAACAGAAAGCATTACAAATAATTTTAAAAGAAACATTAAAGCCTCTGCCCAACATATGCTTGTGTGTACACCCCCTCCCCCCCACTCAAACAGTGCATGGCCACTGTTTCACCTGGTGGGGGCAGGAAGGGAGAAAAGAATGAAACCTTGAAGAAGCAGAAATGCACAGGGTTGGTGTATGTGTTAGCTTGTCTCTGTGGCAGAAGGGCAATGACATTTCTTCCAGTCTCTGAAGCAGAGGCAAACAAAATGACAAGATAAGAGGAAATACTTATTTTTGTTACTAAAAGTAGGCTCCTTCATGACTGTTTTTTTTTTTTTTTGGTTGGTTTTTTGTTTGCTACAAGACTGTGTATTTGTCATATACTTAATCAAGACATGCTTAGTTAGCATTTCTTCCACACTGAATGCATACTGTCGCTCCTCCAAGGAGGCTCTGTCTCCATGCCTGTAGCTGCATAGGTCAGAGACCAGAGAAATGCTGATGTTAGCACAGTTTCTTAGTTTAATAGACAGCTACATGAATTTGACAGCTCATTCTGCACCATGGGAGGAAGGAGTTAAAAATCACTGTAATAGTACAGTTTAAACTGTTGGGGTTTGTTTGTTTTTTTTTTTTTTTTAGGTGAAACTTGGAACCCACTGAAGTTGCACTACCAACTACGAAATGTCCGTGAACGGTTAGCTAAAAATCTAGTGGAAAAAGGTGTACTGACAACAGAGAAACAGAACTTCCTTCTTTTTGATATGACTACGCACCCTCTCACCAACAACAATATCAAACAACGCCTCATCAAGAAGGTTCAAGAAGCAGTTCTTGACAAATGGGTGAATGACCCTCACCGCATGGACAAGCGTTTGCTGGCACTCGTTTATTTAGCCCATGCTTCAGATGTTCTGGAGAACGCTTTTGCCCCTCTCCTGGATGAGCAGTATGATTTAGCCACAAAAAGAGTGCGGCAACTTCTGGATTTAGACCCTGAGGTTGAATGTATGAAAGCCAACACGAATGAGGTTCTGTGGGCTGTTGTAGCAGCTTTCACAAAATAAAGGCATTCAGACTGAAGTGTTATCTTCTTTCATGTAAACCAGTTGTTTCTCTTCTATTGACTATTCACATTTTCTGTAATTTGTACTTTATCACATGATGAATCAGCTCTTGTTTAATGGGAATTATAAGTGGTGTATTCCCTCCTTCTGTGTGTATCTGTATAAAGGATTCTGCTGGTACAAGAGACCTTCCTGTTTAAAATCAACAGAAAAAGGTTTTACTGCCATATTGGCATTCCATTTCCTGTTCAGTCAGAGTTATCTGAAATACTTTGTTTAATCTATTTTTCATCTTATTGTTATTGAAGTAGCTTAACATGGAAAGCACCTCAATGAGGAAACGTGCATGCAGTTGAATCACTATTCTCAGCTGACACAGATGTGTGCATGCATCAATACTTCTGCAGAACAGTTTATAACAGATTACAAAGGGCCTTTTTAAATCACCAAAGCTCCATGTTGACTTGTCTGTCAGGACATTTTATATACAGATGTTGTTTCAATTTTATCTAACAAAATTGCTTTAAAAAAATAAATGCTATTAAGCAGCTTTGTCACTAGTTCCTGTAAAACAACCCATAAATTCTACTTCTCACACAAGTCTCTTGTGTACTTACATCTTCATTAAAACAGTAGCTGAGTCATAAGGCTAGCATAGAAAGGTCCAGTTGTTTCATAAACCAGCTTTGGGATGGGATACATTCCATTGTATTGTATATATAGTTCAAAATGTATATTAACAACAGCCCCATCTTAGTATTTTGCAAGATCTACTTAGTTGTACACCTGATGCCCCTTATTTGCAGTCAGCCATTGCCATTCATTGGAAAGAAAGGCCTCCTGTGAAGAGCATGTATGTGAAAGCTGTTTCCAGTGTCTATGGAGTTCGTCATCCAGGTATTCTCAGTCTATACACTGCCTTTGGCAATTAGTGTGTGGGAAGAGAGTACTTTCTGGTATTGTATGTACTTCCCCCTCCTGCCCCCTGTATGAAAGAGGCTCATGACCAGTACAATTCTTGACTGCAGTTTTCAATTTTGTACACAAATTATTTGTCTCTTAAACCTTGTAATCTATTTTACACTTGAAAACAAGAAGTCAGTCCTAGCAAGTGTTGCATGTAAAAGGCTATCAAGTGATGACTGCAGTTCAGACAATTAAGACTTCTGTAATGGGATGCTTTGCTATGTTTTGATTTTTTTATATATAATTCAGCTAATTAGCACACTGTTGTAAAAACAATATATATAAAACTTAGGCTTTTAAAAATTTATTGCCTCTTTGCCACTGCTTGTTATCTCCCATTGGTTTCACAGTGTAAATATTAAGTATTGAAAAAGTGAAGCATTGATTCATATGTTTTCCTCTTAACAATGCAGATTTATAGTGGGGCTTACAGGTGTTTAGAAACATTTTTGGTTAATACTCAGAGCAAGAATACTAGATGGCATATAACTGTAGAGTTGAAATCCAAGGGATCCCTTAATCTGTATACTAGCTTTTTACCTATAGTAAATAAACTATGATCTTGAAAGTGCCTGAAACAGAGCAAACATGTCATTTTTATTTTTTTGTTGCTAATTAGAAAGGTTTTATTGCTTAACTGAAAGCTTTAGTTCCTATAAACTCTCTCTTTCAAATAAGAAGGGTATTAAGTAGTTTAAACTGACCCAATCACCAGTCTTTCTCACATCTGCAGGGGATGTACAGAGTTAGCTTGGGAGTATGCAGCTGTGCCTGCCACGGGTAGACCTCATCTATTTTGAGCACAAATCTACAGCCAATTTGTGACTGGACTTCCAGTTTTGCACTTCATTTTCAGTCATTCATGTGCTTCAGTAGTTGACCTTAAAATACAAATTAAATTCATCATACTGATGGAGCCTTTTTTTTTAAAAAAGGTTTTTAAAATATGGTCTTTAACACTTAATGGCACACTGTTCTTTCTGTTCTTAAATGCTGTTTCTTTAGAACCATTGTAAGATACTTCAAACTCCGGTTTACAAATGAAAAAAGTGTTCTCAGTTGTAAGATGCTGTGTTTAAAACTTTGAGGAGCTTGAGCATGAACTGTGGAAATTTCTTTTAAATGTTTCAAAATGTGATTGCTTTGAAGTGGAGGAAAGATGAAAGTTGCCACGTTGCTTTCAAATCTGACAGTTTATAAAATAGTTTCTGTAATTGATATATACTGACTCACTGCTTCCATTGCCTCTCACTCCTGCAATTTGTTTTCTTGTTTTCTGTTGCTCTTTGAATGGAGAGATAAGTAATTAGGTGGAAAGGTCTGAAGAATAGGGGAATATTCAGGAGCAAGTTGAATGTGCAAAACTTAAAATCTGAGCTACTTGAAACGGGCTTCAGACTGAAGTAACTTTTATAATCTCTTCTTTCTGTCCTCTCAGCTACATTGTTTTTCACGTTGCTGCTGATTTCATGTTTGGTTGTTGAGGATATTGGGGTTTTGTCACTGTTACAGCCAACATGGTTTAAAAGAAGTTACCTTTTAATCCCCCCCTTTTCACCCCAAAAAGGGGTTTACTGTTTTTGTTTCACATAGAAGATAAATGCCTGCAGTGTTTATCAGCTTTGTTCTGATTAAAGGTAGAACCTCTGTCTGTGATGGGGAGTTCATACGGACCATATCAGAGAACTTTCGTGAAAGTAATGAAGGTTTTGTGAAGAGCAACAGTGTCTTTTGGTAGCCACCTAGTATAAGTCTGGATGTGCAGTGGAAATAGGTGACTTTTTGGAGTCTTGCGTCCATTGTGCTTGAAAAAATCCAAAGCCTCGCAAGTGCTCCCAGACTTTGTCTGACAACGAACAGAAGTTTGGTAGGTTGGCAGCATCCGATTTAGCTAACATCCTTTCTTTCGTTGTTATTTCAGGTTCTAATAGAATAGTTTGACATAGGAGACTGCTTTGTTCGGCTGAGATCCAAGTACTCTTCCTCCTATTAGCCTGGAGACCTGGTTTTAAGGCTGTGCTCTCTGATTTGAGACCTCAGCATTCAGTGACTGCTTAAATACAGGACTGCTATGCACGTAGCCTGAACTTGAATGCGTGCCTCAAGGAAGAACATATATTATTCAGGGACATGCTCTTAAGACAAACTTTCAAGTTTATGTCAAAAGCAGTATCTATATATCTATATAGTTCTACAGTCCTAGCAATTTATGTCCTCCTGTGTTCCAAGAGCTGATGTTGCAATGCTCCTCTATGGGATGCTAGTGAAACCTGTCTGCCAAACATGATGTTTTTGAGGCAAAAGTTCCATAAATTGGCTGTATAAGGCTGGTGGCTGAGTGCTCATGTTCATGTGCATTTCTCCTACAAAGTGAAGACACGTATTAACTGATGTGTTCTGTGAACTGGACTGAATCTGTATGGAAACAAAATAAAGCACCCTTTCAAGCTACATGCTGCAAATGTTTACTGTGTATCACATGCATGCAATACCTAAAGGATTTTTTTTTTTTTAAATTTTGTAATTTGCTAAGTAATTTTCAGTTTTTCCTAAGGCTCCTGTCTTCACCAGCTTGGGAAACAGAAATTTAAGTTTTCTCTCAATTCTACCTCCGCTGGTATTCAGGCACTTGAAGTAGTCAGTATGTTATGTCCTATTTTCCCATATTGTTTGTCTGCCTTTCTATAGGGAAGGCATTTTCCAGTTTCATAGAGGTGTAAGTTTCTTGAAAAAGTAACTGATTTATTCTGTGGTATTGCTTAATGCATAAAACCGTTTAATTACTCTGGGTGTGAGATGCTGTCAAGTGCTTGATAAGTGTTAAATATGAAGTGTGCTTTCAGGTGTGGGTAGGAGGTTGCCTCCTTGGGTAGGACTTTGGATAGGGAAGAAGCATGATGGGAGCTGCTGCTTGTGTTAATCCTTGAATAAGATCTGGAGTTGCCTGCCATTGGGTCTTGTTTTCTCCTGTCTACAGGTGAGTTGCTTGAAGCCTGTGAAAAGCTGACAGTAGAAGTGTCTTCGGACTCTGGAGAAGAAAGCAATGCTGTTGAAACGCTAAGAAGAAAGGGCTAGTCCCTAATACAGCAGAAGGAATAGGGAAAGAACTCCTGATGAGTTGCAGCCTTTGGCTTCCAAACACACACACCTTTCTGTACTTCCAAACAATTTGCAGTTTTGCTTCCCCCCCCCCCCCCCCCCCCTTGACTTTGGTCCCTATTCTCTGTTTCTTCTCTCTCCCTTTTGCTTGGCAACTTCCTCTTTCATGAATGAATGGTACTGATTTGCAAACTTAGGTGTTTCAACTCTTGCCTTTCTTTTAATAACCTTTTTTTTTTTCTTTCAGTTTTACAATCAATTTGAGCTTGACTCTCCATTATCCTATCCTTGTAGTCATTTCTCCCTCTGCTTTGATTCTCATCTCATGCCTCAAGGAACCTTCCCTTCAACAAATACATCTGTCAATTCCAGCTACGTCAATACAAACCACGGCTTATAACACGTGGTTTGTTAAAATGACCAAGACCTGACGCAAATTTACCTTGAAACTGTTCTCTGCTTGCTTCAAAAGCAAATTGTAGTCCATGCAGCAGGAGGAGGACTGGCAGCTGAGGATCATGATTTTGCCAGTTCTCTAATCTAAGGAGATCTTGTTGCTGAGCCAGTGCTCTTAGGACTTGCTGTCTCTCGCTCAGGCTTTTCCTACAGTAAGGGCATTATATACAGGAGTAATTTTCCCTTCTGGGCTCCCTGCTTGTTGAAAAAGAGCTGAGTTTGTTTTGCAGCTTAAAAATGCATCTTCTATATTTGGCCATTTATTTTTGTTGTAGACATTTTAATTATTTGGAAGGTTTATTTCTATTAAATTTGATTAGAAGTGACAAGTGGAAGAAGACAGAGACACGGATACACTTACAGTGTGATCACATAGATCACATAAGTCCTTTTCCTGGCAAAATAGACTAAAATATTTTAGAGTTTCAGTTTTGTTTTTTTGACTCCCAGTACATGATTTAGTTCCTTCCTATCTAGTGCTTTTGAGGTCTGTTCATAAAAGATTTGCTATCATCTAATGCACTAGTCCTTCAGAATTTATCATGTATTGCCCCTTTCTTTTGTAGGAATTTTCCTTTTGTTTGAATTTGTATTCAAAACTTGGATTTTTTTTTTTCTCCCTCTGCCTTGGGATTGATCTTTAAGGTAGATACTATGAGGACACTTCTGTGGTTGTAAAGCAAAATGACAGGCAGTTCATAAGCTTTCTTCGGCACTCACCGGGCATCTTTATAGGTCCTTCTTTGTTTCCTGCCTGTTCAAAAGAAATAAAATCATGTCTCAACCAGCTTTAGAAAACCTGCTCTGTCTCCTTAAGCTCCTGAGGACCTCAATCGCTTCTGAAAATAAGGGTTAGCTAAGGCATGTGTGAGTTTTGCAATGCTAAGCAGAACAACGCCTACACACCATTAAAAGTCTCAGACCTTGGATTCAGAGGACTTGCAGAAGGAGTTTAGCAAAATCTAGTTGTTTCTCCAAGCAACAGCCTCGCAGTAACCCACCTCAGCTGTGACGGTAAGCAGAGCCCTTGATGGGAGAAGTCACACTGGTGCCCAAATGAAAACGAGCTCCAGGGAACTGCCTCTCCTGGAAAGGTCTGAGATCCCTGAGGCATTAATCGTATGAAACGTTCTTAATGACATTGGGAAAAGGTCTTTTATGGTGCATGCTTCGCCAGTCTTTCTCCCCTGGAGCTGGCCGTGGGCCAGAGGTGAGAAAGAGCTGCTCTCTAGCCTGGCAGGCCATGAGCCACCATGACCATGTTAGACCTCTTCCCCTGGAGGCTGCTCTCAGTCGTCCCACCTCATGTGTGCCCAGGTGACCTTTGAGACAAATATTTTCTCTGAGCACGGCAGAGGGGTCTGGTTTGTGCACGCTGGCCAGGACGCTGCAGATATGCCTCGGTCTGCGTTTGTGCCTGCATGGGAGAGGAACAGCCAGATGTTCACAAAGCTTTCAGTCATCCAGGAAAACACCACGTCAAGAGGGTGAGCGCCTGTACTCGAAAAGAAGGGAGTGCGTGTGACCTTCCATAAACTGGAATACATACAAATAAAACAGGCCTGAAATAAAATGCAATTATAAACACATTTGGAATAACAACTGAGGTCTGTCTGCTGGATACATTACAAACAGGAAATGGAGCTAAATTCACTGCATTTGCCTTTCTTGCAAGTATGTTGTCTGCTGTTAGGCACTAGCTATTGAGAGCTTCCTTCTGAGATCCAGCTGAAAATTTACACGCATTTTAATATACCCTAATCTGAGATGCTCTGCCAAAGACATACAGAATCCCTTCTGTACCAGCAGCACTGGTAAGCAGGGGAATTTGTATAGAGTACTTATAGAAATTCATACTAACTTATTAGATTGGTGTTTAAGAGGAAACAAAATCTTCTTTTGATCATATGAATGATCATATCCTCTATTTTTTGTCTTTTCTTTCTTCTGTAGAGAACGGACATACCTGCTGCCAAGATCACATATTGCTGAAAGGCAGCACAAGGGTTAAGGATTTGTGAGTGATGAAGAGCAGAAATGTCTGGCACATTTTCATTTACCCTGCACAGCAACAGGGAGAAGCAAGTATCACTGCAGCCTTATTTGAAGCGTATCTTCAGAAGGCAATTGTTTAGAAGATAACTCGAGGTATGATCAGGTTGGTGAGTATCCTGCTCGTGGCATGTCTTGCAAGTTATGTTCATCAGTGGCACAGAAAGGAGTTCAGAAATCTGACAGTTCACCCTGTGGGGTTACAGTAATGAGCAGGATTCAAGTCTGCTTAGTCCTCGGCCCTTTGGTTATACAGTCAAATGAGTCCCAGCTCTCCCACACCGATGTTTCTGAGCTGCTTGGGGCTCTGCAAATTTGCCACTTGCCAGTTTTGGATGTGCAGCCAACAGTCACGGCTGCCCTGGAAGCTCCTCTCCTCCCAGGCATTTCACTGCTCCAAAGGCTGGGAGACCCATGCCCATAAGCTTCTTGCACTCAGAGTTGGAAATACAGAGAGCTCCCAAAGGAGCTGCATATATGCTGTTTCTATATGAGGCAGCCCAAAGAGAACACCGTAGGTCCATCGAGGAGTGAGGGAGACAAGCAATAAGCAATACAGAAAAAGCTGAAATACTGTTCTTTGCCTGCACTGGAGCTTGAGGTCTGTCCTGACAGCTTGGGATGGAGGGGGATAGCCAGCAGCAGAGACTGCTCAGAGGTGCTGGATGCACACAGATCCGTGCGGCTAGATGGGATTCACCCCAAGGGGCTGAGAGTGATACCAAGCTTCATCTTGGAAAAAGCACAGAGACTTAGGGAAGTCCTTGAGGGCTGGGCCAGTTTGTACCAAGGTTTGAGACGGAGAAAATGGTACAGCCAGGCTTGTCTCAAGTCCCAGACAAGTAAGCGCAGGAAGCACACCTTCTTGAGTCCATTTCCAAACATGTAACAGCACAGGAAGGTACTTAAAGATTTATAAAGTGCAAATTGGGCCTGACCAACAAAACTGCCTTCTTTGATGAAATGCCTGGCGACGGGAATGGGCGGCAGTGGATATAAGACTACTTGGCTGCAGAAAGGCTTTCAACACTGTCTCTACAGCACTCTTAGAAGAAAGCTGTGAAATTACAGGCTGGAAGTCTAGGCTGTTCAGTGAGGGGAATATTGGCTGGACTCCAGTAGTTAGACCAGGGTTAATGATGTTCAGTAGCATCATCAACCACGTACACAAGGAGACAAGATGTGTCTTCAGAAAATTTGTGGATGAAAATGTTAAGGGAGAGTAGAGCGTCCTGTGCTTAGAGTAGGGAAAAAATCCCCAATGTAGTGGTGCAGGCTGGGAGCCAAGTGCGAGTGATGCTGCTGGAAAGGACATGGACTGCCTTGAGTAAGAGCCACTATGGTTCTCCCGTGGCAATGTGAAGAAGGTGGGCAGCAGTTTTGAGGGAAGTGGTTAGCTCCCTCTTCTCCACATTGAAGATATTGCTCACATCAGCAATAGCATGTCCACCTTCAGATCCCCTGGTTCAAAAGGAATGTAGAGATGTTGAGGAAATAGGGTCCAACAAATGGCTGTGAGGATGGTCATGGGCCCTTGGGTACATGGCCTACAAGAAGAGGCAGAGGGAACTTGGATTCTTCAGTCTAGTGAAAAGAAGGTCTAGGGGCCTGTGATTACTTGGCAGGAGGAAGTTAACAAAAATGACAGGGATCAATTCGTCTCAGTAGCAGCAAGTAATATACAAGTGGGTAATACCGTCAAACTGCACCATTGGAGTTTCAAGTTGGACTTCAGGAGAATTTCTTTATAAGGAAGGTGGTGCAGCCCTGGGGCTGTCTAACCATGAGTGTTATGGTATCTTCATCCTTGGAGGTCTCACACATTTGTCTAGACAAAGCCACAGCTGACCGGATCTAGTGTTGGCAAAAACCCTGCTCCAAGTGGGAGGTTGAGCTGGATGACCTCCAAAGGTCCTTCTTAGCTAACATTTCTGTAATTCTGTGTTCAGCTTCACCACTTTGACCGAGACTGTTAAGTTGGATACTCCAACCAGTGTGGCACTCAACAGGCTGGTCAAATAGCAGGGTGAGAGACTGCAGAACAGAGGGCTGTGGTGGTTCACTCTTGTTTTATTTGAGCAGAAGTAAAGCACTCCTGAATGCCCTAAAATTTTGCATGTACTAGAAACATTATTCAGTTATTTCCTTGACAGATAGACTGGAGATATTGCCAGTCAAACTGCCAGAATCAACATTTCTCTTGCAAGACAGTGTTGTTATCAGGCAGGTAATGCATGAATGTGGTTTCATCCAGGCAGCAAACCCCAAGCAAGGCACCAGACCTGCCTGTAGCACGGCGTGGAGGGCAGGAGACGGGGGAGCAGCTCCGCACCATTGGCCACTGCTGACAAAATAGTTTGAATTGAGAGGGTTTTTTTAGCTTCTGCAAAGTCATACGAGTCCATCAGTGTTATTTAGAAAGTTGTTTCACTACTTCAAGTATAAAGGAAAAGTTCCTTACTGTAGATACTTCTGTTAAACTAAAAGTGGTGAAAAACTATTTTGCAAAAGCATGTATTTCCAGGATATTTTCAGCAAATACATACACTTGTCACTTTCTTCAAAGCTAACATTATGTATCTGCATGTAATACTTGCCTTCCCTAATTAATATCCATCCATACGTATGAATGAATATCAAGAAACACAGTGGTGCACCATGAACTTGTATTCTCTGCAGGAAATTCTCCTCCTGGATCAGTCTGTAGAGTAGGAGACTCTTTAATTTTCACTATGGTGTTCAGCATTGGTTCTTGGCATCTCTTATTTTTCAGTTCAACCCCATTACAGTTCAATAAACAAATTGCCACCTCTATCCAACCTCCTCAGGAAGAGGAAAAGGGTTAATGTCACTCCAGAAATGAACAGTCAGAGCACCTACCAAAACCTGTCTTCTGTCACTCCACCTTAAGGAGAAACATCAGCCACCATCATTCAGAGAGTGCCAACAAAAAAAAGGGAGTCAAAGAGCAAACTCAACTGCAATCTTAGTTTGCAAAAGAGTTGGATTCATATAATAAATTGTGGTAATTGTTTTTTAATTTAATTATGTGTGCACATAGCTATGTAATTAAAAACCTTGTAGGCTTTCTAGATTTCTTTAGAAACTACCCACCACTTTCAGTCTTGCTGTCTGTCTGCTTTGAGCCACGGGGCATGTGAAGCAGCCTTTCTGTAGAGCATTACTGTCTTTGGGAAAAGGCGGAAGTTTTAAAGCAGATCTTCCGTGCTAACGTAAAGAATGATTTGCAGCTGCGAAAAGAAACTGAAAGAGCTCCCTGCCAGTCAGGGTCTCTGAGTACATGGTGGAATGCACCAGAGACAGGACAGGGCAGAAGGGATGGAGCTGTGAGCAGAACTCTCTGAAAGGACAGACCAAGCCCAGCACCCAGGGCAATCAACATCTCTGCAAGTGCTTGTTGCCTTTGAAGTAATTTTTGTTTTCTTTTATTGCTGCTGTTTGTGTGGATGTGACTTCTTTGATGATCCATTAGCTTTTATTTACCACATGAACAGACCATGTGTGCGTTTCAGTAAATGCTTATCATTTAGGTTGCTGAGTTCTTTAATGCATCAACTGGACTTCTTAAGTTTTAACATAAATTACATCTTGTCTTAGTGCCTCCAACTTCAGAACTGATGAGAAAATTCCTGGTCTCCTGCTCATGTTTATTCTAAATAAGTGACTGTGCTTTCTAGTTAGCATTCCTTCATGACCTGTTATATTGCATAGTTATTTTTTTTTGCCTTAAAAAAAAGACAAGCTAAAATGCATAGTGTACTACTGCACAAGTCACACGTTCCAAGTTGTGTAGAGTCATCTATCTATGACTTCTTTTGCCTTGCTCTGAAGTGCTACGTTTCTCCTCGAAGCTGCAGGAGCTTGTGAAATAGCTGCTAATGAAGGTGACTTTGAGGGTGAGGAGAGACTGCTAATAAACGTAGTCCAGCCTCCTGACCAAAAGCTGTATCTGTTTCCCACTGTGCGTTGCAGGTTTTGGCTAAATCAGATTTTCTGGTAAGACATCCTGCCTTGATGTGAGGATAACAAGACACTGGGAGCCTTACGCTTCTGTTCCGTACTTCACTAGCTTTATTTGGATGAGGTTAACCTGATACTGTGTGTCCTACATTTCTAAGGCTGGTATCCTGACTGTAACTCCCAGCCGTTACAGTTGTGATATTTTCCCTCTGAAGATGCATTTACATTGCAATTAAGTCACCTCACAACATCTTCAAAGACAGACTGAACCGCTTAAACTCCTTAAGGGCGTATCAGTACCGAAGAGTACACACATTTTTCTGGCACGATTATACCAGCAAAATAAAGTGCTAGGCGCCACCAAAGCTTCCCACAAGGGCACTGTTGTTTTGGGATCGAAGTAGGTTTTATTTTAATTTTCTTCTAAACTCCTTCCAAAGGGATTTTGGAAGGTCTCCCAGTGTTCTCTTCTGCCTGGGGGAGGATTTGGAGGTGAATGAGGAGCACTTCGGTTTCTGCAGCAGCTTCACCCCAGTTGCCACATATAAATCAGGAGATACCCTGGGTCTACAACCCTCTTGGATTTGGGACAAGAGCCTTCATGAGGAATTAAAAAAGCACATGACAGTTCCTGACACTTCAAATCCTTTTAGGCAAGCCCAATACCCAGAGCCCTGCTGAGACGTCATTTGGCCCTCATAGCTCACAAGAATCATGAAATGAATTGCTGTAACATCCTCATATTCACTTATACAGAAGAACCATTTCTGATTTAAAACTCAAGGATAGAGTTGCCTCAGAGGTTTTTTTGTCAGTGAAGAGCAACCTGAATATAAAAGCATGAAAGTTCACCGGAGCTTGTTTCAGCCTGTAAGTGGGTCACAAGATGCCGAAGTGCTGAGTGAAATAACACCCACACAAATCAAATAAAAGAGTAGCTAACCTGTATTTAAAAAGAATAATCTTTCTGTATGCCTTAGTCATAGATGTCTTAGCCATGAAAAATTCAAAATACCAAGCACTTAGTGGGGAAACAGTTGCAGAGGATGCCTCCAAACCAAGGCACAAAATTATCAGACTGACATTCATAGTTAAATCATCTCCCCTTGATGCTCCAGGGACCTGGGATGTATGCAGTTTCCATTGGAAATAACGAAATTCATGAGTATGAACCTTGGAAGTGGCATCTAGTGAGGGCTTCAGGGGAGAAAATAGTGCCAAAAATATCTCGTACAGAAGTTGGTGTTAAAAAAAAAAACCCCAAAAAGCCCAAACAAACCCTCAAACAAGCAAAAACCTTTAAGAAGTAGGGAGTGGTGAAACTGTGTGAAACTCTGCATGATGACCAGCTGATGCTCCTGAAAGACGGATGCTGCTGTGGAGAGCAGGGCTAAGCTGAGCAGAGCTGTAATCTAAATAGCTTGAGAGCCTGCTTAGAGGTTTTATCTTTGCTGCTAGTAATTACAGCACAGCTCCAACCAGCACTGCAGTTTGTCTGTAATTACTGCAGGCCTACAGGGTTCCTATAGGAAGTTTTACATATTCTGGCGATTGGGTCTGACTGTTAAGAGGCTGCAGGCAGACAGACAGCCGTGGGTGTGTGAGGCTGAGCAGCGTGGAAGGATGGGGATTCATCTCCCGAGAGCATCTACTTGGAGGGATCGGGCATAAAGGAGGAGGCTGGCTAGGATAAGAGATGTCATGCCTTGTACCAAATGTATCAGGGGGGTCAGCTAACACCCCCTTCCCCTTACTGAGGATGGTAGCCAGTAAATCTTTGGCACACCTGGCCCAGCCTGGTGCCTTTTGTTTACGCTGCCTTTGCTGCCAGGTTTGATCTGCAGATGCCTGCTCTCTCCCCATTGCTATTTTCCCCAGCCACACTGCCCAAGGCGAAGGAGACCAGCTGCCTATAGCAGATATGTCGCAAGACAGCTGTTGGGTTGAGACTTCTCTGCGTTATTGTTCTTAGTTTTGACCAGCAGAAATGGGATTGTGATGTAGTGATCCACCTGGGCTCTGTCTGCCCTAACAACCTCTGGAGTGAGCTCCCCCTGTTTGAACAGAGTCTGGCTTTCTCATAGCAGACCTGCAGAGCCCCTCTTTACCCGCTCAGCAGTGGGATGAAGGATAACAGCAGTGGCATGTCAGTCAGAGCAGGGAGTTGCTTAGTTTTAACTTACCTCTGCTTCTCTGCTGGGAAAAGGTGATAAGTGGAGATAATGCAGTTACTCTTCTGCTCTGTGCTTGTCCTGTTGTCCTGGGGTTTCCTGGTGAAAGAGAGGAGAGAAGGGTATCTCTCCTTCTGTACAAATGCATGTGTACCTGGACACATCTATGGGTTACGGGGTGTTTGATGGAAAGGAATGCTGTCTTCCCATCAGAACTACCTCCGGATTTTTTTTTGTTGTTGTTTAATTGACAGCAAAGAACAGAATGGAATAATTTCACAGTAAAAATAGTAACAACTCAGTTATAAGGCAGCAGGGATGTAAGGTCAATTGCACCTTTTGTAATGATCTGCATGTGATGTCCTGGCAAAAGAAGAAGACCTTCCTCAGTGAGATGGTTTCCCACCATCTGTTTTAAACTGAGTTTCAATGTGCCCTGACACAGCAGCCCGTAAGTGCCACACCTGCACCATCTAATCCAAACCCCTGTGCACTGATGGCATAAATGACCAGGGTACAGACTGACTGAAGCCGAGGATGATTTGCATCCAAAATTTGGGACACCAACAACATATTATAGAAATGTTTTCTGTATTTGTCTAAACAGCTTCATGTTTGGCATCAGCTTACAGTCAATGCTTTCATGGTCCCACAATGCAGGAAAGATGGGTGACAAGAACTGCAATTAGTGGGGCTTTTCTCATCAAGCTGTGTTTCAGCTCTGTTTGTGGAGGCTGATGAGAACATGAAATACCTTTATTGCCTATAAATACCTACCCTGAAGTCTGTAGGAAACCCAGCTGAAAACCCACTTTAGGAAGAAAACTAAACCTCTTGACCTTGAAATAGCTTCCAAATTCTAAAAGCAGCACATCTAGCTAGCTAGCTGCCTTAGTTACGGACATTAATCACTGCTGTATTTTACACAGCATGTAAAATTTAAGTAATAGAATCACTGTCCCCATTGCCATATTTGCAACCAAAGCTGATAAATAGAAGCACTGACCTCAGCTGGTCGATTTAACCCGATGAGTCATGGTCTTGGGGCCACATATGCTTCCTTTGCTAATATTCTTGTTCCTATTTATTTTTTTAAAGTGCACTGGCATGCTGTGTACCACAGAATAGCTTCTTTAATGGGCAATTCCAGAAATAGAAATAGCCCATTAGTTCCCTCTCCTTTGTCAGGGTTTCACATTCACCACTTACTTTACACAGAGCTGCGGCATCTCAAAGAGATGAGGGCAGGAGTGCTGCTGGGAGAGAGGGAGGACAGGCAAAGTTAGACTGTCGAGCAGTGGATTCCTCTTGAAGTTCTCCATTTGAGAAGCATGCTGGTATCTTCTTGCTTTTTCTATTACAGGAAGTTAAGCTGTTGAGAAAGATGTGGCAGATGTGAGCTCTTCCACTTTAGCTCACAACAGAGGGACCTGCCCACAGCAACAGCTTTGGTATTGTTCTCAATGAGATTTTCTCTGCGAAGGGCTAGCTTTTTGTCATCACAGCTGAACCAGAGGAAGAACTCAATCACAGTCAGTATGGTGTTTCAGTGGGAGTGATGGTCTATAGCAGACCAGTTGCCTTTGAGTGGGGTCCCCCAGGGCTGGACGCTGTGCAGAAATACAGTGGAAAAGCCCTCTTACTCCCAGCCCAAATGTGGTTTGCAGCTAAATTTACAGACTTTGCAAGTCAATATTCAGGTGTATAATACTTAAATGAATGCCAGCTGACCATACCTGCGTTGATATAAGCTGGTGAATCATGGTTTTGGAGCCGTGTGTGCTTTCTCCACCACAGTTGAGATGGTAAAGGCAGGAGTGACTACAGGGAAATGATGAGACAAAGCTGGGAGAAAATAGGTGCTCAGCAGCCCTTGCTGCAGAGACACCCTACAGGAGATGAGATATCAGGGTAAGAAAGGATATGAAGGAGGAGTATGGCACTTCGCACATCTCTCTGAGTTAAGGGATGCTCTGAGCATTAAGGGAATCGAGACCAAAGTGAGAGATGGAGGGTATCAGAAGTATGTACACAAGTATGTAGTCTAGCACCAGCAGAAGTGGCATTTGCTCAATGATCTCTCACCAACCCTCTAATTGTAATCTCAAAAATACTGCAATCGACATTGTTATCAAATGGTGTATCAGTATGAAGACATGGCCAGTTGCCTCCATGCAGCCAGGAACCTGCCTGATTTGAAGATGAAGACTCTGAGGAGCCCAGGTTGGCACACAAGGACCCAAAGGCCATGGCCTTCAGCAGCTCGTAGATGCTCCCATGCAGACCTACCCCTTGCAATAAAGGCCTGATGGGAGCTCTTTCTCTGCTGGACTCCAGCTGGGAAACCAAGCAAGCGGTGGGTGGCTCTCATGTCTCTGATCCATCCTCAGCTCACAAAGTAGGTACGTGGGATGTAGCCTGGGAGTGTACACTGCTGGATTGCCTTCTCCTCTCCTGCAGGCGGATTCACTGTACCACAGCTCCCTAGAGGAGCCAAGTGAAAGCAGATGCTTGTTGAGCAGCGCTGTACTGGTGGGGGAGTGCTGGATTTGCACCTGGGTTCCTCTGCAGCCTTTTGGCCCCGGGTACTATTCAGATTGCAAATTGGCACTGAAGTATTAAAAAAAAAAAAAAAAAAAAAATCAAGGAAGGCAAAAGCCTTAGGCTGCCTGCATAACAGCCCCTTATATTCACAAGCATCACTTAGAACTCTTTGATACTCACGGTGTTTACAGCACTTAAACTTCTTTGCTTCAAGCCAATTAACTCAAAATGAGTCTCGGCCTTCCACTAAACCTGACAGATTTGTTATAAGGAGAAGGCTTGTTCATTTACTTGTCTCTCTCTGTCCCTCTCTCAAGAAACAGGAGTATAAACAGCTATTGTGCTAACTCACTTCCATGTCCAGATTCAGGCTGGAGACTGTAATGGGCTGCTAATTCTGGCCCTTAGCTGGATCCTTCTCTCTTGAGGCATAGCTCCATTACTTCCCTCCACTGCCTGGTTCCCTAGATGGTTATTTTTTGCCTTCTCAGTCTTTAATGTCACTGAAATGGGATTAATATGGGGGATATTTAGTGGAATTGCATTAGTATTTGACATTTCAGCTCTGGGAAGTTTTCGATGATGTTATTTGCAAGGACATTTTTTATTGCTGTAAATTGCAGTTCTTCAAGAGCAGTGTAACAGTTTAATTTTCCAGGTCTGCCTCTTCGTCTCTCCCTCTCTATCAGGATTTCTGGTGATTTATTTGATTCACTGCTTCTTTGGATTTCTTATGCTTGTTACCACGCACCTGTGTCTCAATGACACAGAAAAATGTTCATTTGAAGTAACAGCTCTGACTTGCAGTGCTTTGGATTTGATACAAAAATAGAAGTGTGTAGAAAACTTTTTATTAGCTTTTTCAGAATTCTAGACCCCAGGCAGTTCACACTAAATAATAGTATGTTTTACTTAAAAAAGGAAACCAGATACTGGTTGCTTGAAACTGCCATTTAAGGAAGACCTGGGAGCATTTTATGGGAGTTTTGCAGCCTCACAGAACTTCACATCACATGCTTTAAAGACTATAAAAATTCAAACACACTAGCTTTTTCCATTAGCTAGTTTATATTTTGTCAGGATTGGATTTCTCTCTCTCGTTCTCCCTGTCTGCTTGTCTCTCTCTGTCTATTTTTTCTTTTTTTCTTCTTTAATGAGTAAAAAGAATAAGAAATAAAAAATTATATTAAAGTGCAATATCCTAGATGAAAATGTGTTCAGAAGAGGCTGCTGTGGCTGTGCATTGGGGCCATGATAGAGAAAAAACAACTGCAATCCAGGCAGAGTGTTTGGTGTTTGTTTTTTGGGGTTTTTTTGCAGAAAACTCTTCGGATGAACAATTTCCAACTGCAACAAATACAATTTGGAAGAAATCCAGCAGAAAAAAATAAAAGGATGCTGCATATACCATAGCGATAAGACCTGACAGATGAAACTAAGAAGTCTCTCCTGAATATCAAATCTCTGTATGAAGTATCACAGAGACCTTCATGATCCACAAAGACATTCTGATAGTGCACTTCATTTCTGCCTTGCTTGTCATTTAACAAGATTATTTTGCCTTTCTTTACCACTTTACATCTGAGATTCCAAATGTCTGGAAAGCACCTACCATATGGACCCTGTCTAGATAAAGATGAGGGGTTTTTTGTCCTTATTTGACATGGTAGAATATTAAGACGTTAAGTTATAGAGAATTCGTAACCTGTTGAGTGAGAGCTGCCTTTGAAATGGTATATCCCTTTTAGAGCTGCTCGAATTTCTAGAGAAATCACTGCCGTTATGAGCAAAAGGATTAAAATATCTCTTTTTTTCCCCAAGTTTGGAGATACAGTTACTGGCAGATGGTCTGTGGTGCTCAGTGCTCATCCAAAATGTACTGAAATATTAGGAATTTCTGTCCATGTGTACAGGCACACACAGATCCACATGTACACATAGAAAGAATTCTAGGCAGTCTTAACAGTATTTTCAAATCAAAGCATACTTCAAGGCAGATGCTGGATCAGATTAAAGCTAAATTTGTAGGCTGAGCTCATCAGATGAATGGTACTATCTGGCTGCAAAAATTATAATGATTAACATGTCTGACAAATATTTTGTTGAATAACGAGTAGACAGTTGTCTGCAGCAAGTGCCTCCTGCTCCCACATGGAGAGGTCATCAGACTGGTGGTTCACGTTATGAAATAAAGCTGATTTTCTTGGTTCTGGTGGACCATGAAGGTGGCCATGTTGGGGAAACCAGGAGCAATGCTGGGACCTGGGAAGAGGGCAGTGTTGGCTAGTTTTGTGCTTTGCCAAAACACTTCTCTTTGCACAGTCCTTGTTTAATTTAACACCAACTAGGCACTGACGCTGCTATTTGTATATTTAAGATGTAGACATTCCCCTAGCGAGAGATTGCTTCGGCCACATGTAAGGAGGACTTGGTTTCTATTGCACAGTTATTTTATAACTCTTTAGTGCCAGTTCTGTGCAAGGAAGTATTTTTCTTAAGACGGCGCACATTCAGCATCTACTGTGAATGAAATTATGTTTTCCCCCACAGATATGTGCAGATACAGACTTTTTGTGCAAAGATGATGTTCAAATTGAAGGAAGTACTTTGAAATGGCAACTGACTGTATATCTGCCCACATATTTAACAAGGAAATACAATAAATCCTAAATCACACAGCAGCATTTTTGTAGATACAGGGAGGAATGAAAAGCTGATCTCCTAATATTAGAAATCAAGGACATACAAAAGTTTATTACTTCAAAGTTAAACAAACACAGCATCTGAGCAGGTTTGACAACCACTGCACAGTAATAAAGAGGTGGATGACTAATTTGCTAAAGAAATTAGCACAAAATCTCAATCTTAATGAGAAGCTCTAACCTTTTTTTAAATCTATGTCTGTAGTCTCTACAAATATTCTATCTATAATCAAGTTCATCCAGTGGATGAATTTGACTTATGATATACCATTGAAATAGAAGCACATGTTGATATAGGAATATACGGCAGAGAGTCTTTAGAGAACTGTATCTTATATATACTGTAAAATAAGCTCAGAGAGGCTTTTACCCTCAGGGGGTTGGAAAACAAATGTTTCTATGAAGATTTGTAGCTGAGTATTTGAATATGATACACTTTGACCCTTAATATTGACTTATTTTGGTCTCTTATAGTATTTATATATAATATGTATTGTAGACTTTTGCAGCAAATACATAATTATTTGGTTGTATCAAAACCCAATGTATAATAAATGTATATAAGTGTATGTTTTTTTCCCTTTAACGTTTAGGCCTTCTTGATCGTGGCATTTTTACTCCCTGCCTTCACCTCCCAGGTATGTTGGGT
Organism: Clamator glandarius; assembly: GCA_033459285.1. Classification (NCBI taxonomy): domain Eukaryota; kingdom Metazoa; phylum Chordata; class Aves; order Cuculiformes; family Cuculidae; genus Clamator; species Clamator glandarius. Next base: position 334,162 of record JAUNZM010000912.1, on the reverse strand, counting down.
GCAATTACACTTCTGTCTTTCATGCAAATTTAAACTAAGTACTTCTTAAGAAGTGGGTTGCCCACTTTTGTGCTCTGGGGGAAACTCATCGCCTCTGGGGAACTTTACACGCTAGTAAGTCTTGCAGTTGGTCTATGAAAATATAGTCAGAAAGACATAAATGGAGAGAAATCCCTGCTGAGGGATTCACAGCTATCAGCTTATTTCCCCCCTCCACCTTGCTGTAAAGATGTAGTAGGCTTCAAAAGGCAGCAAAGAAGTATTGGATCAGCATTGTTTCGTTGCTGTGGTTCCCATTTGTAGCTGGTGATCCAAATTAAAGCTGGGACAAAGTGGAGTGTCATTATTACAAACGATATAAGGCTGCGCAGATCCAAATTGTGACTGTGGCTCTGAGCCTGGCGTGACTGTTAACTTTTTGCGCTTGGCTCCATCCACCTCCAAAGGTTTCTCTTACTCAGCCCTTTTAGTCTCATATTTATTGCAGCACGTTACAGAGGAGACATATGTAATGCGTTCCCTCTCTTGGGATTTGCTTATGCAAAGTAAATCACTGTCACTGCTGCTGCAGTGGAAGCCGTATGGATATATTCTTTCAGAGTTAGACACTGTCCTGAAAAAATTAGTGTGCTTTTGAAGTAATTATTTGCAAACAAAACTGTAACTTTTTGCCCACCTGAGGATCATGATAACTCTAGGTTATTACCATAATCATGCTGGTTAAATTTTCCACGTAGACAAAGAAATCAACAGAATAGTTCATTTTAGTCTGCTTGTGAATGGAAACGATAATAGCACAGCCAGTGGTGGCTTGTGCTTTGTCTATTTTATACCAGCTATATACATGGAGATGTGTGTGTGACTGTAAAGGGTAGAGATGAGAAGAGCAAGGAGCAATATTAAAGTTGAAGGGTCCCAGTTTTGTTCCGAAAACACAAGTCTGGCTGGTGGAGCTCACGTGTCAGGAGTCATGCTGGGTTTTTTAAATCACAGCCTGAATTTTGGAAGCTACTGGGGGTAACGTATAATTCAGATTAATCAGTCCCAGATACTTCCTGCCCTACTTTTTTTACTGTTGGTGGTGGCAGCAGTATGCACACCTCACCTGCAAGTGAAGAGACTGAGCTGCTTAATTTGCATTTTCTTCTCTACCTGCTGCCAGATATTCTGTCTTCAAGCCACTAAACTAGACCCAAGAGGCATCAAATGGGAACAGAAAACCTTCAGAATAATGTGAACCCCCACATCTGGGGATTTCAGGAAATGCTGAGGGCAGGTGGTAGCTCAGCAGATCTGCCTGAGTGGCTGATTCTTGCACAGCCGTTTACAGATTGCAGCAGAAGATGGACACTGTCCCGATGGCATGGGTCAGAGCAGAAAATCCTGCTTGTCCTTGGAAAATGTGACAAAATTACAGATTGCTGAAGCTGGCATTGGGATAAAATGTTGTTAGGGTGACTAAAATCTGCTGTGTAGCAACTTTGAGAAAACTCCAGTTTTCTGAAAATATGCTACTAGTCTCACTGATACAGCCACATGAGGTTATATGATCTGAGCAGTGTTTGAATTCTGAAAGCTGAATATTATGCCATTGGCTTAATCTGATCTTTCTCTCTGCTTTCTGGTTTCTCACCTTTTCCTTGGGCTACAGCGTCTCTTCCAGGTTCCCCAGGGGTCCAGATAACTGTTTTACTTTCAGCATCCCTCCTTTACCTAAAGCAAAATAAAATGAGATTTGGGGCACTCTCTGGGAGGTGAAGTGTGGAAAACACTAAGGGATATACTTAATCCCTACTCAGCTGGTGTCTGAGAAAAACACAGAATGCTGCTACTGCTATCAACATCTGACCAGGTTGCAAAATATAGGGATTGCAAACCCTATATATCAATGTTGGGAGAGCCATACTCATGAAACCACATGTAATTAAGATTTTAATGTTCAAATTGCAGAAGAGGTATATAACCTTCAGGAAGAGCAGCCAAAAACTAGTATTTCTCAGATGTATAAGAGGAGAATGTAAAATACTGCTGGCTGCCTCTAGAATGACTGATTTCAGTTGCAGATAAAGTTGACCTTTCCATAGAGATCTGCAGAATAAACCCAACAATATCTTTTCTACATTTTGTCCCGGTAACAGAAGATACAAGTAACAACTGATTTACATTACAAAATTGAATGCCAACAGCTGCCTATGAAAGTACTTAGTAAAAGACATTGTTTATGAGCATCAGCTTTGCTTCCATGGCATAATCCTGCCAGAAGCCAAATGCTCTGCAGTGGGAGCACCAGACCTTCAGTACTTTATAAATTTATCTTATAATTAATGAAGAAAATGAGGGAAGTGCACATGACCAGCTTCAGAGAGATTTAAATGATATTGTTATGTGGTGGGATAAGAAAGATAAAGCAAAGTCCCTTTTCATGCCATTTCCACATTGGTGTAACCCTCAAAATGAATAGAATTGCTCTGATTTAAATGAGAAGAGGTTCAGACATAATCTGCTCCCTTGTCCCAGCATTGAGCTGTACAAATAAGCTGAACTGCAGATCTTCAAAAATGAAGATAACAGATTAATGCGAGTTTGTGTATGTATATTTTGGTGATTCTGATCCATATGTTGCTGCTGCTGAAGTTAATCATCACATTTGCATGGCTATTGGCTATTATTTCCTGACAGAATTGATCACAGGGGACATTTGTGCTCTGAAATAAGGGCTTAGCACTCTGGGCTCCTGTCCCGAGGTATTGTGGGACCTCTGGGGTTTTTTCATATCTTACCAGGAGATAATCACATTTTTGAACTTGGGAGTCAGAGGGAGCAATTCTGAGAGTTTCTTCAGTTTCACTGCATCATCCAGCTTGTTGGGAGCCAGCACCATTTCCACAGGGCTACCTGGCAGCACAAAATAATCAGTTGCAAGCATTGGCTCTTCTTATGCGGATAAATAATGAACAAAGCATTGCTCAAAGGCAGGTCCCTAGAAAGATGGTGAAAATATCACAGATGGAGAGCAAATCAGTCTGATACTGCAGTGCTTGATCTGCTGTGACCTGACACTGGCAGAGGAACAGGGCAGCATTACTCACCTAGTGTCCTGGGTGGTGGAAAAAACTTCATACATCCCCAAATTAGTTTGTACTGAAATGTCATGGAATTGTATGCTGGATTAACCTCATACCTACAGGGAACCACCTAATGGGATTGCACTTCAGCATGAAGATACAGGGTAAAAAATATCAGGATGCATTTCTCCTGAGGGCTGCTTGGTTAACTGTGTCCTGGCATGGTGTTAGCATGGCTATAAACTGGTGAGGGGCAGATTTAGACTAGACATTAGGAAGAATTTCTTCACCATGAGAGTGGTGAGGCACTGGAATATGTTGCCAAGGGAGGTCGGGGATGCCCCATCCCTGGAAGTGCTCAAGGCCAGGTTGGATGGGGCCTTGGGCAGCTTGATCTAGTGGACTGTCCCTGCCCATTGCAGGGGGTTGGAACTTTAAGGTCCCTTCCAACCCAAACTATTCTATGATTCTATGTTTGCTGACAGTGCTGGTGGAAAACTTGGCACACTGATTTTTAGGAGCTGCTCTGCTGCCATTCCCAACAGCTATTACTTGCTCCACGTGCCTGAGATTTCCTTGTTGAAACAAGGTCACCAACAGGAACCCCTCACCTATCTTTTTGTGTCTCATCCCAGAGGTCAGCAGCATGGAAGACGTTGGTGTCTTTTTTTTTTTTTCTCATTGGATGCTATGGCCTGGACAACATCATTGAAAACCTCCCTGCTCTGCACAGAGGAGGCTGAGAATATACCCTGCAATGCTATTTTGTTTGCATGGAAGTATCCTGCATTTGCAAAATAATTTCGCTCAACTAACAGCATTCTTCACATGCTGAAGAGTCCTAAGGCACTGCCAAGCCTGTCACTGCAACAAGTGCCTCCGGACAGCCCTCCGCCTGAAATGCGGAGCTTGATTTAGTTATCAGCCCAGATACTGCTGTCATGAGCAATCATCTTCAAATCAGTGATAGGCAGAGCATCTGGGCCAAATTGTAATGTGATTACCTGACAAAGTCTTTAATAAAGACAATACTTTAGAGACACTTGGGTTGATCTTTTTATTTTTTTTTCTCCTTTAGATTTAATTTTAGCACAGCAATACTGGAAACACACTCCCTGAGCCTTGCATGGGCCCATGAGTCAGGAAACGGCTCTGGTTTGAAGGAAAGTGGAGCTTCTGAGCTGACCATTTTGCTGTGCCTGGGAAAAGTAAACCTGGAAAAACAACCAAACATTTTAGAATGCACTTTCATTTCAATAATCTTAAGTTATTAAAGGGCTACATACCCCACTGACCCCTGCAGCAGAGTAACCCCCCTGGTCCCCTGGGGATGGACCCCAGGATGACGAGGTACGCATCCCACTGACCTCCTGCAGGGGTGATGAACCCCTTGGTCCCTTGGAGATGGAGCCTAGGATGATGGGGTATGCATCCCACTGACCTCCTGCAGGAGGTACAAAGAGGAGCTCTTCTAAATTTAAAAAGAATTTTATTAGCTCTTTTAAAAAAATAAAGTAAAAAAATACAGGAAAAAAGTAAAAAAAAAAGAGTAAAGAAAAAAGTAAAAAAAGTAAAGAAAAAAGTAAAAAAAAGAAAGTAAAGAAAAAAAAGTAAAAAAAGAAAGTAAAGAAAAAAAAGTAAAAAAAAAAAGTGTGTAATTCGCTGTTCATTTAAAGCCCCTTCGGAACAAGCGCTGCCTGGTGAGCGAGAACAGAAGATAAAAGCGACACACGGAAAACATTTAAGGGAGTTAAAAATACCCCGACGAACCCGAATTTCTATCGCTCAGCCTCACGGGGAGCGCAGCCGGTGCCGCCGGGTCCCGGGGCGGCCGGGGAACCTCCCGGGCGGGTCCTGCGGGCGCCGCCCCCCGGGATCCCCGCGCCGCCCGCCCCGCCGGGGCCGCCCCCGCCGCTCGGAGCGAGGAGCCGGGACGGGGCTGCGCGGCCCCGGGGACGCCGGGTTCCCCTCCCGCGCCGTCCCCGCGAGGTGAGTGCGGAGCGGGGGCTGCGGGGACGGGGCGGGGGCTCCGTGGCCGCGGGAGGGTGGGATCGCCGGGCGCCGCCGGGAGCTTCCCAGCCACCCGCGGGATTCGTCTCCCGGGGGCTCCTGGGACTGCAGCGCTTCTTCTCCCACCGGCTATCGGTGGGGTGCCCCCCCGTAACCCTCGGGCTGCGTCCCCCGGGATCGGAGGGGTTCAGCCCTCTGCAGCGGGGTCAGTGGGATGTGTACCCCATCACCCTGGAGTTCCATCCCCCGGGGACCGGAGGGATCCTTCTCCCTGCAGGAGGGGTCAGTGGGGTGCGTGCCCCATCACCCTGAGATTCCATCCCCCGGGGACCAGGGGGATCCATCTCCCTGCAGGGGAGTCACGGAGATGTACCCCATCATCTTGGAGTTCCATCCCCAAGGCATCGGGGGGATTTACCTCCCTGCAGGGGGGTCAGGGAGATGTACCCCACCACCCTGAGACTCCATCCCCCGGGGACCATGGCGATTCACCTCCCTGCAGGGGGGTCAGCGGGATGCGTGCCCTGTCATCCTGGGCGCTCCATTCCCAGGGAAATAGAGGGTTCCATCCCCCTCTGCAGGAGGGTCAGCGGGATGTGTACCCCATCACCCTGGGGTTCCATCCCCCGGGGACCAGGGGATTCACCTCCCTGCAGGGTATTCAGTGGGATGCGTGCTCTGTCATCCCAGGGCCTCCATCCCCAGGGAACTAGAGGGTTGCATCCCCCTTGCAGGACGTCCGCGTGAGATGCGTACCCAATCATCCTGAAGGCTCCATCCCCAAGGGACTAGGGAATTCACCTCCCTGCAGAAGGTCTTTGAGATGCGTACCCCATCATAGCCGGGACTCCGTCCTCCAGGGACCAGCAGGGTGCATTCCTCCTGCAGGAGTTTAGTGGGATATGTACCGCATCATCCTGTGGACTCTGTCCTTGGGGGTTTGGTGGGGGCTCCAGCCCCTGCCCACCGGAGGAGTGCATCATCCCCTGGGGAAAGTCAGTGGGATGCATACCCTGTCATCCTGTGGGCTCCATCCCCAGGGAGCTAGAGGGGTGCATTCCTCCTACAGTGGGTCAGTGACATGAGTACGTCATCATCCTGGGGGCTCTGTCCCCTGGGTTTTGGTTGGGTGCATTCCACATGAAGCTGGTGGGGTGAAGGACTCCGTGCCCAGGGGCTTGTAGGGTGCATCCCTTTGTGTATCAATGAGCCAGGCATCACTAGGGTCTGTCCCTCTGGGGCTGGTGGGGTTTCTGTCCTCTGAGGATCAGTGCGATACGTCCCCTGGTCTGGGAGTGCTTGTAGACTCCGTGCCCTGACTTTCCTCTGCTGATGCTGTATGCATGCATGGAGGGCTAGGGTCAGCTCCATCGTCTGCTGAGACACTTGGTGCCATCTCCCCATGCTGTGGATTAGGTCATGTCGTGACACTGTGTGTTACTGTCTTGCAGTGCAGCAGGGCCTGGGGATATGAGCAAGAGGGGTGGCAGTCACATAAAAATAACCACCCCCCTTTCCCTGTATCCAGCAGTCTAATAAAACCAGACAGCATGAAACATCTGGCTGATTTTTTTTCCCCCGTAATCATCAGAAAGTAGTTCTCTGTGTCATTAAATACTCCTGTCCACACAAAGCAGGCTGTGATATATGCAGTGTTGTAAGCCCGGGAGCAGTTATGGATGAGATACGTCAGAGGAAAACATGAAGAGCTGACCGCAAACTCTGAAGTTAACTGTGCTGCCTCTCCTTCAGGTAGCCTGGGGTATTGTCTTAAATCTGTCTCAGTTTGTAACTATCTGACCATTATATGTGGCTCTGATGCCCCTTTGAAGGTGCCATAAAGCTATAAATGGGCTTAATATAGCCCATCCCATTAACCTCGGTGCTTTACCTCGGTAGCCTTTTAATGAACTGCAACGCTCATGAATTCCTCTCAGCGGGCTGTCAGATCTTCTCTGCTTCTGTCAGGAGAAACCGCGGTCGGTCTGAGCGAGAGGAGACGTCCCTGAGCTGCCTTAGCTCCCTCATCCCTTGGTACTGTGGGAGTTGGTGGGGGACTGACACGAAGGGTAAGTCCTCTCAGGCCAATGCAGCGGCTGTGGTTTCGAGCACCATCCCCAGCGTCCCTGCATGTGCCTTTTGATTTTAGTAGAGCCATCGGGGCTTCTGGTGAAAGGGCACCAGGAATGGCTGCGAGCAGATCTTGTTGGAACACTCAGCTGCTTTGATCTAAGTTCCTCTGTCTTCATTTTAAGGCAAAATGTAATGCTTGTATGCCCTCTGCAACCTTCACTTTCATGTTCAGGATGCACATCCTTGCAAATATTGCGCTAATCCCTTAAGATGACTCACAAACTTTGCCATTTGTGGAGTGGCTTCTCTCTTTCTTGCACGAGTCGTGCACTGGACAGATTGTATTCTGGATAGCCAAAGATCACAGTGCGCCTGCAGTATTACAGAGGTAATAATTTTCTGAAAAACAAAATGCTTCAATGCAAATAGAATGTAAAATGTGTCTTTGATGTCTGTCTTCTTTAAAATTATTCAGTGCTTAGCCTGGAGGAAACCTATTTTTTCACTTCTAAAAAACTCATGAACATTTTACAGAAGCAGGATGAGATTTTTTTCTTTTTGTTTAAAAGAAGAGCTAAAAGTCTTTCCATTTTCATGACATAAGGTCTTTTGTGTGTTCTCTCTACAATGTTGATGGGATTGACATGCAAGTAGATGTTTAGTCTGGTTTACCAGCTCCTGAGTTGGCAAAGTCAGTTGCCAGCAGCACTCCCAGGGGCACTGCATGGCTGAGCCCAGCCTGGGAGGTGCAGGAGTCCCTAGACAGAAATCAAGACTGATTCTCTCAAGGGAGACAAACTAGGGAGAAAAGGTCAATGTCCAAGTAGCATTGTAGTCTTTCTTAGGAATGCAGAGAGCTGCAGCTATTTCATTTGGCAGGTACCTACTGCAGAGCTTATTTGGCAATGCCAGTGACATCAAACCTCAATGTCGTAAGGGCCAAATTTAAAAGGTGTTACGTGTCTTCATGATGTTGCTGTGAGTGGCTTGCTAGCTTTTCAGTAGCTTTATGGAACCAAGAAACAGCTCTGAGCAGGAGTCCAGCTAGGTGCCAGAGTGCACAGCGTGTGTTGCAAGGTAGGAAGAGACTTTAACGTAAGGTCCATCTGCCTTAGCTCATCGGTACAAGTGTTGTGAAATGTTTTGTTCAAGTTAAGTAAAACTCTTCTCTGCTTCCTGCCTTTAAAATCCAAGTCATGACATCTGTGAAAAAATAACTTGTTTTTTTTGTTACTGTTTTAATTATAGTTTGCGTATGCAGCACACTTTGTCTCTTGAAAGGTCAAGTTGACTTGCCCGAAATGAAAAGCTGAGGATTTTGTCTTAGAAATATGTAAGTTCTTACAGTGCAGGCACATTTCTAAATTGTTTCTGATTGTTATTAATAGAAGTAATTTTCTTCGCTATATTTATGCAGATTTCTATACTAAATAACATTTCTGTGTGTCTTACTATCCTGAGTATAGGGCTTGTTGTTTTGCTAGGTCGCCTGCAGGTGTTAATAGGTGTTCTGCAGATCATTATTACCTTAAATGGGTTCAAACCACTAATATACTCAGTTAGACAAATGCAAAATTAAACAAAAAGCCCAAAGTTTTAACTGGCAACATTAAGTCAGGAAATGCAGAGGCTGAGGCTCCAACAGCAATATTAACTTGGCTGCAATACACATCCTGTAAGCTCTTTTATGGCATACATCTCACAATATAAACAGGAATAAGCACGTAGATTAATGTATGCAGAGAGAGAGTAGAAAAGAGTCTTTTTCTGAATTTGACCCTGTTGTCCATTAGACAGCTGGTTCTTACGCAGAGCTGGGGAAAGCCTGATGCTGCCTTATGCCGTGCTGGGCAGTGCATCCAGCGCTGCCACCCAATTGCAAATAGAGTGAAAACAACAGTGAATGAGTAATTCAGGCGTTGTTTCTGTTGAAACAATACCATTGTGGTGAACTGCATTTTGTTCCCAAATGTCTGCTAGTTGTACTGTTTATGATCATTATGCATTGCCTCTTTTATTATTCCCAAGCGGCGTGTCTGGCCCTGCTGGGGCTCCTGGTTTTGTAATGAAGTGCAGTGGCTGCACTGTGGCAAGTCTCAGCTTTCTACTTGTATTACCCATGCATTAGAGTAACAGCTCTCCTGGCTAATTTTAACTAGATCATGTACAAAAGTGATTACATGATGTTGTATTTTAATACAGATCTGCAATGGTCCAAGCAGTATTGCTCTTTGTATTATGTTGCCTTAATTAAAAACGATTATATTAATGCTTTTCACTAAATTGATAATTTTAGCCTGAAGGTCACATAGTCTAATCTGACTTTCACCATGTCACAAGACATTACATCTCATGCAGTTACCACTCTACTGAGCTGGAGATTTGCATGCAATGTGGTGTCATCTAGGGCAAAGTCTGTGGTCCTTTAGCAGCAGCTTCTGACAATGACAGAGGTTGTTCGGGTGAATAAAATTAATTTGTAGTTACTCTCTAAGATAAAGTAATTATCCTTTTCAGTTTAAAAAGGGGTCCTAATCTAGCATCAATACCCAGATATTGCTGCCTTGCTTTGACATTGTAAAGCTTTGCAAGGGAGATGAGAACAGCAGTAATTTTGCAATCTAATACTTCTCCTGTTATACCTGCCTAATTGCGCTGGCTCCTCTTTGGTACAATCTCCCAAAGACACTGCTAGAGCACTGCGGTAAGCCATGCCAATTGTGCTTTAATTTAATTACTGTTTTATTTGGCCACCATTTTATTAACTTTCTCTGCAGTCTCAGACCATTTGCAAAGGGGATTAGTACCTGTGTGGGTTGCAGCATTTATTCTGTGTGCTTAATCTAAATTCCTCTTGAAATTGAATTGCGTTAAACTAATTTGACAAAACTTTGAAACTACGGCAAGGCTGCTTTTGATAATTGATTTTTTTTTCCAAGGAACTGTGCTTATTAAAGTTATCATGATTCACACAGTCAGAGTGGTTCAGATCAAACAGAGCGTCTGGTTCCCACTGGGTTTTATATTTGGCTGGGTTTGCTTCATGAGAAGTGAATGTAGGTACCACTCTGGGGCCCACTATGGACAACCAGGGCCAGTTGTCCTCTGTCAGCTCTCAAAAATGAAGCAGTACCTGTGAGGATTTGTGCTGGAGGAGTTACCAGAAAGAACAGCATTGAAAAATGAGAAAAGCATAGAAAATGGCTTCTCACTACATTAAAGAGTTGTGAAACTTCTGCCATTCTGCAAAAAACCCCCTGTAATTTTACCGAGTAGAGCCATCCTCCCTGTCTGAGTGGGAAAAAGACCAATTCAATGTTATATTTTAATCATATACAACACAATGACTTTTGCTGTGCTGTTTAAAATCCAACCTCTTTCAGCCTGTGTTCTGCTGGGATGTTTTCATCCAAAATGGACTGCTGAGGTTGACGAGAGCAGTCTGAAAAAGCAGCTCTAACCTTCCTTCCTGACACTTCAATAGTGACATCCACTGTAGGAAACTAGGGCATAAATGCATTAACACTTGTCACTGGGAAAAAAATCCTCTCCATGATGGGAACCAGAAGAGAGTGATTCTTAGATTCATGATACAAATTGGTTCATTATTTATTTCAATCAAAGTCTGTAGGTGCTGTTATAATGAAAAATTAAAGCGCACTTTGCAGAATGTGTACGAGCCGACACCATGCCATTCCCAAAGCCTTCCCTGACCTACAAAACAGAGGAGAGCTTTGATGCTTACATCACTCCTTGCAAAGTCTCAGACAAACAGGCTTTGCCTAGAAGTTTGACAGAGGTAGGGCCTATTAAAACAGACGCTGAACCTACTCTGTTCACTGTTGCCTTCCAGGGAAAACATCCTACCATTGCCTCCTGAGCGTAACACATCTGCACAAGAGCAACCCAGCTGCTTGGTCTTCTGTAAATAATCCCAAGTTCTCTAGATATCATCTTACCAGTGCTATCATCACATTGCAAGTTGTCTGTAAGTTTAGTAGTGCTCTCGTCTCTGAGCCTCCAAGGCAGATGGGTAAAATGCAGTCTGTGCCCTGCTGGAGCAGGGTTTCTCGTGCTTCTAGCTGTCCACAAATATAACAGCTAAATAAGAAATAAATAAATGAGTACTTGTGAACTGACTGCAGGAAGGGGTTAACACACTACTACTTCTCTCTTTGCCCACATAAAAAGCAATTGCCCAGTTGCCTGGGGTAATAAATTCTAGCTTCAGTAACATGTTCTGTATTTTACTGGTTCTGGTGGTCCTGGGATGACCAAGAGGTGATCTGTTTGGATATTTATATATTTCTTAATGCAACCAAAGATCAAAAAGAGAATTCAGAATAATATGAGTTTTGAGAGAGCGTCTGTCAAACGTCTGTGCTAAAACACAAGCCCCAACAGCTTTGCTTACCTAATGCAAGCCCAACACTCTGATTGCCGCTCCAGCAGCAATTTGGTTTTATCTCTGCTGGTGGAGGTGGGTGGAGGGAAACCACGACACCCACCTCTGCTCGTTGTAGTGCCTGGCTGTTAGCCCATCAGTTTTAATCGGGACTGATGGGAGCTCTGATGGCAACTGACCTCTTATTAAAGACTGAAGTCCCTGTCTCATGTGGACTCGGTTCCTATCATGAAAGATGTCAGATGACAGGTATTAAACATTAAACATTAACTAGTTGTTTGGCTTTAAAATATGAATCCTAGTTTTATTTTTTTTACCTGTTTTATCCAGTATGCCTGGATTTGAAGGACTTGAGATGTTCATGAGTTAGAACTAACCATCTCATGGTCATCCGTATTCCAAATCTGCAGTGCCAATTTCCAGCTTGCAAGCCCTCCTCTCAGGTGTTTCTGCTAGGAACGTGCTCACCATGTTTACTGAGGAATACAAACATGTAAGTGGGCTGACTTCACGTTAACTTCCAGATTCATTTCCAGGCTCCCTGCAGCATAAGTTGTATTACCCATCTTCCCCACCCTTTACTTTTCTAGTCTTTGCAGCAGAAAAGGAAAGCATCTCATCCAGGGGTTCATTATATGGAGCAGCCTTCCTCCATAGGGGTTGTATGTGGGTCCTCCCCTTCTCAGGGTGAGGAAGTGAGCAGAGAGACGTCTTTGTTGGTATGATGGGGCTCAGACTTTGGGATGAAATGTGGCATATCCTGTTCCAGCAGCAGTCCATCTCCCCACTTGTATGGAAGAACAGACATCCTCTTCTTTCTCCTCTGAATAAACCCACAAACATTTCTGTATGGGAAATCTGTCTCTTAGCTCAGCTGGACATAAATAAATGCAAGAAACAAATGGGTGGCACTGCTCCAAAATGTACAGTAATGCCAGCTGGTGTGCTGTTGCTGCTGTCAGGTGCAGGGCTGTGGGGAGCAGGGTGTGATGGACTTGTCTTGGCCTGCAGCCTTGTCTTTCAGTCCATGTCCACGTGCACATCAAAGGATTTTAACCTCCCTGCAGTGAGTAGTCTTAAGTGCTGTGAATCACAGCTCCTGGATAGTTAGGATAGAAAAGACCTGCTGGGTCATCTAGCCCTTTGCTTTGCTTTCAGAAGTATCCTTCCTAATTAAAACATGACTGGTGATTGCAAGATGTCTTGTTTGGGTGGTTTAATAAAGTGCCATCCACTCTGGAAGAAGTGAAAGTGTATTTACTAATGTGGCTCTAATTCAAATGTTTGTGGTTATGTTTGCATTGATCATACAGACAATGCACCCAAATTTTATTTCTTGGCATTTTTAGGCTCGGGTTTTTTTTTCCTTCCTGCTGTATTTGTTCCACTAAACACTATGTGATAGAGATTGCTTGGTGTGTAATTGGCTGTCACTCAAGTGCTATTTTACACTATAGAGATATATGAATTAAAATATTCTTCCTCCTCCAATTAACTTTTAGACTGGAGGGTGAGATATTAATAGTTGTCTGGAGAACATTCCACTAAATCATTTGGTGCTTTACACATTTATTTACATTTATATATACTCTAAGTGAAAAGAAATGGCCTGTAGATACAACTGAAGAAGAGAGCATTCATTGTCAGAGCTGTATGGCTGTCTGACAGGTGCTGCAGGCATGGGTGGGAGCTCCAGTCTGATGGGTGTGAAATCACCGATTGTACACTGCCAAAGAGATGACGACTGCCCTCTCGTCATGTGTATCTTGGGACCTGAGGTAGGGAGAAGTTTAGATATCACAGGTGCACTTGTCCCAGGTGAACAATTTCTGTATGTTTATTTGTTAGTCCTGTGACTCGTATCTCCTACATTCTTCTTTTGAGGACGTGGGCAAACATCAAAAATGGCATCTCAGCTTGAGAGACACATGTAAACTCACTAGAATTGATATTTGTTGTTTGGAGTGGTCCTCGAATACAATAGTGGCTTTTCAGTTTGTACAGAGACTTTGGAAAAATAGAATCTGTGAGTAGGAAGTCTTGCCTCGAAACAACCTGCATTGTGATTAATGATTTTATCTGGTGCCTTTCAATACCACCCGAGATGAGATGATAGCTCAGAGGTGATGACTCTGATGGGGTGCAGGAAACGTTACTGGTTGGAAGATATGATCACAGAATCACAGAATCACAGAATAACCAGGTTGGAAGAGACCCACTGGATCATCGAGTCCAACCATTCCCACCAATCCCTAAATCATGCTCCTAAGTACCTTATCCACCCTCACCTTAAACACCTCCAGGGATGGCGACTCAACCACCTCCCTTGGCAGACCGTTCCAATGCCTAACCACCCTCTCCGTGAAGAACTTTTTCCTAATCTCAAGCCTAAATCTCCCCTGGCGGAGCTTGAGGCCATTCCCTCTCGTCCTGTCCCCTGTCACTTGGGAGAAGAGGCCAGCACCCTCCTCTCCACAACCTCCCTTCAGGTAGTTGTAGAGAGCAATGAGGTCTCCCCTCAGCCTCCTCTTCTCCAGGCTGAACAACCCCAGCTCTCTCAGCTGCTCCTCATAAGGCCTGTTCTCCAGCCCCTTCACCAGCTTCGTTGCTCTTCTCTGGACTCGCTCCAGAGCCTCAACATCCCTCTTATGGTGAGGGGCCCAGAACTGAACACAGGATTCGAGGAGCGGTCTCACCAGTGCCGAGTACAGAGGGAGAATAACCTCCCTGGACCTGCTGGTCACGCCGTTTCTGATACAAGCCAAGATGCCATTGGCCTTTTTGGCCACCTGGGCCACTGCTGGCTCATGTTCAGTCGCTGTCAACCAGCACCCCCAGGTCCTTCTCCTTCTGGCATCTTTCCAGCCAGGCTTCTCCTAGTCTGTACCTCTGCTTAGGGTTGTTGTGCCCCAAGTGCAGGACCCAGCATTTGGCCTTGTTAAACCTCATGCTGTTGGTCTCAGCCCAGCAGTCCAGCCTGTTCAGGTCCCTTTGCAGCCTCCCGACCCTCCAGCAGATCCACACTTCCACCCAGCTTGGTGTCATCTGCAAACTTGCTAAGGGAGCACTCAATGCATTCATCCAGGTCATTGATAAAGACATTAAACAGGACTGGACCCAGGACTGAACCCTGGGGAACCCCACTTGTCACTGGCCTCCAGCTGGATTTAACTCCATTTCCCAGCACCCTCTGGGCCCGGTCATTCAACCAGTTTTTCACCCAAGAGAGTGTGCGCCTGTCCAGGCCAGAGGCCGACAGTTTCCGAAGCAGAATGCTGTGAGAAACTGTGTCAAAGGCTTTACTAAAGTCCAGGAAGATACATCCACAGCCTTTCCCTCGTCCAAGAGTTTAGTTACTCGGTCATAAAAGGTGATCAGACATCTTTTCGTGTCTCTCCTCAACTTCACTGGGGATAATCCTGCCTCAGGGTGTGGATGGCCTTAAATCTGATAGAGCTTGGATTAGATACCAACTAAATTAAGTACCTAATCTAGAGTGAGTGAAATGATTCATTTAGATCTTGTAAGCATGTAAAGAACTAATAAAAAAAATTAGGAGACTTTTTGAACTTTATGTACTATCAGATAGTCAAGACAGCGGGCGTTACTTACATTGTTGGCACTGATACTGCCATGGACTTGTATTCATAGGACTACACCTGGACCCATTGATTTCTGTTGTGGGTGGGAGGGAGAGGTCTGCAGCTTGTTCTACTGACCGCTGCTAAGATCAATTACATTATTATTTTTTTTTTTAAATTGTTAGCCAGCACTTGCACTCACTGAAGGCTCCAAACGCAACAGAAACGGCTGTTAGTCTGTCAAAACTGAACTTAGGCTTTTCTGCAGAAGACCTAGTATTTGCCTTATTAAAACACCCGGTTTCGGTTTGGTCTGTAATTGCCTGGAGTTTGCATGTCTACACAGACTGCTGAAAGTGGTTGATATGTCAAGTCCATTGTGCAAGGTGTAAGTGTCAACACTTGTGTAAGTTGTATTAAGTGTCAACATCCCTTATTTGCAGGGGGAAAAAGTGATCCACTGGGGCCAGTTTCTGCTCAAGCCAGGGCAAACCTAGAACAAAATCCTGTAACTTTTACAGTCATTTTTTTTTTCCAACTCCCACTTCTATTTATTTTATGAAGCTGCTGGCACTACAGCAGCATTTTGTTCTTACTCTACCACAAACAGAGACTTTCTGTTTGCTAGGAGCAACCTAGCAACCTGTGTTGGCAATTTATGTTGAGGGGCAAACCGCAATTCCAGTTGACATGAGACAATTTTTGTATCTTAAATAAGAACTTATGTAAATGAAATCCAATTGAGAGTCTTTCAGGAAGACCTTCTACTTTATACATGGTGTGGCAGGGGTGTGCACAAGCTTGCAAGCATTTTGGAAAGGTGACTCTTCACAACAGCATCCATTATCTCCTTCCCAGGATTACTCAGCAGGTTCTCTGTTCCCCTTAACCCTGGCCAGATTTTGAGGGAAGCGTGAGAAAAGTGGTCTAGCTTGTGTTGATACAAAGTGAATGCAGGTTTTTCTGAGGCCTGTTTGTTTCAATGAGGAATGTGCAGAATCATAGAATCACCAGGTTGGAAGAGACGCACCGGATTATCCAGTCCAACCATTCCTATCAAACACCTCGTCCACCTGTGCCTTAAGCACCTCTAGGGAAGGTGACTCAACCACCTCCCTGGGCAGCCTGTTCCAGTGCCCAATGACTCTTTCCATGAAATTTTTTTTCCTAATGTCCAGCCTAAACCTCCCCTGGTGGAGCTTGAGGCCGTTCCCTCTTGTCCTGTCCCCTGTCACTAGGGAGAAGAGGCCAGCTCCCTCCTCTCCACAACCTCCACTCAGGCAGTTATAGAGAGCAATGAGGTCTCCCCTCAGCCTCCTCTTCTCCAGGCTAAACACCCCCAGCTCTCTCAGCCACTCCTCATAAGGCCTGTTCTCCAGCCCCTTCACCAGCTTCGTTGCTCTTCTCTGCACTCGCTCCAGAGCCTCAACATCCTTCTTGTGGTGAGGGGCTCAGAACTGAACACAGGATTCAAGATGCAGTCTCAGCAGTGCTGAGTCCAGAGGGAGAATAACCGCCCTGGACCTGCTGGTCACACTGTTTCTGATCCAAGCCAAGATGCCATTGGTCTTCTTGGCCACCTGGGTCACTGCTGGCTCATGTTCAGTCGCTGTCAGCCAACACCCCCAGGTCTTTTCCTTCAGGCAGCTTTCCAGCCAGACTTCTCCTAGTCTGTAGCTCTGCAGTATAGGAATAGTCTCTTCTGGTGTGTCCATGAGTGATGGGCGTAAGCATGGCAGAACTAATCTTCTCCTTGTACTAACAGTCCTCTTGCTACATAGTGCTGTGCATCACTGGAACCCAAACTGCCGTCCAAAGTATGAGTTTGAAGGTGGTCTCGGGAGCTGTACATGCCTCTTAGTTTTCCTGATCACTCTGGTGTTTGTAATCCCCCTTTTGCTTCCCTGCTGCTGTGAAAGAAAAGCAAAACAGTCAGGAGACACCGATTATGTGCTTGAGAAACAACGGAAGTTTATAGAATTGGAAATGCTGCCAAATCATGAAAAGGAAGGGGAAAGGATATATCTGGGGGAAAAAAAATATTTTTCTATTTCTTACATAGTGTTTATCAGCAATGGATGGAAAATTATTTTGTAAATGCTGTGAATTTTGCTTGTCCTTATAAAAACACTGTTTTTTTTTAAAAAAAGCTCCCTTTTGAATATTATGACCAACATCATGTCACAGCTAGATATATTCATCTCAGTTAAATGCAACACACAAAATCTGCACAAAACAACTGCTTAATATTATAAGCAGCTTGCATAAACATGAATTATTAAGGTCACAAAAGCTCCTAGAATCCAGCAGAAATGAGTGCACAGTTGCATTTTTAAAAAAGACCCAAACTGTGCATTAATTAATAAGGGCTTAGTGCCCAGTCTGTTTTCCTCCCCTGCCTCCATCAGATTTTGCTATCTGCAAATGGAGGGGGAAAGTGTCACTTTTCTCTCTCCTGCCCCTCTTTTCTTTGTCCAGAAGCACAGAAAGGTGCCAGACATGAACCTACACAAGTCCATCATTCACAGCTGTGATATCCTAAAATGCCCAGGCAGGTTTTGTTGGGGGTGTCACAACACAAAACCAACCTCCGAAACACCCAGGGGTTTCATTTAATTTCTGCCTCGGCTGCCTGTGTGCTTGCTGGGGTAGGAGCAGGAGACCCAAGTTCAGTGGCCAGGAGCTAAAGAGCAGTCACGTTCATGTGTTTGGGCAGTGCTGAGGGAGCAAAGTGCTCACAGGAGGAGTATGGAACAGGAGAAGATGATGTGGTAGTAGCTAGAGGTCCTGTCCTTCCTTGGGAAATGCCTCACACCACAGTCTGTGTAGGTTTCGACATTATATCTCCTGTTGGTCCCCTCCACTTGATGTAGGCATAGGCAGCACACAGTGGCCACAGTGCCTCTGGGCTTTGGACCTATGGGACCATCTGTAGGGAGCTCTTCTCCGTCCCTTTCCTGCACAGGGAAGAATAACAAAGGCTTGACTGCAAAATGGAATATGTGGGCTACCGTGACTGAGGGGCCAAACCCTGCTTGTATGGAGAGTAAAGTCAAAATGCATGTAAATATACGTGGTCAACACTGGGAGATGTTTGCAGCAATGAGTTGAAGAAGAAAAATAAAGGAATAGAGTGATTTTCCTTTTTAAAATTAATTATTTCAGTTATGGTGCTGGCTGGAGTGGAAGAAAGACTAACTGTGGAAGGAGGAGGCTGCAGTGACTGAGGTGAGAGATGAGAACTGTGATGGCAGGTGATGGTGGGTTTGGGTGGTGGAGAAACACTAAATCACAGAATCACAGAATCACAGAATAACCAGGTTGGAAGAGACCCACTGGATCGTCGAGTCCAACCATTCCCACCAATCCCTAAATCATGCCCCTAAGTACCTCATCCACCCTCACCTTAAACACCTCCAGGGACGATGACTCAACCACCTCCCTTGGCAGACCGTTCCAATGCCTAACCACCCTCTCCATGAAGAATTTTTTCTCAGTGATCTCCTGCAGGAAGAAGCAGCTCAGAGTGGATTGCTTATTCATGGGAGTCTGCGTTTGGCAGAGAGGATGTCTTCAAAGATGGTCCTAAAATATTGTAAATATTAAGAGGCAGAAGCAAACATCTAGAAGAGGGCTGAGTGTTGGAATACTTAGAGATAGCAAATGGGTTGAGATTTTCTTGCCTGGTTTGTACAGTAAGTAAAGCCTCTGAGTCAAATACCTCTCTGTGCTTGTCACGAGTCAGTGTGGAGATAAAGACTGACTGTTGGTAACTCTTCTGTCAGCAGTTGTCGTATCTGCAGAAGAAACTCAGGTAGCCAAGATCTGGATGAGCTCCAAAAACACAAACCCAGTTTTTTTGGTGTTTCTGGGTTTTAATGATTTCAATTTTGCTTCATGGCCTAATGAAATATAATGCAAATGTCAAGACACCAAGCATGGTCTTTTAAAAAAATTCCTAGGTACCACATCTGCTCTTTACCTGCAAGGAATCTGATATCTACAGCCACTAAAGAAACCATTCAAGGACAGACAAATATTAAAGCCATTATTCAAATGATTCTTGTCCGGAGCTGATATCTAGTTTTAGCTTACTTAACAGCAAAGAGGTTCTTTGGGATGCATTTTGAGGGAGAAGCTGCCTGCTCCATGTGTGAGATAGGGCACAAAGGCCACGGAGCAAACAGTTACCTGTAGGGTAATGCTTATGGAGACAACCTTGTTAAACAGCATGAAAAATGCTTGTCCTGTGCTTCATTCCAGCATAGCTTCTGAAAATAACTAGTCAGGGCTGCTTCTGATATATAATAAAAGAACACTAAGCAACAAAGGGGCTTTAAAACAAGAAAAGACTTGACATATTTGTTAATACATGGGGTAGCAGCACATTAATTTAAGGCATGCTTTGTAGGGTTTTTTTTAAATGAAATGAGGACACTAATTAAAATTAATCCATTTATAAATGTTTCCACATTCAATTTTAAAGCGTAAATAAAACATCCACCCCATCTATCTCTTTTCTTATCCTGAGACAATACAGACCATGTAACCTTTAACTGTTTAAGGTAATGAGAAGAGAAAGCTGTCTTAAATGATTTACTAGAAGATATAAAAATTGCTTGCACAGTGGAGATGGCTTTTAAGGAGCAGGGGAGGTGGGAATGTTGGGAGTGCCTCAAAATCGTCTTTAATGCTTGCCTCTGGGACTAAAACTTAAGTGAATTCATCCTTGTGTATTTTATAATGTGAATTATCACTCCAAGAAATGCACATCAAAGAAAGCAGCCAACAGACAACTTGTTTTCATGAGAGTAGTGGGAACAGCGGGCAAGGAGGCAGCCAGGGTGATAAAGCACTCAGGTGTGCAGCTTCCAGACCCAGGAAGGATTTGCATGGGCAGGGTAGCGCAACCAGAGAGGTGGCCAAGTGGATCAGGTAGACCTCTACACAAAGATGCTATATTAGACTAATTTTCGTTATTCAAAAAAAGGGAAAAAAGAGACTTATGGCAAAGAAACTCTTCGAAGTTTTAGTTCTGTGACACTTATGACTGCAGCATTGTCAACGCTGAAGATTTTGTTCTTTGCCTTGTTTAAAAAGGAAGCTAAATATGACCTTGAGTCTACAATTGGTACCTCCTTAATGTATGTTAATTAGTAAAGACTCTGAGAAAAGTAGTACAGCTGCTGAGGGAACTATATATTCTAATTTTTTAATGTGTTCCAGATAGTATCAATTGTACCTACAAATCTTTTGTGCAGTCATGGCTGTGTGGATATTGCTAGTGTGAGTGCACTATATTAAGATACTTGCACATATAGTCCTGGCAGAACTGTGAAAAACCCTACAAAATCTCTCCAACAACCAGAAGAAACTTCCTATACATGGTATTTTAAACTGTAACGCAAGTTGTGTGTCTCTGCTCTGTCTCAGGCCACGCAGAAGGAAAGAGATAGCATGGGGCGTGTCTGTTGTGTGTGTGCACCCTCCCCTCTCTATTCACATGCAGATTTTTATTAGGAAATGCATGCATCTTGCCAGTCCCTTCCCTGTGATGTTTTGCATCTTTATCTTCTATTGTTTTCCTGCTCTTTGGTCCTGATGTCTGTTTGTTATAAACTTTCCAGCCTGAAATCTGCCCACCACTGACCCCACTCCAGCTCCCAGCCCTCTCTGCCAGCAACTGTAGACAAACAGAAGGTAGGAGGAGAAAAAAAAACCATAGCAAAATGTACAAACCACAGTTGTCCACTCTTGGGAGAGGTTGGCTTGCTGTGGCTGTCCTGTGGATGTGAATGAGCAAGGAGTTTCTGTTCTGCAAATTAGCAGGTTGGGAGTTTAGATAAAGAGTTGTTGCTAGCAGTGTTTGTACTCTAAATATTTATCTGTAGTGAGTAGGCACATCGTTTCACCTTTACCAGAGAAGTCTTGCTGGATAGGAGATTTGAGCCCCCTTTCTCTCCAAGGCTAATGGGGTTTAGCTTCATGATAGCAAGTTTTCAGGTTTTAAACTAATTTGCTGCTATTTTAAGCTGTGCTCATAGTAATCAGTCTCCTCTTGGAAAGCCATAAAGAGACAAATGCTGTCATTGCAGGAGTTAAGGTTTCACTGGGTGTTTGCTCAGGGTCTTCCTTCTCCCTGGGTGCAGCTTTGGAAAGTGGGGGAAGTGCAGGATGACATGGCTGGGGACTTGCCCTCCACCTCCCCAGCAAATAAAAGCATTTCTTGTTGCAGAATGCAACTTCTGCATGGAGCAATGATGAGGTTTTTTTGTCCTTTGTACTCTGTTGTCTATTTTAAAGTGCTGTGCAAAATGACTTCTTTGCTTCTAACTACAGATTCACAACTGCTAACCACCCACTGTACGCTAATGCAGAGATTATCTCCACAGCCAACAGCTTTAAGTAATCAAACAGAGATAATTTTACCTCTGTGACCCAACAAATAAACACCAGAATCAGGAAAAATCTCTCGCCCACACAATCCTACACAGGTTTTCAAGGACAGCGTAAAGGCTTACATCAAAATCAGCAGCAGTGACAAGGTCATTGGGTTTGTCTTGGGTTGATGGTGAGGTGTGGCTCTACAGTGGTGCAGGGTGCTGTCAGGAGGTCATGATGCTCCCTAAACTCATGAGACAATCTCTTGGTGCTGCTGCAAAAGGCGTTAAATGTGTAGAGCATACTCTGAAAGCTGTGTATACAGTCCTGCTTTTACAGGAAAATTTGTGGCTTGGAATGGTTTTCATTAATGACTTCAGCCTTTAACTTTCTGTTCTTCTGAAGAACAGACGTTTCTCACAACTATCAGGGGTTTAGTTGCATTCAGAAAATACAACTGTTACAAATCTTAGCATTACATCTGTGGCTTCCTTCTCACTGACCAATCTCTGCCAATGTTGAGAAAGAAAAAATTCTAGCCCACAAGTTACATAAAAACCCATAACTGTTTACATTTTAGAAGTCTGTTTCTTTTTGTTTTATTTCCCAGGTCAGCTGATCATGACCATTTGATTAAAAATTGATTTTCAACCTTTTTTGTTGGTAAATTCTAGCTGCTCAGAGCTTCTCTCATTTTCCTTACTCTTTTCTCCTTTGTTCTAGGAAACTAATTTCCTTATTCCTGCTATTAAGGATACTTAGCATGTTGTCATTGGGAAGGAGCGCTCATTTCTTCATGGAAAGAAGCTGCTTAATGTTTCATGTGTTACAGTGAATAATTAAATAAAGAAAAATATCTAAGCCTACAAAACTAGCTGGCAGCTGAAAGAGAGAAAGCATTTGCAGTCCACTGGGGAAAAGTGACACTCCTGGCCTGGTGTCTTAAACCACACGGGTAAGGTTTAAAAATGAATGTCTGGCATGACATTCAAAAAATCTGGATTTTTCAACTTTCCATACATTTATAACATTAATCTTTTATTGTCATATTCTTGAGCTATTGGCTGTGAGAACAGAGATGAAATTGATGGGGGCTATGGAAAACTAGGCTGGTAAGTGAAATGAGGTGTCTGCAGGGACTTTGACCTTGTGAATTGCCAGGGATGGAAAGGCTGTCAGCACTCAGGCAGGCAGGGAGCTTGGCAGCCTGATAGTGTGTGGCACTAGGGGGCTTCATGTAGGATGTCTAAATAAGGGGTTTTACTGGCCTTTATAGTCCTTTTCACCCTTTCCAGGCTGCTACAGTCATTGTCTCCTTTCTTTTGATTTTATAGCAAATCTTAAGCCACAACTATTAGGCTCTGCAGAGATGGGATGAAAAACTGGGAAGATGGGACTGGTATGCTGAGAGCTGGGAAAGGGATGACTGCCATGGCTATGGATTTTTTCTTTTAAAACAAATCCAGAACTGAGCTGTAATTTTGCTATGACCTTTGCTATTTTACAAAATGACATCAAACACCTGCATCTTTATGGCAGCAGAAGCATTATTGTAACAGTAATTCAAGGCTCAGTTACAAATAAGGATGTGAGTTTCGTGTTTGGATTTGGTTTACTTTTCCCTTATCTAGTTTTTCCCTTCACTGCACATATCATCTCAAACTGATAATACGCTTTAGCAGAATTTGCTGAGACCAGAAACAGATCAAAGCTTGTGCAGAGCAATAGCTCCCTGTGCCACTGCACATCCCTTTGAGTTTGGTTAGTTTTAGTTCCATTAGCTGGGGTAGGGGCCTTTGTGTTCTTCTTCAGTGCTCTGTGTGCTGGGGTGTGTAGGCTGGATCACATTATTTGTGTCTGCGTCTTTCCACTGCCTCTTGCATTTTCCTCTCTGCACGTGGTGTGCAGCTCTGGCTGCAGTGGGGACACAGTGAGCAGGACTGAGGTGATGCCCTGTACCGCAGTGAGAGTTACAGACGTGTATCTGTTGTGCTTGACTCACACTGGAATGACTGCTGTAGCAACCAGAGGACATCTAGCAGCCCTATACTGCTTTTATTTCATTGCTCTGCCTGTATGACTCTGACCTGACCTCTGCTCAGAGTGGAAGATTAGGTCCAATTCGTCTTGCAGCAAACCAGTGTGAGTTTAGGGAGCTGTTGCAGCGTCCCAGAGAGTATCCAAAATGAGGAGAAAGGGGACTTTTTGCTTCCAAAAAGACAGTCACAAATTCTTGTTGAGGGCTGGGCTGGATCAACACTGTTAACACTTCTGCTGGCTTATCTGTGTGCTGCTAGAGTAGTGGCTGTTTAGATAACGTCTGGCAGCTCTTCCCAAAACTGACAGAATCTGCACCAGGTGGCTTATACTTGATAAGACATACAAAAAAGATGAGAAAAGATTTGAGAGGAAATTTGGATTTTAAATGCCACCTCTTGCACTCATCTCTGGTGTGATTGGCTGCATGGCAGAAAGGATAGTGGCATTTTAAATGTGCTGCTTATTCTGCTGGCATAGACTTTTCATGCAGACTTGATTCAGCAAGGTACGTAGCCACACGTCTTGTCTGAATCACATGAATTCTGCTACCTAAATTAGTGACACTCTTCCTGCGGTTTGTTTAAGATGCATGGTTGCAGTGTGACCTGATTTCTGTTGAAACAGGTGGAAGAATTTCCCACTATTCTGATAAACTCAGATCAGATCCTAAATATGATTAACCCTTTGGATGCCTGTATTGATATCTGCTTATCATGGTACCATGGTCTGGGAGTGGTACAAATACTGGCATGCACTGCACTGTCCAAAGTGCTGCCTGCTTGGTGTACTGAAAGAGGTACACTAACACTCCAGGCCCCAAACGTGCTGCAGTTTATCTTGGAATCATAGAATAGAATTATTAAGGTTTGAAAAGACTTATAAGATCATCCAGTTCAACCATCAGTCCAACTCCACCATGCTTACTAAATTTTCTTATGCTGTTCTGCGTTACTACCTGTTTACTCCCCTGCCTTGACCACTCTTAATTTTAATTATGAGAAACTGGATTTTCTCTGTGCATGAGTAACAGGTAAGAGAAGTCACTGTGCTTGAGAGCTGTAGCATTGATAAGAGTGCAATGACAGCCAGACTGGGAAATCCAGCAACTCTGGTACTACTGACCTGAGGATTAAACCCTTCTCACTGAAACATAAGTCTAGGCTGCCAAATTGCCTGTAATAAGCTTTAAAGAACTGGGAATAAAATCATGCATGCATTTATTTCCTTTGCAGCAACTTTTTAGCTGGAGGCTCTTAAATTGCTGCAGCAATGAATAGAGAGGCCCCGCAAGAGATCTGGCAGTACTGAGCTGTACTCCCGGATCCTATTCTTGGGGGTTTGTTTGTTTGTCATCTGGATTAAAGAGATTAAAGACTTAACCTTTGTACAGCCTTTCAAATAATAACATTTTTGTACTCCTACTGTGTGTCTGGCTAACATTCCCCTCTTCCCCCCACCCCCAGTTTTCATGATATGAGTGAAGATCTGAAAGTGAACAGGTTTATGTAAATGTGAAGTCAAGTCTTGTGCTTTAATTTACCGCTGTAAATTTAGCACAGTGTCCTGGTTCTTTTCCATCCAGTGGTGTTGGTTGGACCAGGGCAGGATAACCTCTTCAACCACCCATCCTGAGTACTGGGAGTGGTTTGTGTTGGTGGGAACTGCTGTTTGAGCTGACAGCTCCTCATCCAGCCACCACGCCTCTGGGCTGTGTTTTTTGTAATCAGAAATAAAATTTACACTGCCAGATGGGACCCTGCTGCACGTCAATCTGTCGCACGGGGCTGGCTGTGGCAGTACTTCACCTCCTGCTCTGGAGTGGCTTTTTTAAAATAGGTTTCAGAGATTTGCAGTTTGCAGCATACACCTTTGAGTGAGTGACAGTGGCTTTTTTTCCCCCTTTGCTTTTAGGATTATTCCAGCAATGACTAAAGTTTTTAAAAAACATCCAAGTGATTTAAGGAATTTATTGTCATCTGTGAAACAAAGACTAAAATCATATTGACTTTAAGAGGAACTTGAGAGCTGTCTTTAGCTTGAACATCTTATCTCATCCCTCTGCGTATCCCCAAGCGATTAAGGGCCACCTTTGGGACTAGCCAGTCCCATTTGCTGGTATGCCATCTGCAGGCATGGCCAGAGGTTGCTTTCCTTATCACAGTGCAATGCCTGCACCGTCTGGGGGATGCTCAAGAGACAGCCAGGTGGGCGGAGGGTTGTCGGTGGCCCAGTGTGCAGACCTTGTCCTTGGAGCTGCTTCCCTGGAAACAGCACCTAGCCAAAAGACACTACACATGGGGACGGGATTTCTTAGGGATGGCCTTTCTTGGACTGGAAATGTGTGGGGAAAATCTCCTCTCTGGCAGCTCACTCCCTGGTAGGGAAGGTGACCTCCCTGTTTGCCAGCATGGGCAAAAGGAGTCCACCAAGGGATGCTGGTTTTGGACAGCTGGCAGTGCCATATATATATATATATAAATCCTTTTGACTCTTTATGTTCACAACTGACTGGATGTAACAAAGAGGATATGACTTTATCATCTGGATTAGATAACAGCTTTACCATCTGGACTGCCATCACAGTTGGCAACTGTTACCCCCTCCGTTAAACTACAGCTCTTTTCTAGATAGAATAGCCAAAGTAAATAGCAGTTTAAAAACTATAATACACAGAAAACCCACGGATCTACAAATCTGCATGATTTCCCTCCAAAAGACAGCACGTGCAGTGTCAGCTACTCTTGAAGCTTGTTGCCATCAAGGAATTTCCTCTGTCTGACTATTGCCTAAAAATATACTTTAAAGGGAATATTTTATCAAAGTAATGTAACAACAGAATATTTACTTTTCTTCGCAGTCCTGGAATTGGTAGCTCACAGATAGTTAACCATTCTTTGCATTTTAGAGAGTATTTTATCTTGGAAGAAATTTGCCATGCTCTTTCTAAAGTTAGAAGATGTGAGTACCCTTGTGTCTCCTGTGGACCAAAGGGAATATGGACTGAACTTGAGTAATATATATTAAATTTGCCAACTGTTCTGCACTGCAACAAATACCTCTTGCAACATAACACTGAAATCTGTGGATTGCAAGCCTGTGTCTTCTGGAGCATAATATACTTTATCCACTCCACCAAATGCCCATAAGGAAATTGTAAATGAAACTAAATCAGTGTATGTGAGAGACAACTTGCACAGATTTAGGTCATAAGCATCTCATTCTGGCTCTTGACCTTACAGTTTTTGGAAGCAATTCACAGTAAGTAAATGATAGTCAAACAAGTTGGGTTGGACGTTAGGCTATGTGGTGGGTAACATGGAAATATGGTTATAGATTTGAAACTTTATCTCTAGAAACTCTGTGAAGCATTTATGAGAGCTCCACTTGACCTAAAACCACTGCATAAGGGCAGTAAAAGAGATATAAAGCAGTGAAAGTGAATTCATTAAAGAAGTCTAAGTGAATATTAATAGAATCTGCTATATTCAACAATTTACAAGTGTGTCTGGCATTTATAGATGAACTCTGCTGTTTGTTACATATTACATTAGAGAAGAATCCTGAACCAGCATATCAAAATGTCAAACTAACACAGCATTTTTCTTTGATCTCCTTTTTTGTAAGGATGAATTATTGATAGCCTTTTTCATGGCTGGCAGGAGAGATTTCTGATTTTATTTGCGTATTAGATCAAATCTCCTATTCCTTCTGTAGTCAGAGGCCTTTACAACAATATCTAGAGATAAGTGCAATTACAGACCTCAGATTCTTTCTTGCAGAGAGTGTTCTCCCCACCCATCCCTTGTTGCTGTGATTTCTTAAGCTGATATTTTCGTTGGAAGTCTATGAGCAAATATATAGCCCACCCTGGAGCTGGCGGTCAGGATGAGGGTGTGATGGTTTTGTGTGGGCCCACAGACCACACTGATGGATCTCCAGCTCCGTAGAGGGGTCTGAGCTGGTTTGCCCAGGATCTGCGGAGAAAAAACTGCTCAGCATCCAGCAATGTTGCTTGGAAAGGTGTTTAGCTAGACTGAGGTCAGATTTATGTTAGGTTCTGAAAAGCCCAGGTGGGGAGAGAGTGTGCATGGTTCTTGGGTAGTTGGTGGAACCAGGCGACAACAAGGTGTCTATTAGCCACTATTGCCTGCCCTACACATCAGCAAAACCTTGATCCCCACAAGGCCTCTGACCTGCACCAGGTTTCATGGTTTGCAATACTCTTAAATTTCAAATGTCACCTCAATTACAATTCTGGCAGTCATGTATTTCTTAAGGGGTCTCCTCACCCCTGGAACTTGGTAGCCCCTGAACCCACTTGCTGTGCTCTGCTTACTAATGTAGAAGTGAGTTTGGCTTGTTTTATTTTTAAGGTCAGAAGTCTCTGTCAGAGTAATGGAGAAAACAAAGCTTCCTCCTCACAGTCCCCTGTTCATCCCATTTAGCATTTTTGATTGCTTCCAAAAGATGCTGCCTCACTTTGGCTGCTGTTGTTGGGGCTCTTCCTCTGACATCTGTGGGCTTGCAAAAGCACAAGAAGGGAGACTGTAAGATGTGGCCATCAGGCTCATGAAGAGTTTTAAATCTGGATGGGATCAAATTGTTGTACTCTGTTTTAGTCCAAATAAATAGATGGAAGGGGGATGAGGTCTGCTGTAGGCAGTCTTCTGCATGGAGGACTTATCTTGTCATATTCCCTGGTCCCCAAATATGCTTCTGTTACCTGCATGCCGTTACAGATTTGTAGAGTGCAGTTCCTCCCTGTGGTTTTGGGAGGGGTGCCAGTGGTCCTTTCCTCTCTCTGTCTCCACTGGAACACGGAGCCTGCAAGTGCCTTTCCCTGCCTTCTGTTGTCTCTCTGCCAGCAGGTCTGCCTGCGTTCTTCATGCTGAAATCAGGTTTTCTCTCTCTGTTCTGCTGACCCACTTTAGGCTCTTTGAAGGCACAGCGGAGCTCCCCAGCGGCTGCGGCTCTGCCTTTGGGGGACATGGCCAGGCAATGGAGCTGAGCGGATGAAATGTCAGTGGTGCTCCCCAAACCCGTGGGAGGAGGGTAGTTTGGGGGGGCGAGGTTGGGCAGCCCCCGTTGGCTTGCTCCCTTGTATTTGGTCACATGTTTTTCTTTCTTAACTGTTGCCTAGGATGTGTTCTTAAAAAAAATATTAAGCTCCTGTTTTAAAGGAAGATTTTTCCAAGGCTGCTGAACCAGTCTGCTGTGGGGTTTCAGAAACACACGCTCACGCTTTGTGCCTTAATAGCACCTGACATAACCTGGTCATAGGCACGAGCAAGGCACGGAATATCCATCCCCCACCACCGCATTGTCCCCCCTCCTGTCCCCTGTATGTAGGGCATCCTATATCGCAGGCAGTCTCCCCTGCCTGAATTCCTTCAGGAGTCCTTGGGGAGCCCGCTCTCCCCCATCTCGTCCTAGGCTCTCCAATTTCAGCTGCTGAATTTGGGGTGAGTGCGGCTCTTTCTCAGTGGGTGGGTGGGGATGCCGGCTTTGCTCCAACTGCACAGGGATGATTGCAGCTCTGTGGTAGTAATTACGTGAGCCGGGCCAGAGAGTGATGGTAAGGGAGAGGAGCAGTGTGGTGAGATGACTCAGAAGTGGGATGGATGATGCAAGTATAGAGCCTGACGTTCTCTTTGCAGGCTGCAGAATCATCCCCTGAAAAGCCAGCATCTAGGTCAGTGAGTGATTTACCACATGGCTACGAGTCTCTGCTCTCTCTGCTTGGCACTGTCCCTGCATCCCACTGCAAAGGTCTCCAGAAAGAGCATGAGACCCTTTGTTTTCACTGTTTTTGTTGGTATTTAGTAGTTTCCTGCTTGGCTGTAGGACCTCAGATGGTGTAGGGGGAAACTACGGACCTGTTCTCATGAGATGCTGTTCATGATGAATTACCTGCCAGTTGGCCTTTTTACAAATTGTTTTTATTTCCTTCCTTTTAACCCAGAACAGCAATAGCGTTTTGCATCCAGATTTACTTTAAACTGGATGAATCTTCCTGTGTAGACATGCTTTGGGGTACTAGAGGATTGTGTCTGTGCAAAGCTGGTTCAGTTCTGCAGCAACAGGCTGCCTTTGACTGAGCCTCCTTGACTCTTCAGTACAGGAGAAGCTCGTGTTTCATTGTTGTACTTATGACTTCTTTATGGCTGGTAAGTTCAACCATATGGGCAGGTCACCCAGGTGGGGACTCTTGCAGCTGCCCTTGTGATAGCATGTGTGGTCTCAGCCTTCTGTGTGCTGTTGCTTGGTCTGTGCTTGCAATGCAGAGATGGTCATAGCCCATCCCTCTTTCTCCTAAATGCTTCTTTAGATCCAACCACTTGACCTGCCAGCTGGCAAGTAAGGACCAACTTGTTCCAACCTGGGGACTTTTCCTGTGCGTGTGCTTTGCTGTTCAGGCTCTGTGTAAGGACAGCTGTGTACAAGTTTTGCCCTGTAGGAGATGCCATCACTGTGTATTAAAGCAGAAAGTGCTTCAGTATATGTCCTACAAATAAGATGTATTTTTATTTTTGTAAACTCTGTTGTTGCCCATGCCCTTTCTCCTCATATAACTTCATGGGGGCTACTATTAGCACAGAATTTCTTTCCTCTAAATCCTATTTCTGGTTTCCTCAGGTAGCTTTATTATTTACTGGAGGAAACAGGCAACTTCTGCAAATGAGTATGAGTAAAAGCGTGTAGGTAATGTCTCTGGAAGCTTTCCCACCCTGGTTATTTTAGTCCTGGTTCTATGAAGCAGAGCTGCTGATGGGGCTGAGCTATGCCAGGGTGCCTGGTGGTTTATGATCCAAACACAGAGGCTCTGCAGCAGATCCCTGCTTTCATTTTACTCTTGAGATTGCTCCAGGATTTAAGCTGTGTGATGAAGGCAACTGCAAAAACCCTTCTCCCCACAAATGGTAGTAATACTTTATGAATGTTAATAGAAACAGCTGGTTATTTTTTCCTGTTAGTATTAAATTATTGGAAGACAGGCAGAAGAGTAACTAAAAGGCAGTTCTTACACTCCTCTGTGAATTTCCCCTTGGCTGTCTAGTAACACCAGGATGATTATGAGGTTGAATGGTCATTTTTGGATCATTGCGCTCCTTTGGCTGAGGCACAGATCCTGGAAACCCCTCTGCACCATGATGTTGTGGCATTTGTGGGATTGTCAGTGCTTTTTGTGTGTTTCTTGGATGCTGTTTTGAGAGTTTGTGCTTGCTATGCGGGGCTAAGGCTGAACATCAGAGATAAGATATTGCATCAGTTTTGGACTGATCCTGGATTAACTTCACCGCAGAGCCAAGCCTTGAGAACAGGGGCTTTGCACTGCCTCGACAGCAGAAAGAAGAGTATCTCAGTATCTAGGCTATTAATACAGTGGTTTAAGTTTGCTAATTTCTTCCAGAATTAGCTGTGGATATGTTTTTTTTTCCTGGACAATAACTTAGATGTTAGAGGCAGAGGCTGATTTCTTGCAGGATGTTTTTTTGTGGTTTTATTAATTTAATCAGTATAATGATGTTTAGGTTTGTACTCACTTGACCAATTAAAAATGCTCTCAGAGCTTTTACTCTTGTGTTCAGTGCATTAAATCTGGCAGTTCTTAGGGCAGTTCAGGTAGCCTTCAAATAGATATCTAGAAAAATCCGATGAATTGTTCTTTAAAAAAGCTAGTTTTTCTCTGGTAATGAAAACAAGCATTCAGATATATAATACAGGCAATGGAAGGCAGCCGAAATTAGTCCAGTCTGTTCCTATAGTGACAAAATATCTAAATAACTTAATACCCGGTTGCCCCAAGATGGCACTCTGTGTGTACGTCGTGCTAGAAGTAATATTACTGTTGCAAAAGACTGTCTTTACTATCTAAACGACTTCTCTTGGGAAGGTGAAGAAGGAATGAGCCAGAGGCAACTGGCGTGCATGTGAGTATTGCTGCGCTGCACTTGAGTGATGGTCAGTGGAGGTAGCTAGAGCATTGTCAGAGGTGACATGGGCAAAGCTGGGAGGCGTGTGGCTGAAAGCAAAGTAGGTGCTCGAAACATGACCTAATATGTTTTTAAACTTCTACATGCTTTTAATTTGTTGATAAGGTGGTGTAATTCCCAGATAGTCATAATATTTTATGCAATTGTTTTGCTATTCCTTTATCTCCTCCCAGAAGGATTAGCCGTGCAGATATACTCCTCCAACGGGAAGGCAGTTGTACCCTAAGCATGATCTGACTGCCGAGGAAACAGAGTTTCCGAGGGGTAGGTCCAAAATGCTAAAGCCCTCCCTTTTCCTGTGTTAGAGGAAAAAATGCTGAAATACTCAAAAAAGTGACAGTCTAGAGGGAAAAATATAGCACCTTAACTTTGTGTTACAGATACATTTTGGACTTTATTTTACACAAAGGGATTAGCCAAATCTATGTTTTAATGAATAGAAGATTGTAAAATTTGTGTTTAACTTTGTTTAGTGCCTTAAGTTGCATGTGAAGGGCTTTTTTAATCCGTGCACAGTAATCTTTATGATTCTGCTTTAATGATTTTTCTTGTCTGGCTGGAAAACTGAAAAAAAAAGAAAATAATTCAACTTTTCTCCTTATGCACTGCCTTTGCAGCTGTCATCTGTAATTCTGTAATGACGTTCATGCTTTGAATAAACCATATATTTTAAAATTATTTGCAGAAGGAAAAAAACCCTTCGTAATATCGCCTTTTATTTTTATAATATCTTTTATCGGCCTACAACTGAAAATTTTTCTCTATTTTGGAACTTTCTGCGATGGAATGAGATAATATCTAATTCTGCACTTCATGTACTCCATGGGCCAAGCTGATCCTTTGTTTAATTCCATTATGTGGTTTTTGCAGAGAAAGGAGTAATTTACAGGAAGCACTTGGTCCCAAACCCTTTTTGAAGTGGCTCGCAAAGCAGATACAGTACAGACCTGTGGAGGTGGATCCTACTACATCTTTATTAGTATGGGTGGGAGATGAAACTTTGAACGGCAGAACTTTTTTTGGAGAAAAAGGAGTGTTAGACAGAGGTGCTGCTGGTCTGTTGAGTGCCATTGTTTTGTTCAGGATGCTCACCCACCTTTGCCTTCATGTGCCACCTGAAGGATGCTGGCTGCGCTGATGCAGTCACTAATTGCATTGCTCCACAGCCTTGACAGGTGCATTAACCTGAAATTTGATGTGGCATGACAAGACACCAACTCCTGCTCCAGCAGGGAGACTGTTCACGTGCAGAACAGTCTGCAGAAGTCTCCTACGACAGTTGAGTCGTATCTGTGCATAATGGCCTTGTGCAGTTAAGTAGAGCACATAGTCTAAGATGAAAGTAAAATTTAAGAGCAGGCTTGTTTTTCTCCCCTCCCTCTCCTTCCGTCATTGCTGCTTGCACCATCACAATGGGATGTCTTCCTGCTTGCCCATCGCTCCCCAGAATGTACAAGCCTTCTTCCCACACTCTGTAACTAATCTGGTTTTCTGACTGAGCTCTGCTGCGGCCTTTAAAGTGATGCCAGCTACTACGTACTAAATGTAGCATGGCAGCATTTCAGAGTGAAGCTAAACCCCCAAATCCAATAAGCAAGGAAATAACCATAAAGATGAAACCCTGGTTTCCATTCTGTCCGTCAGCTCACTGCCTGATGAGGCAGCTTTGTACTAAATGTTGGCGGTGGACCATACGCTAGAATTATGAAGACTTCTTTTTTTCCCCTCTTCAAGCTCAAATCTATGAATAGATGCATTTTTTTAATCTTTTAGGAAAATCACATTATTTTCAGGGATGAGCTTTCAGGCAGTTTGGATTCCTTTTTCTCTCTGCTGGGATTAGCAAACAGTAGCAAAACTCACACTTCTTTTTCTAAATCCCTGTTCCAAATGGAAGGGAGGTTGCCCAAGCTCAGGTTTTGTTCTTTTGAGATTTAACTGAAAGACAGTTTCAGTAAGGGAGCTATGATTGTGCAAGGTACTGATTTTCATGAAAATTAGCAGAACGATTTTGTAAAAATATTTGTATTTCAAGCGAATATAGATTAGAAAGACTTTGACAGTGGGAAAAATAGGTTTTGAGAAGAAAATAGGTTAAAATTTCTTCTTTGATTAGTTTGTGGGGAGAAGAGGACTTTGCAGAAAAAGCAAAAAGAGCCCATAAAATACGACTACTGAACATCATGGGGGGTGGAATCCATTCACAGTATCAGGAATGGGTGCTGGAAGCAGGTAGATGCTTGCTTTTGGAGAAGAAGGGAATGAGTGCTGGAAGCTTTGTGGTCCTCTGAAATGCCAGAGCCATATTTCTCTTCTGCCAGGGCATTCAGAGGGAAAACTGTTCCTACAAGGTTACATCAGGCCAATTTTCATTTATCTTTATTTTATTGAACAAAAAAATCAGGAAATTTACCAGTGTGAGGAGGATTAAGTGTGGATAATCCATTTTTGTGACTCATTCTGATAAGAAAATAGCTGATCAGCTCCCTGTAGCCTTGTGTCTGAAGACAGTTGCTGACAGATTGCACAAAATATGTCTCTGCATTTTTAGGACCCCGAGACAGCATCTTGCAAGCAGATAAAACCAAATAAAACCTGACAAACAGTCTTTGTACTGGCAAGATGAGAAGGAAGATGTAGATAGTTTCTGTTGGAGGATTTGAATATAAAGCTACGAGGAAAGGCATTGAGTTATAACTTAAATTCCTTAAATGTTTTCTTAAACATGAAGGATCTCAGTTAATTAAAAGTTATTGCATAACTGCTGCTGGGGAGTGAAAAGTTTATTTTTAATTATACCGCCTTACATAATAGTTACATGGTGACAGAGGCAGCATGATGAAGTGATTGAGATTTAAGTATACCTTTTTTAATACAAAAATTAAAAAGTGAGGTGTTGATCCATCCATGCATCCTTGATTTGTACTGCCTGCCTAGATCTGTTTCATGGCTTGTGCTTCAGCTCTCAGCTTTTGGGGACAGTATCAGTTTGTTCTCTATTTGTATGGGCCATGGCCATGGTGACAACTTCTGGAACATGGTGTTCATCAAGATAATAAATACTCCTGTTGGCTTTCAGCTTCCCCTTTGATCCAGCAGACTGGTAAACATGCATCTGTAACTAATATGCCAACAAATCACTTCTATAATTTATCCTAATTGTCGAAAATCTGTTTAAGCTGGATGATTTCTTAGGTAATTTATTTATCAGTGGTTATAAAACTGTTGTTTCTGCCTCAATACAATGAACTGTCGGCTTTAAAAGCTGAGTGTGCAACAGGACAGTTGCATCTATTGTTTTTGACCAAAGAGAGCTTCAACAGGAAAGTTGTTAACACAAGAAAGGAAGGTGAGATGGATGGGAACTAAATTTTTGCTTATAACATAAGTAAAAGGGAAACTTCTTTTTTTTATCTCACTTAAAAATATCTCCTGTGAAAAATCCCTTCTTTCCTTACTTTGAAGTCTCTGTATGTCTGCTTTGCATTTACTGGTGCTGGGCGGTTGTTAGTGTGGTGCTTTGGGTCATTAGAGAACTTGCTCTCCTCCTGAACACTTCGTGATAGGGTCTTGCTCTGCGCTGCTCCTCAGCCCCACCACCCAGCCACCAGTGGGGGACTTGCTGGGGTCCTGTTGGCTGAAGTGGTGTGTTCTGAAGCATGGTGTTCCGTGTATCTAGCCAAAATATTCATCGAGAGATGAAGCACTAATTTACTAGGCTGAACAACAAACTGACCATGAAGCAGTTCTTAGAGTGGTCCTGGCTTGGCCCTTTAAAAAGGTTTGTTTCTGGCCATGAGCAAACTACTTTCCATTTGGTTTTGCTTTGACAAGCAGCTTTCCTACAAAATGAGTGATGATGATGGTGATTATTGTTGAGCTGGCCTGTATTGTGAAGGGTTTTTAAGCTAAATGATAATAGACACTTGTAATTGCTCCAAGGAAATCTGTTGTGAGAATCCTCTGCTTTGTGGCCTCAGTCTGCCCTTCCCCCTCTCCAAATCCTGTAATTTCTGTTAGTACCCAAGACTTTCCTTAAAAAGGAAAAGCTGGAATTGATTTACAAGCTGGCTTAATGCAGCTTTCATCAGAAACTCACGGCTATTGAGTACTTGTGGTGAAGTCTTGTTAGAGGTTTAGAGCTTGCTTTGTGAAAGCATTTGTTAATTAATGTCTGCCTCACCTTCATGGCTTTGATTTTTTTTTAAGTGGAAGCCATCACAAAGGATTTAATTGTAGTGATTTTTGAATAGTTTTAAAAGTATTTGTCAGCAAAAGCATAGGAAATTGAATGGATGTAAAGATTAATATCATCAGATCCTTTCAATAATAGGGAATTAACGCAATGAAGATCTGCAATATCAGGTTGTATCTGCAGAGTCAGATCTGCATTTCCTATACCTCCTACCCTGTAGGAGGTACATAAAATCTTACAGCTGGGGCTGAATTAATTGGGAATGACAAGAATTTCTATATATTTTGTAGAATCGTAGATAATAGAATGATTTGAAGGGACCTTAAATATCATCCAGTTCCAACCCCTGTGCCATGGGCAGAGACACCTCCCACCAGATCAAGCTGCTTGAGGCCCCATCCAGCTTGGGCCTGAACACCTCCAGGGATGGGGCAGCCACAACTTCCCTGGGCAACCTGGGCCAGTGCTTCCGCACCCTCATTGTGAAGAATTTCCTCCTTATGTGTATCTAGTCTAAATCTTCCCCTCTCCTATTTATAGCCATTCACCCTAGTCCTACATCTCCCTAGGTGCTATATGCCTTTTTAAAAAATCCGCCCCCAGCTTTCTTTTAGCCCTTTCAGGTACTGGAAGGTCACTATAAGGTCATCTCAGAATCTTCTCCAGGCTGAACAAGCCTCTCTCAGCCTGTCCTCGTATGGGAGGTGCTCCAGCCCTTGGATCATCCTCGTGGCCTCCTCTGAATCCATTCCAACAGTTCCATATCCTTCTTATGTTGAAGATTCCAGAACTGGACACAGTATTCCAGGTGGGGTCTCACGAGAGCAGAGTAGAGGGGCAGAATCACCTCCCTTGCCCTGCTGGCCACACTTCTTTTAATGTAGCCCAGGATATGGTTGGATTGGGCTGTGAGCACTCATTGCCAGGTAATGTTGAGCTTCTCATTGACCAGCACCCCCAAGTCCTTCTCTGCAGTGCTGCTCACATCATCCCCCAGCCTGTGTTGAATTCGCAGATTGCCCTGGCCCAAGTGTAGGACCTTGCACTTGGCCTTGTTGAACCTTATGAAAGCCACACTTCTCCAGCCTGTCCAGGTCCCTCTGGATGACATCCTGTCCTTCCGATGTGGCAACTACACCACTCAGTTTGGTGTCATCTGCAAACTTGCTGAAGGTGCACACAATCTCACTGTCAGTATCATTGATAAAGATATTAAACAGCACCAGTCCCAGTACAGACCCCTGAGGGACACCGCTTGTCACAGATCTCCATTTGGACTTCAAGCCATTGACCACTACTCTTTGAATACAACCATCCAACTAGTTACTTAGCCACCAAACAGTCCACTCATCAAATCCCTGTCTTTCCAGTTTAGAGAGAAGGATGTTGTGGGGGAACATGTCAAGCACTTTACAGAAGCCCAGACACATTAAATCCATTGCTTTTCCTGTGTCCACTGACGTGGTTACCTGGTCATAGAAAGCCACTAGGTTGGTCAGAGAGGACTTGCCCTTGGTGAAGCCTTGCTGGCTGGCTCTAATAACCTTCCTGTCCTCCATGTGCTTTAACAGAGCTTCTAGGAGGATCCATGATCTGCTCTGGCCCAGAGGTGAGACTGACACGTCAGTAGTTCCTCTTTTCTACCCTTTTTAAAAATGGGTGCGATGTTACCCTTCTTCCAGTCACCAGGGACTTCTCCCGATTACCAGATTTTCAGATGCCACGGAGAGTGGCTTGACAACCACATCAGCCAGTTCCCCTAGGACTCTGAGATGCATCTCATCAGGCCCCATAGACTTATACATGTTCAGGTTCCTCAGGTGGTCACGAACCTCATCCTCCCCTACAGTGGGTGGGGTTATATTCCCCTGGTCCCCATCTTGTTGTCCACTGACCCAGGAGGTGTGAGGAGAGCAGCTGCCGGGGAAGTCTGAGGCAAAAATGTTGTTGAGTACCTCAGCCTTCTCCTTGTTGGTTGATACAAGGTCACCATTTTCATTCATCGGTGGGGTTATGCTTTCCTTCCTTTTCTGATTGACATACCTGTAGAAGCCATACCTGTGATGTGACATACTTGTGATATTACCTATGAGCATGCTTTTGTCCTGTTGTTTAATGTGGAAGTTAACACTCCGACTGGTACCATGTGCCTGGAATCAACAAAGACACCAGGCTTGGGGCACTGGCCTTTGTTTTTGTGCTTATTTATCTGTCTTCGTCTGTGGTGTAAATACAACAAAACAGAAAAGCAGTAGTTTGAATGTTGATCTATGAGCTTCTTATGTGACTGTGTGCTTCTTATGTCCCTTTGAAGGATTTTGTTAAATTCTTTCCAGATACGTCAAGAAAGAAAGACAGGGTGTCAGCTACTTTCTAAACCAGTCAGATTTCCCACAGCCAAGGTAGGTATTGGGAAACTTTCACTGAGATTAAGATGCCTGTATGATCTTGAAGGTGGTATGCTAACAACTCTACATCCTTCTGCTGAAAAAGTTGTAACGTTGAGTCAGGGTTACATTGCAAATGGTTTATCTTCATTCCTTTTCTTGAATATTACAGGGAAGTATGTGCCAAGTGTAAAACTGAAAGCAGAGGCTGATCGGAGAGGTGTTGAGGCTAGCAGTGACGGTGGGAGGACTTAATGGGAGAAAGAGTTCAGATCCATATTCTCAAAATCCAGAAATATATTAGTAGGGAAAAGGACACTGAGGAGCTGCAGTGAACAGAAAATAACCCCATCCGGCTATGTCCCCCATGTGCTTTTGGATATGATGTTATCTGCAGTGTGCACGCACAGAGTACTCACAAGACAGGGTTGCAATAAATGATGCTAAAAGGCAAATAGTAATTAGTCCTGACAAACCCTGTCAGTTGGCCAGCGCACCAGAACCATAGCCTCCTCAGAGGCACTTAAATATTTCTTTCCTCTCTGTGAATTAGCTGACCTGCCCGAGAAGTGCGAAAATAATAAATCTCTTTTAAAGTCTGGCTTACTGAGCTCAGCCCTCAAAATTAAAATCTGACTGTGACTTGTTTGTTTTTGCTGTGCAGTTCTTTAGGATAAGACCTCTCACGGCTGGTTTCTCTCTGTTTTGGCTGAAAATACAGTGCTGCTGTCACCTTGCATGTGTGTGTGTGTTCCTGGGGTGGGTAGTGCTCAGTTTCTAACTTTGTGCCTTACCTTGCTGGCATTTTGCACGGGAAGTTTAGAAGTTTTAGGTCAATTAAAAAGCAAGACAAGATAGAACTTAGGTTCACTGCAAAGTTTTTGTCAGGGTGCATTGCTGATCTTTAATGTTCTGGTTTAGGTTTTGGAAATTTTTTTCTCAGGGGTAGGAGGCCTTTTGTGGGATGGGATTGGCCAGTGATTTATTCATTCTTCTAATTTGTGAGTTTCCTCCCCCCATAAAGGTAACCAGAAAAGAGGCGGCATCACTTGGCAAGGGAACATTTAGGTTAAGTTTCATTTAGGTTAAGTTTCATTTCACTGGAAATGTTTTTCCTTAGTTGTTAAAAACAGATTGAGAGTTTTTACAGCACAATGTGGTCCAGCCCACGTGTGGGTGGCAGAGAAGACTTTGTAGAGGGGTGCCAGATGTTTTCCTTTGGCTCAGGGAATTTCTTTGAAAATACTCACCCTTTTAGGAGTAATGCACTGCTGTAAGAGCTGCAGAAACTTACATGGATCCCAAATATATGTGTTGCCTGTGGACACTGAGCTGGTGCTCATAGGTATCAGGAACTCAGTTTGAAATCAGAAGTTCTTCCCACTTGATTTGGAGCTCCAGGACCAGCTGGGTCTCTGAGTCATTGTCTCTGGTGCATTGCTACTGCAAGTGATTCGAGTTTGATGTGGGTCTCTAACCAAGATAGTGTCACTTGTGGTCACTGGTGGTGCTGGCTGTCATGTCTCACTCATGGATTTTCTTCCCTCTGATGGTATTATGGGAATGGTTGTCTCTGGCTGGATGATATGACCCCTCCCAAGACTGCTTGCTTGGGAACTGTTAAACATCTGCTTTTCTCTTGAAGTTGGAGCAGACACTTTTCTTCCACTGATGTTCCCA
Source organism: Clamator glandarius (assembly GCA_033459285.1). Lineage (NCBI taxonomy): Eukaryota > Metazoa > Chordata > Aves > Cuculiformes > Cuculidae > Clamator > Clamator glandarius. Next base: position 294,351 of record JAUNZM010000912.1, on the reverse strand, counting down.
GTGCTTAGCAGCCTTAAGTTGGGTATTGCATAAAACTATGTGAATATCTGCTTTCCTGCACTGAGCTTTGGGGTCAGTATAGAAAAAATATGTCTGTGTTCTTGGTGGGGACAAAATGTTCAATAGCAGGGTGCTTGGCCATTGGGGTGAATTGTGTCTGTTTTCTGCTGGACATCTATTTTTGCTCCAAGGAGGCATATGGACCGAAATTCAGCAAAATACAGGACCAGAAGCATAATGGGAATTGTGGAATCTAACCTGGAGTAGGATCAGACTTAGACCATCTCTTGGGCGGATGGATCCTAGCTTACTTAGCCTGTTCTTAAAGACCTAACAAGAGGACATTATGCAACATCTTTTACTATCTTGTTCCTATGTGCCCTGTCCTTGCAGCTTTTTTCTCATGCATAGCTTAAGTGTTCCTTGCTGGCAATAAAACTGATTAATTTTTGGTTTACTCTCAATGGGCACAGAGTATAATTGACTGCTGTCCTTTTATTACCTTACACAGCTTTGAAGACTGTTACTATGTTCAGACTTCTCTTTCTGAGAATAAATACATTTTTTTCTTCTAGCCTTTCCAGAGAGGGACACACAGCCTTGCAGTAAAATATCCAAAATCTAGAATATTGCTGTTAGTCACCTTGGAAGTTTTCTTACTGTATACAGTGGAAATGATTCATGGAAAAAATGCTGGATATAATCTGTGTTGATTGTCTTTGTTTCTAAGAAGTTTATTCTTTCTGAACCTCTTTATAAAGATGACTTTACCAGATATGAGTGCACATGTAAGAGAAAAAAAGCCCTCTTAGACAAAACATTACTGAAGATCCTTTTATACAATAGCTACTGTAGTTCTTCTTTCTTCCTTCCAAAATACAAAATGCAAAGATTCAGAGAATCATGGACACTTTTCTCCCTTCTTGCCTCAAATCCCCACTTCAGAAATTGTGTGTCTTCCAGAATACCACAGGACAACTTTCTAAATGCTGGGGCAACCAGAGCTGGGGTTGCTCTGTGGATTTGGATCACTTCAGGATATTTCCTTTCAGCTCAATATTTGGCTGTATGGGTGGGTTTTCTAGTTACTGCATCCTAAAAGTAATGAAAAATAATGGAGGAGAAGAAACACTGTGTAAATTGTACTTCCAAATTTATTCAACAGATCACAGCTTCTGTACCATGGATACAGACTATCTCGCTAATATTTCCAACAAAGAAAGGAGACAGTGCAACAGACCTGCAATTAATATTTCACTTAAGCAAAATATTATGATGTAGCTGTCCTGAATCTCCATATGTACAAAATCAGCATTTTACAGGCATTATATTGCACTCTGTTTTAGTTTCTTGGGAGAAATGTTGCAACAGAAACTGGTACTTAGTTTATAAAAAGCACAGTTGGTACCACATGGAAGCATATTTGTGCTATGCGATGTGGTGTGGCGTATCCTGTCTTCAAATTATAGACAGTCAAAGGTTAATTGCAAGTGTGATGCCAGGCTGAAGCCAGTTTGATGGCTGCGTGGCCTGCTCTTTTGGTCAGCTTCCCAGCTATGCATCCCAAAGCTTGGTTTATTGATACAAAAAATAAAGAGTGGTCATCTGCCCGCCTGGGCTGCTGCTTCTGCTCCCAGCAGAGAGGGTCTGGACACTGCTGCACAAGGATGTGCAGTTCCCCTTGTGCGTGCCTGTATCAACAGAACAGAAATCTCAGAGCAACCATGCAAGGAAGAGCAAGGGCTTTGGGTTTGGACGTTGCAAATTGTACAGGCAGGATCTATTCTTCCAGCTAAGACAGGATTAATAAGCTTGGGTATAGTGAAGTGAAGTCTAACCTATGTGTAGAGGGCAGAGGTGTTTCTTTTTCTTTTTAAATGACTTTTCCCCAAAATCTTCTAAGTACTTTGTTGCAGGCATAAATACATAGTTGAGGAAAGCTGATAAGCACTGTCTTGATTGACACAAGTGCGTGTCAAGAGCAATATAGCTAGGATAATAGCTTATATGCAGAGAATAACATATTACCTTTGAGTGTAAGTGCTTTGTATTTTAGGGTTTCTGCTGCCCAAAGATACTGGGAGAAACCTTCGTAATAGCTGGGGTAGTCACAGTTTTGAGTGAGGGTTTCTGTTCAGTATGAAGTCTGAACTCTGGATAATAAAACCAGAGACAACTCAAAATCTGCAGAGAAGTGCTTAGTGCATTTACTTAGCTTTGCATTCTCACCTCTTCAGAAATGTCAAAATATACTCGATAAATCAGGTTTTAATTTTTATTTTTTTCTTTTTACCTCTACCCCTTTCCGTCACTGTCATATCACGGATGCTACTAGGTGCAGATGATTATCAAACCACCATCACATCCCCATCTGTGCAGCAGTGCACCCTCCTGTGTGTCAGGAGCCAAACAGGGATGTTTCACATGCGTGCAGCTCATTTAGGGAACTACATGGCATTTGCAGACCTACTGGGAATTGAAGTTTGTTTTCTCTCCTGTGGTACCTACCAGTTTCTGTCAGCTAACTCAGTGGAAATCCCTGTCTTTCATATGAACACAAATTTTTATGGAGGAGCAACTGTTAGAAAACCCCAGAGCTTTGGTGCTTTTAGAGACAAGACATGCCTTAACTAAATCATTACTTTTAGAGAAGTTTTTTAGTTATGCTGGCACCCAGGCTGCCTTGGCCAGCAGTGGTCTCCTACCAGATCCCAGGACTTTGTCTAGAATCTATTTTCTTAAGAAGTAATCCTTGCAAATCCTCATCTCAAATTGCAATTATTTCTTTCCCTAGTTTCTCTGATTTTGCTAAATATGGTATCCTTGATATCCTTTGTCTGATCTGTCTTCCCTGTGCCTCATTAAATTCCTTACACTCTAATCTTTAATCCTGAGGTGTTCTTCTCTTTAGCCTGTGGTCTTAATTGGGTTCTGCCAGTGACTGGTTTATCTTGCAGTACAATTTAAATTTGGATCAAGAATGACCATATCGTTGCTTCTGCTAAATTAACATAGATGCTATGCAAGTTGTTCTCTGGCAGTCTGAGAGAGGATGGCTCTCATGTGCCCTGCGCTGGCACCCAACATACTCTGAGTTGCCTACTGATGGCCATTTTCTCCACTAGCACAATTCTTCATCTTCTTGGCACTAGGGACATGCTGTTAGAAATGCAGCAGCAGCTATGGGGAATTACAAACTGGTGCAATTTAGGACAGTTTTGAAATTCCCTGAAGTTATATTGGGAAATTGTTTGGTTTGAATTTGGCACAGAAAAACACACAGTGTATGAGCAAGGGGCTCTGCCCTGTGCAGCTGAGCACCTCAGTGAGTAAAAAGATATTTATGTCGTTTGTATGTTCATATATAATTTTCTTTGGACAGTGTCCAGCAGTCCACCAAATTCTGTTAACAGTGTGCTCCTAAGAGATTAGCTAATGACTTTCCATACTTATTGGGTAATGACTTTTTGGAAATTGAGAGCTCAGCAGAAAACAATTCTGGCAATTATTGTCAGCTCATGTCAATACTGAAAGTGCTGGAGAGCAGTTCCATGAATGAAATGGCTTCACTTCACAAATTATGTCTATTCCTGTCTCCCTAAACTCCCTACAGTGTTTCCTGCTGTTGTCTGATACAAGAATATATTTTATGCTCCAAACTCTTTGGAGGTGAGAATGGTTATAATCTCTCTCAACACTCTCTTGCTTTGTCTGCTATGAGACCCTCTTGGTGGTATGCCCTGGGTCCTGTCAGCATCTCAGGTGCAGTCCCATAACACAGCCAAGCCCTGCAATGGCTGGTGGCACGTAAATGTCCTCCCCAGGCTGTGCAGATCTGTCACTTCCCTTGTACCCCAAATGATGCTTGGTATGCTACTGAAACAGCCAACAGGCTTTCTGACTTTGGAGGTTTGAATTTTGCCCCAGAGCAGCTTACCATGGGGCTGAGGAGGCAGTGCTGCCAGCAGGGAAGTGACTAGGATATCCTCTTTGCTGGCAAGACCTCACTGCTGGTCTGTTAGATCTGGATTCCTGTCATGCTCTTTGCTCAGCTGAAGCCTCTCTGCCCTGTAGTCAGGTTCATGAGGCCCTTGGTGGCCTCAGTGCCCTGGGAGAGAGGATGATGCTGTTACTTGGGTTAGGGTGGAGAAATGGAGACAAGGGAATTTTGAGGGGTTGAATCCAGCCTTACTCTAGTGCCACCTTCTAAGCTCCTACTGTCAAGGCTGCAACCCAGTGCCCAGGTCTGGTGGGGTGCTTATGCTCCCAGTAGTCTGGTTTGGGAGACAAAGCATATAATTGAGATACCTTCCTTGATCACATCTGAGGCATTGAAACCTGGCTGACTAACTGCTTTATGCTGTTTGTTTTAGCTCTGTTGCTTGATGCTTGAAGTAAAAAAATGGAAAAAGAAATCCAACTGTAAATAGGATAGCATAGTTTGTAGTTATCAATTGTGGCCTTCATGACACAGCTTGCCTTCTGATGTATGGAATTTATAATGTACATCTTTAACAAATAGTTAGAATGAACTAAAAATGAGGATTTGCAGCATACTGCACCTAAATCTACCTACTCTGCTCTGTGTGTTTCCAGCTACTGTTGGACATAGTCTTAAGCAGGGTTGGTAAACTAGGTTATTAAGAGCAGCTTAAAATGGAAGGTATTGGGTTAGTACTGATGATGAGCTCAGAGAATCGCGTGATTAAGAAAATTATTCTTATGTTTGTTTTATCTGATACATATTGCACTGGAGAGTTAGTCATGGTGTGTATAAGTGTATCCTTCAAGTGGGTGGAAGCTTACTTTCTCCGGTAGCTGCTTACATTCCCCTTCCTCACCATCCCAGACCCTCTTCCTTTGGGAAGATCATGCTTCTATGCTTTTCCCAGATTTCAGGGGGATTTGTTCAGCTGAAATGCAATTATATTTCTTCTTGTTTTGGCAACTATATTTTTCCCACTCACCTTCATTTGCAATACAAAAATAAAGAATTTTTAATGAAAACTATTTCTCTGTCCTCAATAATAATAAAAAAAAAGTGGCAGATCTTTGTCTGGAGACGGAATATGAGGCAGTATGAGCATGCAAACCCAGGAAATTATAATGCAAACTGATTTGCAACCTATGAGTGTCGCAACTGTTGCCAGCTGTTGGCTGCAATAAAGTGCTATTGTGCCCCTCTCTTGGGAGCCCGCTGTCCTCTCCAGCAATGCTATGAATGGTGCCAGGCGCATCCCTTCTCACCCCTACAGGGTGTCCCCAGGAGCAAGTCCCCATCCTTTCCCAGTGCTTCTTGTCACTCAGTGGCTTTTGTTCCCCGGCTCAGGGGCAGGCTCTGCTGCCGTATGGCTTTTGATGGTGTGTGTGCTCCCCCATCTGTTTCAGCTGTGTGCCTTTCTGCCATCCCACATATGTACCAGGCTGCAAGCCATCATTGGTGCTCCTGAGGTTTCCTGCACCTTCAGCATTTTGAAGTTCAGTCTAAATCTTACTATTTGGGCCAATTTCTGCTGTTTTCCTTCCTTGTCCTGATTTTGCAGATTATAAATTTAAATGAAGGGGGCTCTGATTTTCCACTTTCGCTGCTCCCAGGCCCATGCTGCATAGTAAGCGACCAGCTGACAAACACTGCATGTAACATCATGCATATTCCTGCTGACATTGTTGACAGCAGAGCTCATGCATAAAAAAAATATGCCATAAAGCATAGGTAGCTCTACAGACTTCTGCTCTATTTAATGCCCAAGTCAGAACATTGGTCAAAGCTCGTCTAAGAACGGGAGATGACATTTCCCCATCTGCTCGTGTGAAGGGAGGAGTTTGTCCTTTGAAAAGTAGAATAATTGTTAGAAGACAAATGAGCAGGCCAAAATGCAATATGCTTCATGGTTAATTGCTCCTGAGTTGGAAATGTGCTCAGTGAGTCGGGGCTGTGCAGCAACGCTGTTGAGAACACATGTGAAAGCTTTTCATTGCTGCTGGCAAAGCAGAATCATGCTTCTTTTTGACCATGAAGCAAAATAAGACAAGGATTTCACAATAATCTTAAAATAAGGAGTAAGAATAATTTTTTGCGCTGTTTATCTAACCTGCCTTCTCCTGAACTGTTCCCTGTTTTAAAGTCAGAGACCCAAGGATGAGGTCTACAGCCATGATGATCCTGTTCCTTGTAGCTGCCTTTCTCCTGTTTGTTGGCAAATCATAGAACAGGTTGGGTTGGAAGAGCCTTTGAAGGTCATCTAGTCCAGAACTCCCTGCAATGAACAGGGGCATCTTTCACTAGACCAGGTTGCTAAAAATTTTGTCACCATTTTTCTTATAAGCCCCCTTTAAGTACTGAAAGGCTGATACTGAAAGTATCTGATAGGAAACTATAACTCTATAACTATATGTAACTATAACTCTATAACTACCTGACAGGAGGTTGTAGAGAGGAGGGAGCTGGCCTCTTCTCCCAAGTGACAGGGGACAGGACAAGAGGGAATGGCCTCAAGCTCCGCCAGGGGAAGTGCAGGCTGGACATTAGGAAAAAAAATTTCATGGAAGGGGTCATTGGGCACTGGAACAGGCTGCCCAGGGAGATGGTTGAGTCACCTTCCGTGGAGGTGTTTAAGGCACGGGTGGACGAGGTGTTAAGGGGCATGGTTTAGTGTTTGATAGGAATGGTTGGACTCGATGATCCGGTGGGTCTCTTCCAACCTGGTTATTCTATGATTCTATGAAACAGAAGATGGTAATGGTATCTGCTGAAAGGTAGGTGACCAGAGTGCAATTCCCCTGTCTGAGAGGGATTTGAAACCAGTACGCCAGATTATTTCGTGAGAATGACTCTGTTCACTACATTTCAAGATGAAAGACTGACAGTTTTATTGCTGATTTTGTGAACTAAATCTAAACCCAGTCTTCCTTTCCCATTACTCTGCTTATGCTAAAAGCATTACCAGAAAGAAACAGTGTCAGAGGTTGGGGTGATATATATACATGTGAATGAAAAAGCATGTGCACAAAACATTTTAGCATCTTATTTTGTCACAGACAGACAAACCCTCCTATTTTTGTTTTAGGTCAGATCTCTGGATTAGTGATATAAGCAAAAATGCTTTATTTCTCTGGCTTTGGTGTCATTGGATGAGTTTGTTCAATTAATTTTTGTTTAATATTAATTTGATAATACATGGTGATAGACCTGTGGCTAATCTGAGTGTTGCAGCTGCCTTAGACTGCACGCAATGTCAAATCTACATGCTGCTTCTTCATCTGGAGAATTTTAATCTCTTTACCTGAAGGTGCAGGAAGCGATTTAGTGTGAAGGTGTAGGCTGCACATCCTGTACTCCTGTTCACTTGTGCAGGTTTGGGTGTTTCATGACATCATGCAACTGATTACACAGATGAGTTGCCAGCCAGCCATCTGTGGCCATGTCTTTTCATCACCCACCACCCAAAGCAGATTATTCCCAGAGATTTGTTTCATGGGAGATGCATATTTGAGGATATTTGGTAACACTAGTATTTAATATTTCCTAATATCTAATGGCACTTTGTACCAAGCTGTTTTAAATGCATTTATAAAGACAGTGAATTGCAAACCTGTTAGGTCTGCAGAAAGGTTATACCTGTGGGTTGGGCTTATTAATGAATAGAGTGGCTCCTCTGGGTATCCAGGCACCTGGCAGTGCCGCTTTTTTTCAGCAATAAATGTTCAAAGTGGGGATTTAAAATATTCCAGCATGGTATTTTTTTTCTGGGCGGAACATATTTGTCCTGACCTGCCTCTATGCGTCTATTGACTGCTGCTTGTGCTGTCGAAATGCCAGCTGGCTTTGGGCATCTGCATTCAGTCCTGCACTGTGAACGAACAAGTGCTGTTTGGTTGGATCCCATAAATAGCTTTTGTTCATTCATCGAAAATACAGTAATTATAAATACACTAGTTTAATAACTGTGTTTAATTAATGGCAGGTTAGCAAACAAAGTGCGGAGGAGAGGTTAAAATATACTAGAGGCTGTTGCTGTGTAGCTCTTAATTGAATTAAGTGTGCATTAAACTGGGCGTCTTCCCTGACCCTGGAGGAAAAAGGTTGGTGCACTGGAGTGTATGGATGCAATTGATTTTAGAAAGGTCTGCTTAAAGGTAATACAAAAATGCTCTGTGGCCAAGGTCCAGATTGTTTTGCATATATAATAAGAACAAGGCAGTGTTAGTGTAAACAGTTAGGGAACATACTGTTTATTTAAGGAATACCTGTAATAATTATTAGAAGTCATTTCCCAAGCAGTGCAATGCTTTGCTCACAATTTTAGCCTTGTTTTGCAACTCTTAGTTAATTTTATAGTTTTTCTCTTGGAGAACAGGTTGTCTCCTATGTGTTTTCTTGAATTCATAGAACTGTAGAATATCAGGTTGGAAGGGACCTCAAGGATCATCTGCTCCGAACTTTCCTGGCAAGAGCACAGTCTAGGCAAGATGGCCCAGCACTCAGCACCGCTCTTCTCATCATATATGCATAACAGCAAATATTTATTTAGGCACACTGTCAAAAGTTTGGTTTTAACTAGCTGCCTGAGGCTGTTTCTTCATGCTACTCTTAGAATATTGACTAAAATTTCCCTATCCCCAAATCCATTTGTCTACCAAAAGAAAGATATTCTAAAGAAAAACCAAAAGGAAAAATGGCAATACATTTTTGCAGCAGTCTGTGTGTGGCAAGGCAGTTAATAGCAAAAAGGAAAAGTAGTCCTCAGCAAAGGTTTCTAACACGTGAGAATAGAGGCAGGACCTGCTGTGCCTCAGACTTTGCATGCTTCTGTCCTGTTTATTTTATAAAAAGTCATTTCATGTTTGCATCATGTGTGTCTTTAGCACAGGAAAGTGTCATGCACATGCAAAGTGAAAATTTTCTCAGTTTGCAAATGGGAAAATTAAGGAGAAGCTTCTATTGAGTTCGCCATAAGTTTCAGCTAAATAATACCACTTAATGTGAGGAGTAATTTTTTTAAACTTTTCAATAAAAAGATTCTGATGGGATTTTAATGCATTTTAAGAGTGAGAACAAAATACCACAAAGGAACCCTTTCATTTTTTTATGAATATGTGTTTGAAGTTAATTTTTTTATGAATATGTGTTCAAAGTATGTGTTCTACTGCTCAATAGAGCAGTGGAAACTGCTACCAATATCATAGAATCATAGAATCACCAGGTTGGAAATGACCTCTTGGGCCATCGAGTCCAAATATTCCTATCTGCCACTAAACCATGTTCCTGAGCACCTTGTCTACCTGTCTTTTAAACACTTCCAGGGATGGTGACTCAACCACCTCCCTGGACAGACTGTTCCAGTGCCCAATGACCCTTTCTGTGGAAAATATTTTTCCTGATATCCAGTCTGAACCTCCCCTGGCAGAGCTTGAGGCCATTTCCCCTCGTCCTGTTACTTGGGAGAAGAGGCCAGCTCCTTCCTCTCCACAACCTCCTTTCAGGTAGTTGCAGAGAGCAATGAGGTCTCCCCTCAGCCTTCTCTTCTCCAGGCTAAACACCCCCAGCTCTCTCAGCTGTTCCTCATAAGGCCTGTTCTCCAGCCCCTTCATCAGCTTTGTTGCTCTTCTCTGGACTCGCTCCAGAGCCTCAACATCCTTCTTGTGGTGAGGGGCCCAGAACTGAACACAGGATTCGAGGTGCGGTCTCACCAGTGCTGAGTCCAGAGGGAGAATAACCTCCCTGGACCTGCTGGCCACACCGTTTCTGATACAAGCCAGGATGCCATTGGCCTTCTTGGCCACCTGGGCCACTGCTGGCTCATGTTCAGTCGGCTGTCAACCAGCCTAGTCTGTAGTGCTGCACAGGGTTGTTGTGCCCCAAGTGCAGGACCTGGCATTTGGACTTATTGAACCTCATGCCATTTATCTCAGCCCATTGGTCCGTCCTGTTCAGTCTAAAGCCCTGCTGGATTTTTCATCAGGAATTTTGTACCCCTAGAAGACTAGGTGCCCCATCCCTGGCAAGGAAGCCTGGAGGCATATAGGCAAGTCCATGATCAAAGAACCCAAAGTTTTGCTCCTCACACCACATTTGGAGCCAGGTATTAATTGACCAATATTTCTCACTCTGTCCCTCTTTGTTCCTTGTTGTTGGAATGGTGGAGGTAAATACTTGTGCCCCAGAGCCCTGAAGTCCCTCTTAATTGCCCTCAGCTTCCTCCTTTGAATATTGTTACTGCCTACTTGGAACACTGACAGAGGGTAATAATCTGTAGGCTTTACCAGGGAAGGAAGTTTTCTTATGAAGTCTTTCACAGAGGCCCCAGGCATCAGACCTCCCTGCGCACTGGGTCTGGTCTGTAGATTGGACCCTCTGTTCCCTTCAGAAGGGATTCCTCCAAGATAATCACTCTTCTCTTCTTTTTCTCAGAGGTTGTTTTGATGGTCATTTGATGGTCATGGGAGTGTTTCTAGGCTGCAGGAGCCATCCTCCTCCTCTTTGGAGTTTGATTCCACTTGCAGTGCTTTGTATTTATTCTGCAAGGGAACCTGAGAGATTGTCGTCTGAATGGGGACAGCACACTTTCTGCGCTGGGCAGGAACTTGCTGCCACTCTCCATCTTTTTTCTCTTCAGTCTTATATTTAGTGGATGGAGAGTTCTCAACTGTGCTCACTCTGGCTGCCTGCTTGGTTTGTGAGAGGGAGTATAGGGTGTTGCTCCACTGGTCTGTTTCCCTCTCACACTCCCTAATGGCCCTTACTCTAGTTATCTCCTCCCTTAACTCTGACACCAAGCGGAGGAATTCCCCCACCCAAACACAGCTCCCACAAGTGAAGTCAGTGTGAATCAGCGTGGGAGGGGGCACTCCCTGCAGCCCAGTGTCTGGGTGGCTGCATGTGCCCACTGAGGCTCTGTCTGGTTTGCTGCATCCATCCTGGCTGGTCCAGCATGTAGAGCAGCCTTAATTTTATGCCGAGTGCCCACCATGGTCCTCAGTCCTTTCCAGCCATCCTGCAGCCCCTTCTTGCTCGCCTCTCCTGCTCGAAATGCTGCTCAAACTGTTCTGTTTTTCTAACACGCTCCACACCTGTTTGCCACACACCTGTTCGCAGTGCTCCGGGTTGCAGCATTCCCAAGGTCTCTTTAAATCTCCCATGGTAGCCGCTAGGACTGCCGCCCTGCTCCCACCTGAGGCCTTCCTGGGCTTTCCCTAGCTCTGGGAAATGCCCCACTGCCACAGGTTGTCACCCCAATGCAGTGCTCACTGTCCTGCTGCTGGATATCACCAAAAGAGCTTGGTCAAAATATCGACCAAGCATTTGTCCAGAGGACTGTCAACAAACCTACAGCTTGAAATTGGTTCAAAAAATTTTGTAACGAAAGAAAGAGCCTTGGAGATGAGGAGGGTCGCAGTTGCCCTTCTGCAAAAGACAACAACCAATTTAAGGCGAGTGTTGAAACAGACCCATGCAAAACAACCTGAAAGGATGCAGAAGAACTAAATGCTAACCATTCAACAGTTGTTCAACTTTTGCACCAAACTGGAAAATAAAAAAAATCTTGACAAAAGGGTGCTGCACAAACTGAACAAAAATAAAAACATTGCTGTTACAAAGTCTGCTCTGTGTTTCATTTGTGCAACAAAAATGATCCATTTCTTGATCACATTATGACATGTGATGAAAAGTGGCTTCTGTGTAGTGTCTGACGTTGTGCCATGCAGTGGTGAAGCACCAAAAAACTTCCCTGAAATGAGGCCTCATCCAAAGAAGCTTATGGTCACTGTTTAGTAGTTAGCAAGTGGAATAATCCACTACAACTTCTCGAGTCCTGGTAAAACTATCACAGCAGAGACCTCTAGTCAGGTAATCAACAAAATTCACCAAGAACTGCAATGTTGATGGCCAACACTGATCAGCTGAAAAGGACCAATTCTTCTCCCTGGCAATACCTGTGTCTTTCAAATGACTTTGCAGAAGTTGTAAAAACTTGGCTATGAAACCCTGTCTCACCCAGCTTTCTCACCAGACCTCTCTCCCAATGATTACCACATTTTCAATCATCTTGACAACTTCCTGCAAGAAAAGGTTTTCCACAACTAAGAGGCAGCTCAAAATTCCCTTGTATATTTAATCTGTTCCAAGACTCCAGAATTCTATGCTACCAGTAAATAGGCTTGTTTATTGTTGAAAAAAAAGGATAGATTCTAATTGGTCTTATTTTGAGTAATAAACTTTATTCTAAGCTGAGGTGTACTGCTTTAAATTTGATCATTAGAACTAGCAACTATTTTTGCACCAACGTAAAATACCTTTGAGTCAGTTTGAGTTTCAACTGCATGGCAAACCAGGGGTTGGGTTGGATTTTATTTTTCTCCTCAAGATGCACAACATGAGTGCCCAGGAAAAAACAATTAATTTGCATGAACTAAGTGGGTCAGTAGTCCAAACAAAACTTTACAGGTAAGGAACATGCTGGTGTTTGTTTCATAGAGCTGCAGCATCAGAGCACAAAGTATTTTCAGCAACACTGGATCCCAGTGCTGAATCCCAAAATACAGGCATTAGGGATTGAGTACTTGAGTGTATTTTTCCTGTTTCATAGGGTACAGAAAAAAAATAATATCAGACCATTAAGACAAAGAGGAAGAACTCTCTTGGTGTTCAGTATTTACTTTACTATCTGACCAAGCCTCAGTGCCTCAGTTCCAGCGTTTTGTCAGGAAAACACTTTTTTCCTCAAGTCCTTAGAAAAATTCTGTTGTAACTTAAAAAGGTAGATATTGGGCAGAGTTTATTTCCCATGTTTGTAAAAAGCTTTTTTTTCTAGTTTTACACAAATGTAGGTCATGCTAGGGTGTGCCATTTTGTTTTGCTATTTACGGACAAAGTTTAATCATAGAAAGATACTTCTAAATGAAACAATTAACAGGGAGATTTGCAAAGGCATTTGATGAATGACAGGTTTCCAAGAAGCCAGGCATTTTGGGAAAAGGTTAGACTTCTAAGAGATTTAATTATCTGTAAGAATATTTGAAATGCATGAAGTGTCAACAGGAAAGAAAGTAACCTGAGGGTAACCTTAAAAGTCATTAACAAGATTATGTGGAGAAATTTGGTGGATTTAGAGCTCTGAAAAAGCCTCAAGTAGCAGTGGAAGCAGTGTTTAATGACAACTTCTGTAAAAAGGTAAGGCAACAGAATATAAAGACCATTTGTCTTGGTAATGTTTGCACCCTCTTAGTGAGATGCGTCCTGATTCTTCCTGTACTGGGGTGAAGTGTGAAGTTTCAACTCATGTGAAGTCTCTGGTAGTTCTTGGAGCATTTGCACTCATGGATCTTAGGGTGATGCCTGTGCAAGGAGATCTGATCTTTCTATAGGACCCACATAGTTTTGTGGATGAAACAGCTGCTTTGAATATTAGTGCTAAGGCTTGTGACTCTATGGCACAGTGCGACATACTTCTGTTTGGTTATGCATTGTAGGTGAATATTTTGCCTCTGGTGTTTTCCTGGGAGAAATGTGCCTGGCAGGAACGAGAGCAAGCTAAATCTGCTAAGTCTTGCTTGTGTGGCAACATTAATCAATTTGGTGGACTCCTGACTTTTCAATACTACTGCTCTAGCACAATATAATGCAGTTGAACACAAGTTGCTTCAAAGAAATCCTGGTAGTGTTGCTGCTCATTACCCTGCAACTTTTGGGTTAAAATGGTAGGGAAAAAGGAGTGGCTTAGCTTTGATGTCTGAAGCTGTTAGGAGCGAGTTGCTCTTTCCTGCTTCAGAGAGCTTCTCACAGCTGTTGAGAGAAGTGTTTAGCCCCAAAATGCAAGACTTGTATCCCCCAGGGTCGGTGGAGAAGAGGTTGTGAATAATTTGACTTGAAGTCAAGGTGGTGCTCGGTGGAGCAGGAAATTAGAAGTGCTATTTTTAAATGCTGAAGAACTTATTAAAAAGCAGTAATAGTTTTCATTAGACAAAGAGCTTTGAGGCTCATGATTTGAGGTAGCATCATTCATCAAGTAAGTGTTTTTTGAAGAGTGCCAAGTAAATCTGTCTTTTTGGAAGGGTTGGTGACTATCAGAAGAATTAAGTAAGGCATGCAAATCTTAGTGACATAAATCTTGGCATGCCATGTATATCTCTCTGAGTTGGCAGCTGGTGTTGCCACACATTAGCATTTAGAATAAAACAAAAATGACAAATTTATCTAATGTGAGAATAAAACTAACACAGGAATTCTGCCCAGTCTGTATCTTTTAGTCCTCTCCCTCTCCTTTGCTTAGTATCTGTGATTTTCTAAGAATTTTGCAGATGAAAAAGATACAAGCTCTCATACACCCTCCCTTCCTAACACCACATAGTATATGGCACATGAACAATTGCTTGTACCAAAGGAGAAGTAATTCAGAGATAAGAGAGGAAAATTCTGCCTATAAGGGTGGGAGTCACCAGGAAAAGTTACCTAGAGAGGCTGGAGAATCCACATCAGTAGACATTGAAAAGAATCTGCTATGGAGGAATCAACAGGGATGTACAGACTCTGCTCAACCCTATTTCAAGCCAGGAGATGGAGCAGAGGCTCACTGAGGTACCCTCCAATCTAGGTTAGTATGCTTTCTCTGACACAAAAAGGGCAGTCAACCTTTGAAGATGGTTGTACTAGGTTAAAATCAAGAAAGCAGAAGTCTTACCTCCCTTTGTCCTTGCCAAAGATGGAAAAGCATGTTAATGCAAAGAATATTTGACATTAAAAAATTATGTACAGACAGAGCAGAATAAGGTCCAGATCCCCATGGCTGCAAAAAGTCGCTTTGATTTTTTTCCAGGCCTTTGGGTTTCTTAGCAGCAAGTTCCCTGCCTAAGGGCTTTTCAGAGAATGGGAAGTCTAAAGCTGGCAGGTCTTGAGATTAATTTTATATTTTCCTGCTGAGTATAAGACCAAGAAAATTGCTTGGGAGACGTGTAGTAATCATGATAACACATACACAGCTACAGTGAAAGGCACTGACCCTAAGCAGGTCATGAGTTTCAAAGAGTAACTGTTTTCCATAATGTTAAAATAACATTTATTCTTTAGCTTTGTATGATTTTATAGTTCCATGGAGTGCAAACATTAGCTTTCTATTTGGTACATCAGGACAGTTTTATACTTATTAGTGCCAAGATGTCTCTTTTCTCCATAACAGGGATGATTTTTGAGGTACCATACTATTCAGCACATGGTCATGCATGTTTACCCAGATTAATAAATGAGAACTTTCCTTGTGTTGTTCATTGAGTCTTATTCAAGGAATGATCTATATGTAAGTACAGCTAAGAAAGGTTTTTTTCACTGACAATTCAAAGGAAAGTCGATTAGTGAGACCTTTAAACCTGATATCCCCAACAGACAATTCACAGCACTGCACAAAATCTCATTTGCAGCAGGCAATAAAAATTAGAGGTGACTTGAGAGCAAGCCATTATAAATATGTTTGGAGAGGACATTCCGGTTCAGGCACACAGTGGAGTTTGCATTGGAAAACCATGCAGGTGAGTTGAGCTGTGATAACTGGGGCTTGGTGGCTGCCTCAGATGACCCAGGAGAGGTCATAATCAGTTTAACAGAGGACTACAGTCCTGCTCACTGCTGGTGCATGGTTCTGTGCCTTCCCTTTTGCAGGTACTAATGCTTGTGTGGCTGGGTGTCCAGTCTAGATTGTGTGCACATCCAGTCTCAATTGTATGTGCCCACCAGTCCTCCTTCCCCTGGAACAGTAGGAGAGTCCAGCCTCAGCCCAACCACCATCTGCATCCTTGGGATGAGAGAGCACATGAGGACATTGAGCATCCTCAAAGCTGCAACAAGGAGCTTGCTCAGTCATGGTGACCTGATTGGGCTCTGAATGTTTTTTTGTAGTTAGATTGTCAGATTTTTAAATTTCTGCTTTCTCACCACCTGCATGACAATAAATGTTTTGTGTAGCTTCCAAGAAAAAAAAATTGCTTCCCAGTGCCAGATGAAGTTTACTTCTAGTCTAATGATCTGCAAAATATGTCTAAAGTTTGCTAAAGCTGCCTATCATTTTTAGAGACCATTGCTTTAAAATGAGGAGAGTGCTAAATGTCTATTCAAAGGGACTGAAAATCCTGCCTTCTGCCTCCTGAACCGCTGCTGTAGTTCAGGCTGGTGGGGCTTTTCACACGTGGAAACAGTTTGGAGCAGGGTAGGCTTTGACTGCAGTATCCCAAAGCAGTGATGGTGGGAGGAGAGGATGGAAGAGGGAAGGGGATCAGGGAACTGGCAGGGAAGCTAGTGTCTGATGTGTGAGTGTATAAAGCTGGGACTTGTTTGCTGGAGGAAGAAAGCACAAACCCCTCTCTGAGGGCACGGTCCTACTCTTGATTCACTGCGTACTGGTTGAAAAGGGCAGCCTGGCTGATTTCTGTCAGCTTTCAAATAAATCTCCACTCTCCAAAGTCTTCACTCTGTTAAATGTAAAGATTAGCACTACAGCTCATTCTCCCAAGGTATCTGAAGCAGTGGCAGCATAATGATGCTTGCTTGATCCTCCTAAAGGTACATGGCAATGATTTTGCCTGAATGCACTGTAGCTGCCTAGGGCTGTGACCAAGCTGTTGTCCCTCGTTTGGAGTCCTGAGTCCCCAGGCTGAGATCTGAGGGT
Organism: Clamator glandarius; assembly: GCA_033459285.1. NCBI lineage: Eukaryota > Metazoa > Chordata > Aves > Cuculiformes > Cuculidae > Clamator > Clamator glandarius. The sequence goes on along the minus strand of JAUNZM010000912.1, from coordinate 277,699 downwards.
GGCTGCAGGTTGGGGAAGGAGTTTGCACTCAAGCAACCCCCATCCAGGGGCTGGTTAGGGCCTGTGGGATGTGTTAGAGTACTACTGAGCTAAGGCCACGTGGGTAACAAGACTAAAACTTAATCTTACACATCTCCTCCCATCTTAAAATTATGAACTGCATCATAGTGTATCCGGGCAACCTTATATTTTCAGCACTTTTTCTCCTCTTGCTCTCCAAGTGGTGTACTTCTGCTTTGGAAGCTGGTTGGCTTTATTTTTATCCCTCTCATATGACAGTCCAGAAAGCTTGTTTGCATCTTCTTTTTTTTGTTGTTTTTTTTTTGTTTGTTTGTGTGAAATAAAATTAATTTTTAATGAAAGTTGAGCAGTCTTAATATGCAAATGTACAAATACAATGTTGCAATGTAGTAGGATAAGTAATAAGCAACCTGCCTGTCCCCCAGGAGGACTTGGCAGGGCTGCGAGGCTGGCACCCCCAGGCATGAGCAGCTCAGATGGGTTGAACAAAGGTTTTAAATTACTTTTTTTTTTTATAATATTGTTGCTTGGTGTATCCGCCCTATTGAAATAAAAGTAATCCAAAGCATCTCTTGGCAGACTGCAGTTTTAAGTAGTCCTTTCTTAATTCTGCTTCTTTTCTCACTGGATTCCTGTTATGATTTGTACTTCCAAGCTTTTTGTAGAAGCAGTAAGAAATTTCTGTCAGTGTGTTTTGTTGGTGGAGAATAGAGAGTCCGTAAAATAGCTATTCCTTGTGTGAAAGCATGCAGTGGTGATTTGTGTAGGGTGTTCTTTATCCTGACAGGCAACACCTCCTATTCTGGCTTGCCTCCTGTGGCTTTTTCCATCAGAGTGAGGGCTGGAAAGATGAGGATGTGTCATCATCTTGCCTTGTCTGCAAGAACGGTGTTGGACACCCAAACTCTTCAGCTTTTAAAGGCTGCAGGAAGGGAAAATGCAAGAGCAAAGCAAGTATTTGGAGATTTCTTCCTATAGTTCTTTGTGACTTTCAGAGCTGGACAGCTATTTCAATCTGGTTTTCCAGTGAATATGTCTCTTTAAAATACTGGATTTTCCCAATAGTTGAAAATTCCAGTTTTTCACTAATCCTATTTCATTGTATTTTTAGGGTTTCCCATACTGAGTCTGGGCATCTGGCTTCAGCTTTCCATTTGTGAGAAAAAGCACTGAGACATTTAAATAATTCAAGGGAGAAATTATATATGCTCAACAAACAGATGTCAAAAAAATGAAAGAAGCTTAAAATCTAGGCCTCCAAAGTCACTTCCATATATTTCCCTTTTAAAGAATGTATTTTTAATTAGCTTTTAGAAACAAAGTGCCATGCTGACATATACATACTTGTGCAGCGTTTTGTCATGGGACAGAACAAAGAAAGTGGAACCAAAGTTACAAACTGTCTGTGAAATAGATGCTGTGATACTGAATTGGTTCACCTGATAAAGCCCAGAGTTACGAGACTCATACTGCTGTTTTCCAGATGGTACAAAGACAATAAAATGAGGTTTTGTGCTTTGCACTGAGTTTCATACAGGAACTCTTCTGGCTCTGGTAAAATATTATTTTTAAAAGGAAATAAAGGAGAATTTCTTTTTCCAGGGTAAAAATAGCACTGTCCTGACTGTAATTTGTAATTATAATTTCTAATTTTCTAATTTATCTTTTGTGGTCTCATTCAGCAAGTTTTCCTAAGAAAACATTTCAGGAGGAGGTTTTGTCTGGCTCTTACCCTGGGTATCATAGAAGTTGTCAGCCAAAATATGAAATAATGCAGTAATCTAAAGGGAGTCTTGCATAGCATGAGGATTAGTGGAAGAAAAGTAGGTGAGGACAGACAGAAGAGGACCTTGCCCTGTTAAGGTCGGCATTGGAGAGGTCAGCCCAGCTCATTTCGAGGCTGCTGATAAAGATGCTGTTGCCACATGATTTCTTGGTGCTGCCATATCATTAGTTTGCATTTGAGGTGACGCAGTCCTGGATGGAGTTGTGAGACAGACTGATCTCCCATCACTGCAGATTTCCTTGGGGCATCTGAGAGCGCAGGGATGGCACAGAGTCTCCACAGTGCTCTCACTGCTTCTCCTTGGGGAAATCCTCCACTTGTCAGGATTTCCACTGGGTTTTGGAAGATCTATGAAGGTTACTGAATGAGAGACAGAGTTTTCTATACCTTCCCTCTGTACCTCCAAGTGTTGGTCAGTCTCAGTGGAGCAAATCCTGTTCTGCCATCTGCTGACATCAGTTTGTTTCTGTATTTATCACCTGTCCTTTTTTCTTTTTGGAGTAGGGGTTTCCTTTGGTTTTATGTGGTCTGTCTAAAGTTGTTGCTCCTGCTTTCCCTTCCCAAACTGGACCATGCTAGCAACTATTTGAAAAGAGCTGCTATTTAATCAGAGCAATTCTTGCTTGTTTCCAGAACAGGAGAATATGGAGTTAAGCAAAGCAGCGGAAGTTGTACGGGCTCGGTCTGGCGCTGGGTGGAAAGAACAACACTTTTGTCTTGCTTTCTTGGCTTATGGGTTGTCAGTGCTTGCTGGCAACTCCCCATGAGCTTTCCTGCTTGGGAAGAGCAGTCCTTGCCGCAATTTCAGATCATTTCCTTCTCTCTGTTGTTTTTCTTGTTGGCACTGGGATTTCTTTTCCTGAGGGTTGCTCATAATGAAACACTTATCATCACAGCACTAAAACTGTTTTTTTTTGCTTAGAGACATAGTGCAATGATGTGGCTATCAAATCCGTCTCTTTGGCAGGATCCTAATATCTTGCTTGGGATGCTCTGATGACTTCAAAGGTGAAATGTTTAAGAAAAGTGTTTTGAAATACGAAGAGATGTATTTTCTCTGTGCTGCAGTACATGTTGAATATTGAATGTATATCATACACTGTTTAGGAATATTCTGTTTACAACTAATACATATTTTAGCTTCTGATCCCAAGTGTATTTCTAAGCACATGGTAAAACACATGCATTGCAAGTCTGTTGATATGAGTGGTATTACATAGGTGCTTAAGTGTTTGAAGGATTAGTGCTTTAGTTTTCTATTTCTGGATTTTTGCCTATGCTGTTCTTGCTTTTTTTCTTTAAAAAAAGCCCTAAAATGTGTATTTGATTTATAATATTTGACTCCAATATTGCAGTAACACTTTTTTTTAATTATTTTACTTTTAAAAATTCTGGTTTGTTTAGATGAAGCTGACTTTGAATCTTGAGCTTAATGGTAGAAGGTTTAGGGGTAGGTGTGTGTGTGTGGTTCTGGTTTGTGTCTTTTTCTTTCAGTGGTTATATCTCACCACAGAGAATGATTATGAGGAGGGCTTTTGTGGGAGAGTCAGATTGTTGCATGTTCTTAAGTCTTTGGTGTGTCTCAGAAAGCCCGCCTGGCTTGATCTGCTGTTACACGCATCTGAACAGCGTAATAGATGAAAGTACCTATGATGCTTCTTTAAGTCCAGTGTGTAGTTAATACTGTGTATGGCATGGTAAAGTTTATTATATGTGTTTGCTACAAACGCACTCGCTTTTTTCCCCTTTCAGCCCAATAAGAACATTGGCTTAGAAACTTGAATATTTAAAATACCTGAAGGCACAACTTTGCTTCTTGTCTTTGCAGAGGTGACGACTGCATGAAAATGTGTGATTAGGTAAATAATCAAATTATTATTTATGGACCATAACATTTATTTATGTATTTTTAATTTGGACTCAATTCAGCACTGAAGTATTTTAGAGCACCAAAGGGATACATGAGAACTACCACAACAGTGGTTTCGGTGCTTGAAACCTGTTCCCCAGACTGTGTGAGGACATAATGAAACTGTATGTAGTGGGAATGGCTAAAAAAAATGAATCCCCTAACCAAAACATGGTGGTAACATGGGTCCCTGAAGACTAAAGCTTATAACTGCCTGCCCAGTGTGTATCTGGATTGTGGAATCTGGACTCTATTGAAATTTGTATGGACACTTCCAGGAGGCAAGTGTCTCCTGAAGTTATCCTGAGAGCACAGGTTCTACTGGTTGGGTGTTAAGTTCTACAGTTTTGGCAGAAAATACTAAATTACTGAAAAAAGCATTGAAAAAAACGCTTACAACACAACAAACTGAACTTGTTCTATCTCTAGCTTGCACTCTCCCTTCCTCTATCTTAACAGATACTTTTCAAACTGACAAAAAAGAGAATGGTTTGAGAGGAACTGGAGCAAAGGCAGTAATGTGTTGCCCTGGCCAGCTATTGCTAGAACCAGAGGACTGTTGTGGGCTTGATTGTGTGAAATCTCAGAAGCAGCCATAAAATGTGGCCACCTCCAAGAACATGATCGCACATTGCCTGTGGAAGGTCAGAGAAGGCTTGGACTGGTTTCACGCAGGTTTTCTTGGTGAGCATTGCTTACGTCCTTGGTGTTGCTAAGGCAGCTGAACGCAGTGCGTTCATTCCCATTGACTTTGTGGTGGTTTGAGGCTCCTGAATCCCCACTCTGAGAGGTCTGGCTGCAGGAGGAAATGGATGCTCTGGTCAGCATCAGCAACATCTTGCCTCTGAGAGGTGACAGCTCGTTGCTTCCAGCACCTATCTACTACCAGGGTTAACCTTCAGTTTGGGAAACAAAGATGCATTCTGGCGTGCGTGCTTCTGGAGTTCAGCTGGAGGTTAAGAGGACAAAGGCAGGAATGGCAGGGTTATGGTTCAGTGGCTTGTGTCCTTCAGAGGTCACAGATGAGCCCTCATTGCTACAAAAACCTCTGCATTGACATGAGAGTGGTAACAGTGCAAACACTGACCTTCCAGCTGTGGACGTTCTTGCATTTCAGGTGCACCATGCTGCTGGCTGTGGTCAAAGCGATGTCTTAGTTTCAGAGATAACACTTCCTAAGGTAATGATGGGTAGTTGGCTTCACACGGGCTCTTGCTTGCCTGTCAGCACTCTGTGGAGTAAAAGCTGAGCTCTGCCAGGGTGTCACAGTGCTTCACACAACTAAATTAGCCTTTCATGGAGAATGTGAGAAGTGTGACTATATAGTGTTAAAGCTAAATGCAGTTATTGCCTCCAGGTAGGTATTTGTGATAGAGTTGTAAACTGTTCTCTGAACATCCTTTGGTTTAAAGGAGATGCAGTTTACTGGGATGTGAGAGAGATCATTGATGGTGGAGGGTAAGTGAGCAGTGTTAGAAGATGTGGCAAAGCCAAGATAGAAAAGATCTCCAGAAGTCCCTTCTTAAGCTCTGCCTGGTACAATTACTTAGGACCACTCACGTTAAGGTGATAATTATTTCCAATGCTCAGGTCAGAGTACAGTTGATTAATGAATTTTGGGAAGAATGACAGGGAAATACGTCTTGTTAAATCTATTGATAATTTTGCTGGACTTAATTTAGAGTTAAGTGATAACAGAAAAGAGTTTATCTTTTTTGGGTTTATTTTAATTTGTTTTTTTTTTTATTTGTGGCCTTTCCAGTAACATAGTAAAATCACATGAGTTCGTCTCCCAACCGTATTCAGTTTTTCAGAGTTTTAAGCTGAATGTTTTTTGATGTTTATCAAAATTTAATTTAAAAAATGTGTTAGTTGCGTTTGATTTTTCAATGTAAAGTTCCAGTATTAGAACATCAGATGTTTGTGGTTTGTTTGTAATTCTGGATTCATGACTCAACAGACAATGTGGTCCAACCTTAACATGTCATTTGCATTTTCTTGTTTTATGAATAATTATTGCAGAAGTTTTTCCCACAGGAAGGTATTGAGAATAGTGGAACCATTTAAGAGTAATTGTGGATTACAAAGCCTTTTTTGTCTCTTATTTTATATGTTTTGTTTTTAGAAAGAACTTGAGTGTGCCGTAAATTCCTGCAGGAGTGTTCAAAATGTTACATGGAAGCCTAGGCCTTTTCTTCAGAAAGTGTTGGAACTGAGAAAAATTCTGCTTTGTCACTATTGAGGTGTCGGTAGATGGATGCTTATTTCAAGGTCAGACAGGAGTAGGTGACATTACTGAAGGCTTTTGAAATCTAGGTTCACTTATTTAGGTGCCTACATGTAAATTTGAAGTCTGTTATTTATAGTATATGTCTCTAGTTTTGACTAGTTCTCTGTATGTGCGTATATGTATGTGACAGAGCTGTGCTATTTTAAAACGTGGTAAGGGGATGTTTCTAGGAATCTACGTACTTAAAAATAGATTTCTGCTGTGGTTACACAACTGTAAAGTAAATCCAGAAAAGCATCACTGACTTTAATTATATTACTCCTGGGCTTTGCTTCTATAAATGATGTCAGAAATTAGTTCTGCATACTCTGAAAATTCACAGTGGTGCTTCTCAGCACCAGCTCTGAACTGTTCAGCAAGCAGAAGAGACCCAAAGGATGATTTGGCATGTTGGTGTACAGAGGTTGCTAAAAAATTGCAGAATTGTATGGATGCCGTTCTTCAAGGAAGTCTTTAAATAAGTTCCTCAATCATTCAACAAGCTTGCAATAACTTGTGTCATTAAGTAAAGTTTTTCTGTTCTGCTACAAAATGGTTAGTCTTTAAGGGCTCATAGGTAGACAGGTATTTTTAACTCTCTGACAGCTATAGAAGTCTGCTTTGATACAGTCTGCAACATTAGATCATGTGAGAATTAGCTGATTTCAAGTCTTGTCTTGGAAAGAAATTGTTTCTTTATGGTTTAAATAGATGCAAAAAGCCAAACTTACTTAAATACTAAAGTTATATTCAGCTTGAAAGAGTATTGGAGAGATTTAAATATCCTTTAGAAATCGCAAAGCTTTTCCATTGTCCACCAGTTCTGGAGTTGGGAGAAGGGTCTGGCTGCTGGAGACAGTTTGTGTAAAAAGATGGTGGAGACTAAAGAGGATGATATGATCATATCAAAGGATTTCTGCATCCGTGTCAGAAAGAGTTTTAGATTTGAATCATAGAATCATAGGATCACCAGGTTGGAAGAGACCCACCAGATCATCGAATCCAACCATTCCTATCAAACACTAAACCATGCCCCTCATCCACCCGTCCTTTAAACACCTCCAGGGAAGGTGACTCAACCACTTCCCTGGGTATCCTGTGCCAGTGCCCAATGACCCTTTCCATGAAAATTTTTTTCCTAAGGTCCAGCCTGAACCTCCCCTAGCAGAGCTTGAGGCCATTCCCTCTTGTCCTGTCCTGTGTCACTAGGGAGAAGAGGCCAGCACACTCCTCTCTACAACCCCTTTCAGGTAATTATAGAGAGCAATGAGGTCTCCCCTCAGCCTCCTCTTCTCCAGGCTAAACATTCCCAGCTCTCTCAGCCGTTCCTCATAAGGCCTGTTCTCCAGCCCCTTCACCAGCTTTGTTGCTCTTCTCTGGACTCGCTCCAGAGCCTCAACATCCTTCTTCTGCCCCTGCCGTTGTCTTTTTTAAATTCTTCTGATTGATGGTGGAAATTACAATCCTTTAGTTAGAGCCAGGAATTCTCTCCAGTTTAACAGGTCAATGTGTCTGTCCTTGAATCTCCTTTTACACTGCAACATTTTCAGCCAGTCAAAAAGTGCACTCGGAAGTTTTCCTTACCAAGTTAAGCGGGTCAAAGAACCTAGTAGTTTAAAGCACAAAAGATCGGAAATCGTGAAGCAGCAGCATCGTGGCCCTATCTCAGCGCTTTAGCATATGCAACACAACTGGCTTTGGGTTACCCTGCTTTCAGACCAGTACTGCCTGCATGATTGCCTTTCTGTCCACAAAGGCATTGCACTTGCTGTCCCTAGAGAACATCAGCCACTTGAACATAGGCAAGACTGCAGCAACGCACGGTAGGGGAAACTGCCTGGCCTTGGAGTGGTAGCTGGAGGCTTTGGTCAACATCATGCTTCCAAGTTTTTCTGTGGATGTACAGCAAATGTTTTTTCAGTGTTCCCTTGTTCATAATCATATAATCATAGAATCACTAGGTTGGAAAGGACCCACTGGATCATCAAGTCCAACCATTCCTATCAATCACTAAACCATGTCCCTCAGCACCTCATCCACCTGTCTTTTAAACACCTCCAGGGAAGGTGACTCAACCACCTCCCTGGGCAGCCTGTTCCAGTGCCCAATGACCCTTTCTGTGAAATACTTTTTCCTGATGTAAAGCCTGAACCTCCCCTGGCGGAGCTTGAGGCCATTCCCTCTTGTCCTGTCCCCTGTCACTTGGGAGAAGAGGCCAGCTCCCTGCTCTCCACAACCTCCTTTCAGGTAGAATATTTTAGTAATATTGGTAAAATCACTTCATGTTCCTGATCCAGTGGAACTACTGGATAACATGAACCCTGAATCCTGGTATAACTTCACACAATATGTTTTGGAAGTGCATCTTTTTGTATGAGCTTGTTTATAGAGAATTTAATGTCTCAGCTCTGTAGGCTGACATCAAAGCCATGTGGAGATTTCTGAATAGAAGGGAAATGTCCTCAGGTAGTGTGTGAAAGAAATAAGGTCGGAGAGCACTGGTGCTGAGTTGTGTAGACATAGCAATAAAGATGAAGGAAGCAGTGAATGGCTTCAGGGCTCGTGGACTAGCAAACAGCTCCTACTAAGGGGCTTTTGTGAGAACTGAGGCACCTTTTCCTGAACAGTGCTGTTAAGAAGGACATATTGAATGGTCTTTGAGGTCATACTGGTGGTGGAAGCCTCCGTAGACTTTACAGTGGTGTTAAACTAGCTGTTCCTGGTCTGAGCCTGATCTGATATCGCAGCGCTGTTACCTTGTGTTCATATGATCTGGGGTGAGGGCAAGAGGAATTAGGGAAGCCTTGCTCCCTTCCCACCATCCATGTAAGGATGAGTACTGCTTGTCCTCATGCAATCTTTTGCCAGTATTGATGTTTGGTGTGAGAACTTGGTACCCCATATGGTGTCTGATGAGGGCACACGTGGTGTTTAGAAAATTTTCCAGTGGTATTGTGGCTACGGGTACATTTCAGATGAGTCTGTATGGGACGCATACCTTTTTGTAGTTCTATTTCCTCTTTATCAAAATGGAGACGGAATCCCATTTCCTTAATAAGAAATTTTACTAATTGACAGTGATTCAGATACTATGAGACCACCTGGTAAGTAAACACCTCCTGCAGAGAGTAATTTGTCTGCATTAGTGTACTGGTGGTGAGATTTTTAAAACAAATCCAAATGTATGTCTAGGTTTTTACCTAATTGCTCAGCTGCTTTTATTGTCTAACATTTCCTGCACAGATTTTGCATTTCTACACTTGGCTCTTTCAATGCCCTCTTGGTGAACTGTTCTGATACTATAAACATCCTGGAAATTACTAGGTTTGATTTAGGATGTCTAGATGTTTGCACAGGTCTTTTGATTTTTGATGTAGTCAACATAAATGCTTGAAAATCAAAGCAGTTAAGAGAGCACTGCTGGGAATGTTTCTGCAAGAGTTGATAGTTTGCCACTGCTTTTACTTAGCTATGCTTTATTAGATTATTTTTCTTCCTGTGCTCAATTTGTCTGGTTAACTGCATGTTTTAGATTAGGAACTATCTGATCATATTCGGATATCTCTGTTTGACTTAGCCACATATATTTCAGGCAATGGAGAAAGTGTGTTTGAAGATGTCAGGTATCTACTCTGAAAATAAAGATCTACAACAGGTCAGATAACCATTTCCTAAGTGTGCTTATTCCTCTTCTTTGGCCAGAAAGGGGCCCCATGGTGACAAGCTCAGATGAGGATCTAGCTGATGTTAAGGAACAGAAATACCAGTTTTAATGTCCCTATATTCATTTTGGTTACTTGTGTTGAGGCCAGTCCTGAGGATGTGGTTTGACTGTGCAGTAAATCCAGCTTTAGGGCTTCTATGGCTGGATTAAAAGCATCAAGGCCATGAGATATAAAATGCTGACTGCTATAAAACTCACTGTCAATTCAAATTTGTTCAAAATCTCTCAAAGCCTTCCAGCGTAAGATTTGAATTTTTATTGCCAGGTCAAGTATCAGTAGTCTTCCTATGGCTGGCATAAAGCTGACCTGTAAATGTGCACTCTGGCTAATTCAGCAGAAACATAACCGTATGACCTGATCTGATTTATACCAGTGGATAATCCAGAATAAACCAGATTTTCTACTGTTCTGAAGGATTTCAGACCTCCAATGTTAACAGCAAAAACATCTTTCAGCATTTATGTGTCTTTTATTAAAATATCTCAATTCAATTTCTAGGTGTTTTGTCCCCATTGTTACTCTCTTGCTATTAGTTGCTAACTAAAAAGTAGAAATGAAAGCTACACTTGAGTGGAAATTAGTAAATGAATGTCTTCTGCTGGTAGAAGATTTATTTCTCTGGTGCTGAAATGCCCAAATGACTTTAGGAAAACAAGTATAATGCCTTCATCTATATATAAAAGATTAACAATATCTGTCAAATATAACCTTTAAAGCAATTATAAAGTGATCTCACTCAAGGGATGAAAGGAATTTTTGGAATAACTGTATGTATGTTTTTCTACAGGCTTAGGCTAGGCTGGGAATGCCAGAGGGGTTATCCTGGAGTATTGTGTGTTGGCCATTTGCACAAATCACCTTTTAAAAATTGGTAATGGGACATTTTAATGACCCTCTTTATTTCCTCCCTATGAGAAAGTCATTATTGGAGCTCTTTAGATCACTCCTTTGAGGATGATGTAGGAAGAAAGAGATCAGCATGTCAGAAAAATCCTGTTACTTGTATGTGCTGAATATCCATATTTGCTTTTTGACAGCTCCGACCTCAACTTATTTAAAGAAAATACTATTATTCTTCTGTAAGCAGTCATTTAAGATAGCTCTCCCTTAAAAAAGCCTAAAAGAAGCAACCTCTCTTCAACCACATCATCTGTCCTTAACTCAGTATCTTGAACTAAAAGGCTGAAGATTACAAAAAGGTGTGTTACTTCCTGAGCCATAACTAAAAACTCTCACTGGGGAAGGGAGAAGGAAGATATCCAGTTCGTTTACAGAGGTGGTACGCCTTTGAGAGCACATCTTATTTGAGAATGCTAGGTGGAAGAAGAGCAGGTAAAGGCTGATTTTTCTGGCTGTAAATACTCTAGGGATGAAAGTGAGAAGAGCTGATAAATACCAAGAAGATCAAAGAGCTGCAGAAGTTACACATCTGTGGATATAAACTGATTATGAATATATTTAAGTTGGAATACAGACCATTTAAAATACATTGTGTGTAGGAGAGCTTTCCAGTAAAATAACAGAGGCATAAAAGCTTTTTTTTTGTTAACATTTAATGAGTTTTATTGAGTAGGAGCTGAGAGAGTTGCTGTAATAGTGTGAGGCTAGGTTCTTTGATGTCCCGTGGATTCTTTGTGCCTGGCTGGGGAGGTAACAGGCTGCTCTGCTCACTGGGTGGTGGTGGCACATCTTTGGGAAGAAGAACATACCAGGGCTAAGAAGGCTGCAGCCACACAAAGTGGCTTATTGTTTCTGTGGGTGGATGGAGAGGAGTGGTACTTGGGCTGTTGGCATTGCCAGGTGTGAAGGGACCATGTTTAATCAAGGTGTTTGATTCAGTCTCTTTTGATCCTCTGAAAGCATCTGACACATCTTCCTGCAAAGGAAGCATTTCCCATGCTTGGGTTGGCTCTGGGTGCAGCCTGTGGGCTTCTGCAGCAGGGGAGTGTAAATCTGAGCTGTAAACCCAATGCTCAGCATGGTGAGGGTCTCTCTAAACTGAGAGGCCAAGAGTGCATAATACTCTTTGAGGGTCCTCCTCAAACTGTGTAGTCATGCTGTCTCTGTATGAACAAGCAAATTAAGTAGGATTTCCCACCCAAGTATCTTTCCAGTTGAGATATTCTTAGCCTACAAACATTATGGCTGCAAAATATCATTCCATTTTCTTTATCCCTTAAACTGCAAACAAAAGAGTCCAACAGACCACACTTACTGAGACTCAGGTAGCCTGTGAGATTAAATCACTGACCAGAAAGTGGGAATCAGTAGTCCCAGAGGGATTCAGAGCCAAAAGGGCAAAATTTCTTGGGTGGGAAGTCACTGGGAACAGGTACTCCTATCCCCAGGACAAGGGACTTCAGTCCCCTCAGGGCTGCCCATCCCCAGCACTGGCCTGATTTACTCCAGACAAGTGTCAGTGCCAGGGTGAACTTAAAAGCAATCTTCTGTGCGGTAAGTCTTGTACTACTTGCGAGGCAGTGAGATGGTCTGGCAGGTCTACCACCTACAAAAATGTGGCAACTCCAGTAAATTTTCTCACGTGGGTTGTGAGTCTATTTCAGTGGGAGCTGAAAGTAAAAATCAATTTAATCTTCGCGTTGAGTCTGCCATTTTTATCAGGCAGGTCTATTTTTTCCCTTGATGAACAATTTTCCACCTTTCTATTTTTTGCCCCTATTGGCATTGGACAGCCTGAACTACTCATCTCATCAGTGCAGAGGTGTTCAGTTCAGAGCAATGCTGCCTGTTTCATCTGGAAGGAGTACTTCCTATTTATGCTTGTCGGAGTCTTTTTTTTCCAAAGCCAGAAGGTTTCGTCTGAGAAAATCAAATCCCTTGAAAGTACTGTATAATTATCCACTCATTATCTTATATGTCTGCCATGGCTCTGCAAGTGAGCTCAAGGGTGTAGATAGGAAAACTGCAGCATATTGATGCCTGCAGATTTTCCTGCAGGGAGGAGGAATGGGGTTTTGAGGGCTGCCTGCCTCTGATATGTAGAGTGGCTATCACCCTTTATCTCTGGGGGAACATGTGTGCATGAAGGGGGAAAGCCCTCTAGCAGTGTCATTTATAATGAATGATAGATGAGGGTGCAAATGCCTTTGAATGCCTCATCCTGCCCGCTAACTGCAGGACTGAAGCTTAAGTTAGCACTGAATTGTGCCTTTGGATGACACAAAGGAGAGTTGGAGAGTCTAGAGCTAAAACAGTGAGTTGCTTTCAAGAAGCCCTGGGGTTCCCCAGGGCTCAGTGCTGGGTCCAGCCCTGTTCAATGTCTTTATCAACGACCTGGATGAAGGCATTGAGTCCTCCCTTAGCAAGTTTGCAGATGACACCAAGCTGAGTGGAAATGTCAAGCTGCTGGAGGGTTGGGAGGATCTGCTGGAGGATCGGGAGGCTCTGCAAAGGGACCTGAACAGGCTGGACTGCTGGGCTGAGACCAACGGCATGAGGTTTAACACGGCCAAATGTCGGGTCCTGCACTTGGGGCACAACAACCCTAAGCAGAGGTACAGACTAGGAGAAGCCTGGCTGGAAAGCTGCCAGGAGGAGAAGGACCTGGGGGTGTTGGTTGACAGCGACTGAACATGAGCCAGCAGTGTGCCCAGGTGGCCAAGAAGGCCAATGGCATCTTGGCTTGTATCAGAAACGGTGTGACCAGCAGGTTCAGGGAGGTTATTCTCCCCCTGTACTCGGCACTGGTGAGACCGCTCCTCGAATCCTGTGTTCAGTTCTGGGCCCCTCACCACAAGAGGGATGTTGAGGCTCTGGAGCGAGTCCAGAGAAGCGCAATGAAGCTGGTGAAGGGGCTGGAGAACAAGTCTTAGGAGGAGCGACTGAGAGAGCTGGAGTTGTTCAGCCTGGAGAAGAGGAGGCTGAGGGGAGATGTTATTACTCTCTACAACTACCTGAAGGGAGGTTGTGGAGAGGAGGGAGCTGGCCTCTTCTGCCAAGTGACAGGGGACAGGAGGAGAGGGAATGGCCTCGAGCTCTGCCAGGGGAGATTCAGGCTTGAGATTAGGAAAAAATTCTTCACGGAGAGGGTGGTTAGGCATTGGAACGGTCTGTCCAAGGAGGTGGTTGACTTGCCTTCCCTTGAGATGTTTAAGGTGAGGGTGGATGAGGTACTTAGGGGCATGGTTTAGAGATTGTTGGGAATGGTTGGTCTCGACGATCCGGTGGGTCTCTTCCAACCTGGTTATTCTGTGATTCTGTGATTCTAAGCATGTTTTGCAGGCCTGAGACTGAGGTGATGCATTTCCTATGGGGATAGTTTGCAGAGGGAAGCCCGTAACATGCCCACCCAATGTTAAAATTAACTAGCTAAGAGCAAAACCTAAATCATTTTGCCAAAAAGGGCTTCAGAGGCTGATCTGTCTGGTCATGGCTAGAGCTGGAATGGTTTTTATTATCCTGTGTGGTTCCTGGGAGCCACGCTAACATGTGCCATTGAAGCAATGATAAGGATGTCATTGTTCTAACTTCTTGGATGTTACCCGTTATATATGTCCTTTCACTCTGGTCTCTCTAAGAGTGAAACTGATGCTGAAAGGAAAAAAGTAAGAGGGACTGAAATGGAGAGATCTGCTGTCTCCCACAGCCCAGGAGAGATTTGCTCTAATCATTCCTCCTAGCAGATATTTGTCTAACCCACTGCAGAAAGTGTGAGTGATGGAGACTCCAGTCACCCGAGACAGTGTCCTCTGGTGCTTTTGTAATCTTTATCCTTATTAGTGCTACCTAACTGCTAACCTAAACCTACTCTGCTGTGATTCATCCATTACTCCACCGTGGACAAAGACTGCTCTTTACCTCCTGGTAACTGTGGGGCATTTTTAGGTACTTGAGGACCTTTAATTTGTCTTCTCACACGCCTCATGAAATGCTTTCTCCTTTTTAGACCAGTGAGCCCTAATTTCTCGAGTATTTCCTAATAAGTTTCATTTTCTTGACTAGTTATCATGCCAGTACTCTGCTCCAGCTGGGCAGTTTTGCTGCTGAAACCTTCCCATCCCTGCATGAGACTAGAGAGACTTACGTGCCTGGTAGGCTTCATCCCCTTTGACACATCCTGAGGCAATGACCATTTTCTACCCCCAGCAGCCAGACTATTGACAGGAATGATTCACTGCAAACCCTGAATCTCTTCTTGAAGCTTTGCCACCTAGCCAACCCTGTCTATGTGTGATTTTCCAGCTCTGTGCTTGTCCTTGCTGAACTTTATTCTAACTTTTAGATGTTTTTTCATTTTTGCCAAGCTGATTTTAGATGCTAATCCAGTGTGTCTGCCGTCACTCCCAGCTTCATGTAATCTGCAGATTTAATGTGTGCTCCCTTTCATCACCCAGGTCACTAATGAATGTGCTGAGCAGAACTAGACTATATAGATCCAGCAGAGCTCTGTTCGCAGTTCCCTTCTGTTTTCACACAATATCATTAATATACTCCCAGGGTATAGCTTTGTAGTAATCTCATTTAATCATGTTTTCCTAGTTTATTTATGAGAAAGTTGTTTGAGATGGTGTCAAAAGTATAATACAGCCCAGATAAATGGCACCCAACAACTTCTTCATTATGAAAAGAAAATAATTTGATTTTTTCTTGTCTTTTCTGTTTCTGCTGCTGCTTATATTTTGGTTATCTCCCACATACATGCGAAGTGTTTTAGAGTTTTTCAGAGAATTGAAGCTAGACTGACTGATGTAGCGTGCTTTTGTTACTTCTCTTTCTACCCTTCAATACAAGCACTGTACTTGCCTTTGTCCTAACATGTAGCACCTTACTTGTCTGAGCTTTCAGAGGTGACCAGGAGGGAGGTATCCGAGACAGCTTTGGCTAGTTTCATAGGGAATTAAAAAGTGGTTTGTCCAACCCTGCTGATCTGGAAATACCTGACTTGGACAGAGGACTGATCTCACCCTGGCACGGGCAGAGGATACTATACTTTTGTAGTGATAATGTGTTTAGTATTAGCTAATCCCCTGTGCATAGTATGAAATTTTATCAAGGACTAATGTAAAAATCAAACCAACGTTGTCTCTTTCAGTGTCATTTTTCAATAACTTACACTCTACTCAAGCAATACTTTTCCAGACTCTCTTCTTGGTATTACTATGCATATAAAGGATAACAAAAAATATTTTTTTATCTTCTGCAAGTTTAATTTTTTTGCCCTGACGTTTACAGTATTTCTGCCTGTGTGTTCACACTATTTTTAACTCCCACTCAGTAACCTTTTAGTGTACTTTATTCTTGTCTTTGAGGAAAAGTAAAAGCTCACTATGTTGCTAAGTCTTCTGATCCTTTCTTCTCCACTGAGATGTTATTGTGCCTGTGCCTTTTAAACACAAAATATTGTTTCTTTGAGAAACTACTGCTCACCTTGATTTCTTTTTCCTTTAAACTTCCCTCCTTGAATTCTTGCCTAGTAGATTTTAAATGTACTGAAGACAGGCATTTCTGTTTTACTGTTCCAAATTCCTTGCGTATGGCAGATTTCATCATTTCACTGGCACTTTTACATGAGTTTTCTTCCACCTTTTTACCTCCATCACATCCCTCTCTGGAAGAACTTCCCTGCCGATTATTTGACCTGTCAGTCATGCAAGAATATTCATCCTAAGGCACCAGTACTCTGTCTCCTGCTGCTTTTCTTTCCTAGCAGATAACTTGTGCTTGCAGTCTCCCATTACTATTGAGTCATTTGTTAACAGGTAGACTGATTAATTTAATTTTCTTGGTTTGGGGATTGTTGTGCCCTACCCCATGTTTTTTTTAGCATTAACTAGAGAATATAGCAGTTCTCCCTCTATGTTCAGGACCTCAGAGCAAGTGTATGCTTCATCCTTGGTATGCTAAGAGATGCTACCTTGAATCTTTCTCTGTCAGTCCATAATAAGTTATACATCTTCATACCAGTATTCC
Organism: Clamator glandarius; assembly: GCA_033459285.1. Classification (NCBI taxonomy): domain Eukaryota; kingdom Metazoa; phylum Chordata; class Aves; order Cuculiformes; family Cuculidae; genus Clamator; species Clamator glandarius. The sequence continues at coordinate 261,059 of JAUNZM010000912.1, read as the reverse complement.
AGATATATGTCTTGCTACTACAAGTTCCATTTATGCCAGTTAAATCATGACTTTTATCTTAAATTAAATCTGAGCTCTTAAAAAAGACCTGAGCTCTGTACTAAACGTATTTAAACATATTTAAAAATGTTGCACCAGATGTCAAAGATATTAAGAGAACTTAACCCTATTTCCTGGCCCAGCTGTGACTGTATTATCACCCATGCTTTTTTAGAAGTGTACCCAGGCTGCTTCTGGCTACCTTTCCTCTGGTTTTGTCCCTGTGTCCTACACTGAGCCTAGCTCAGAAGTCCCTCTCACTAAGCAAGGGCCGTTTCCTCCTTCCCAGAGCTGATGCCCACCCCTGTTGAGCTACTAATGTATTACCCTGTTGGTGAAGATACTGGGGCCCTCTTGGGAGCGTCACATGTGGCCCTGTTATGTTGTCCCTGCCTGAGCATCTTTGGGGTTGCTCCTGTCCATCTAGGTGGTGCCATGCAGGTAGGGAGGTGGTAGGGCAAACCTCGGCAGAACACATTGGATCTGATTTACAGGCAGGAGCATTTTGCAAGAGTCTCCATTTATATTTGTGCTCCTGAGGTCACAGGATCATGCTGCAGGCTGTTTTGCCCAACTCAAGCCCTGCACCCACCTCACTGGGCAGCTTGCAGATGTGCAGTCTGCAAGCATGAAGCTGTTGCCTTCCTCTGCCTTGAAAAGAAACCCAGTCAACCACACTTGACTCTCAGTAGGGTTGTTCCCTGTTTCATAGATCCTAATGATGCTAGAAAAATCCCAAACTTACTCGCCCTCTTACTTGCTAACCTCCAGTTGCCTCGTAGCTGCCTATGTGCCTCCCTCTCAGAACTGCAAAAAAACAGGGAATTAACATGCATTACTCTGAGTGGTCGACTGCCCTAAATGCTTTACCTGCAGGGTAGGTTTAGTCTGCTATAAGGCGCTGCTGCCAGTAAGAGGAGGGACCCCAACTGCCTGTCCTCATCCTTTGTGTTTGCTGCTACATGTTCTCATTCATCTTGGTGGAAGGCTAAATCAGAGAAGTGACCAAATTAAGCCTCTCCCAGACCACAAACACTGTCGCAGGGAACAGCAGAGCCACCTTCAGCAGCATCATAGAATCATAGAATTACCAGACTGGAAAAGACCCACCGGATCATCGAGTCCAACCATTCCTATCAAACATTAAACCCTGTCCCTCAGTGCCTCGTCCACCTGTCCTTTAAACACCCCAAGGGAAAGTGACTCCACCACCTCCCTGGGCAGCCTGTTCTAGTGCCCAATGACCATTTCCGTGAAATTTTTTTTCCTAATGTCCAGCCTGAACCTCCCCTGGTGGAGCTTGAGGCCATTCCCTCTCGTCCTGTCCCCTATCACTAGGGAGAAGAGGCCAGCACCCTCCTCTCTACAACCTCCTTTCAGGTAGTTGTAGAGAGCAATGAGGTCTCCCCTCAGCCTCCTCTTCTCCAGGCTAAACACCCCCAGCTCTCTCAGCCACTACTCTTGTTCTCCAGCCCCTTCACCAGCTTTGTTGCTCTTCTCTGGACTCGCTCCAGAGCCTCAACATCCTTCTTGTGGTGAGGGGCCCAGAACTGAACACAGGACTCGAGGTGTGGTCTCACCAGTGCCGAGTACAGAGGGAGAATAACCTCCCTGGACCTGCTGGTCACGCCGTTTCTGATACAAGCCAAGATGTCATTGGCCTTCTTGGCCACCTGGGCCACTGCTGGCTCATGTTCAGTTGCTGTCAACCAACACCCCCAGGTCCCTCTCCTCCTGGCAGCTTTCCAGCCAGGCTTCTCCTAGTCTGTACCTCTGCTTAGGGTTGTTGTGCCCCAAGTGCAGGACCCGGCATTTGGCCTTGTTAAACCTCATGCCGTTGGTCTCTGCCCAGCAGTCCAGCCTGTTCAGATCCCTTTGCAGAGCCTCCCGACCCTCCAGCAGATCCACACTTCCACCCAGCGTAGTGTCATCCACCTCATCAACCCATCCTCAGCCGATGGTGTCGCACCGTGCTGCTTTGGTGGCCCTTGCAGCAGGTCTGGTTGGAGAATCTCCTTTGCTTCAGCGACGGGCTAGAGCTGTAGCAGGAGCATCCCCGCGGCTCATCAGTTCCCCGCTTTACCGAGAGGTCAGGAGCTAATTGCGACCTTTTATTCCCTTACTGTGAGGAGCAGTTGGTGCCCTCAAGTGGTAAATTGCAGCAGGAGAGCGGCTCCGGCCGTGCGAGCTCCGGGCTCCTGTCCCGGGGCGCTGCTGGGCTGGGGCTGCTGGTCACCTGCGGGGTTTTTGACGCCTCTAATCATGTTTTCTCTCCCTTGCAGGGCAAAACCGTGCGGTGACCGTGGTGGGGAGGAAGCACCATTCTCAGCGGAGTGAGAACCCTGACAGCGTCCGGACACCCACGAAAGCTCCTCGCCACTTTATCCATCAACAGTTGCATGGGGCTGGGTGCGGTGTGTTCACACCAAACGTCCTGCCTTGACTGTGCTTTTGGTTAGTTGGAGCCCCCAAAACCTCCCCGCGAGATTAGATGGGGCTTGCTTTGGATCTGCAGCCCCACTCCAGCATGGCCTCAGGGGCTGCACGAAACCACAGAGGGATGCCAGAGCCAAGGTCTGGAGAACCAACCAGGTCTGGTGCCATGAGGGCATGAACAGGGACAGCGATGCCCATCACACAGGACAACGCGGGGGTCTTCCTCCCCCTCCTGTGCCAGTGGCTTCAGAACAGCCGTCGAGAGGGGGCTGAGGGTGTCGAGCAGCAGCTCTGCCGCTCGGCTGTCCAGAAGCTGAGCGAGTACATCCAGCTCAACTTCTCTGTGGATGAGAGCGAACTGCAGTCAGAGAGCTATGGAACTTCAGATACAGAGATCTGCACTGTGTACCTGGCCCAGGAGATGAGAAAAAATGAGGTTCTCGGGTTGAGCTTTGGGAACATCCCTTCGCTTGGGGACTATGGGGAGAAGCGGCGAGGAGGGAAGAAGAGGAAGGGGCACAAGGGACCAGTGCTTGATGTCGGGTGCATCTGGGTTACAGACTTGAAGAAAAACAGCCCAGCTGGGAAATGTGGGAGAGTGCGCCTGAAAGACGAGATCCTTTCCCTGAATGGCCAGTTAATGGTCGGCGTGGATGTCACCGGTGCGAGGTAAGGGTGGAAGAGCAGGCGGCTGCTGGTCACAGTATGTGGTGCAGGTCATGGTTGGTACTGATCTATATCTAAGAGCACAAATTTTGATCTCTGCTTTTCAGCACCCAGGAGAACTCTGGGTTCCTTCTTAAGGTCTGTCAAAAACAAGTGCCTAAAGCTAATCGATAGCCCACATTTGCTACTTACACATCCATGGGAAAATTTTGAGGGGTTATAGTGTCAAAAGTTAGCACGTTGTATGAATTGGAGGGCCTTCACTAAGACAAGAGTCTTCTTGGGTTTGGATAAAACTGGGGGGTTTTAAGTAAAAATGAACACAGACTCAGCAGCACTCAAAAGCTTTTTTCAGGTGTGTCTTGTTTTTATGGAATCATTTGAGCCAAGGGAAGATTTTTGACAGCTAAATGTTGCCTGAGACGTTTTTCAAAGCAAGACATTTTTATGTTTTGCAGATTGGAACAACTTCATTTTAATAAATTCCCTTTGATTTTACTGTCTTCTGTCCCAGAAAACTTGAAACCTTTAAGAGTTCAAGTCAGAAATGAAGGTTCTTTCAATGATGCAGATTATTCTTGCTTTTTTTATTCCAGTTCCTGCATGAAAAAAATATCAGTCATTGGCCCATTTTTTCTCTTTGTGGGCCAGCAGACTTGCTCACACTTCTCTTTGCAAAAGCAAAGACTTTTCTCTGATACAGATGAGGATGCAAATATTCTTTCATACTTGAGATTGCAACATACAAAAGGACATGAAATCCCCTCCTGATATCAAAGGGGATTCATCCTGGGGGTGGACAGTTTCAGAAACAAAACAGTAGTGAAGTGGTCCTTCTGTGAAAGAAACTCTGTTATCTGTAGCCTGGGTAATACAGCACATTTCGTGGGTCTCGGGAACAATATGCCAATTTAGGCCAGCTGAGAAAGTGCTCCAGCAAGTAAGATTTGCAATAATGGGTAATGGATTTTAACTAAAATAACCTGTATAGTGAAAAACAAGGGGGAAAAAAAGAGTTGAATCTTTACAGATTCCTCCACTGATAATGTAGCACTGGAAATACTCATAGGTTGTTTATTTGCTGCTTCAGTTGTTGGGCTTGCAAAGCCACACTGGCTTTGGGCCAGAGGGGGCGGGGGGGGGGCAAGACTTGCATGTTATATTCCTGCAAAGTGGCCTGCTGGCCTTTCCTCCCAAGAGATAGTGAAGGTGACAGCAGTGTGGAGTGATTGCTTCTCCTGATTCTGCCTCATGGCAGAACAGAAACAGTAACTCCTCGTCTGTGGGTGCTGGGCAGGTGAACCTGGCTGTGGTCTTTCAGGTGGAATAAGAGACCTCTGTAATTTCAAGCCTGTAATTCAACGAGTGTATAAATATTGGTACTGTGGCAGTACTAATCAGTGTCACCCTCAGATTTGAGAGATTTTGTGGCAGAAAGCAGTTGGTGTGCTGTTAATCCATTGTCAGATATCTCTGTCCCTAAAATCCAAGGGAATCAGTTGCAGAAGGCAGCAATAATGTTATCTTATTATTAATGCAAAATTAAAGATAATACCCAGTTGAATCTAAAATGTCTGGATGCCTGTTCTTATTATCTTATCCCTAAAGGCTTCATTTTGGAGTTGTTCCTTTTGGAAAGCTCTGTTATTAGACCAGCAAGCTATGACTATTGCTAATGAGAACCAAGTGCTCCATTTTCCTTAGCTGAGGGGTTTTTTGGCCATTGTAAAGACAGAGTTCCTACATTCTGGTAGTACACAGCCAATGTTGTTCCAATTTAAGCCAAAATTTAGGACATCTCTTAGTCAAAACTTGATTTATTTTCAGCATCCAAAGTACCCTTGCCTAACTTACTCTCAACTGTTATTTGACAAGGGTGATGTTGGTGGATGACAGTTTGGGACCTTGAGGAAGCTCTGAGTTTGGAATGCTTGGTTTTGGCTCTCAGAGAGCTGGCTGGTAGCCCCGACCCAATGTACTATCTTGTTCATTTGATGCTTTGGGATTCCTTCAATAGGTGCCTCCGCTGGGGTGCTCAGAAGGGACATAGTTCTGCCTAGGTTTATAATAGGCTGAAAGGCAACATCAGCTTACCTCCTGGGAAGACTGTTTCAAAGAAGCTTTCCTAGAGTATTTCCATATCACTGCTGTAGTGGCAGTAGCAGAGCCCTTTCCCCTTGATTCTTCAAGATTCTGGAGTAGGACTGCACATTCAGTATTACTCGTGGCTTGATTTCTGTCTGCCTGATTATTTGTCTTAGTGAGAAACTCTTCCAGGTTGATACAAAGGGGTGAGAGTGCTGTGATTTGCAGCATGACATACTTTGTGTAGCCTGTGCATGGTCAGTGAAATTAAAATTCTGCCTGTAGCTCCTGTAGCACCAGGCTGGATTGGGCAAGCCAGACCTCTCATTGCACATCTATGAGCCAGCAGTGGCCCAGGTGGCCAAGAAGGCCAGTGGCATCTGGCTTGTATCAGAAACGGCGTGGCCAGCAGGTCCAGGGAAGTTATTCTCCTCGGCACTGGTGAGACCGCACCTCGAGTACTGTGTTCAGTTCTGGGCCCCTCACCACAAGAAGGATGTTGAGGCTCTGGAGCGAGTCCAGAGAAGAGCAACAAAGCTGGTGAAGGGGCTGGAGAACAGGCCTTATGAGGAGCAACTGAAGGAACTGGGGTTGTTTAGCCTGGAGAAGAGGAGGCTGAGGGGAGACCTCATTGCTCTCTATAACTACCTGAAAGGAGGTTGCAGAGAGCTGGTTATTGGTCTCTTCTCCCTAGTGACAGGGGACAGAACAAGAGGGAATGGCCTCAAGCTCCACCAGGGGAGGTTTAGGCTGGACATTAGGAAAAAAAATTTCATGGAAAGAGTCATTGGGCACTGGAACAGGCTGCCCAGGGAGGTGGTTGATTCACCTTCCCTGGAGGTGTTTAAAGGACGGGTGGACGAGGTGCTGAGAGGCACAGTTTAGTGACTGATAGGAATGGTTGGACTCGATGATCCAGTGGGTCTTTTCCAACCTGGTGATCCTATGATTCTATTCCACACCTGCCAAGCATGTCACGGCAGCCCCAACTTACCTGGTGAGCACGTTGAGGTTCACACTAGTTTTTACGGGACTCTTGATTTATGTCTGTAACAATGGGGAATTGAGCATGTACCTGGGAACTCTGGGCACTGAGAAGAGGGTATCACAACTCTGCCACTTTTCTGGGTGTTGCCACCTCCGCTACAAATTGGCAGAACTGTACTCACACTCCTGGGCTTCATGTCACCTCCAGCTCCGAGCCAGTATGCAAACCCTCCCTGCAGCAAGGAGCTAATACATTGAACTATGGGAAAGGAGAAGTAGGGTCAGATGGTCCCTTCTGCTGGCTGTCCTATGCATGAGGTCAGTATCTAGAGGACACAGGGGCAGATGGCTGCAACCATCACAGATTGGGCATCTCTGGGCAGATCTGCTTGGGCAGCCCTGGATAGATTGTGCTCTTTCAGCACCTGCCAGGTGGGGGTCCTGTTCATATAGGTCCTCAGGTGACAGAGTACTGGTGGTGTCAGACACTACACAGAAGAGCAGCATGCCTCTTCTTGGAGGAGCTGGCTGTAGGTGTCACTTATCTGACTCTCCCTGCTGAGGATGTTGAATTTGGTTTGATGTCTTTAAATAAAAATTGTGTATTTAAATTCTACCTGATTACCATAAAAACAGCAGAAACAGGTTGATTATTGCTGAGCTTTTTTTCTTTTTTTTTTCTTTGTTTTCATTTAGAGAAACATTATGCAGCAATATAATCATCAAAGCTCTTTGCTTAACAGGGTATTATTACATTAGAGAGGAATGATGTAGGTGGTGGCAGTTTCGGTGATGTTAGTGACTGAGGGAAAATTATTACTCTCTTCAGAGTTAGCAAATTGTATGTGTCTATCAAACACAATTGCAGGGAAATGAGCTGTATTGGAGTACTGAATAAAGGTTAGTCAAAACTTTGCATGTTTATTTATCTTCTGTCTATACAACTGTATCTCCAAAACACATGGGTTATGTTCCCCCAGACAACAACTTCCTATGTATTTTGGAACTACTTCTCTCATTTTGGGCTATTACTCATTTACTGGAGGGAGGCTGTTAGTATTTGTGCAGATGACAGATGAATCCTTCATTTCTTGAGCATGACTGAATGGGGCTTCATTAGCAAGTCCTGGGAGGATTGCAAAAAATTATTTTGTCATGAATACAATTCAGTTTGAAATACTTGATTACAGATTTCATTGAGCATAGCTGCAGTGCTTGGACACAGCTACCTTATACATCTGATCTTCAAAATCAGTACTGAATAGATTTCCAACTTCAAACTGTTTTTGAAGAAACCAGAGCAATATACATTATATGTGATGACAATGTAATATAAACATAAGATATAATTTTGTCATTGAGGAAACCCAACCACTGCTTCAAAATATCATGTTCCTCAGCTCCAGCTATGACCAAACATTATGTGTGGGAATACAGTCAGAGAACTGACTGGCTTCTTTTTAACCCACAACGAGGTCACTTCCAGAAAAGGAACAGAGAAGTGTTTTGACAGCCAAACCTTTGCACAGCCTTTTCTTAGTCTACTCTTCAGCCAGTGTCCAGAAGGGTTTGCTAGGACTCCTCCCCAGCACAAGATACGGCATGCCGGAAGTTGGAGAAATCAGTTTATTTCCAAAGATCCTTTGAAAGACTTTCAGATATCAGATGTCCAATGGAGAGTGAGCTTTAAGAGCCACTACTGAATGTAAACCTTTGACCTTACCTGAAGCTGGGAGTTTCCAGCTAAGGTCTTTCCTGAGTGCTTGCTACTACTGCACATCTCATTTACATAATCCAGGATAGTTGGAAGTATGAAGGTAAAATTCTGGTCTTTCTAAAAAGGTCAATGCTATCAGTAGTTGCTTGATAACATGGACATTCTAAACACAGTACTGCTTCTCTGTAAGTGCTAGTAGCTGATTACAGAGCACAATACGGAACGTCTAACCAAATTACAGGTTTCAAAATGTTCAAGGCACTTTGTGCTGCTTGCCTGCAGCAGTCAATAACAGTCCGGGGCTCAGCTGGACAAAATCATGAACTCCTGTATCAAAACAGTCCTTGGTGGTGCTGGAAAACCAATATGCAGTCCCTGGCTTTATTTAGAGCCAAATTCTGCTCTGAACAGCTGTCTTCAGGAGGGTACTTTTCTCCTTTTTCCCCTTGTTGGAAGCCCTGCATGCAAGGAGACACAGGGTAGTACATCTGCTGGGGGAACAGAAACAAGGAACGGGGACCTTCACTGTATCTGAATAGAGCTGCTCAAAAATATGACAGTGTGGTGTGAAAACTGATGTGTTAGAAGAGCACACCTTTCAAAGCACTTTTTTTTTTATGGAGCTCCCCTTTCCTCAGATGTCTAAACGGAATGACTTTTTATCATAGACTACTTTGCCCTCGATACAGAAAGTTCTTGTTGGGAAGAAAATCTCTCCCTGAATGCAGTCAGTCTTTGATATCGAACTGCAATGTTCCAGTTTGGCATTTTCTATGGGGCACTGCTTCCTGCCACACTGTGGTAAGACACTACTCCTGCAGGAGGCTGGCTGTCCTCACTGTGACCACTCTGTCCCTGGGCTGGCAGCCACAGTTGTCTTTGCAGTATCTGCAGGATTTTGTACCACCATCTTACTCAATGGTGGGTTCAAAACACTTCCAGATAGGCTCTGATTGGTGTGTGGGGGTGGCACGCTGTGGGATCAGGGAGCAAAGGCTATTCTGCCTCTGCTCTGCAGCCAGGACCCTTAGTTTAAGTTTTCAGTAATAAACCCATTCTTTAGTAGAGTCAGGCGTGAGGATGTATGAATGCCTGTGTTATGGTAGAAGGGGAGGTTTTCATAGAATCATAGGATCACCAGGTTGGAAAAGACCCACTGGATCATCAAGTCCAACCATTCCTATCAACCACTAAACCATGCCCCTAAGCACCTCATGTTTCTGCGCCTGTGATGGGCTCATTTTTCTAGAAGTTATTGTGGATTTATTTTCCGCTCAACAGAGCAACATCCTTTATATATGCTTCTTCTCAGGGAAAAGTCACCCCAAGAAAACTATCCCTGGTCATCGCAGAAAGCTTTGTCTCACCATACCCCCTCCTCCTGGACATGTCAGCTTGCATGGATTGATTGCTCTGTTTTACTGTGTTTCCTCACCTCCTTCCTAAAGCAAAAGTGCTGCCAACACAAAGTGCTTCTCAGTATAAGCAGCTGCTTTGCCTGGTGTTATTAGGGTATTCTCTTAGTTATGTTCATAAGAAACTATTTTTGTTTTAATAGGAAAACAGATGGAAATGTGTCCTGGCCTTTTGCCCTTGGCCAAGGGGCAAACATTTCTGTGGGAGCTCCTTGTTAAAATATTAACAGCACTGACTACACAGAGAAAAACAAACACAGTGGTCCTGGAGACTGCAGCCTCCAAATACAATGTCAGGGAATAGAATTCTCATAACTGACCTAAAAAATACCCCCAACTTATTGTGGATTTGCATTTGTTTCCTTTTTTATATCATATTACCAGTCTTCACACTGCTAGGTGATGGATCAGGGCACAAAGGCTGACTTGGGGCTTGTTATCACAGGCACCGATGGGAAGTCCAAGCTGCCTGGCACGTGAGTCCTAAGAACGGAAAATAAATAGCACAAAGAGATCCTGGCTAAGGGTTTTCTCCTCCAGTTGAGTTGCTGTGAGTAGACAGACAGTGAAAATGTGCTTGACCTGTGCAAAATGAGAGGAAGCCTAAAGATATTTCTCAAACAGCCTAAGTCTCATTGTGCCTTGTACACTGGAGCATAGAGTTACTGCTGAAGCACAGCTGCTCAGTTTTACACTGATAGTGGATATTACTTAACTGCTTTAAATATAACAAAACTAAGAAAAAGATGGTTTTCTTCCTTTCTTTTACATCTTCAGGAAAGGAATGAGTTGACTTAGCCACATGTGACGAGAAATAAATTGCTCTGAAGAAATAAGCTTTATCGCAAATCCTCTCTCAAAAGCCAAAGACTTAAGCAGAAGGTCACTAATCCCCAGACTCAGTAGAGATCATTTAGCTTGTCTGTCCTCTTTACTTTGTTAATCTGAGCATGGGTTCACTCCGTTTCCTCTCCACACCCTCTGGTTCATGCCTTTCCTCTCAACCTTACCATGCCGAGCCCAGCCTCTCTGGAGGCAAAACCCGTTCTCTTGTAGTGACGGTTATTTGCAACATCCCACCACTACAAGTGCCTCCTCAACGGGCTTTCCAAAATAATTGTCCTCCTCAATTTTGCATTTGATTTATTTTCTTGCTCAGCTCAGTTTTATCTCAAACCCATAAAAGAAAGGTTCCTGCTGATTTAAACGGCTCATGTCCTGTACGTGTTTCAATGTTGGGACCTCAGTGTTGGACCGATATGCTTGTGATTGCCTTGTACATGCTGTTACCACCAAACAACACAGCTGGCCTCTCTTGATAGAAGCGTGGTCCCCAGAAGGCACACATGTATAATTAGGCAACATCCCCAGGGTCATCTGCAGCAAATGCTGCCCAGCCCTAGCTGTGTGTGCTTTCTTTTCTGAGGGATTTCATCAGGCTTGAAAAGACTTAGACAGATGTTGTAGGTATTGCTTTAGGAGATGTAAGAGCTTCAGAGGTTACAGAGTTCAGGGTTATCCTGAACTTTCATTTGTGTGTACTTTTTTTCCATTGAGCTATGAAAGCTCTGCTTAGAAGGCTGTACCTTCTTGCCAAATGTATGACTGTACATCTCCACTTAAGTTGCTGTTCTGAGTACACTGCAATTACAAGAGAACAAGCCCTCTGTTTGTGAGGGAGCTCTGCTGTCCCCACTCATCTACTGTGGGAACAGCCTGGTTTGGTGAATCAGCCTTTTGCCTTGTCATTTATCTATGATGCCAAAGTGCCAGTAAGAGTTCTTCTCCATCATCAGTGGAATTTTCAGCTTCAGATGCAGCAAGCATCCCATGCTCTCAGGTCATCTGAAAGCCCAGTCAGGATGCAACTGAATTTAACTAATTGACAAACTACTGGAATATGCAAAATAGAGGCACTTTTTTCCACCACCAAGCCAAGCAGCAGGTGAGGCCTTCAGCCACCACAGCAGTTATTTTCTCATCCTCTCCAGCAGTGCATTTGCTAGCACAGAACAGTGGTTTAACCATCAATAATTAAAAACAGAGATGGTTGAAAACATGAACAAGGGACATTCTGTGCCCATTATTCTTGCACTTTCTATAATGTCTGTGCCCTTAACACGCCAATTTGTAATGTGCAGTCATTCACAGTGTCTCTTCTAATCTGTAAATGTGAATTTCTCTTCATATTCTGGTAGTCCAAAGCTTTGCACAAAGCAGACTGTGGGCTAAAGTTTGACTTCCATGAGGCAAGAGCACTGAGCTGCTGCAGCAGGAGGAGGCGTCTGGGCTCAGGTTACTGGGTTGCAGTGAGATACATGGCACTTTTTCCTTTCCCACCCATACTGGCTGATGTATTGTGAGTCCAGGAAAGACACAATTTCTTCATGCTTCATTGAAATGTTTTTTTCTTGTAGCATTTGGCTAAGCGAGCAGCATTCCTATTCTCAAAAAGGTTTCAGGGCTGCTCTGCAAGGAGGCGATGACCATATCTTCTTGCCAATTTCATGTACCTTTAGATGTGATGGCTGCTGCCCTGGAAGATACACTAGGACTAAGCAGCGACCCTTGAGAGGTAAAAGCACTTATGGCGGCAGCAGCTTAAAAACTACTTATCCCCTATCATTGGAAGTTAGGTCTTGCTTGGAAAGGACAGGAGCAGGAAAGGTTGAAAGATGATGAACCGAAGACAGTTCCAGAGGCAGAGGCTATGCTTGATATCAGTGTCAGAGAGACGGCTTGTCAGCATGAATTTGCCATGTACAGACATAAGTGAGAGGATAAATACAAGAAATGTAGGTGTGATGAGCTGAGAAGCAGGTACAGAACTCCAGAGACAGCTGCTGTCATGAATATCTTTGGGGCTGGGTTTTTCTTTCTTGTGGAAAACTCATTGCTCTTCTTATCTGATACAACATTTGCCTACAGCTTTGAGCAGTATCACATGCTCCTTGAAACTTACTTTTCTGCTTCCTTTATATCAGATGGAGGCTGAGACGGGGAGGACTTAGGTATTAGGCGCAGGCTCTACAGCATCAGTCATCATTCTTGCTAGTTTCTCTGGATGAAACGTATGACATTCAGCAAGATTTTCCGGGCCTCCAAAGGGAAACAGTTTTAACAGACCAGTACCAGTAAAAACACAACTTGTCATGCACTGCCATAAGGTTTGAGGCAGATTAGGAAGACTTCTACCTACTGAGATAGGACAAGAGCAGGGCAAATGTGGTTGTTAGCAGCAAACTTCATTCTAGAGCATTCAAGACTCGGGAAGTCCAGCTAGTCTGAAGGTTCTTCAATGAGACTATAAGAAACTAGAGGTGGATAGAAAATGGGTTCAAGGTTTTTCAAAATGCAACAGAACTATTGAGATTTGACTGAAGGAGATTACTGTTTCTGCTGATGCTGAAGGTCGTTTTCTATTGTTTATAAAGGTGCCCAAGCTTGTTTTTACCTTTTTCCATTAGGTATTATGGATAACTGGATGGTCTTCTAGAAGAAGAAAACTGACAAAATAAAATCTGCTAAATTGAACACCATTTTGACTGGCTTTCCTGACCTGTTAGTTGTTCACTGGAGTGGATTTAAGACAGTAAGAGTAACTATTTGATGAAACAAGAGTCAATGATGGCCTCCTTATCCTCATACACATTGACCAGCAGCTCTTTCTGCTGTGATAACTTAAGAATTACAAAGTGCTTGCCATTTTTTTCATAGCCTAGGCTATTTTTTCTCTGTTAGTCAAGAGAAAAACATGGGCATGTAGTAACCAGTAAACTTTGTGATACCATCCATCTGAACATTCAGCCCAGATGAGGAAAATGAGCTAGAGGTTGGGGAATTCTTTCTTAGAATGCATGGATGATAAATACAGCCAAACTGATGTGTGATGTTCTCACTGAAAATGGTTTCTAACAAACACACTGATTGTTCTGTTGAAAACTATATGTCATATTTTCATCTGTAGAGAAGTTCTGCTAACACACAGATTTTTTTCTCAGTTTCCTCTAGAGGGCAATGTCATATAAATATTTTAAACAATTTTTGGGTTATGTCAACTGGGAATTTCGCCTGTCTCATTTAAGGATTTTTAAGACAGCAGTGAAAAGTGTTTCTTTATGTGCTTTTTAGTATGTGTATATACGTAATATAATTACTGTAATTGTTTCTTGGGCTTGTTCAGTACAGTAGCCAACCCCTCTAAGAAGCACGGAAATATATTTTGCGTTTTGGACAGATTTGCCTATGCTGGAATGCAGAGAAGAAACTGCTCATGAAGAACTAGCTCTTCTCTTATACCTGTGCAGCTTGAGGGACTTTCAGCAGCTGATCCTTATTTAACCTATTGTAGAAAAGATTATAATTGAGTCCTTTGAGAATGAAGTCACCATTTGCTGTAGTTTATGTTGGCAGCTGGAACTTCAGTGCAGATAAATCTGAATACCAAGTCAAAGTGGTACATAGGACATAGGAAACAGAAGGTTTTTGTGTTAGTACTTATTTCTCTAAGAATTTAAGTATTCCCAAATTAATCAATGCTATTACTTGTTTGATGGATGTTAATAACAACCCAATTTTAAATTAATTGTCCATATAAACAACTGCTAAAATTAGTATGAATCAAAATTGGTGAGTCTAGTCCTTGATAATTGAGCTTAAGGGATATTGTCTCCTGTTTTCAGTCACTGTTGTATAAAACAAATGGTAAATATGGATAAAGGATGTTTAGTTTTCCTCAAAGCTCAGATGTATAATTTGAAACTTGCTTACATGGGCACAAACTTCTTCTCTATTGTCTCTCTCATTATCTTCCCCTCCCCCAAACCAACACTACTAATAGGGAAATTTGCTCTTGACTTCCCAACGTGAAAATGGCTTTAGGGAAATCCTTTTAGAATTAGTCTTCTTTTCCCTCCTGATGGTGACTAGTCCTCTGGAGCATCACCATAATGGCCTTATCGGATTAACTAGCAAATCCCATATGTTTACTGAATTTGTGGGTTAACATTCTTTGTAAAATACCTCTTCCAAAAAAGTAATGCAGTTGCCAAGTTCTCTAAATGAATAAACCTGTTTGTTTGTTTTTCCCCAAACAGGAAAGCAATTAATTTAAGTAAAACTCTTATTCCCAAAAGTAATCCCTTTGAAAAGAGGGGCCTGTGAATAAAAAGAGCAGTAGTTGCATTGGCTTCAAAGCCAGCAACCATTAGATAACAAAGCAAGATTTGCCCTTTACTTTTCAGTGACAGGAGATCTAAGAAAAATCTGAGGACACAGCTCCTTTTAGCCTTTTGAAGTTAAATAGGTGAGACAACCTTTTCATCACTTCTGCTGGCCAGGCAGGACTTTCTCATAGTTTTAAACCCCCTCTTAAAAGAAATAAGATACAGCATTTTTAAATTTTAAGTTGCTGGGAAATTTTTTTAGAGACACTAGTGGCAGCTAAATATTCTTGGTTTCATTTCTCATGCCACATGGGTGTGATGACTAGCTTTGGGTTTGAACCATATATTCATCACAACCTTGGTTTAGGGCTTATGTTTGAATCTTGCTGGCTATAAGGTATCTGTCAGCTTAATGCTTAATCACAGGGGATTATTCTTTGCCTTCAGCTGGAAGGAGCTATGTTTGGGGCTGTAGTTATGTGGAGAGGTTGATTTACCTTGAGCTGGGATCTCTGTATGTGAGTAGCCCTGGGAATGTCACACTTACATGGCTGCAGGTACTAAAGGAGCCAACAAGGCTTCATGACTTGCTCACTCTGCATTCCTTGCTGGTGAGTGGTATGAAGCACAGTTTTCTTGCACAGTAAAACAAAAATATGCTTGAGGTCTCTGACAGTACCATAGCACCATGGACTTCAGTTGAATTGCTTCCCATTTGCCCCCATGGAAATGGAGAAACTTTGCATTCCAGATTTCCTCCTGCCACTCAATATCTGACCCAGCAATACACAAACTTATCTCCTCTATGATCTGGTTTTTTTATCGTTCCCCACATTCAGAAAGTAAGCAGGATGTAGAGCAGAGCAGAAAATTATTTAGTATACTAGCCAGTTTCATGAGGATGAACTATACAGATAAAATAAATTGGATTTCAATAATTCTTAGAACCATAGAACCACAGAGTCATGGAATAGTTAGGGTTGGAAGGGACCTTAAAGATCATCTAGTTCCATACCCCTGCCATGGGCAGGGACATCCCACTAGATCAGGTTACCCAAGGCCCCATCCAACCTGGCCTTGAACACCTCCAGGGATGGAGCATCCACAGCCTCCCTTGATAACATCTTCCAGTGTCTCACTGCTCTTATGGTGAAGAAATTCTTCCTAATGTCTAGTCTAAATCTGTCCTGCTCCTATTTATATCAATTGCCCCTTGTCCTGTCACTACAAGCTCTTATGAATAGTCCCTCTCCAGTTAACTTGCAGCTCCTTCCAGGTACTGGAAGGTCACTTTAATATCTCCTAAGAGCCTCCTCTTCTCCAGGCTGAACAAGCCCAACTCTCTCAGCCTCTCCTCATCAGGAAGGTGCTCCAGCCCTCGGACCATCTTTGTAGACCTCCTCTAGACCCGTTCCAACAGTTCCATATCCTTCTTAAGTTGAAGATTCCAGAACTGGACATAGTACTCCAGATGAGGTCTCACAAGAGAGGAATAGAGTGGCAGAATCAATTCCATCGCTCTGCTGGCCATGCTTCTTTTTGCCCCTGGTGAAGCCGTGCTGGCTGCCAGTAATCACCTCCATGTCCTCCATGTGCTTTAGCAGAGCTCCTAGGAGGATCTGTTCCATGATCTTCCCAGACACAGAGGTGAGACTGACAAGTTGGTTGTTCTCAGGGTCATCTTTTCTGCCCTTTTTAAAAATGGGCACAGTGTTACCCTTCTTCCAGTATCAGGGACTCCTCCTGACTGCCATGACTTTTCAAATATCAGGGAGAGTGGCTTGGTACCCATATCTGCCAGTTCCCTCAGGACTCTGGGATGCATCTCATGAGGTCCCATAGACTAATATATGTTCAGGTTCCTCAGGTGGTCACATACCTGATTCTCCTCTACTGTGGGAGGAAGGTTATCCCCCCTCATCACCATCTTGCCATCTCATGACCTAGGAGGGGTGAGGAGAGCAGTTATCGGTGAAGACTGAGGCAAAAGTATTGTTGAGTACCTCAGCCTTCTCTCTGTCTGCTGATACGAGGTCACCATTCCAAACCATCAGTTAAGGTATGTTCTCTTTGACCTTCCTCTTTTGATTGACATACCTGTAGAAGCCCTTTTTGTTAGTCTTTACTTCTGTTGCCAAGTTTACCTCCAGCTGTGGCTTCACCTTCCTCACTTCCTTGACCTTCCTCACTTGGGGCACAACAACCCTAAGCAAAGGTACAAACTAGGAGAAGCCTGGCTGGAAAGCTGCCAGGAGGAGAAGGACCTGGGGGTGCTGGTTGACAACCAACTGAACATGAGCCAGCAGTGGCCCAGGTGGCCAAAAAGGCCAATGGCGTCTTGGCCTATATCAGGAACGGCGTGACCAGCATGTCCAGGGAGGTTATTCTCCCTCTGTACTCGGCACTGGTGAGACCGCTCCTCGAGTCCTGTGTTCAGTTCTGGGCCCCTCACCACAAGAAGGATGTTGTGGCTCTGGAGCGAGTCCAGAGAAGAGCAACAAAGCTGGTGAAAGGGCTGGAGAAGAAATATTATGAGGAGCGGCTGAGAGAGCTGGGGTTGTTTAGCCTGGAGAAGAGGAGGCTGAGGGGAGACCTTATTACTCTCTACAACTACCTGAAGGGAGGTTGTGGAGAGGAGGGTGCTGGCCTCTTCTCCCAAGTGACAGGGGACAGGACAAGAGGGAATGGCCTCAAGCTCTGCCAGGGGAGATTCAGGCTTGAGATTAGGAAAAAGTTCTTCACGGAGAGGGTGGTTAGGCATTGGAACGGTCTGCCCAGGGAGGTGGTTGAATCACCGTCCCTGGAGGTGTTTAAGGTTAGGGTAGATGAGGTGCTTAGGAGCATGACTTAGGGATTGGTGGGAATGGTTGGACTTGATGATCCAGTGGGTCTCTTCCAACCTGGTTATTCTGTGATTCTGTGATTCCTCCCTCCACATTCGGGCAGTGTCCCTATACACATCCCAGGTTCCCTGTCCCTACTTGCACTGCCTGTGTAGTTCTCTCTTCTTCTTCAGTTTAACCTGCAGGTCTCGACTCAGCCATGCGATCACCAGTTATGCTGTGGATAAAGAAGTAATAATAGTTTTAAAAAGTGCACAGATGCCAAATGGATCAGAAGTTAATGGCTGATGTGTGGAATTCAAAGTCAGCTAGGGTTTTGCCTTTAAATGGACTCTAGTGTATAAGGAAGGCAGACTCTCAATGCTATGTTAGAATTATTTTATGAGTCAGATGCTTTCTCTGATGACCCAAGAATCAAATTATAAACTGTGGAAATGAGTTTAAAGGACATCATCATTAAAAAAAATCATGCAAGTTAGTAGAGAAATAAACATCTGTCTTGAGAGAGGTGGATTTTGGAAGAGCTTGAGAACAAAAGAGGTAAAAGACAAGAAGGTAGTGAAAAATTAGGATGGAAGAACGACTTAGAAATTTATTAATTCTGGATGGCTGAATAATAATCAAAAGTGTTTTGTCTAATATGTAATTAAATTAGACATCATTATCTGTTGAAACAGTTCAGCCAGCTCTAATAACCAAGGAAAGCAATCCTGAGTCCAGGTGTCAGCTCCTATACTCCCTCTGGTTTTCCCAGCCTTGAGGATATTCTCTTATTTAATGATAATATCAATAATAACATTAAGGAATATGAGGAGGCATATTCTCCCTTTTTATATAGTCTTCAACATTCACAGCAGCGCATTTGGGAGCCACTGGCCATGTAGCACATTAGAGGTGTCATGCGTGACTTGGTGAAACCAATTCAAGATATCCCTTAGATCAAAAAATGTCATGTAGATTGCTATCTACTGAGTCATAAACTCATGTCAGAATCCAGCATGAACCAAATCTAAAGAACTAGTTTAGATGCCATATAAAGTTCTGCCTTTTTCACATATTAGTTGCATTTGCTACTTGCTTGTAGTTTGTGTTGCTTTCTGCAGCGATCTCAGGCTGGTTGTCAGCTTCACCTTCCATTTCTTTTCTTCATGCTTCTATTTTAAGTCATTTACTTGTGAGTTATGTTTGCATAAACTGTGTATGACTTAGAGCTATGTATGTAACTCCTGTCAGCATCTTACAGCCTAATGGATAGCATGTGTGGACTTCAGAAGTGTTGGGTCCTGGTCAAGCCTTTCCTCCCTACTGCAAACAGGTCACGGCATTCGTGACAGCGAGGTGATAACAGCAGCTCACTTTCTGCAGGTGCCTGAGCTCTCTAGGAAAAAAGTTCTTTATTAAATGCTGGGTTTTAGTGTGGAGCATTTCTTTCCAGGTAGCTGTCTGTCTGTTGGAGGGTTATAAAGTCACAGCAGCTTCATAGGGGCTAAAATTATTTGAAATACTTGTTTCTGCAGAAGTACGTTTCAGCAATACAAATAAGCACTAACATATGAGACATCTGCTTGGTTATGAATTTAGCCATTATCCAGTCTTCCCAAGTGTCTCCAAGAGGCATCAGTGTAAATAAGTGAGACTTACTTACCTGTAGGGTTTTGCATGCGTAATTACATAATGGAAAAAATTAATACTGTGTTTCCAAGGCCTTGAAGCCAAAACACTGAACTTTTCTGCACCTAGTGCAGACTTTGAGGAAAAAAACCCCAACCTTGTTTTTGCTTTAGTGTTCCAGCCAACACACAGCTGAAGTCTGATTTCCAGATACGGTATTTGAGGTTTGTCGTGAAGTGAGAAGGCCCAAAGCCAAGCCTGCTGGAGCTGCCAGTTTTCTGGTTGAAGCAATCATTCCACCTTATAAAACTTTGCATATTATACCCTCATCACACTATTTTTTAGAACTGAAACTGTGCAAAAGTCTAGAAGGTCAGATCTGGACATGGGATGTGTGTTTACTGAGGAAAAAGGAGCCACTTTTCAGCTTAACTGGGGAAACTGTGATTAAATGGTTTCCTGTTCACTGCAACTATTATTCGGTGAGAACTTCCTTGCAAGTATAAACAGGCTCCTTGGGAAGTAGCTGAGCACACGAGGAGCGAGTATCAGTATTAAGATCTGCATGTGAGAAAAAGAAAAATAGAATTAAATATAACCATATAATTCAGCTCACGTCTCCATAGCCACATACTGCGGACAGCCTGGCAATGCTGGGAGCATCCCAGAACCTCAGCTCCCAAACATAATCCTCTCTCATGCTCACTTCACACACATCCCCCTTGTTTTATGGTCCCCATTTGGGCAGTGAGGGAGCCCATGGGACGTGTGCAGTGGCAGTGTGGGAATTGCAGGCGTGGACACAGGGAGGATGTTTGTGCAGCCGTTCATGTTATCCAGGGACTCCTGTTTTTCAGATTCCCCAGGCTTCTCTTCTGAGGACTAACTTCATGAAGGGAATTGGACAGCAAAAATGAATGTGAGGTGAGGCTGAGGTTTTCCATCTCGGTCACTGTTTGCCACCTGTGCTTTCAGCAGCATTCATCAAACTAGCCTGAAAATTGTGTCCCAGAGAAATGGCTTGATTGAATATTTAAATTTTATACTTACTGTCACTCTTATTTTCCCCCAGGTCAGCTGCATATTGGAACATTTAACCTTTAGATTGTGCCAATTGATCAAAATGTTCCTGTGCATGATTTCTTTTTCTTGCAGTTGATGGCAAAATTTGTTCCTGGCTTGGGAGGAAAGCTTAGGACCTTATCAAATGAAAGCCTGAAGCCACAGAAGACCATAATACCCTTTCTCTTTCGTTACAATCAAAAGGCAAATTATTTTTCACCCCTTGTAAAATGACTTCACTTTTTCCCCACACTTTTATATAATCATTAAGGGGGAAGGAGGTGAATCCCAAATACTAGGAAATAGAGGAGTGGTTCCTGATTTCTATATGTATAAGCATTAAGCCAGAGTAACTTGATTAGCAAAAGACTTAACTTTTGGTTTATGACCATGTAAAAGGAAAAATGGATCTGCAGGATACGTTCTCAGATATAGTCAGCTGCCATACATAAGAAAATATCTATAAGAAAATATCACAGCTCCAAAAAATTAAAATGAAGCTAGTGACCAGTCATAAATCTCTAATCCAACAAGGTACAGGGATATCCTATGGAAAAATCCCAAACAGATCAGAAATCCAAGTAAGATCTTGCCTATGGAGCCCATAAGCATAATGCCTGAGATCTGCAATCAGTACCAGATGCTGCTGATAAGTGGTGTGGGGGCAATAACAAAGACACACTAGACCCATCCAGCTCAAGCAAGAAGACTGACAGATAAAATTTGTATTAGCTGGACCTTGTAGATTGCTTTAGGAAGCAAAATTGAGTCTGGATGTTAAGATGGTCTGGATCAAGAAATCCAAATTAGGTTTCCTCCTTAAAAAGAAACAAGCACATTTTGGCACTGGTTTTTGTAACGGTTTTAGAAAGAAAATATTTGGAAACAGATGCAGTATGTTTCTGTATATTAAATCCAGTCTGTGAAATAAAACTACTCTCTCTGACTGCACAGAACAGTCAGAAGACTTCTGGAACAAAATCCTCCCTAAATCTCATGTATGTTTTAAGGAAGACTCTTGAAACATTAATAAGTGTCAGGTGGACAGCACATTATGACATATGCTGGAAAGTGTGCACAGCTAAAATGCAGGATGGATGGTGATGTTTAAAAAGCAAACAAGCTGTGGGCTTCCACTTTGAATATCATAAAGTATGGAGCACAGCATATTGCATTAATGGAGTTTATTCTAGCATAAAATGAAAGCCACATTTGGAACAATCTCTGCAGCTCTGGTTTAGGACACTGGGGAGAGTAATATGACATGACTCCGGGGTGGAGCACAGGTTGCTGGAGGGGGCAGTCTCTGCTGTAACCTACATTATTTTGTAGTTAAAGAAGGGAAAATTTTGCTTTGATAGGAAATCCTAGTAAGCAGGCACATATGGGCAGTGTATTTGCTGGGGGGTGTGGGTTAACCCCACCTGAACAGAAAGTTTGTGTAGCCCTACCTACCACACAAGCCCCACTACCTCGCGTGCTCATAGTGCAAGTAGTACCTAAGTGTCCTCCTGGGTGTTTGCAGAGAAGTAAAACGCTCTTTCCCCTTGGCTGCTCTACTCTGAAAACACACTATGGCTTAGCTTTCATTAAGCCCGAGGGGGTGTATTTAATTGTGGGTGTGCTCCTGGCAGTCTTCAATATCAGAAGGGTAGATCTTGCTTCCCTGTCCCAGCATCATCGTGCAGTCGAGGGCATGGATGGAGCTGGGAACTGGCAGCAGCCTTCCTCTCCTCTGGCCATTCCCTCTCGTCTTCACTTTATTTCCTTTGTACTTTTTCTGGGACGCGTGATCTTGTCCAATTTCATGTCACAGTTAAATCACTTCCAATACTGCAAGCAAGGGAAGGCGAGGAGAACACCTGCAGCCACGATCCAGAAGCACATTGCCAGCAGCATCCCGATGGGGTAGTTGATCTCTTCACCAAATTAATCTTCTCCAGTAGATTTGGAAATCCCAGTATGAGACATGGGCAGTAGCAGGTGAGCAGAGCCCTCCCAACCCACAGCAGCTGCTGGGCCTTGAGTATGTTTTCTCCTATGTGTTGATCATTGAGGTTTATTATGAGATGTACATCGTGTACTCTGTGTATGGAGTCTTGTTGCTAGAAGATTCAGATTGCTGTTCTTGTGTAACGAAAACAAATCCCATTGATAGCTGCATTCCCCTAGGCTGCTGAGCACCCTGTGCAACATTTTACACTCAGCAAGGCTTAGTGGAGTTAAAAATAGTTCTTGTTGTCAAAATATTTCTTGGTAGTAAAAATGTCCTTAGGATACTTTGTGGAACAGTAACCTTTGGACCAAACAGGGTTAGGAAAAATCAGAACATAGTCTTCAACACTAAAAAAAAAAAAAATCTTAATTGTGCAATACGGGAGAAAGGTTAAGAGCAGAGAAAACTGGCATCACCATGGGGAGGGAAAGAATGGAATTTAAATAGTGATATAAGGGTGAGTACATAATGTAAGATATTATATCTTTGTAAAGTATTTTTCCCTTGGTTCCTGAAAGGTTATCTGGAAGAAAATGTCTGGCTCAGTGCAGTGGATGGAGGTTTTGCTGGGAGTCTTTGAATTCAAGGCTGGGTAAAACCTGGCCTTTCCTCTTTTTTTCTAGTTTTAAAGGATTAATGTAATTTCTAAATTTGCCCCCCAAGTTATGATTTCTAAAACCAAGCTTAGATAAGTGTTTCCACCCTGAACAGAAAAATAATCTTAGTGATAATAGACTGTTGTGAGCAAATGCATGTTCCTGTGTAGAGTTTCAGGTCCGGGCCAGACACTGTGAAGAACTGAATTTATTACGTGAACAAAAATTAAAATTAAACCGAGGACATTACCAAGAAAAATGTAAACAGTGAATAAGGACTGAAATGTGAAAGATGGCCTGATTTTTTTTTCATTTTAATAACTGGTATTAAATGTAGCAGATAAGTCAAA
The DNA here is from genome assembly GCA_033459285.1 of Clamator glandarius. Classification (NCBI taxonomy): domain Eukaryota; kingdom Metazoa; phylum Chordata; class Aves; order Cuculiformes; family Cuculidae; genus Clamator; species Clamator glandarius. The sequence goes on along the minus strand of JAUNZM010000912.1, from coordinate 238,091 downwards.
TTGCTTTAAGACCATTTGATTTCTAGGTTATTACTCTCTGTTTTATTTCAGCAACACCAGTACATTTCCTTGTATATGTTTTCTGCACTCCAATCTTGAGTTACTGCTTTGTATTTTGAATTTAATATAGTATACTTAATGCTGTGTAAATCTCCACGGTTGGATACTAATTGATACCGTATTATTCTAGTAATACATACTTGACTGAGTGAGAGAATTGCTGGGTGAGAAGCCTTCATTCTTCATAGATTTGTAGTAACCTCTAAATAAATTCTATGAGCACATTAAGATTTTAAATAAAAAGTGAGGTCAGAGCTATAAAAAGTAGATACATTGCATCACAGCTTGGAGTTTCATGGAGTATTCTTTAAAAGTGGGATTTGTTTTCATGTATATAACTGATATTTAAAATTATCAGCTTATAAATAAACTGTAAATGCATAAAATGAGCTCTAATGTGGCTGCTTACTAAACATTATAAATGTTTCACAAAGAAGTGTCTGCCCACAGAGCTCAGTTTCTATCTAATGGGGTGCATTTGGCGACATATTCCTGAAAAGGCTCATGGGGAGCAACAGGAGATGATTATCGACAGAACCAGCCTTACCTCACCTCCAATCCCCAGCAAGAACCCCTCCAAGCAAACAAACAAACCCAGACACTCCCAGTCCACTGGAGAGATTTTGTTAAAATTTCTGTTTTAAAGACTAGTGAGCTTTCATGTTTTAAACATCAGTTTTCTTTAACATAGGAAGCTACAATGTAAGCTCACTGGGACAAAGACTCTATGTCTGTATTCTCTTTGCAAGTCACCAACTGTATTTTGAGTGCTATGAAAATAATAGTTATGGAAAAATGAATACATTTATAAAATTGAGAGGTTCAATTTCCTAGCAGCTCTCAATATTGCTTCTTATGATTTGCGTTCATATTTTGCCTAAGAAACCCCTCCTTCTATAATAGGAGGAAACATCTCTGACTACGGCCCATGTAAGGAGCACAGCTGAAGAGCTTGCTGACACACAGGGATGAGACACCAAGACATCAGACCATTCCCCCCCATCCCAATCACTGAAAAACATCTTATGTCCTGCTATTTGAGTGGTGGGAGGAACAAGCTAGTGTTTATAAGTAATTCTAGTGTAGCTTTTGCAAGGGCCTCTCTGCCTGCAATTTGCACATAAAGCCCCACCAAAGATTAAGGGCTAGGGTGTTTTGAGCCAGACCTGAAGCTGTTTAGAATATTTTTGGTCATTGGCATTTTTCTGTACGCCCCATGAACTTGTGGTGGCTTCACAGCCTGCACGAAAGGGTGAGGGTGTAACTCCTAACTGAGCCCAGGGTGGCTCCGGGGCTGCTGGCTGTGGGCTGTGGTATTCAGCTCTCCAGGAGTTTTTGTAGTAGTTGTGTGTTGGAGCTATTAAACTCGCATTTAAAAAAAAAAAAAAAAAAAATTACTTCCATTGTGCTTGTGTGCAGAAGTGGTAAGGGGAAGGTTTTCTCTGTGACATTCATGTCATAGTGTAATAGCATGTGGTCCTTCAAAGGGTCTTTCTAGATGTGTTTGTGGATGCTTGGGAGCTCAATGGCCTGAAAGCACTGAATCAACTAAGCAAACTGTGGGGAGATGCATGCAGAGGTCAGGGGAGGGATTTTTGTATTCACATTGGAATGGCTGGGAGCAGAATGTGGCCTTTGCAGTCCTTGGCTCTGCCCTGGTGCACTGGACTCCTATGCAGTGTTAACTCTCTTTTGTGTAGTTTTTGTGGTTTATGGCTGAGTTCTGAAGTTTGCTGTTTTCTTTTAGGAAAAAATCGAACATCGTATTATTGTTCAGGGTTATAAACAGTCCTAGATAATTATTGTGTTTTCACAGGAATTCCATTTAAATCCACATATTCATTTTGCTGCCCATCAGTGCCACAAAAGCCTCGGATCCTGGGAAACTTGAACCATATAATTGACTTTATCTGTGTATGTTGTGTGTCAGGGCGTCAGACATTTGGTGCTTAGGGCACAATATCTGTCTGTTGTAAAGAACATATGTTTCTGGTGCTTCCAGCTTCTGAATGTCACTCTTGATATGAGGCTTAAATGTAGCGCAGTTTTAGGTGCTTGGGAATAGACTTAGGACATAACCAAACTCTCCTCAGTTGCTTCCTCTAAGTGCTAACTTCTCTTACTGACACATTAGTGGAGTTTCTTTCAGTGACATTTAGTTTGTACTAGTGTAGCTCAGAGGTGGTTTGTGTTGTTTGTTGTTTTTCTGAATGTGAATCAAGAACTTGCACATGCAAAGAAGATGGTGAGTAAAGAACCAAAAATAACAGTAGTCCCAAAAATGCCATGTAGCATTTTCCTGGTACAGTGGCATGTGATACAACTGCAACTTTTTTATCTAGGTATCAAACTGGGTATTTTTCAGCAGGCTTCTTTTGTCTGCAACTGGAAATAGTTTCATCAATCCACAAGTTCTCTATCTTTAATTTTCTCCATCCTTAATTTTGAACTCCTGAAATTAAAGCTAGAAAGGAATCTAATGCTCTGTTCTGTGGGGCAATGGAAGATGATCTGGTCTAAGCAGTTCTCCTTGTTATTTGTGTATGCATGTGGCGTTTTGTTTTGGATAGACTTCCTCTAGATAAATCAATGTTTTATGTGTAAAAAAGCATATGACTCAAATCCTGTTTTGGCTTATATCACAAAAGATTACTTTGAAATGCACCACTGTGTGTGTATAAAAATTACCTAAATGCCATCAATATTCTCCAGGATAAGAACTGAGAAGATCTAGGGCCAAATCCCCCCCAAATTTCAGTAAGGTATTGGTTCTTATTAGACCTAGAAAAGCCCTGCATAGCTGTCACTGAGCTGGGAAATCCTGAACAGTTTTGGACTTTCCTGATGCCCAAGACCCCTTTTCATGCTCATCTCTTTGGTTCTGCCTGAGCCTGAGCAGATGATCCATCTCGCTGTCCATGGGTACTCCCCATGGTGCTTCCCAGCCTGCTGTGCCTCCACAGGCCAGCCAAGAGGAGGAAGCATCTTCTCACACTCTCTGTCTGCTTCTGCCTCGATTTTACCGGGCAGGACTTTGCATTTCACTTTGCATTAGAATAGGAAGTTCGGCCACATCTTGTGGCACATAAGATGAACATTTCATGGACCTTTGTGGACTTCCAGCCTCATAGAAGATTGTGCAGTGTAACCTCTGTGGTCTCTTTTCTGTTTATGACTGTAGCCTAGTTAGGGGGACAAAGGGACCCACCCAAGGGGGTGATTCCTGCTGCAAAACTCTTTTGTATTATTATATTAACCAGATTGTGGCAACAACACACCAGGTTTTTAGGGCAAGAATGCATAAAATCTCTCCTCCTCCCACGTGAAAGTTCTGAATTTTGGATTTTGGACCAAGGGATACGATTGAAAGAAGTGACGAGGATGGCTCAGACAGCAGCTGTCTGGAGGCTACAGATTTTCCTAGCACGAGGCTGATACGCATTTCTCTCCTCTTGCACAGAGGCTGCTGACCTTGCCATCCGTATCTTGGATGAACTCCTCAGCCCCCGTGCTCCTCAGAGGATGGATGAAGCCATTACACCCTCCTTTCTCTGTGCTTGAAAATCTAATCTCCACTTTTTAAATGAAGGGGCTTACTTTTTTGTTTTTTGTTTTTTTTTTTTTTTTTTGCTCAGGAGATGTCAGGCCATGAATCATGGTTGGGAAGGGAGGCATTTCCTGGTTAGCAGCACCGAGCCCAGAAAGAGGCACATCCCAAGAACTGAAAGCTTCCCTTGGGGCTAGCTCTAGGTATTTTAACTATTGGTGTGTTCATTTTTGGCACCTCATTAACTACCTGTGCTCCCTGGGAGCTGAGGCGCTGATACCAGCCTACGCATTTTGCTCCAAAGAACAGAGCTCCGTCTCTTCTGTCTCCCTGTGAATTCCCATCTCCTAAACTCCCGTGTCCCTCTGAACTCCTGTCTCCTTCTGAACTTCTGGAAGGCTGAAAATCATGCTGAAAAGCCTGAAAAACAGGAAGGACAATTCTTAATGTGTAAGGTACTACTACATGTCAGATCCAGGATTCCTGTGGGCAAAGCTAAGTTGTTAAAAGCCTTCTGGAATACAGCATGCGACTCAGTGGAAGAGTTTAATCCTTGTCTAGGCTGATCCCAGCCCGATCTGCTCACTCCTTGGGCAAATAAAGAATTCTTTTTTATTATTATAGTTATCGTGGTGAGGTGTTCCTGGTGTACGGCCAAAGCATCCGTCATCAGAAGATGATTGTGACCCAATTGTGTTCTTGAGAGTCCGGCAGCAATAAATGCAATATCGGGTGTATCCTGGCTGCGGCTCAGGCCTGTCGCGCACCTGAAAACCAGCTGCGAGACGTTAAATGACAGGCCGGGATGGAGACACTCGGCTTTGGCACATCCAGGGGAGAAAACAACCCCCGGGAGCTGTGTGGAGGATTTACATTTGGATGTCCCGAGTGGAAAGATTTTGGAAGGGGGTCTGGGGCTGGGGGGTGGGCGCTGGAAGCAGGCAGGACAGGTCCCAGCGGGATCACGGCTTGGATGGAGCGAGGCGGAGGGAGGGATGCCCGACCGGCGGGGCTGCGGCGGGAGCCCCCGGGGCCGGAGCCTGCGCGGGGCGGGGCGGGGCCGCGCGTGGCCGCCTGCAGCCGCGCCCCGCGCCCGGGAGGCGGCGGCGGCGCCCGAGGTGGCTCCGCGCCGGCAGCGGCGGCGGCTCCGCGGGTGGGTGCCGGCAGGTGAGCGCGGCGGCTGCGGGCGGCGCGGCGCGGCTGGGGGAGCCGGGGTGCTCTGATAGGGGGTCGAGGGTGCTGTGATGGGGGATCCTGAGTGCCGTGAGGGGCGATCTCGGGTGCCGCGGTGGGGGAGCCGTGATGGGGGTGCCGTGATGAGGGATCCGGGGTGCCGTGATGGGGGCACCGGGGGTGCTGTGATGGGGGTGCCGTGATGGGGGATCCGGGGTGCCGTGATAGGGGATCGGGGGTGCCGTGATGGGGGATCCGGGGTGCTGTGATGTGGGTGCCGTGATGGGGGATCGGGATGCCGTGATGGGGGATCCGGGGTGCTGTGATGGGGGGTGCCGTGATGGGGGATCCGGGGTGCCGTGATGGGGGTGCCGTGATAGGGGATCGGGGGTGCCGTGATGGGGGATCCGGGGTGCTGTGATGGGGGTGCCGTGATGGAGGTGCCGTGATAGGGGATCGGGAGTGCCGCGATTGGGGATCCTCCTGTGCCGTGATGGGGGATCAGAGGTGCCGTGATAGGGGTTCGGGAGTGCCGTGATGCGGGAACCCGGGTACCGTGATGGGGGATCCCCCGGTGCCGTGATGGGGGATCAGAGGTGCCGTGATAGGGGTTCGGGAGTGCCGTGATGGGGGATCGGGAGTGCCGTGATAGAGGATCTCGGGTGTCGTGATGGGGTGTCCGGGGGTGCAGTGTTGGGGGATGCGGTGGTGCCACGATAGGGATTCGGGGGTGCCGTGATGTGGGGGATCCGGGGGTGCTTTGCGATAGGTTCTTTGCCATGAGTACCGGGGGGTCCGGCTGGGGGTGCCGGGGACGCTGTGCTGGGGATGGCGGGGAGTGCGGGAAGTCCGTCTGGGGGTGCCTTGCCATGGGTACTGGGGGGTCCGGCTGGGGGTGGTGGGGGTGCCTTGCCGGGAGATGACATGCATGCCGGGGGGTCCGGCTGGGGGTGCCTCGCCGGAAGATGCCGGGGAGTGCGCGGTCGGGGGGGTCCCAGGACGCCCGGCAGGGGGTGTTGGGGTGCTTTGCCATGGATGCTGGGGATGCCCGGCCAGGGGGTGCCGTGAGGTCCGCCCGGGGGGTGCCGAGTTCCCCTCCGGGGGTCCGTGCCGGGGTCCCTTTTCGGGGCGCCCCCCGAGCTGTGCCGGGGCCGCTGGCTCTGTGCTGCGCTGAAAGTTTAGTTATGATCTGGTGTAAGGGGACCGCGTCCAAAACCACTAAACAGTTCGTTTGGAAGGGGGGGAAAAAAAAAAAAAAAAGAAAGAAAAAAACCCAAACCAAAAGAAACCCCTTTACAACTCCAGTCACAAAATGCTTTCCTGTAGGACACATGAATCCCAGATTTTTAAAATGAAAGCGCTGCCGAAAGCCCTGCGGAGGAGCTTCGCTTGTTAAGCTTGCGTATTGAAGGCTTTTAATAAAGAAAATATATTGTCTTCCAGCTGGATGCAAAAAATAGAGCTGAATTATCACTTCCTAAATCTATCGTGATTCGCGGCTTTTGGTTGAGAGAGCTTTTAGTGGCGTTCAAGTGCCACAGCCTTCATGTTCTCTAAATATCTTGTAATCCTCAAGCAAACAAGAATCTGTTGGTGTTTAGTGGGTTCTGTACATGTAGGGCATAGGCACACTTCGTTTTACTTCGTATTTTATGCTGATACAAACGTGATGCTTCTGCTCAGTTCTGCGTTTTGGCAGGGTCCTCTCTTGCAGCGGAACTGGGGGGACCCTCTAAATGAGGCTAACGAGTAAAATATGCTTTGAAATGGAATGCAGATGGGAAGCGTCGTAAGTATTGTGTTGCACAACACTACGCTCTCTGCGCGTGCCATTCAGCTCACAGAACTCTAGGTTTTATGAATGCATCAACCACAATCTGAACCGGAGCCTGTGCTGGTCAGAAATATCATGCATTAATGTCTGGAACACCAGCAGTTCTGAAGAGAAAGGTTAATTAATTTCTCTGCTGACAGTGCTTTTGATGCCTGACACGTGTGGTCAGCATGTTTATTAGCAATGGATATGTGTCCTACGTTTTTATTTCCAACTCAGATTGTTGAATAAGAAGAGTAATTGGTGTTTGCTGGCTCAGGTGGGTGGTGTCTTAACTTTTCTAGAGCTGTTTTGAGATATGCAACTATCTCTTGTATCTGAAGCATTATTGTGGATTGCCATTTCACACTGAGGATAGTAATAGACTGTTAATAGCACCCCTGAGAGTTAAAACTGAGGTTTTCTACCTCAATTCCTTTACCTCCACCTCTCGCCCCTTCTTCACAGTAGGGAGTGTCTCTGGCTCCATCTCCTGGCTCAAAAAGGGGATCCCCCTTTATGGAGGGGATGTGGAGAGATGGAAAGCCTCTGGGCGATATGAGTAAAAGGTGGGTGAAAAAGGCAGTGAAGGCTTCTTCTTGGACTTGAACTATAATCTTGAAACCTCTTGCAGCAGAGTGCCTGCAGCTTCCAGCTGGAGTGGAAATGAAGTCCTCACTTTATTCATGGAAAGAAAGCATGTTAGTTTTTCCTATGTCTTGGAAGATTTTTGATGTAGTGACTAAATATTATTATGGTGTTTAGAAAATTGTAATTTAGAATCTCGTGCCCTGCATGGATTTACTGGAAGGGTTTGTCATCTTGCCTGATATATCTGTGTGTGATCTTTTGATGGAAATGTCTTAATGATATGTCCTTTATGTTATGATTTTTCTGCGTGGTCAGGAAAGCATGTTGCCTGCAAATTATTAATCCACTTGAAATAGAAAACCTATGGCAGTCTGGAAGGATTTTGCTGTGATTTAGCAGATATATGATTATGAATGGACTTGGAGTATGAGCAGAGGCAGTCCTATTCTACAAGCACAGTGAGATGCCGGGATCCTTCCTTTGTAGAGGGTCTCCTCTGTGACCTATTGTTAGTGGAGCACAGCTTTCTTCATGTGTGAAGAACAGGAGGAAAAGAGCCTCAACTGGACTGTACAAGCAAGGTACCCATCTTCCCCATGACAGCCAGACTTCTATGTCTACCATACCCCAAACTGAATGGAGAAGGTAGCAGACACTGATCAGTCCTTGAGATGCTTTTGAGGGGAGCAGAGCAATAACTCTCTGAAGCTGGCAGGTATGTGAAATTGCAAAGAACTCTTTTGTTCCTCTGCAGATGTCCTGTGTATACTAGCAAATGTCAAATAAGCCTATGTGTCTCAGTGCCATTTAGTGGTTCATTATTATTGTTAAAAGTATGATAAATCATGTGGGCTTAGGGTAAGAACTGACAAAGACAGTATGGTGTGGTGCAGGTGCTACCTATTTTTTATTTTATTTGTGTGGCACTCTCCCATTCATTGAATCCCAGGAGAGGGAAATGACATAGATCTTTTCTGCCGGGGATGGGTGTTGAGCTCAGTCGAAGTGGATGTAGGGTTCCTTATGGACAGTATTTTTTTTCTGCCCTAGTGCATAGTGCCCTCTTGTTTGTGTGCAGGGACGCTCCTCTTCACATGTGCAGTCTGGCAACAGGGGAGCCCTGAGAAGAGGACAGCCTCTGGTGGGCTGTGATGGTCCAGGGATTCTCTGTGGTCATTCAGAACCTCTCTCTCTCAAGGCTGAACATTAGTGAGTCTCTGAAAGCATGCTACGTCCACAGAGTCCACTGCAGCAGAGGGAAAGGTGGTTCTCAGCAGATTTGCTCCCTGTGTCTTCTGAAATCTGTGCCTAGCGTTTTACTCTGCTTTCTGCCTGCTACAACCACAGAGCCACCTCCATCAGCCGTCCAAAGCTGAGCTGAATTATTTTCTGACTTATCAACAAGAGACACATCATCTACGAGAGATTCCAGCTGCAGAACGTATGTGTGCAGCGTGTCTTGTTCAGATGTTATTTCCTTAACAAAATAGCTCGTTTGTTGTAAAGAGTGGTTTGCTGGTTTGGTTGTAGGGTTTTTTCCCCCTCCCTTTTTCTAGGAGATTCCCCTGGAATACAACAGTGAAGCTGTGTTGTGTCTGACTGGTTTTCTAAGTTAATTTAGCTTACAGTCCACAGCCCTGATAGAGCTGTGATGGCAGAGAACTTGAGGTAGTAGCACATCGCATGCAAGTGGGTAGATAATGAATGCTTTTGTGGGTAATATGTATCTGCAAAAGACAGCAGAACAGCAGCAGCTCTGGAATAATGCTTCACAGAATTTATCGCGGGAGGTGCCTACGTCCAGCCTTGTGAAAATGCTGACTGCAAGGATTCTGGCAAAGTTTAGGTCATGTCAACATGCACCAAGTTCCAACACAAACTAATGCACACACGCTTTCATTTGCTATAGACTGAGGCATGTTTCTTCAAAGTCCTGTAACTTTTATTCTTTCCTGTTCTTCCTCTTCCTCCAGATCCAGATCTTGCTCTGTGGTAGCTGTGGCTCCAGCAGAGAAGTTTGGTTCACAATAAAGCCTGTGCTGCCTGTGAGGTACCAGTGTGCAACTTGCAGAGCAGGATTTGGTACCTCTGCTCCACATGATGGACGGGAAACGTTTTGCTCATTGTAGGAATGCCATCACTTCTGAAGTGAATGCACTCAGTGTTTTGCCAGGGTAAAGAGTTGTAACAGCCTGAGACTGCTAATAAGGGATAATACATTCAGTTAAAATACACAATGGAATTCCATTATTGTAGGCCAAGATGTAGTAACTGAGAGAGAGCTTAACCCAGGTTTCAGAGAAAATGTTCCTATTTCTCAGAGTGCTCTGTGAATGTTGATAGTGATGAGTCACTGAAGTCATTGATTATTTGAGACAATAGCAGGCACAGGTCCTGGTCCATTTTCCGGAGACTTAGACAACTAGGGTGCATGGAAACACTTGACCATTGTGAGAGCTTCTAGCACTCAAGGTAGTCTCAGGGCAGAGCTAGCTCAAGTCAGGTAGAACCCAAGAGCATTAAGACAGTGTGGCTTTGGTTCTCCCAGACCTGCATGGGATTCAGCATCTGTGTTTGCTTAGCCTTATGCTGTGGTGAGCTGACCTAGATGTGCTTGTTTTGGGGCTTGCCATCCCCATGCCATGTTTTAACAGTTCACATACAAGTCTCCTGCCAGTGGGTGATGGGCTGTTAGCACAACTAACATGAACTGTTACAACGTGGGATTTTGTACTTCAGAATCAATCAGATTGTGTGTAATACCTTTCTAGCTGTGTGTCCTGCTTGGACTTCTTGTTTGGCTTCTCCAAGATCACAAATTCCAGCATTTAGGGTGGGAGAAGGTCATCTTATTTGGTCAGATGCTGACTACAGTGCTAAACCAATGATGTTGTAATGGCTAACATGTTAATGTGTTTTAACAGTTCATATACAATTCTTCTCCTGACAATGAGTAATAGGCTAAATCTAATTATGTGTAAATCTAATGTAAATCTGAAACATAAGTTGAACACTGCAAGGGGAAGACTGTGTAGCTGCCAGCATTTCTTTCTGTAGATTTAGGTTCTCATTGGCATAGTTAATTTGGTTTGTCCTGTGTCATCTCAAGTGCTTCCTAGAGCACGGAGGAGCTCTTTGCTATAGCTGAATCCTGCTGGAGCTGAAGACTTACAGTAAGTTGCAGAATTTGACTTTTTGTCTCAAAGAAACTGTGGTGCAGCTTCTAACTACTGATGTGAGTATGTACAAAATAGACACAGAATGTGTCTGTAAATCCCTTCAGCAGCTGGTGAACTGTGAGAGTGGCAGGGCAGCGTTGATGTTGCTGACACAGGAGTTGCAGAGAGGGGCAGGAATCTCACCCTGCTGAACAGGAAGGAAACACATTTTCCAGTTCTTGTCTGTGATCCAGGATGGTCAGGAATGCCTTGGTGGGGTCAAACTTGTGTTGTGCTGGTTGTTCACAGATTATCTCGCAGGCCAAGGAGGGAGTAATTATCCTAGGCAAAAGATTGTTGTCCTGTGTCTTTGAACATCGACCTTCCTCCTCTGTAGGCAGGATGTTTTGTGAAGTGGACTGATCCAGTTATAGCTCTCGTGCTCTTCTAGGTCAAAGCTGAGAGAGCAGAAGGGAGGACATTGCAACAGCCGAAGCAGAACGTTGTGGAGATCCTTAAACACACTGACATGTAGGAAACAGCTTTTAAAGGAATTGTTTAAAATATGAATGAACACGAGATGTAAATGACTTGCTAAAAGGCCAGCTTCCAGACAGAGGATAAGCACAGGGGACTGCTTGGACTGTACTAGATATTCATCTGACTGCTTGGAGTTTCTGGCTCTTTCCCAGATTCTTGAATGTGAGAATATTTATTGAAAGTGACTTCTTGATTCTGTGGGTCTTGATCAGTGACCTACAGATAAGTGTGATTTGCTGAGATGATATGCATGCCGCCTTGGGTTTGAGTACGGAAGGGATTTGTTTGTTGACTGCTTCTGGTGAAGTGGCATCTCTGGTGTAAATACTCTGTGAACTTGGTTGATGATGAGCCAACTGATAAGAAGTTAGGGAAAGTGGCTTTCTTCAACAAAGGGAAGTTATTTCATGTAGTTCTTCTGGGAGGAAGGCTGTGAAAGATGTAGAAATGCTTTCTGCATTAAGTCACTTCAGCTTTTTTATGTTGTTCAAGAAATAGAGGAGAAAAAAGGAAAATAGTTTTGTTAGGAACCACCAGGCATTACCTGCCATAGTAATGCAATAGGTCTTGAGATCTTAAAACTTTACTGCCCTAATGAATTCCCTGCACTGGTATCTGAATAGAAGAGTAAGGAGGAAGGAGTGAGAGGGGCTAGTTAATGAGGTGGAGAAATGCTTCTCTAGGAAGGTGGGTGCAGCTGTGAGAGGCAGCAAAGGAAAACCACCACAAAGTGCCTGCTGGATGGGAAATGAGCCAAGTTGGTTAGATTGTAAAGAAAGTATAGGTGTCTCCATGCAGCAGTGTCTTCTGGCCCCTCAAGGAGCCATTAGGCTCTTTCAAGGGAGCTCAGAAGTTATGAGACATCAAAGGAAGACATCTCTTGAGAACACTCTCTCCATCTGGGTCTAAATGAAAGTGTTGGTGATTTACACCAGTCTACAGGCATGTGCCTGTTCTCTCATAGCTGTAGGTTCCGTTTTAAACTTCGGATAAAGGCAGATAGTTTCTCATATCTTCTCAAGTCCAGTTGCCGTGGTCCCTTTTAAGTGTTGCTTTCACTTAAAAACCGTGAAGGATCTTCCAGTGCAGCTTCTGAAGCAGAAGTTTAGACTGCCCAAGATGGTTTCTGAAGTTATCCTCCAGGGAAGAAACTTGTGAAGAAGCCACCACTCAGCCACAGTACTTGAGCAGCCTTATGGAAACAGCTGTTGGGGATGCTGAAAACTAAACTGCAATCAGGTTCACACCTGAAAAGTTACTTTTGCCATTAAAACTAAAATTTAAGAGAGTCCAGCTGCCTGCAAAGTGTAGCAGCTGGTTTAAGCAGCCAGGGCAGTCCTGGAGGAACAGGGAAAAATGTGTTTTATATTGTCTTCCATGAGTTCAGCTGTCCTTTAAAAAGAAACACAAAGTCGGCCAAAGGCAGTTGTTTCCATTGCAGGTGAATTGCAATAGAACACTTAGAAGACATGGGGACACATGCTGATAGTTTTAAGGACACTTCAAGGAACTGCTTAGACTTCAAAATCACATCTCAAAAGCTGTAATATAAAAGCAGTTTCCACCATGCAATCCCATTCTTTAGCAAAACCTGAAAGTGCTCAGTTAAGAGTAGGAAATTGTTGTCTTTGGTCTTGGAATTAAGACTCTGAATTCTGCGTAACAAAGTGTTGCGTGTACTAGTCCCAGAGTTACAGCTAAGTGAAAGCAACAGATTGTGGTGAAGGAATAGAGGGAAACTGAGCATTATTGCTTCTATAAATTTTTGACTAATGACTCCTTTTCTTCTCATGACTAAAGTTTAAGTCTTTCCTAATGACCTAAAAATACTCTACATTTTGTTGTAAGGTTTGAAGCTTGAGTGGAATGTAGCAACTGCAAATGTACATATGATCCCCCTCTGTGGGACAAACAATTAGGGGGAGGGGAACTGAAGAAGCTAATAGTGCTGTTTGTGGCTTTCCTAAATCTAAGGTGACAGTGAGATGGTGGATTCTTGGAAGAAAAGCTCATAGAGGTAGTCCATCTTCCTTGCACACATAGAATCATAGAATAACCAGTATGCTGTATTAGAAGCAGTTGTGCATTGAAGCCTGTGCTGAGTCCAGTGATGTTTAGTATTTTTGTTGATGACACAGACAGTGAGATCAAGTGCACCTTCAGCAAGTTTACAGATGACACTAAGCTGGGTGGTGCAGTTGTCATGACCTGGACAGGCTGGAGAAGTGAGCATATGAGAACCTCATGAGGTTCAACAGGGCCAGGTGCAAGGTCCTACACCTGGGCTGGGACAATCCCCTATTTCAGTACAGGCTGGGGGTTGACGTGATTGAGAGCAGCCCTGTGGAGAAGGACTTGGGGGTGCTGGTCAATGAGATGCTTTATATGAGCTGGCAATGAGTTCTCGCAGCCCAGAAAGCCAACTATGTCCTGGACTGCATCAAAAGAAGCGTGACCAGCAGGTTGAGGGAGGGGATTCTGCCCCTTTAGTCCCCTCTTGTGAGGCTCCACCTGGAGTACTGTGTCCGGTTCTGGAATCCTCAACATAAGAAGGAACTGTTGGAACGGATCCAGAGGAAGGCAACAAAGATGATCTGAGGGCTGGAGCACCTTCCTGATGAGGAGAGGCTGAGAGAGTTGGGTTTGTTCAGCCTGGAGAAGAGAAGGCTCTGGTGAGACCTTAGAGCAGCTTCCAGTGCCTGAAAGGGCTAAAAGAAAGCTGGGGAGGGACTTTTTCACAAGGGCAAGGAGTGATAGGATGAGGGGGGTAAGATTTAGATCAGACAGTAGGAATAAATTCCTCACATTGAGGGTGCTGAGGCACTGGCACAGGTTGCCCAGGGAAATTGTGGGTGCCCCATCTCTGGAGATGTTCAAGGCCAGGTTGGATGGGGCCTTGGGCAGCCTGATCTGGTGGGAGGAGTCACTGCCCATGACAGGGGTGAGGGTGGTGGAACTAGCTGATCTTTTAAGGTCCCTTGCAACCCAAACCATTCTACGATACTATTTAGAGTCTAGTTTCTATGTATCCTGCTATGCAGGCGTTTCAAGCCTTTGCTGTTACTGTGGTACAGAATCTATAAACATCCATGGGTCTCTACTGCAACATCTGGAAAACATATTTGTATATAAATATCTGAGCAAGATGAGTTTGTATTGTGTGAATTGCCAGGCACCTTCTGCCTAAACCCACTTAGGATGCGGCACTCTCGCACTCGTCTCACGCTCCCTTGACTGTCTGCAGAAACACTGTCTCGAAGGGTCGTGTCAAAAGCATCAGTCATGGGGTTTTATAGTGGTTGACATTAATTAGCCTTTATGTTTTCCTTCTCTTTCCCCCCATCCCCTTTTTAACTTCATATTTTTCCAGTGAGACACAGATTAATTTGAAGTAGCAAGATTGTAAACTGCCCTTCTTTGAAGCTGCCTGCACTGTTAATTTTATTGGACAATGTTGGGGAATAGTGGAGGAATTCAGCCATGATAGCAAATTGCGTGCTATTACAGAGATGGTTTCTGAAGTTTTCAGCCGTAACTACTTCATCCCTTCCCTCTGAAGCATCAACCTCCTCATTTCCCTTCATAGTACTTCTCTTCTACCTCCAGTCATTTCAAGTGAAATGATGTGATCTTCAGCAGTCTCCCTTCATGATCTTCCTTGGACTTGATTTGGACATAACCTTAAGTCTTCTGTGGAAAACTTGCCTTCTTTTCACAATATAGTAACTCAGGAAGCCTGTCTGTATCCAGAGCAGCTTTTACTGTGTATCAGTGTCATGTGTGTGGGTTCTCCATACACTTAAGCAGCATGTTCCTTTTGTGATGGGGCAAAACCTAGTGGCAGATGAGGGAAGTTCTGGGAGGTTCTGGGGTAGCAGTGCGGCTCCTGCACTTTGGTTAGTGGGCTCACTGATGTGTCTGTGATGAGCAGGTGTGTTATGAGGACCAGCTTTGGACCTCCTGCATGGTTGGCTTTGTTTGGGCTAACTCGGGCAAACATGCTGTAGAATTTTGTGCACTGAACAATTAGCTTTATTCCTAATCTTTTCTTTCTGCAACTTCTGCTCAAAAAGTGTTGTTTTGCTGGATATAAGCTTTCTTTGGAGTTCCAGCCTGAATCTCTTTTTGGCTGGTTTATTAGCTTTATTTTCCTTTTCCTCTCTGAGGAAAGCCTTCGTTTTGCTCCAGTAGCAAATCTGACATCTTTTTGCCTCATGAGAGATGTCATCTTGTTGACCTTTTCTTGCACTATTCCAGTTTTACTTAATGTTTATTGAATTCAGTAACCTGAAATTGCACACTGTTCTAGCTGAAACCTTATTGGTGTCTTGCTTATTGTTCCTCACTGAGGACCTTGGGCAACATCTGGCTTTTTTACACTCTTGCCATGAGCCACTAAACCACCAAAGTCTTCCTCTTTCTGTATCACTTCCAACTGTTGAGTTGCAGGGCATATTTCTCTAATCCCAGAGTTTATGACTGCTCTTGGCTTTATTACAAGCTGTATCTCCTGGCAGTTGTTTTAGTCCTCGAGTGTTCTGAATAAACTTATGCCCATTCTCTGAGTTGACAGGCTTTCCCAGCTACCTGTTGTCTGCAGATTTCACTTGGGCTTCTCTACTTCCCTTTCAAGGGAATTAGTGGAATTGCTAGATGAGGCAGTTCCAAGGCAGGTCTTTCAGGAAATCTGTTTATAGTTTGTCTTTCTCACCAGAATTTCAACATCTGCACAAGCTGCTCTTCTTCTGGCTTTGAAGAGGTGGAGCTTAGTTTGGCTCTTAATGTATGTCCCACATAGTAGACAGGATGGATTGACAAGCTGGGCTGGTGGGTGATCCACATACAGGCAAGCACTGTGTGTGCAGGGTGGTGGCAACGTGTGTCAGAACAGTAATGTTAAGTATTTCCCCTTGGAGGGTGAAAAAAGGCCTTCTGTTCTGGTACGTTATTATCAACGCTTAACAGTTCCTGGAGAAGGGATTTTGTTCACCTAAAAATGATAGATACATGAATCTGGTGTTTTGAATGTAAAATAAGGATGACATTTTTTAATTTATACTCTTACTAGCTGTAGGAATGACCGAAGCTGAAAATTATCAATTCTTTCAGCTCTAAACATCAAAGGCATTACTGAAATACTGTTGTCCTTGTCTCACTTGCTTGTCTGAGCACATCACCTGTCAGAAATGGTCTTGTAAACTTTCATCTCTGTCCCTCCTCTATGGATAGTGCCAAAAGACCAGAAGAGATCAACTCTGTGGGCCTTGTTCAAGCCCCAGTTCTAATTGGGAGAGAAGTACTGTGGTCCCCCCGAGCTTTGAGCAAGCAGTGCAGCCCCTTATAAAATCACCGAATCTGTCAAGTGGGTCACTGGAAAAAGAAAAAAAGAAAAAAAAGGCTAAATTGTGAAACACACATTGTATATGCTTAAAATGGCCAGTAATCTGAATTATTGATGAGGAATGTGACAGATCTAGGGCATTTGTTTTATACATTTCATGAACACACATGTGTGTTGGGAAGAGAAGGCCCTATTTGCATGATACTCACTAAAATCAGTATTTGAGGAGGTGAAGTACTCCAAATCACTCTTAACTGCTGTGTTTCCTTTGTTCAGTAGCTTTAAAGCTCACCTGGAGAATTCTAGCAGGTAAAACAAGTGAACAAGCCGTTCCTGATGGCTCAGTGGCAGATTAGAAACTTGGTGGAATCTGTGAGATGTAGAGCTGAGGCAGTAAGAGTCTACACTATGCTGGTTAGAAAATTAACATAGTTTGTTGTCCAGCCATGAAAAGCCATATGTGAGTTTGCTCTGTGTGTGTTTGCTTTGTGTGCTGTATTGATATGTGGAGGAGGAGTGTATATTCAACTGACCTGTTTCTGTTAAAGAATCAACTAAAGTTAGGATTATTTTTTTTAATGCCTGGCATCAGCTCCTTGCTGCTGATCTGCGCATCTTTGCTCACTGGGATGCCAGTGTTGAGTTCACAGTCTCTGTCAAAGTCATGGAAAGGCCACATAGCTGGGTAATGGCTATTTAGCCATTTGTCTATCAATCTTCTCAGTGTTTGTTTTTCTTTTTTATTTTAATGGCTTTTGGATCTGTAGAAGCTGAACCACTTAGGTTGCATGGTAGAGCAGTTTTATCACTTAGTTAAAAAATTTTTCTGCTTGAAGTCTGATTACTTTCCACAAAGGTGTGGAAAGCCTCAGTGCTCAACAGAGGTTATTTAAGGCAATGCTTGTACTTTGGGTGGCCAGTGTAAGAGGCTTTGAGCCTCAGCCTTACATCTGCTGGACTGTGACGCTTGTGCAAAAAGTCCTTCCCAAGCCGTGAGCCAGTTTTTATCCAGCCGTCTGGATGCAGCTGGGGTGTAAATGGTAATGTGAAGAGGAGAGGCTAGGTGGGGATGATTGCACCAGTCTGTGTGAGGCCTCTGGCATTTTTAGTTCTGGTGCTTTCCTCTACTGGAGCAGATTTTTAAGACCTTGCTGCCACAGCTGTGGCCTTGCGTGGGTTGCGTAGCTGCATACCAGCCTGGGAATGTTAAAGGGAGTTATAATAGATTATTATTTTGACCCTGTGATTTTAAAAAATACTCTCTAACATGTGGTTGTGGCTCGCGTGTTGTCACTTTACAGCACTTGCAGTTTCAAAACAGATGACTGAAATCACAGTGGTTTTTAAGAGCACACTGGCTTTCTCCTCCAGGTCTTCCTCCTTGTGATATGGTTCCATTGCTTGGTGCCTCCAGTCCTACAGGGACTGAGATGGACTCTTTCCACTTGTAGTACTTCCTCTGGTATGGAGCTGCTGCTCAAAGATGAAATATTTTGAATGTTTACATTGCTGCAAATGAGTTTCCTGTGTTGTTTAGCCTGAGCCCAAGTGAGGTTAATGGTTCCATTGCAGCACATGGGGAAGAGGCAGCAAAGCTGAAGATGAGCAGCGGAAACAGCAAATTTGTCTTATCACACTCAGATTTATAGTGTTTGCTGTCTTGAATCTTAGCCTCATTTAAAGTACACACTTAGGCATGCCTTGTTGATATAAGGGATGCCAAATCTCTGCTGTTGAATTTACGGGCAAGACACAGGGCCAAAGTCCTGGCTTAGCTCTCGTATAGGATTTTCCTTTAATAAGGATAGTGGAGCAATGGCTTATCAGGACTTTGGGGCCAGATCCTTTCCTAAAATAAATGAAGCTAAGCTCATTTACAGCAATTGAACATTTAATCTCTATAAGGCTTCTCTGAAGATGTATTGCAGTGAATGTAACAAGGCAGAGAGCTTGTTGTTTTCCAAGAGAAGTGACAGATGAGAGTGCATTTCCACTGCATGATTACCTTCACTCTTTCTTTTTAATTACATCACTGAAAATGTCTAGTGGCCAGTGCAATGGCGTTATTTGTGAATGGAAGCCGGATGTATTCAAAACAGTGTGCCTCTTGCAGTTTTCCTTTCTTACAGTAAATCTTGCCAAATACCTAATTTTCAAAGATTAGACTCTTGAAGTGCAGAGCTGAGAGTACGATTGGCTGGAGGACATTCATAGCTCAGTAATGAAACACTGATGTGTAAAATGGTAATTGATCCCAGGAGCACTGCGAGCACTGAGCCAGATCACATTATACGCAGAATCCAGCACGGCAATGGAAACTATACAAATGTTGGCACAGAGGGTTAAATGGAAGATTAGCTAACAATGTTCTGCAGAGATGGTACTAAAATGAAATGCACTGTGTTGATTTGGGAGGTGTGTGTGTTTCATTGAAGAAGTGGTTCTCAATTCAAGTCTACCTTCTGTGCGTTTGCTTCACAGATGCTGTTGAAGGTAGTTTCTCCCTTAGGAAAGACTGCTGGTGATTTATTGATAAGTCCAAGCCTGACCAGTCCCACAGAAGTGACTTTATAAACCTATAGATGTTCTATTAGTTGTGCAGACCCTTTTAAGCATATTGCTTTCTGAAAAAAAATCTTATTTTTCCTGTGTCAAAAAAGCTGCTGCAGCACTTCAGCTCCAAAGTAATAAAAAATAATCCCCACCCTGTTGCTGTTTTCAGACATTTGCCTTTGGCCTATGTGACTCTTCTCTCCATGAAGCCCTAACAAAACTGGTTCTGTGTGGGTCATTAAGCATGCAAGACATATGAACTGTGACAATGGATTTCATGCCCCTTGGTACTCTGGGAGCTGTGCTGGAACTGGTTTGTGGTTTTGGGTCTACCTGGAGTAATAGTGACTCTCTGTCCCCATGGACTGCTGTGGTTGCAGGTTTGGGGCTTCTTATGTTTGTTGGCTTGCTTGGAGACTATCCAGAGTCTACACTGAGGATGGAAGGGTCCCTTGAAAAAACTCTTTTCTTTCTTTTTTTGGAGGGGTAGGTGGGAGATAGCATCTGCGGGGTTTTTGTGGAGACATCTAAACTCTGCGTGTCTTAATCCTAACACAGTGGCTGTATGAGTGTGCTCACCACAGACTGGACCGCTCCATACCTCTGCCATATTTCCCCAACTAGGGTGCATGATTGATGCTGCTTATGAAATAGTTCAGCAGCTCTTCTAAGGCAGTAAAAAACCCCAGTGTGGGTGGGACAAACAACTGTCACAGAAAACTGTAGAAGTTTAAGCTAGTGTGGTAGGCAGCCTGTGGTGCAGGAGGAATCAGCATGCCTGGAGCTGTTACCTAATTAGCTGATCTATGCTCCAGCAATTGTCTGTGGCACTCTGGAGAAAACAAAACACAGCCAAATGCTCTTTGCCTGCAGAATGTTTAACTGAAAGTGGTCTCCTTGTGAAGGCAATTTTGGAAAATGTGTATGTAAATCGGTCCATGTTTAGATGCGTGAAGCTGTTTGATTCCCAGAAAACAGTGGTGTCAAGTCCTGCTCCATGGCAGCTGAGGTCACAGTACTGCCAGATGGGCAGCAGAAATTCCTGATGGATGAAGTGACAAACTGTTTTCCAAGCTGCTGGATAGTCTCCGAGATGAGTTGCAGGATCTTCTTCTCTTGATTTCTTTCAACAATTGTACAATTGCCTATTGTGCTCAAAACAGCTGCTCAGTTCTTCATCTTAACCATGGCAGGACTATAAATTAAGATCAATTTTTCCTTTTTTTTCCCCCCTCGCATCGTTGAGGCTTAAATCTGGTGGAAGTTGGTATGGTAGTTCTGCCTCCCTTGCTGGAGTTGAGATCCTGCACTTGCATTTGCATTGGGTTTGGGAAACACAGTGATGTGGGTTAGCATCGGTCTGGGAGGCTGGGTGGCAGGGCAGTGGAGGTGCGAAGAGGTGGCGTGGACACGCTCTTCCACTCACTCAGAATCCAGCAAACTCTGGTGGCATGGGATGACAGCAAGGAAACTGAGTCTTCATGCACTTGTGCTTGTTAGAATTTGCACATGCTTTTTGACATCTCATGAAACTATACGATGGTGCTGCTGCAGAGTGCGTGTCCAGCGTGTAACACAACCCACAAATACAGCATCCTGAGCTCCAGTCAGTTCAGATACTAACAGTTGTATGCTGTTGCAGAGTTTCATAGTGGTCTGAGTGTTGATTATATCATTTTAGCTAACTCACAGAGAAACAGGAGTTTAAATACACTGCAACTACTGCCAGTGTCCTGTGAAGCTGTTTAATAATTGGCATTTATGAGCACAATTGGAAGCACGATACGGTAAGTGCAGTAGATCTTCAGTTAATCAGAATGCCTTCAGCAAGCCCTGGAACTGTGCATGCAGAGTGGACGATGACGCAAATTAAAATCCCACTTTCAAAGGCTGGTGGGGATACAGAAGGACAGCTGGATGGGTTGATAGAGCTCTCCCTGGTTTCCAAGCTGATGGAGTTGCAAGAGAATTGCCACCCCTGTTAAAGTGCAAATGGCAAGAAATGTTTGTTTTGGTTTGAATCTTAATCCCCCTGTATTTTTCATTACAGCTGTTTACTGTGGGTTACTGTGTTGCTTGGTTTGGACGACAGTTAGCCAAATGAGAGTCTCACTGGCTCTCCGTTTTACATTCTGTCTCACTACATTACACTGTGTTATAAACATCTTAGGATGATGTTTAAATCCAAATACACAGAGTTCTCATGGCAATAAAAAGAAAATTGGGGAGGCGCTTTTGTTTTTCTTGCGTAATGGCTTGTATAATGCCATGTTCATAGAAACTTCAACCATGGCTGGGATAATATGATTTTTTTTAGGAGGAAAGAATGAAATCTGAGGTTGGTGGATAACCAACTGGTGGTGATGGAGTGAAATCGTTGCGCCTCATACTTGTAGCCTTTAGGTACATTGCAGCCTTCAAGAGCTCTGGGTGCACTGTGCAAGGCAGGGCAGACTCCAAGGTTTCGTTGTACGCTTAATTTGGGGTTTTGTTGTTTTTAGTTTTTCCCTTTAGACTGTGCCACTTGCTATGTGATTTGTGGTGGGCTGTTCCTAGTCTCTCTGCTACTCAGCAAATGAGCAAAGAGTTGCTGTTTTCTTTACCTGACAGTACCGTGGCCATCACCAGCTGACAGATGCTTGTGAAGTTAGGTGAGTGGTGCTGCACTGCCATATGATTGTAGTTAAAAAATATTTATAACTGCATATATTTTTTATTTTAATGTATTCTTTCGGTATTGCTTGATTGACTTTTAGCTGAAACCAGTACATTTTGGACAGATGAAAACCAGACTTTCTGTGAGAATTCTTCTTGTGTCTGTTTGGTTGAAGAATGCTTTTTATACTTGGCTCAGAGGAATTTGTTAGGCTCTTTTTTTTTCTTCAGAAGATGATCATTTTATAGCATGTTGTCCATTTAAATTAATACAGGTATTTGGAGTGTATGAAAGGGGTTTTGTAGATATGTTTTTAACACAAAAATACCTTGCATGCCAACAATGCTATCTCCTTTTACTTTGTTCTCAGATCATTTCAGTTCTTTTATTTTTTACAGATGTACATTGTTAAAAGCAGCATTGTAAGTCTGTAGTTTATATTAGAGTTCTATTTTCTTGAACAAATCTTAGCACAAGTATACTAAATATAGACTGCATATGCAAAGTATAGTTAATGACAACTCATTTAGCGCAGACAATGCAGAAATAAGGTACATGTGTATTTTAGAATATCTCCTAAAATTTGAACATGGGCTAATTCCTGAAAGTGTTGGAAGATTATGAGAGAAACACTAAATATGCAGCTAAATTAGGCAAAATGCAAAATAAAAAAGAGTTGTGGTCTTCATCATCCGTTAGCAGCGTACATCCAAAAGGATTATTACAGGCTTAGTACAGAAGTCACTTGATTAATTTGTCATGTGGTGTGCAAAAGGTCAGACTAGCTGTTTAAAGCTACGAACTGGGTAGTGTCAGCTGCGTATTTCCAGCAGTATAGGACATAAAATGCAGAAAGTCCTTATTCTGAAGAGTCTGGAATCCAAACAAGGTAGATGCAGAATAAACAGGATGAACCAGAGAACTCCAGAGAGGAAATGACTGTGATGTGGGCCTTTTGTGGAAATGTAGTCTTTTGAGAGAGCACCACATATTTATAGCCTCTGGACATCATGTAAGAAATGAGCAGAGAGGAGGACTTTGGATGGACAGAATAGTGTGTAGAAGGGAAATTATGAAAAGTGTGAAATGGAAAAAGAACAAAAGACTACAAAGATGGGCCAGTTGTTCTTGCTAGTGGAGGGGATTATAAAATGAGCAAAGGTTGCTTGAAACTTAAATAGAGCTGACCCAACCTGGGCTTTCACTGCAGGGGCTTTTCAGTGTTACTTGCACCTTGTACTGCATCCCTCTGGAGGGGTGGTCCCATGATGTCTGTTGCCAGACTGGTGGTGGTTCCAAGCTTTGCTCTGCTCTTCCACTCAGCCCAGGTCCTGCAGGGAGGGATAAATATGGGTTCTGACCCTGCAGATGCAGATGCCCTCTTGTCTGTTGTCAAGGGGAAAAGGTCAAAGGGGTAACCGTGTGCCTCGGGATGGAAGTGAGTTAGGGACTGGATTTCTAGCTGTTTCAAGCTTGAGTATCTGAGAATCAGGCCACACATCTAGGCTGTGGCAACCAACTCTAGAAATCTCTATTCAAAACAATTAAATTTTGATCCCTTTTAATATTAGGGATGTAAACTGAGGAAAGTGTGTGACTTCTTATCTATTACAATAGCTGCTAGGTGCAAGCAGTGCGTTTAGTGCTGGCATGCCTTCTGTCTCTTGCCAGCATGTGCTGCTGCAAGAATGTGTGAATAGATGCCTGCTTTGTAGGTGCAGTCATGGATTTTTATGCAAAGAGCAGACCCATGTGCATGACCAGGTGTGAACTTAACAGGGACCCCTTGCTTCACTGAGACCTCTGGACGGAATTGCTCTCTGAATGATAAATAGTATTACAGTCTATATTGTTCTGTTTAAATTATCTTTTAAACGGCAGGGATTCCACATAATAGAATCTTTTTTCTATGTGCAATGAAAGCATTTTGAAACCAGTTTAAAAATCATCTATATTAATTTAACTGAATGAATGCACTCTTTTAAAAGTGCTGAGAGCAAAGGAAGGAGACATTGGAAGCATGATATTTGCTGCCTTCCATCAAATGCTGAAATTTGTCAGCAGATGAGGCTTTTGGATATCTTCACGGTGGTCGAGGGTTCAGAGCAGTTTACGCCTTATGGTGCAGAATGGGCACTATAAATCTTATACATTTGCAGAAGGATTCATTGCTTTAACTGGAAGAAATGAGCAGAAACACGGGCACACTATCTCCCCCTGCCTTCTCCTTTGGACATTGAAGACCTACGTGCTGTGGGTGATGACTTACAGAGGTGGAAGAAATAGCAGATGTGGCCAGGAACGGGTGGGAGTGAGTTCTGTGACCATGATAGGAGGCTAGTGAGAGCTCCATGGAGTGATGGCCACAAGATAATTTTCAGACACCATAATAGTGACAACATTGGGCTGCTTAGCAAGTACTAATGAGAAGCCACTCTGAAAGAGTACATGTGTGCAGGCACATGTAGGAGGTTTAGGTAAATCATTCCTAAACCACTCTGAGTGTGGTCTAAGAGGTCTCCCTTGTGTCTTCAATAATAGTTTGTGGTTGAGGTGAGTAATTTGGAATCAGAAGTCATATGATCTGTACTGTGACTTTTTGGCTGCTCCTTTCTTACACTGTGAGAGGAACCCTGTCTGCATTGCATTTACTTGGTTATTGGCCTCTACCAAGACTGTTTAAATTCCAGCCATTGTTGGTCAGAAGTAATACAATCTTTTCCCAGATCTCTTCTTCACCCATTCAAAGAAATTAAATACTGCAATATTCAGGTTTCTTTTCCCCTCATTGAAATGGAGTGTATGGTTGTCTAATATGTGCTGATCCCTGAAAGACCTCATGGTTGAAGTGCTAGCTTATTCTTAATACTAAATTTTGGATCAAGGTCCCATTGCGTTGCTCCCTTGTGCAGGGGCAGATACCTGTGTTTCTGTGGGACCTGCGGTGAGTCATGTTGCAGATGCTGCTGAGAGCGACAGGAGATCCTCTTCTTCTCTAGGAGCCAGCTGCTTGGCAGAAGAAGTCTTAGGAATATGCCAAAGTAGGGCCTAAATTGTCTTCAAAGCACTGAAGAATATTGCTGGCCTGATTATTGATCCTTAGTGAAAAGGACAGCACTGATCTTTTTCAGCAAAGCAAAAGTCCCTTTAAACTGGTCAGATCAATCAGTCTGTTTCTTGCTAGAAAAGCAAAAATCAAATGACGCTTGTTATCTGCATGGTTTGTATATTTAGGAGTTGTGTTAATTTTCCTCATTAGCTTCGTTTCGTTAAAGAAATGCTCTTGATCTTACCCCTTGTGCCAGAAACACAATCTGGAACAAGTCTGTGAAAATAAATAACACATTGAGTTCAGGCGATGACTTCTGAGTGCTGTGGTTCAGCAGCATCTGTCACTGTCACCATTCCTGTCTCGCCTGGGTGGGACCCTTCAGACAATCTTTCTTGGACTTCGGCTGATAGGAGCTACCATTTTAAAAAGCAGTCCACATGATTAAGAGGTATTGCTGTCTGATAATATTCTGTGCAACTTACACTTGTCAGACGGGAATCTATTTACTGAGTTCTTTTCAGACAAGTTGGTTTTGGCACTTTGCAAAGTTTCCTCCATGTTTCCTAACTGGCTGAATGCTAATTTATTCAGAAGGGCTCAGCTCCAAATACACAAGACAGTATTCTCAGTGTTTCCTGCTGTCTGGACGGCACTCTGTGGAGTTTTCATGGCTCCTTTCTCCTTCGTGCCCGCAATTTCCTTCAGTAAATGTGTGATGATGTGACACAGACAGTCTATATTAATATTAATATTAACATTAACATTAAATGACATTGTATTGTAACAGGGAAATGGATCTCCATTGATAGCCACTTTGTTGGGGAACATCTGATAAGCTTATTGTATCAATACAATAAATACAGTGAAAGTGCCTTTGACAAATGACATCTCTGAATTTTCCAGTCCTTAGTAATTCTTCTAGCCCAGAGGATACAATCAATTAGCTGATCTAAACTGGATTGACCTAAATATCCTGATTATTTCTGATATCTGAACCTGTAGCAGAAACAGAGGAAAATTTTGAAGAGAAAAAGGTAGAAATTATAGGGTATGCAAAAAGAGAGATTATCAGATCTGAAAGGCAGCTGTTTCAATTTAGTCTGACTTCAGAAGCACAGAATTATAGAATCACCAGGTTGGAAAAGACCTCTTGGATCATCAAGTCGAACCATTCCTATCTGCCACTAAAGTATGTCCCTAAGCACCTCATCTGCCTGTCTTTTAAATACCTGCAGGGATGGTGAATCAACCATCTCCCTGGGCGGCCTTGTGTATAAAAAGACCTTGTGTATAAAAAGAAGCTGTAGACCTTCTTGAATGACATTCGAAATGTATAATCACTTAGTCCAGGCTTTAGGGTGGGATTTTCTCCCTTAGTTGAAACACCATAAGTAACTCAAGATAGCCATCTGTGAAGCTCTTGGCATCACAGTACTTGATAGTTTAATTTCTACATCTCGTTACTCTGCCATGAACAAAGGAAGTGCTTTTGATCTCTTTTACAATCTAGGAGATAAAGTGCAGTGTCCCCTGCTCCCCTACCCATACTCAGTTTGAGAGAGTCTTGTTAAAACAAATGGAAGCACCAAAAAGTGCCTATGTACTCTGCCAGCATGAGGCTCTGTCCTGCCCTAGCACCAGGCATCATCCTTTCCAGTGTAACTTACCGGTATTGCCTGGATTCTGTTTGTGTTTTACAGGGCATCTCAGCTGCTTTGCAGCATATGCTCAATACTAGTGCCCTCGTGACTGAGTCAGGAAGTTTGGTGCTGGTCTCATGCCTGGACCTGCTGTAGTAATTAATGAACTGCCTGTTCTTAGACCTTATTACCCACAGGTCTGATCGTTGAGGTGATCTCTGGGTCTGCTGATCACTCATGCGTGTGTATGCCTGTGTGCAGGTGAGCTCTTGTGGCCACTCTTAAATAAAATAAAATAAATTAAAATAAAATAAATTTTAGGAGGAGGTCTTGTCTGGCATTCTGTGTAGTAGCTCTGTGGTTGGGGCACTTTAGGGAAAACTGCATGGGAGTTGCTAAAACCCATATCCAAATGTTTTCTATTTAATTGTGTAATTTTTGCTGGGTTTATGAGAAGAAAGCTATGTGCATCCTAGTAATTTACTGCTGATGTTCCTTTTTTGCATCTAATCTGATTTCCACTGGACTGGAGGCTGGCTGATGTCGTGCCCATCTATAAGAAGGGGCGCAGGGAGGATCCGGGGAACTACAGGCCTGTCAGCCTGACCTGGGTACCGGGGAAAGTCATGGAGCGAGTGATCTTGAGTGCGATCATGAAGCACTTGCAAGAGAACTGGGTGATCAGGCCCAGTCAACACGGGTTCATGAAAGGCAGGTCTTGCCAGAGTAATCTGATCACCTTCTACGTCCAAGTGACTAAACTCTTGGACAAGGGAAAGGCTGTGGATGTGGTTTTCCTGGACTTCAGTAAAGCCTTTGACACAGTTTCTCACAGCATTCTGCTTCGGAAACTGTCGGCCTCTGGCCTGGACGGGTGCACACTCTCCTGCGTGGAAAACTGGTTGAATGACCGGGCCCAGAGAGTGGTGGGAAATGGAGTTAAATCCAGCTGGAGGCCAGTGACAAGTGGGGTTCCCCAGGGCTCAGTGCTGGGTCCAGTCCTGTTTAATGTCTTTATCAACGACCTGGATGAAGGCATTGAGTCCTCCCTTAGCAAGTTTGCAGATGACACCAAGCTAGGTGGAAGTGTGGATCTGCTGGAGGGTCGGGAGGCTGCAAAGGGATCTGAACAGGCTGGACTGCTGGGCTGAGACCAACAGCATGAGGTTTAACAAGGCCAAATGCCGGGTCCTGCACTTGGGGCACAACAACCCTAAGCAGAGGTACAGACTAGGAGAAGCCTGGCTGGAAAGCTGCCAGGAGGAGAAGGACCTGGGGGTGTTGGTTGACAACCGACTGAACATGAGCCAGCAGTGTGCCCAGGTGGCCAAGAAGGCCAATGGCATCCTGGCTTGTATCAGGAACGGCGTGACCAGCAGGTCCAGGGAGGTTATTCTCCCTCTGTACTCGGCACTGGTGAGACCGCACCTCGAGTCCTGTGTTCAGTTCTGGGCCCCTCACCACAAGAAGGATGTTGAGGCTCTGGAGCGAGTCCAGAGAAGAGCAACAAAGCTGGTGAAGGGGCTGGAGAACAAATCTTATGAGGAGTGGCTGAGAGAGCTGGGGTTTTTCAGCCTGGAGAAGAGGAGGCTGAGGGGAGACCTTATTACTCTCTACAACTACCTGAAGGGAGGTTGTGGAGAGGAGGGAGCTGGCCTCTTCTCCCAAGTGACAGGGGACAGGACGAGAGGGAATGGCCTCAAGCTCCGCCAGGGGAGATTTAGGCTTGAGATTAGGAAGAAATTCTTCACAGAGAGGGTGGTTAGGCATTGGAACGGTCTGCCCAGGGAGGTGGTTGAGTCACCGTCCCTGGAGGTGTTTAAGGTTAGGGTAGATGAGGTGCTTAGGAGCATGATTTAGGGATTGGTGGGAATGGTTGGACTCGACGATCCAGTGGGTCTCTTCCAACCTGGTCATTCTGTGATTCTGTGTGATTCTGTGATTCAAGCTTCCTCAGCCCATGGTGAGACCTTTGGCAATAACAGTTTTCTTGACAATGCTAAGATCTTGTTGCTTGGTAATCAGGTCATTTGGATCATTTAGGAAAGGGAACAAACCAAAGCTTTAGAATTTAAGGAACTCATCCAAAAGCATCTTATTTTTCACTAGCCGATGTTTTAGCAGGGAAACCTGTGATACTAAATCTGTCTTTTGAGTTTGGTAATCCTTGTGAGATCCTACTAGTCAACCAGGTTTGTCTTTGTAGAAAAGCAGGCAATTAAGTAGGGATGCATTGGTTTCAACCTGAGCTGATTGATGTCCTCCCAGTAAATTACACCTTGTGGTAGGCAATGACTCATCTTTGGAAGCAAAACAAATGGGAGATTGCTTCTTTGGTGAAAGCAATATTCAGGCCTGTTGGCACGCTTACTGTTTTCCTGTAGAAACTCAGGAGAAGATCAGCACATGGTGTTTTCTCCTAAAGCCTCCGGAGAACACTCTCACCGAGAAACAGAAACATTGTGTTTCTCCTTTTCCCTTGGTAGTGACCATGCATTTCACACTACTCTTGTGCTGCCACCAGTATTTGTGTGGGCTTATGGTCAAACAGGTGAAGGATGCAGTGCCATTGAAAAGATACCTCAAAAGCTCATCTAGTGCAGCCTTTCATGGAAAATGGAGCTTAGATGAGATTATCTAGCACCCTGCCCAGCTGCATCTTGAAAACCTCCGGTGGTGGGGATACTAGCGCATCCTTGGGGAGGATGTACTTTTTAGTGACATCACTTCCCCTGATTTGCTGATCTAGCAGCTACATGCACGCTGGTCCTCGCACGTGGATGGGAGTATAAAATCATGTAGGCACAGCAATGGGGTGGCACTGATTGATGTTGTCTTAGTCCTGCTTCTGCTCTCAGCTGTGACATGGATTTGCTGGATAGCCTCAGGCAGGTGCTTTAATCCCATTGCAGGTTTTTCCACAGGGATAATGCCGGTGACCTGTGTAACATACAGAGATGCATCAAGCGCCAAAGTGATGAGAGCAGAGTCCAGTTTGTTCTTGAAGTACTTGTTTGTTTCTCATCTACTTTTGTCCCTGGGGCCATTAAGGAGCCTGTGTATGTGTCGGGGTATGTGCTAGCATCGCTTCCCGGTGGAGGAGGGACTGGTGAAACCTGGAGCAGCCTGGACTGGGGATTATGTAATAGAATCATAGAGTCAAATAGTTTGGGTTGGAAGGGACCTTAAAAGATCATCCAATTCTACCCCCTACCATGGGCAGAGACGCCTCCCACCAGATCAGGCTGCTCAAGGGCCCATCTGACCTGGCCTTGAACACCTCCAGAGACGAGGCATCCACAGTTTCCCTGGGAAACCTGTGCCAGTGCCTCAGCACCGTCATTGTGAAGAATTTCCCCCTAATGTCTAATCTAAATCTTCACCCTTCCAATTTAAAGCCACCCTCACCCCCTTGTCCTGTCACTCTTGTGACTCTTTTACCCTTGTAAAAATTCCCTCCCCAGCTTTCGTGTAGCTCCTTCAGGTACTGGAAGCTGCTTTAAGGTCTCACCGGAGCCTTGTCTCCTCCAGGCTGAACAAATACAACTCTCTCAGTCTGTCCTCTTATGGGAGGAGCTCCAGCACTCCCATCATCTTTGTGGTCCTCCTGTGGACCCATTCCAGCATTTCCATATCCTTCTGATGCTGAGGATTCCAGAACTGGATGCAATAGTCCAGGTGTGGTCTCACAAGAGTGGAGTAGAGAGGGAGAAACACCTCCCTTGACCTGCTGACCATGCTTATTTAGATGATATGGTTGGCCTTCTGGGCTATCAGTGTACATTGCTGGTCCTTGTGGGGGACCTGAGGCATGGGCTTGTTTGGATGGTGTGTACTGATGAGAAGGACATCACAGAAACCTTGCGTGACCGTGACAGTAAGTGTGGCTGTTGTGAAAATAGCCACAACAAATTGGATTAAACTTAAGGGGAGCCTGCTGTTATTACTGCTGAGTGATGAACAAAGTGAATTTTGGTCTGTGAATATCATGATGTGATTTATTAGTAATCACTTTCATAGTGTTTCTCATCTATGGATCTTAAATGGCAATTAGTATGAAGATGAGGAAGTATTATTCTTGTTTTATTGAGGCACAAAGACATCAAATGACCTGCTGCAGGGCATTTCATGAGTCAGTGGTAGGGTTGGGCATAATGCCTGCTTTGAGGAGAATAATTTTTGTACGATTAGTTTGTGTCTGCCAGTGCCAGTTGTGTATGTGATTTGGTTAATAATCATGAACATGACTTGAAATTTTATGGAGTTGTTCAGTGATGGTGAGTCGGAGTGCTGCCCAGACTTGCTGACAGTACAGGCTAATTCATGCTAATCTCTAGACTTTGTATAGTTTAAGCCAATCTCAAGTAACATGTTTTAAATTCCAGTGCCCATTTCCACTGCTTTATTTAACAGACAGATACCTCCATGTTATAATGGGAAATATGAAGAACTCTGTAGGCATCCTAGCTAATGTAGTCTGCTGCTTTCTCAAAGCACATGGCTTATACTGGAGCTGATTTTCCTCCATGTCCAATTAAGCCAGATAATTAAATCTTCCTTTTTAGTTATAGCCTGCATTTTTAATCCTGTAACTGAACTTAGCCTGCCAGAGGAAGTTCTCTGCATTTCTCAGCACAGCATATCCCTAGTAAACATGGCATTAAATCCAGTCCCATGCTGCTTCTCTGTATTCATTTGTCTTTTCTTGACCTGGTGCTTTTATGCTGGGTGTTACCTGTGCTAATTGTTATTTTATTTAAGTGCCATATGCAGTATGGTTATACATTTAGCTTTAAGTATAGAGAAGGGTCTTTTTAAGTGTTAGATTTGGTTAGATGTACTTGATATTTAGAGTACAAGCGCAAAGATGTTTTGACTGAAGCAGCTTAGACCAAATTTGACAATCAAATAAAAAGCTGGAGGTTTCAGGAGTGAAATGGCAACATCTCTTCAGCAATACTAATCAGTTCCTTGCTTCTATATTCATTGGATGTCTTTTGTTTGATGGTAGAAGCTTTTAAATCAGCTGTTGTGTTTTACCTGAAGGATGTTTTGCTGCTGCCGAGTGTAAGGGATGATGTGACAAGGAGTTGAGCTGAAGAACCTGGAGCCCTGTGGGGATTTACACAGTTATGCTTGATGACTTTGATATACCAAACAAAATGTGAAGGCAGTGCATATAATCCTTCACTTCTTAAGTGAAGAAGTTACAGAAATCTCTTCCCGTTTCAATGTTTGCTTTCAACCTCTGAGTCAGAAACTGCGGAGAAGGGAGAACTTCTGAACTGTTTCCTTCTCCATACCTGTAGTTTTCCTTATGGAAGCTGTTTTTGGAACTAGATTCAAATAGATCTTCACTTGTTTCATTTTCATCTGAATTTGCTGTCTGAGAGGGGCAAAGCTGTACACAAGAGACTACTTACATGGATACGCACAAAAATCCCATGGAATGTTTAGATTGCTTTCTAACACTTGAAAATGAAGACTCAGATTCCTTAGTTCTTACTTGAGCTCTCTGCACAGGTCAAACCAAGGCCATGAATAAACGATGGTGGTATTTTTTCCATGTCTGTGAGAAAGAGGAAATGCTGTCAGGAGGGCACATTTTTCATAAGTGGTGATTCTTGCTTTGCATTGGATTTTTAGGTGTAACCTTTGGTATTTGTGTTTTTCCTGGAGCATCTAGAGACCTCATCTGGAGTTACTGTTATTTGTGCTGCGAAAAGGCTTTGGTAGATGTGTGAATCCTCACATGAAGGCTGTGAGAGATCTGTCTGTGGGCAGGTATTGCTGATCAATGATACTGAATCAGTGCTTGCCTGGGTTACCGTGCACTTCCAGTTTGATGCAGAACAGTCATGGACATTTGTTAGACTAGCCAATGCACTGGATTCATGCATGTGTAGAAGGACAGATGATAACTCACATCATGGCCTTATGTATATCAGCATGTAGAATCATAGAATAACCAGGTTGGAAGAGACCCAGTGGATCATCGAGTCCAACCACTCCTATCAAACACTAAACCTTAGCACCTCGTCCACCCATGCCTCAAACACCTCCAGGGAAGGTGACTCAACCACCTCCCTGGGCAACCTGTTCCAGTGCCCAATGACCCTTTCTGTGAAAAAATTTTTCCTAATGTCCAGACTAAATCTCCTCTGGTGGAGCTTGAGGCCATTCCCTCTTGTCCTGTCCCCTGTCACTTGGGAGAAGAGGCCAGCTCCCTCCTCTCTGCAACCTCCTTTCAGGTAGTTGTAGAGAGCAGTAAGGTCTCCCCTCCAGCTTCTCTTCTCCAGGCTCAACAACCCCAGCTCCCTCATCTGCTCCTCGTAAAACTTGTTCTCCAGCCCCTTCCCCAGCTTTGTTACTCTTCTCTGACACGCTCCAGAGCCTCAGCATTCTTATTGTGGTGAGTGTGAACCTGGCAGGAGCTGCAGTAGCCCTTTGTATCATGTTCTTTGCACAATTTCAACCCCATTTTCTGGGATCTAGCACTAGATTTCTTTTCTTGTTAAACAGTGGCCTGAAGAGCAGAGTAAATTATGCTGTAGGCAAGTCCACTTACAATTGGAAACTACAAAGCCAGCTTGAACACTTCAGTCTTCAGCATAGGTGCATCTGTGATACCTATATCACAGTGTTCCCTGCTCCCGTTAGTGTCATAAGGAGCTCCTTCGGCACATTGATATGACAGTGGCTGTGATGTATGGTGTTTGTGTATGTTTATTAGGCCTCATTGATTACTGTCTGTTCTGAAGACGGATCATTAATTAGCACAACAAATTGCTAAAGAGGGGATGCGTGTAGGGAGTCACGCTGGTATTGTCTGCTCTCACATCTGGAAGAGATTCAGTGAGGGATGCAGCTGTCAGCCATGTAGTTAAGAATGTGGTCAGGTCAGTGATACAGAGACTTCTTGCCTAGTAAAGGAAGAAAGTGACAGTTTTAGGAGAGTGTTCCAAATGGGCAGTGCTGTTAAAGCAAGAGTTAATGTGTATTGGGAGAGAACTTTCAAACAACTGCATTGGTATCTCATCCTGTTCTTTTCCAGGATGTTGGGTTTTGGGTTTTTTTTTCTTTTTTTAAAAGAATGCTGTCTTCTCCCTCTCCACTTATTAACTGTTTTTTTGGAGGAAAAACCTCTGTGCAGATCAGTAGCTCAAAAAAAAGTCTTTGCCAAACCACAGCATTAAGAGATTGGATGCTGGAGATTAGTTTTTGCTTCCCACCTCTGGAGATTCTGCAGGCTGGGGGTACAGTTTTGTTGATACCATGATACTCCAGCCAAGGGAAGCCCTGATGCTTGGTTGCTCTAGGATGCCGGGGGAAAGCACCTGGGAAAGCCTTGGCTGTGTGTTAGACACTGCCTAGAAGCAGTGTTGCACTGGTGAGGGATTATTTGGGTTACAGAAATGAAAGTCAGTGTTGCTGGACTGTCCTATGGAGGAGGGAGAAGATGGGGAAGTCCAAAGGGTTTTTTTAACCTATGTTTTCTGCAAGAGAAAAGCAAAACTGAAGCACAGCTGAGCCTAATGGGATCCTGAGCTGAACTTAGCAGCTTTCCCTTAGTTCTGTGGCAGACTGACCAAAGCTCTGCTCTCCATTTGCCTGAATTCAGGGTGTGTCATTGATTTGTTCTGGATGGTGGCAGTCTCTCTGACTTGACTGCAGTTTTTAAGAAAGGGGAAGAGGATGTTTTTCATCCATTGCAAAAATGTGTTTGTTGACTGTATCATCACTGAATATCCTTCCCTGATTTTTGTTGAGAAGTCTAATCTGACTTTTCTTTAGTTCAGGCACCGGTAACTTCCTCTCTTTTTATTCCTCCACAAAAAAAAAAAAAAATTTCTTGACTTCTGAATTTAGAGAATCAGAGCTAAAATTTAGTTCTAAGTTTTAGAGCTAAAATTCTACCATTTAATTTATACAGGCACTGTTCAAGTCATGCAGCAAAGAAAATGCAAAAATTCAAGCATGTCCCTGTAGTTACTAATCATTTGCCATTGTGGATTAAATTGGAGGGAGGGGGAAAAGCCAGAATGAGACGGAGAATGATCAAAAAGTCCAAAAGGTCTCAGAAGCCAGCGTACCTTGGAGAGTTAAAAAGGGGACACCACTGTCAAAGTCACTTTGGTGATTTCAGATGTGTCATACCCAGAGTTCAAAGGACCCTAGAGCTGCAGATGAAGCAGGGTGAACCTGGGAATGGTGTGGGTGGAAAGCAGTGTATAACGGAAGATTGTCACTTAATTTTCTTGTTGTCATTGTCATGTAATTAAAGGCATAGCCATTCAGCTAAAAGATAAGGGTGTTCGATTGGATTTTGGGGGCCATAATCACTGCTGTGATGTTGCTGCCAGGAGGCAGGGACTTGCAAACTGATCTTTCCAATAGGAGGATTATAGCTGAGGAGGGAGTGCTGGGTTTAAAGAAAGAAAAGTTTTAAAGCTGTCTCATATAGTGGTTTCCACTCAGATGAAAAAGCAGGAGATTATAAAGCTTTTGTAAAAAATAATAGGGGGAAAATAGCATTGTTAGACAATGGAGAAGTTGCTTGTGG
The DNA here is from genome assembly GCA_033459285.1 of Clamator glandarius. Classification (NCBI taxonomy): domain Eukaryota; kingdom Metazoa; phylum Chordata; class Aves; order Cuculiformes; family Cuculidae; genus Clamator; species Clamator glandarius. The sequence goes on along the minus strand of JAUNZM010000912.1, from coordinate 203,404 downwards.
GAGAAAAAAAGCTCTTGGGACTTGCATTTTAAAAGTACCGTTCCCCACAAGTACGGGGTGAAGTGAGCTTCCAAGAGTCATGGCAGGCAGCTCTCAGGGCTGTGCTTCTCTGAAATTTTGTTCCTGAGAGAGGTTTTCTCAGCTAAACCAGTGGCTGAGTTGCTATAGTGTGGGGCTGCTCTCAATTGCTTCCTTAGCAGTGTAGCCCTTTAAGGCTTTTTGTAAGACCAGAGACTTTATGCACTTCAGGCACTGGGGCTTTTTGGTCATTAATTGTGTTGTGGACTCTCACGTTTTATGCAAAAACGTCTCTCCTTTCATCCTTGTTGAGGTTTGGAGGCAGTTTTTTGCATCTGGAGGGGAGGCCAGGCTGCGTTGGGCTGGGTGATAGGGACAGGGCACTTGTGACTGAGGAGCAGAAGTGAGAAAATGAGATGGAGAATATGGAAACTCAGAGGTGTTTGAGGAATGAGAGGAGATAACATAGTTCTCTTCATCAGGTCAGGAAAGGACTCGGATGCTCTTTTTAGACCCTGTCTGTGCTTCTGTGCATTGAACTTGGTGTGCTGTAAGGTGGTTGCCAAGTAGCAGGGTGCTCAAGTGATAGAGGGAAACTCAAGTTTCTTTCCTTGCCCTTTTGGGGCCTTTCAGTTTGATTTACCTAGGATCATTTGGGAGCTGACTTTCTGAAAATCAGTGGTCTTAAGGCATTTGAAGGCTTTTCAGTGTTGCGCTCCTTTGGGTCTCTTCGGTGGAGTAGCCTATGTTTGACTTGGAACAAAATACGAAGCAATGTCAGAGGCTCCAGCACTCCCTGATACCAGCTGGTGTATTTAGTAATGGTAACTGTAGAACATCTCAGCTTTGTGGTTAAATTTTATTTCTGCTTATGGTAGGAGTTCAGAATATCACCTTTGTGAAAACAGCTTCAATCAGGAGTGCATGTGCCTTGCGATGTAAGGATGCCTGTAGAGCATTGTGAACTGGAGGGTTGACAGCTGTGAGTATTAATTGTTACAGAAGGAAATGTTTTTTCACTAATTGGCAGAAATGGGTTTAATGGGATATCGCTGGGTCAGACTACTGCATAGCATGTGCGAGTCTGAGTGATAACCCCTAGAGTAAAACATATGTGTGCAAATCTGCTTTTGAGATGCAAAACTAGAGGTTGATGCTTTGCTAATTTTTTTCACAATACAAATTGAATTACTGGGGGGTCATGAAAACCTGTGGAAGGGTTATGTGAAAAGAGGGTGGTGTAGCTGAAGGACCTAAGCAAGCCAGCACTGCCAAATGCTGGTATTTCTGAAGAAGCTGGAGTTACTGGGAGTTTGCAGAGACTGTGCTGAGCACAGTCAGGTTACCAGGCGAGTGTGGGAGTCCTGCCCAGCCAAAGTCATAGGGACCTTCCGGAAGCTCACTGATTTCACAAAGTTCAGGTAACAGCGCAGGTTGGATCCTTGTGGATACAGAACAGTTCAGTCAAAACCTGCCTTGATGCTGCTGGCAGGGAAGCTGCAATGGTGACCCAAGCAAACCCGAAACTTGTGCTTTGATTTAGGCTGGAGATCACTGCTGTGCAGCTGGCTGTGGGGTTTTTGCTTTGTATTTGGCTTTTAAAATTCAAATGCTTTGGACAGAAACATTATAGTGCAAGTCTGTATCTCTGAGGACATTAGTCTGTTGAGACACTTGGCAGGAGTGCAAATATCTGAATGTGGAGTAACTTGATTTTTAATTTTATAAACCCTTATGTAAACAACATTGTTTGAATCACTGGGAGTCAAATGTTTAACTTTTCTCTCTATGGTTTGAAAAACAACAACAAAAAAGCCCAAAAGGAAAAAGAAACAAAACACTACTTATTTTCCTGGTGTGTCCTTGTAACACTTTCCAAATGTAAAAACCTCTTAAGATATGGAAAACCAGCAATCCTGTTTATACTGCCTTTACAAAAAGACTGATCAAAGGAGCACAGCTTTGCTTGGCTGTATTTAGCATTGATGACTGCATTAATGTCAGGGTGATTATTATTTTGTTGAGTTCAAAAGTTGTGAGCTCTGCAAAGAGTAAAGCCATCTGAGGCTCTGATGTGTGCTCGATTTATACCTTATAACTTGCTATGTTATCACAACACTTTTTGTCCTCTGATTGCTGCATTTCTTTGTCAGTCATTTGGAAAGTCTGCTTTGTGGTTGGGGCTTATCTGCCTTTATTTTTATTCTATTTTTTTCTTAGTTTTTTATTTATTTTAACTCTGCTCAAGAGTGCTGGGAATTGGGAGGGTTTGACCTTGCTGGGAATGCCTGAGTGTCCCCCCACAGAGGAGAGCTAATCCCAGCTGCATTCAGCTGAGCAGCCAGTACTCCTGGTGCACAGGTGGAAAGGAGTTAAAAGACATTCATGTGCCCTGACTCATCATACCCAGCTGCTACTGGTCAGGCATCTTTCTTGGACACTAACAAGGCTGTGAATAGGCCAAGTGGAAACAGACCGTCAAAAAAGCCTCAACAGATGAACAGTTTCTTCTGTTTCTTATGCAGACATGACACCTTATGCCAAAACACTTTGATATTGTGTACAGATACAAGGCAGATCATGGGGTCTGTGCCCCTGTGCCTGGGGGTGGGGGCAAATAAGGGTGCAGCAGGCCTGCGTGGATGGCTAATTTAAAGAAGTAATACTAAAATGGGAGCATGCCAACAAACTGTGCAGCTGGTTAAAGCCTGACTTCAAGGGACTGATCAGATCAGATCCCAGACCAGAAACCTCACTAAAAAGCTTTCCAGGGGGTTGTATGAGAGCTATTGTCTCTCTGCATATGTGGTAGGGACACATCTTTTGTTCTGTCCTGCAGGCAGTGGCTGTGGATGGAAATGGGCAGCACTGTCCAGCTCTGAATACTGCTGGCGTGGGACAGCAGCCTTTTGACATGGCATAGTTCAGCATTTTGTTGTTGAGATTTCTCCTTTTGTATCTGCTGGTCATGTTGGTGGTGAAAGCAGTGCTGCTTTTAAAGCAGAAAAAAAAGCCATTCTTATGTGCTAGGCAAGTTTGAAATAGTTGGGTTTTCCCACATGCTCTGGACTTTAGAAGTTGGCTGTGATTTCCCTCCCCCACATGGTCACATTTCTCACTTTATGAATCAGGTATTGTTTTCAATACTTCCATTTGGTTACTAGGGAGGATGTCTCTCTTTTTTTTCTTTCCTTTAACTGTCTTTTGCCTTGTCATAGTTTGACCTTTCCACCTGCTTGGAAGTAAAGATAGTGGTTGGACCTGATGATCGTAGAGGTCTTTTCCAACCTTAATGATTTTATGGTTCTGTGACATGACATGAGCCTGGAAATTTAAAGTGATTGATTCTTTCCTACTTCCCACATCACAGAATCATAGAATCACCAGGTTGGAAGAGACCCACCAGATCATCGAGTCCAACCATTCCCACCAATCTCTAAACCATGGCTCTCAGTACCTCATCCACCTGCACCTTAAACCACCTCCCTGGGCAGACCGTTCCCTTGCCTAATGACCCTTTCAGTGAAGAATTTTTTCCTTATGTTGAGCCTGAACCTCCTGTGACGGAGCTTGAGGCCATTCCCTCTTGTCCTGTCCTCTGTCACTTGGCAGAAGAAGCCAGCTCCCACCTCTCCATAACCTCCCTTCAGGTAGTTGTAGAGAGCAAGGAGGTCTCCTCTCAGCCTCCTCTTCTCCAGGCTAAACACCCCCAGCTCTCTCAGCCGCTCCTCATAAGGCTTGTTCTCCAGCCCCTTCACCAGCTTCGTTGCTCTTCTCTGGACTCGCTCCAGAGCCTCAACATCCTTCTTGTGGTGAGGGGCCCAGAACTGAACACAGTTTCGAGGTGCGGTCTCACCAGTGCAGAGTCCAGAGGGAGAATAACCTCCCTGGACTTGCTGGCCACACCATTTCTGATACAAGCCAAGATGCCACTGGCCTTCTTGGCCACCTGGGCCACTGCTGACTCATGTTCAGTCACTGTCAACCAACACCCCCAGGTCCTTCTCCCCCAGGCAGCTTTCTAGACAGACTTCTCCCAGTTTGTACCTCTGCTTAGGGTTGTTGTGCCCCAAGCGCAGGACTCGGCATTTGGCTTTGTTAAACCTCATGCCATTGGACTCAGCCCAGCAGTCCAGCCTGTTCAGGTCCCTTTGCAGCCTCCCTACCCTCCAGCAGATCCACACTTCCACCCAGCTTAGTGTCATCTGCAAATGTCCATCCAGCCAGTTTTCCACCCAGGAGAGTGTGCGCCTGTCCAGGCCAGAGGCCGACAGTTTCCGAAGCAGAATGCTGTGAGAAACTGTGTCAAAGGCTTTACTGAAGTCCAGGAAGATACATCCACAACCTTTCCCTCATCCAGCAGCCGAGTCACTTTGTCATAGAAGGCGATCAGGTTAGTTTGGCAAGACCTGCCTTTTGTGAACCCGTGTTGACTGCGCCTGATCACCTGGTTTTCTTGCATGTGCTGTATGATAGCACTCAAGATCACCTGTTCCATGACTTTCCCTGGCACTGAGGTCAGACTGACAGGCCTGTAGTTCCTGGATCCTCCCTGCGACCCTTCTTGTAGATGGGCACAACGTCAGGCAGCCTCCAGTCCAGTGGAACTTCCCCAGTCTCCCAGGACTGTTGGAAGATGATGGAAAGGGGTTTGGTCAGCACATATACCAGCTCCTTCAGTACCTTTGGGTGAATCCCATCCAGTCCAGAGGCTGACAGTTTCTGAAGCAGAATGCTGTGAGAAACTGTATCAAAGTCTTTACTAAAGTCCAAGAAGACTACATCCACAGCCTTCCCTCATCCAAGAGTCTCAAGAACATTTCAATAAATGAGAGGAAACTCAAACCCGCTCACTTTCCTCAGTCCTTCAGCACAAAATCCCTTCCCTGTCCATCCAAGTGTCTTAACCAGACATTATCATGACTATATTACTTTTCTTCCAGTACTGATGGTGTAGCTGCAGCTTTTCATTTAATGTACAAAGAGGTGTGTTGGCTGCAGGCATATACATTCATGTACAGCTGAATCTCTCTTAGCAGGGGTAGTGAGAAGATGATCTGGATAAAGCTTGAAGATGGATAGTGGAAGAGGTATAACCCAACTGGTAAAGCACTGTTAGCATGTTCATGTACATACCTCCCCTGTGTGAACACTGGTGTGTGCAGGCAGCTTGCAGCAGCAGTGGTTGCAATGGGTCTCCTGCCCATAGTCAGTGCTTGGTGTTGGCTGCCTTGTGCACGTCTCCAGCCATTGGCACCAGCTTTGGTGAGGACAGAGTCTGGCTGATCCACAGCCTCTATAATTCAGCCCAGGTCAGGTGATTTGGAGGTCCTGCATTGCTGCTTTTTTTCCAAACATGGGCAAGGATGTTATGAGTAGGTAGTTCAGTAACAGTTCATGCACCATGAAGGATCTGTTGTTTTTTCTTGTTTGCCCAGGAGCAAAGTTGGCAGTTGAGACCCTAGTTGAGCTGCATATGAATCTACATTTTTTATAGATTTAGTCTCCGCAAATGGCCCTTTGGGATCCGAGTCCTTCATGATGTCATACTCACGTCTTGCTTGCCCTCCCACAATGGCATTAAAGGGCAGTCCTGGGAGCTGCAGGTCCTGCTCCTAGTGCTTTTCAGGCAGTGTCAAAGGTGCAAGGTGAGTTGAATTTCAGGGATGCAGATTGTGCACAGTCATGATTGCTGTGGTGTGGACAGTGTCTGAAAGCTGGACCTTGCCCTCAATATCTGCAGTAGGGCACTCTGTAGCAAGTGCCCCGAGAGGTTTTCCAGTAGCATCCTCCTTGTACTGTGTAGTGTAAGAGATTAATTCACTGTTGGTGCTGTGAGGTTGTGATTTGGATTAATTTGTTTTGCACTGAATTTCTTGAGTGCTCTCTGTCATGCGTAGTTTTGACCAGCAGTGAGAAACCTCTGTGATGTGGGTACTAAGGATGTGGTAACAGACATTGAATAGTGTTTAATAGGACACAATAGGATGAGCAGGGAGACCCTTGCCAGTTCCTAACTTCCACTGAGTTTCCACTGCAGGCTTCACTGCTCATTTGGGGATGAAATGCAGAGTCTGGCACTCAAGTCTGCAGGGGTCATTGACCCCTCTTGGATGTGTCATTGATGATATAGAGCAAGCATTCAACCGCAGTCATCATTTCCATAGGTTATGGAACTCCTTTTTGAAACCTTTGTAGCAGAGTCAGTAAATGTACTTAAGAAATTAGTAAACTGAGTAGATTATTAAGTCAATAAATCTAATAGGGATTTAGGGTCTTCCCTCCCTTCACTGAGTTTCAGTAATGATGATTATATATGAGTTTAAACTGCCAAATTTGGAGTTGTATTCAGACTGCTACTTCAAGTCTTAACATCCTGGCTTTTAGCTTCTGGTCCAGATCCAATACATTAGAATTACTATATATATATATATTGGCGAGGCTAAATAGACCTTAAAATATGGTAGATATTAGTGAGATATCCATATGTTTTGTTAATGGCTCTGTTTCACATATATGCTTACTGATCTCAATTTTTAGATAAAACTTAATAAACCAGAGAAGATAACAAGGTTTTATGTGCATCAAATGGCTTTTGTGACCCACTTCAGAAAGTGCTGTAAATTTATGCTGGGGGCTGCTGGGCAGTACTGCTGAGAACTCATCTCTGCCTTCCTATCCGAAGAACTGACTTCAGAGGGTACAAAAAGAAAGTAAGAATGCATTAACTAAGTTGAAACATGAAACTGAAATGACGTGAAATATATCAGTAAATTTGGTGTGATAGCTGCTTTTTTGTATAGGAGATCAACAGTTAGGCAAGTCAGCCACCTATTGCTTTGCTGAAGGCAGTTCTCTCTAGGTGGTAAATTTGTCCTCAGTGCCTCCAGGTTTTATGTCTTTTTTATTTCTCAGATGGTGAAAGTAATCCCTCTTGCAAACTGAATTTTGCCTGTGGTGATTCTTCTAAGGCACTGGCTTTGAGCATGGTCCAAAGCTAATTAAATCAAAGAGTATTGATCAAATAATTGGCTCCATGTTTTGGTTTTGTGTTCTCCTCACTTGAACAAGGAGCTGTCTCACTTCCCTGATGCCTGCTTATGTGTTTAGGAGAAACAGAGAAGGAAAGAAGAGCTTGTGACTCTCTTCCCTTGCAAAAAAATGGGAAAACATTGTGGGGATTGAGAGGAAAAAAATTTGTAGAGGAAGGGTAACCTATTAACTGGAAGATAATTTTGGAGTTTTCAAGGGGTGGGTACATCTGGAGAGCTGATAACATCTTCTTCCACTCTTGCCAGCACATTTCTAAGCAGTCCTTGCCAAAACCTTCCCCAAAGAGTGGGGCTTAGTCAAGTATTACAAGGAGGGCTTTGTGATGCCAGTGCTGTTCCTTGTCCCCTCCTGCCTTCTGGTGACACAGGCAGCTCAGGCCAGCTCTGTTTTCAGGAAGGTGTAGTGAGCGTCTTCATGAAAAGTGCAGTAACTGCATTATCAGGGTGGTTCTGCTTGGTCAAATGAAATGTGAGTTTGCAAACAACATCATGAGATGACAAATCTGGTACTGGCTCAGTCCTATCAAGGTGATAGAAGGCTTTGTGGTTTACTGCATGGATATATGTATTTTATGTATGTAAAGGATAGGTGCAAAATCTAGTAGGATGCAACAGATTGAATCAGTCTTTTGTAGTTTGCTAACCATTTTGTTGGATTTTTAACTGTCCTATAACTTTTACTAACATCTAAATTTGTTGTACTGCATTAAATGCCAAATATTAACATCCTCTAGTATCTTAGATTTACAGCATTGCATTATGCATCTCCAGACCCAAGATTTTGACCTAGCACCCAAACAGATACATAACCAAAAACCAATCACTTAGCACATCGCCGAATGTTGTTCATTAATATATACTTCTCATATATGTTACATATGTGTGGGTGCTGTAGTATCTCAATCTTGTTTATGACTTCATCCTGGTCTAATGCATAAAACAGATGGTACTTGTATGGCATCCATATGAGCAGAGTTTACACATTGTATCTGTACGTGTATATGTTCCTCTGTTTGATCAGTGTGAGAGCAAATATCCCAGCTGAAGAAAAAATGTTCATGGAAAAATAATTGCTACCATAATTCAGAGTTAAGTCTGTGTCAGGCTAATTATACGGGTTTGCATATAACAAATGGAATTGTTAATAGTGCATCAGCATCAAGATGGCATCAAATGAAAAGGAGAGGATCAACAGGTGCCTGACCTGTGGTTTTGATGTTCTTCTGTTTTTGTCTGGGGGGTGGGGGGAGAGGAGGCATCATCATTATCATGGAAACAGGGCATGATGGTGATTAAGATGGATATGGATCTTTTGTTTCTGGGGTGCATGTAGCTGTTTAAGTGTCTGTTATTGCTGTGCTCAGTGGCAATTTGTTGAGACTATCTGCTGTGTGACTTCATGAGCATGGCAAATGGAGACCATGTGTATTGATGCTGCTTCTCTGAGTAAATGCCAGCAAAAAGATCTTTATCATTGAATACAAGGGCGTCTAGGTAAGGTTGGGGGTGAGCGTTTTTGTCCACCAGAAAGTTACTATTGTGATGAATTGCTTTAATTTGGGGCAGGGTGTGGGAAATAAAAAAGCTTCTTTGCTGCAGAACATTGATATTTAGGAAGAAGCATGCAGCCTGGTAGTCCCTGGGGCAGTCATTGCAGTGCTGGATGTCTGTGTCAAGGATACCTGTACTGGCTGGCGGTGATGACAGTCTTGTGCCTCTCCGTGAATGTGGCACATGTTCAGAAAAAAGACCCTGTGTGCTTCTTGGCAAAGCTTCCCAAAGAGCTGTGAAGGAACGGCCACGGCTCTGAGCCATCACTGCAGTCCAAGGAAATCCCAGCCTTGCGGGTCAGGTGGCAAAATGCCCATTGATCTTCTGGGAGGATGAGGGGTAGTCAGGGTTTTGCTGCTGGAGGTTTGGGTGGATTAGGACAGTGTTAGGGCTCCGGTAGGGTTGCAGTGGCTCTTCTGGGAAGACTGAAAATTGCACTACATTAAAGTGGCCATGGCAGAGTTCTTTGGCATACACTTGACAGTTAATATTTCTCTGGCATGGCGTGTGGGCTGTCACACACTCTTCTGCACTGCCAGAGGAGCAGAAACGTCCTGCCACAGGGATGTGATCCAGCTTCCCGCTTGTTCAACAAAGGAATTCTTGTTGCTAAACAAAAGGCTTGCTTAAGGCATATATAGATGCCCAGAGTCTGAATTCATGCTTTTCTCCATGGAATGAGTCACTGCACTGGTTTTTAATAGAGCCCCTCTGGATTTATGTGGCTGCTGCTCAGATTAAACTCACATCCAGCATGTGAAATAAGATTGAGAAGCTGTTGTGCTCTGCTGCTTTCTTCCTGCTTGCAAACAGTTGCTGTTTAAAGTCTGTTTCTGTCTTTTTCTATGCAAGTAGTATGTACAAAATACGTTACAGAGCATCCTCCTTTTGGGTTATAGTAACTGCTTGTGTGTGTTGCTACTTATTATTTTTAAGCAGACATCCAATACCTGCTGTCTTGTTAGCTGTGGTTTGTTTAATTGAATTCAGTCTTATGTGAGAACATACTGACAAGTCCAATCAATACCTTCAGTTTTGTTTAGCAAGGGGAGGGGAAGGAAGCATGTTATAAGCTAATATTGAAGCAATTGTGATGATTCGTAATGAGACTTTTTATTTTCCTCCACCCCCCCAACACCTTGTTGGGACTTGAATCTTTTTTCCCACAGTCACTGCCAGCGTCTACTCTGAAATTTAGATACATGACTTTTTAACACCTTTGGAGTAGGAGACGGCAGTTAACCCGGGGAGGGAAGTGAGGTGGAAGAGCTGGAAGAGCTTGTGTAAGAGCTGGGGTGCTGTGGGTGGGGCAGGCGATGGAGGAGAGGAGAGGAGAGGAGAGGAAGAGAACTGGTTTGGAGGGAGTGGGAGCGGCGCGGAGCCCTTGGATGCATACCTGCTGGTCTCCACTGTAAGTAGGCCTGCACATAAAGCAGGTGAATAGAAGTCAAACAGGGAAATGAAATTTCTTTTCCTGTGATGCTGTTGCCTTTGAGTTTTTTTATTAGGCTTTAAAGGCTTATCTGCTGAATAAGCGCGCTCTGTATGAAGCAGGGATGGGCAGAAACTCTTGGACTTTAAATCTGCCTTGCAGTCTGCTTGCCTGGGCTTTGCATGTCTTGGGGGGTTTGTAAACTTTGTTTTGCTTGACAGCCTATCTTCATCTATGCAGGAAGGTTTGCCTCTGGCTGGCATGCCCTTTGCATTTAATTAAGCAACCCCCCTTATCCTGTAGAAGCTGATCTGGGACAGCTGTATGGTTCGTCTGTAGTCCAGCCACTATTTTTTTACCACTTGTACTTTTTTACTGCAGCTTTTTGTTTTGTTTTGTTTTCTTGTGTCTTTTCTTGTGTGTCTGTCTTTCCCTGTTGAATATTCAAACTCTTGATCTGTACGTGGGCTAAAAATTGTTATTGCTTTGAACTCACAAACGAAGTGAGTGAATTCCCACATCCACTGCGGGAAAGGAAAATATTCAGTTTGAAATATAATTTGGAGCCTATAGGAAAATGCATCTGAAGAGGTTTGTGCTAATTCTGTAGCTTTGGTACCAAAGCATCAGCTCGGTTATTGTCAAGAGTATTGCATGTAAGCTCTGTATTTTAATAGTAACTCAGTATGGCTAATTAGGTTGAAAGCTCTTTGAAGAAGCTGATGTACTGACTAAATAAGCTCTTATTTTTCAAAGCTAGTAAAGACACTCTTAATTTACAGACCAGAAAGTTGTAGAGCTGCCTTTGGTTTGCATGCTAGGAGACGGTATGAAGCCTGAACGTGCTTCCAGTCAAGTTTGCTCCAATGCTGTCTGCTAGGATTGGTGTCGGTGTGCTTGGGGGAGGTTTCTGGGTCTTTGGCACAGTAGCACAGCATAAATTTGTGCCACTGTGCTTGATGTGTCCGGGAGAAGGAGGTCATGTAATGAATGCTCCTGCACCATTGAAATCAGTGACAGTGTTACCAATCTCTTCACTGTTTACAGGCAGGTTCAATCCAATAATGAAGAGCAGCTTTGGGTTTCTAACAGAAGACATGGTTAATCCTGAAGCATGTATAAAGCGGTCATAGTTATTAGGAGATTTATGGCTTTGAAAGTTTGGATTCCCTTAGCGCAGTTTGTTAATGGCAAGGATTTGCAATAAGTGAATAATAGATGAAAGTCGTCAAAGGGCTTACAGGGGATTTCTTGTGATGTGGTGCTGGTCTGTCTCGTGCCAGAGCTGAAGATTTCTGCGTGGATCCTAAAATCAAAAATTAAACAAAAAAAAGCGGGTGGGCAGGAAACGGGGACAATAGTTCCATATTTGGAAATTTGGTGGGATAAATCCCATAACTGGAGTGTGGCTATTGATGGCTACAGGCTGTTCAGAAGGGACAGACCAGGAAGGAGGGGTGGAAGCGTTGCCCTCTGTATCAGAAAATAGATAGAGTGTGAAGAGCTGGCTTTGGAGAGTGGCCAGAAACAGGTCGAAGGCTTATGGGTCAGTATAAAAGACAGAGGCAACAAAAGGAACCATGTGGTTGGTGTATACTACAGGCCACCTGATCAAGGTGACACTACCAATGAAGCCTTCTTACTCCAGCTACAGAAGACTTGGTGATTGCAAGCTCTTGTACTACCGGGGGACTTCAGCCACCCTGACATATGCAAGAAAAGCAGCATGGCAAGCTGTAGGCAATCCAGGAGACTCCTAGATTGAAGATTATTTATTAACCCAGGTAATAGACACCCCTACTCAAGGGAATGCAATGCTGGACATGATGATCACCGATACAAGTGAGCTCATTGGTGACGTCAAGATTGGAGGCAGCCTGGACTGCAGTGGTCACACACTGGTGGAGTTCAAGGTCCTGAGGGATATGGGACAGTTGGGGTGTATAGTCAGGATCCTAAATTTCAGAAAAGCAGACTTGGAGCTCTCCAAGGAGTTAGTCAGTAGGACCCCCTGGGACACAGTCCTTGGGGTCAAGGGAGCAGAACAGAGCTGGCAAATATTTAAGGATGCTCTCCATAAAGCACAAGAGCGCTCAGTCCCCAGATGTAGGAAATCGAGCAGGAAAGGGGAGAGACCAGCATGGCTGAGTTGGGACCAGCTGGTCAAACTGAAGACTGAGCGGGAACTGCACAGGCAGTGCAAGCAGGGACAGGGAACCTCGGAGGAGTGTAGGGACACTGCCTGGTTGTGTAGGGATGGAGTGAGGAAAGTCAAGGCACAGCTGAAGCTGAACTTGGTAAGGGAAGTGAAGACCAACAGGATGGGTTTCTACAGGTACGTCAATGAGAAAAGGAAGGATGAAGAGAGTGTATGCTCGCTTATGGGTGAAAATGGTGACCTCATATTAACAGATGAGGAGAAGGCTGAGGTACTCAACAATTTTTTTGCTTCAGTCTTCACCAACAACTGCTCTCCTCACTCCTCCTGGGTCAATGGACAACAAGATGGGGACCAGGGAGGTAAACCTCCTCCCACTGTAGAGGAGGATCAGGTTCATGATCACCTGAGGAACCTGAACATATATACGTCTATGGGACCTGACAAGATGCATCCCAGATTCAGTCAGGAGAAATCCCTGGTGACTAGAAGGGTAACACTGTGCCCATTTTTAAGAAGGGTAGAAAAGACGACCCTGGGAACTACTGACTTGTCAGTCTCACCTCTGTGCCCAAGAAGATCATGGAACAGATCCTCCTAGAAGCTATGCTAAAGCACGTGGAGGATAGGAAGGTCATTAGAGGCAGCCAGTGTGGCTTCACCAGGGGTAAGTCTTCTCTGACCAACCTAGTGGCTTTCTATGACCAGATAACCACATTAGTGGACACAGGAAAAGCAATGGATTTAATGTGTCTGGAGTTCTATAAAGCCTTTGACATGGTCCCCCACAACATCCTTCTTTCTAGATTGGAGAGATACGGATTTGGTGGGTGGATTGTTCAGTGGATAAGTAACTAGTTGGATGGTTGTATTCTAATTAATTTCCCTGGCTCTGATTTTCTTGTATTCTGGAAGTGTCCTGGCAGTGAGCGGACTGTTCATACCCTTAGGAGCTGCCCGTGGCCGTCTTCTCTTCTGCATCATGCCAGGTGAACAGGCTGGTGCTCCACCTCCACATCATTTGGCACAGCTCTTTGCTGAGCCACACACTCTGCTTTGCTCCCAGCAGTGTTTTCACCTGCAAGGGCTGGAGGCTACTGGCTCCCAGGGCCACAGTGCCAAGTGTTTCTACAAGCTGGGAGCTGCCTGGAAGCAGTCTTGATAGGCTCTGTAATTCTGGGTGATGAGGTAGGACCCTTTCCCCAGTGTGCCCCTCTTGTGAGACCTGCCGCTCTTGATGGGAGGGTGCATCAATGCTTGTGCCAGGGTCTCCTCTCAGCCGAGGTGGTGTACACCAATGCATACCCTTACCTGCTTCTGTGTTCACAGATTCAGTCCTGACCAGTCACTGAGCTAGGGTACCCGTTGCCACCTTTTGTATGGCAGCATAAGTCCTTTCTTGGAGCCTGTGTCAGGGCTGCAGGAAGCTCCTTTCTTGGCTTGTGGGGAGGAGAAATCGGAGAATAATCCTCACTGTTATGATGTGATGTGGTGGAGGTGTGAGGGGTCTTGGGGACCTTCTTAGGTAGAAATGTTATAGGGTGGTTATTTTTAACTTTGTTGTCAAGTCCCAAGTCGGATGGCACCTCTGTTGCATTTGGCAACAACTAAAGAAGCTGCGTTTTAGGATAAATCCTGACAATTTTTGGCTGCAGCAGCAGCTTGAAGGGGGAAGTGTGCTGATTTGCTGCTTGGAAAAAGCTGGTTATGTGAATAGATCTATCTTTTCTAGCTGGTGGAGGGGTTACAGCAGGCTGCAAAAGCTGTGTTAAATCCAGAAATTTCACTGTGTGCAAAGTGTTGGTTGGGAAGTTGAAATGATCTGCGAGTACTCACCCATTGGCCCTCTGAGGAGGGCATGTCTTTCTTGTCTGTGTTGCAAAACCGAGTGAAAGTATTTATGGCTGCTGCCATGTGTGTTTGTTAATTTTTCTTCCTTTTGGACTCATCCTAACTCACTGTGTTAAAAACAGAAAGTGAGGATGTAATTATTACCTAATGTATAAATGTGAGCATACAAGGAAAGCAGCAACGTGCTATAGACAGGCACATGTATATATGGCATTGCCCATCTCCAGCCTTTGCAGACTGTTTTGTTGCAGAGTTCTGTCTGGAATTCCAAAATTTACTCAAGCAGTGTGGTTTGAGGACATGTAGTGTTGTTGGGGGGTATTGTCCTGGGGGTGGTTGTCATCTGGCGGGGGGTGGTTTTTGCTCCACCTGGGTTGGTGCCAGCCTCAGCAAGTTGCTAGTTGCTTGTGTTTTGCTGCTGATCTGCCTCCACCTGGGAATCCTGAGCATCTGTGAGTGAAGTGCTTGAATTCAAAGCAATGCACTTGCCTGGGCAAAAATAACTTTGGCCCTGTCGCCAGGGAGTTTGGATGAGAAATGTTTGTGCTCATGGGGAATTGTAAATCTGAATGAATATCAGAACGGTTTGCTTGTTTTAGAGAGGGTGAGTCCTTTATTCTGGCTGGATGTCAGGAATATCAAAGATGTATTTAGGCAGTGGGTGAGGAAGGGTTTGGTGTGACTGACAGAAACTGTTGAGCAAGAGAGACAGTGCTTTGTGTGGGGTTATTATGGTTAGAAACCTGTCGCAGCATGCAGAGGAAGCACGGTTCAGCAAGCCCATAGAGCCCAAAGCAGTTCATCCCTGGGATTTACTGTATGCACAGCCTGTCATCATGGCCAAGAACAAAGTAGCGATGTTAAATAGCTAAAATAAACCTCCTGTCCCCACAGGCGATGGTCCTCAAAAGACAAAAATGTCCTTTGCGGGACTGGCTGCAAAAGAAGTGGAGTGCTGACAGCCTCACTGGAAAGAGCATGGGGCTGGGGGTTGTGTTGGCTTGGTCTTGTGGGTGGTGATGGGTGCCGGTGTCATGTGGGGCACATGGAACGCCTCGCCATGATGAACACACTTGTGGAAAATTCACTCCTTTTCCCTTCTTGTAAAGGCCTTCTGCAGTGTGAAAGTCACCAAAAAAAAAAAAAAAGTATGTGGGCATGTGTTTCTGTGTATGAGTTTAGGTTCTTTTTCCCCCTTTATTTTTTTTTAAAACTCTTTTTTTTTTTTAATGGAATAGACATGTTATACTTTCAGACCTTCCCCCTGCTCTGATGGAGGGTTAGAGGGTTTTTTTTCTATTAGTAGAGGGCTAAATTTCTTATCTGAAATACATGTTTCTTGATCGAATTGCAAGATCTGAGGGTCCTGAAAGACAGGCATTGCTACCCCTTGTTAAGGAGTGAGCTGCTGATGAAGTAGCTACTGTTTTCAGTATTAGGAAAAATCCTGGAAAATATCCAAAACTGAGTGATCTTTTGAAGGCAAATAGTCCTTCCTGGCAAAATTGGTGCCTTCAAATAAATCTGAGCGCTGTGAATTTGTTCCTTCCCCATCTGCCCCCCAGCACTTGTGGGGTTATTTGAAGCCTGGCCTTTCTCTGTTAATAGGGCTTCTCTCAGGGGCTCAAGTAAGCTTGCAAAAACATTGGCAATAAGTCTCTTCTACCCCTGCATACTGCTTCCTGCTGTAAAACGGACTTGATTAAATTTTCTGGCTCTCCCTTCCATTGCTCACTGACATCCAAAACCTTCACTTTTCAGTGGAAAGGAGTGCTTTGGGAATTGCAACTAATGTTGAAACCCAAAGAATGTGGTTTGCCAAAACAGTGTTGCTGAGATTTCCTTCTTTTTCCTCCTTAAAGTATCATTGTAAAGCTTTGCTGCTGGAATAAAAGCTCTTTCAGTGGGATGTGTTTTTTCTCCTCCCTTTTTGGGGCATGTGGTAATTCCTGCCTAGGGGAAAAATAGGAAGATTTATCCCAGAGGGGTGACCTCACTGCACAGGAGTAGCCCGGGCGTGAGTGAGGGTGGAGGAAGAGCTGCTGGTAGGTGGAAGTAAGGGGGTTCCCTCATACTTGTGGCTCTGGGCTGGGGAGGGGAGGTACTGAGGGCTGCGTTAAGGGCAGGGATGTGGCTTGGTCACAGTGGATCTGGCCAGTCCCTGGGAACAGGACTCCCCTGGCCACACACTGTTGGAGCAAACAAGCCCTGCTGCTAGCACTGCTGTGTGCTGCTGCACTGGTGCTGGCTGGGGGCATGATCTAGTGCTCATGAACTTGCAGATCTCCCACCAGTAAGCTTTGCACTAGGGCATCATCACATCCACCTCTGGAATTTTTTTTTTTGTAGGTACTCTCCCTGCCTGCTGCCTCTGTGAAAAAATCCTGGATTGTGATGAAGTATGTCTCCCATGCTAAACTTCACATTCAATTTTGAGTACAAACCATTTCTCTCAGGTTAAATCTGCTTTCAGCTGTCATCTGCTGCCTGGTGTGATTGGAAATGGGGGTCACAATTACATAAGTGATTTGCAAGGAGGAAGCAGGAAGGATCTTAGCAGGATGCTTGGAAAGGTGTCGTTTTAGGTAGGTGATCCTAAAACAGCCTAGACAAAGGTTGGAGAGCCTTGGGAATAGGGTGGTGAGGTGTGAAACACAGTGGCAAGATCTGTGCATTCGAGGCGAAGTGAGAGAAGCGTTGCACGCTGTATGTACCTTGTATATGGGCCACATGTGGATGGCTTTTGACCTCTTCCTTGTTTCTTAATGTGAGGCTTATGTGCTTTCTGGTTGGATGATTTATTTAATGTTTTGCAAATGTGAACTTGTTTGAGCTTCCTTGTATGGAGCAAGTCTTACACCTCAGGAAGAAAATCATGGAGAAGGAAAGTCACTGCATGGGAGACTGGAGGTTTTCAGATAGCAGTTAGTGCAAACTGATCTGCAATAAAGTAAAATCTTTATTTTGACATACTATCTCAGTTTAAAAGTCAGGGTTCCAGCACTCTTTCATTCATGTTTGAGATTTGTTGTCTAACTTAGAAATATTGTTTTAAAAATCCCCAAACATGATAATAAGCTGCATCTCTCCCAGTAGCAATGGGAGCACATAGAACATTGGTCTATAACTCAGTGCAATGACTACAAAAAGTAAACATAGTGTATTTGAATTCCAGTGTGTGTACTGGGCATGCTCTGCAAGCAGGTCCTATGCGGTTGAGTCCTTGCACTTCTTGTGAAGCAGAAAATGACGAATGGATTTAATAGATGATAGCCCTGGTCTTTGCAACCTTCCTTTGGATGAATACATTGGGGAGTATTCTTGTTAGGGGCATCGAACAATTGCCCCGTGTCTGTGTTATGCAGTAGTGTAGCCAAAACGGGAGGAGGTCTGTAGGATGGAACTGTTGAGCTAAGACTTGACCTCCACTCTGTGGTTATTTTTGGAGTTACTTTGCATTAACTCTAGTGTAGTCCCATAGACTGAATGATGATGAACATTCAGTGGGAACATAAACAAATAAAAATAATTTGAAAAATGTCTGGTAATAAACAGAGTAAGGGAAGCGTCTCTATTCTTGGCAGTGGTAGTGTTTGGGTGTAGATGTGGATTTAGAGGTATGACTGCACTCATTCACCCCTGTGTTGCAGCTGCATTACCAAGCAGCATGAAGCAACCAAGTATGTCACGCCTTGTCTTGTCCTCCAGGGGAGGGCACATCCACCTCTAGGCTCCGAGAGGAAGACAAATTGTCCTCTTCTTTGGCAAAAGGATAGAGGAGATGTATAACTCAACCTCCCTACAAGTCCTCAAGAAGCGAGCAAATGCATAGTGAGCATTTAAGGATGAAGAGCAATTGCATAGGACACCCACCAAAAGCCTTCTGATACTTTAGTTGCACGGAGCTTCAAGAGCATGAGTGTCTTCAGAAGGGCAGGAAATCATTGTGGTTGTGGTTGGGGAGACCTACTGCATCTGAACAGCAGTAACACACCATGGATCAAGCAGGTGCTATTGCCCCATTCTAACTTGATACCATTTTGGCCTGTTGCAATAAAAGAAGAAAGGTAGCATTTATAATTTTTAAACTGATAGCTACTCATTTCAAATTGCTACATTATTTCATAACTGGAAGTTATGTTTGTGAACAAGGTAACAGGGCTGTGAACTAAGAAACTGGAACATTCAGTGCCATGATGATTTGACTGGTTAGACCACTTCTGTTTGTACACTTTACTGCTAAACAAGGAAGAAATAGAATTTTCCTCCTCAGTACCCATTAGTTTGTCTCTAGGACCCAAACCCAATAAGCAGCATGTACATCTGTTTCTTAGCACTTTTAGATGCAATCATGAGACTTAGCTGTTTAATAAGATCAGGTCCTTTAAAAAGGTTGAGTCCAAAATCTCTGCAGTCTAAATGCAATGTCATTCCTTTCTTCTACTAGCACAGCAAATAAATCAGCAAATTCCAAAGATTTTTTGATTCCATGGGGGGCAGATAGGTGCAATTCTGTTATCTATTAGGTTTAGAATGTCTGTCAGAGCTCAGAGAGCTCTCTTGGATGTGGAGGGCAGTGCAGCTCTTCAAGTCATGCTCTTCAGATGTTCTGGGAGGGAGGAGGCTCAGTGTGGCTGTTCGTGTACTTCATCCATGTGCTGGATGTTTTGAAGGTACCCACTCTGCTTGTTCTCCCAAAGTTGTGAATGTGCTTCTGAGGCATCTCTGCAACATACAGGGTAGAAATGCATTCTTGTGACACGCTAGCATAATTGCCATGATCTAGTGTCTCCTTTTCCACACCTCTTACAGGGATGTGATTCAGCTGTTCTTTGTTGTTTGTGGTGAGGATGCCTATCCTTTCAATTTTAGAAACTGAAGATATGAGTGCCATTCAACTGAAGCCAGACAGAACTTTCATTAGCACTCTGTGTGCAGTTCTCTTCCTACAGGCTACAGCTGTGTGTATCTCTCGGCCATACATAGGTGGTGGCTCCTCATGGGAGCAGAAGTGTGGTCCTCTGCTACCACCAGCCTCTTCTCCTGTCCCTGCCTCTGCACTGACGTGACCAGATCAAAGCACTGGACTGGGTTTAAACTTTCTGTCTTGAGGTCTGAGTTTTTGGAAGTTTGCTTTGGCTGGGTTAATTTAAAGCTGGATCAGTTCCCTCATTGGGTTCATTTGTACTGTTGCCCAAATGACTGTGCCAGCACTTTAGCAGGATAGAGTGGCAGGAAAACTGTGATGGTGTTTGGTGTTGGCTGATCCCAGATTTAAGGTGTTTGTGAAGTTGTAATACTTCAGGCCAATGGCTTCACCGCCTTAGAACTTGCAGCAATTCTATAGGGTAAGACACGTTGACCCTGTTTTCTTCATGGAAGGATTTGCCTAGGGTGCTGTGAGGGATGTGTAGCACAGCAAGGAAAAAAGGAATTCAGTTCTTGCAAATCCAAAGCCACATCATTGCATCGGTAACAGGTAGAGTGAGGTGTCTCACCAGACCCTATTCGTGGTCCTGTGTTGCAAACCTGAGCTGGCTCTTGTCTTCCAGTGAAAGCTGCAAGCAGCTGCTGGGCAAAGAGGTTTTGCCCAGGGCCTCATGTTAGAGAAGTGTTTCCCGAAGGTCTCTTTCAGACTTCAACACTGGAACATTTGTTTCTGTTGGTATTAAATTCTTAGTGGTTTGGTTTGTCTGATGAATGGTGAAGATCTAACTTTGCCCCATCTGTTTGCTGCTACTGTTGCTTCTCCAAGATGTTTGTGTTGAGTTGTGTTGCATTGTAGAGACTGACAGGAACCAGCCAGCAAACAGCTCGAGCATTGCCATGGCGAGCATGAACAGTGTAATGTTCACAGCTACAAGTAGTTTTTTAATCCTGCAGAGGGTTGAGTTTAAACAGCACCAGACATTCTTGCACTGGCTTGTAAAAAGCTACAGAATACAACCTGAAATTTAACTTCCAAATTTGCTTTTCCTTCAAGATTTCAGTAGGCCTAGTTGCATACCTTGCTGTAAATTTAATAGTGAAAAATACGAAATAGACAAAATAACTGGATTCAGAGCTCTCTTCTCCTGAAAGCCACCACTTCGGCTGTCTTGAGAAAAACCCAGTATGACATAGTAAGCCTGTGTGAGACTTGGAGAGGCTGCTTCACCTTGGCCACAAGCTGAAGCCAGAGGGTTGCTCATCTTCAAAAGAGAGATGGGAGGCCCTCTTGCACACCCAAGGGCACTTCACAGAATCACAGAATAACCAGGTTGGAAGAGACCCACTGGATTGTCGAGTCCAACCATTCCCACCAATCCCTAAATCATGCCCCTAAGTACTTCATCCACCCTCACCTTAAACACCTCCAGGGACGGTGACTCAACCACCTCCCTGGGCAGACCGTTCCAATGCCTAACCACCCTCTCCGTGAAGAATTTTTTCCTTATCTCAAGCCTAAATCTCCCCTGGCGGAGCTTGAGGCCATTCCCTCTCGTCCTGTCCCCCTTCACTTGGGAGAAGAGGCCATCACCCTCCTCTCCACAACCTCCCTTCAGGTAGTTGTAGAGAGTAATAAGGTCTCCCCTCAGCCTCCTCTTCTCCAGGCTGAACAACCCCAGCTCTCTCAGCCGCTCCTCGTAAGATTTGTTCTCCAGCCCCTTCACCAGCTTTGTTGCTCTTCTCTGGACTCGCTCCAGAGCCACAACATCCTTCTTGTGGTGAGAGGCCCAGAACTGAACACAGGACTCGAGGTGCGGTCTCACCAGTGCTGAGTACAGGGGGAGAATAACCTCCCTGGACCTGCTGGTCACGCCGTTTCTGATACAAGCCAAGATACCACTGGCCTTCTTGGCCACCTGGGCACGCTGCTGGCTCATGTTCAGTCGCTGTCAACCAACACCCCCAGGTCCTTCTCCTCCTGGCAGCTTTCCAGCCAGGCTTCTCCTAGTTTGTACCTCTGCTTAGGGTTGTTGTGCCCCAAGTGCAGGACCCGGCATTTGGCCTTGTTAAACCTCATGCCGTTGGTCTCAGCCCAGCAGTCCAGCCTGTTCAGATCCCTTTGCAGAGCCTCCCGACCCTCCAGCAGATCCACACTTCCACTCAGGTTGGTGTCATCTGCAAACTTGCTAAGGGAGGACTCAATGCCTTCATCCAGGTCGTTGATAAAGACATTAAACAGGACTGGACCCAGGACTGAGCCCTGGGGATCCCCACTTGTCACTGGCCTCCAGCTGGATTTAACTCCATTTACCACCACCCTCTGGGCCCGGTCATTCAACCAGTTTTCCACCCAGGAGAGTGTGCACCCGTCCAGGCCAGAGGTCGACGGTTTCCGAAGCAGAATGCTGTGAGAAACTGTATCAAAAGCTTTACTAAGGTCCAGGAAGACACATCCACAGCCTTTCCCTCGTCCAAGAGTTTAGTCACTTGGTCATAGAAGGTGATCAGATTACTCTGGCAAGACCTGCCTTTCATGAACCTGTGTTGACTGGGCCTGATCACCCAGTTCTCTTGCAAGTGCTTCTTGATCACACTCAAGATAACCCGCTCCATGACTTTCCCCGGTACCGAGGTCAGGCTGACAGGCCTGTAGTTCCCCGGATCCTCCCTGCGCCCCTTCTTATAGATGGGCACGACATCAGCCAGCCTCCAGTCCAGTGGAACCTCCCCAGTCATCCAGGACTGCTGGAAGATGATGGAAAGGGGTTTGGCCAGCACATCCGCCAGTTCCCCCAAAACTCTTGGGTGGACTCCATCCGGCCCCATAGACTTGTGGGTGTCTAGCTGAGCAAGGAAGTCTCTAACCACCTCCTCTTGGACCTTGGGAATCTCATACTTCTCTTCCAACCCCTGGGATTGTGCACAGAGGGAACAATTTTCCTTACTGTTAAAGACTGAGGCAAAGTAGGCATTGAGCACTTCAGCCTTGTCTTCGTCCCCTGTTACTGTTGTTCCCACTGCATCTACTAGGGACTGGAGATTCTCCCTAGCCCTCCTTTTGCTGTTGATGTATTTGTAGAAAGACTTTTTGTTGTCTTTCACAGTCTTGGCCAATCGCATTTCTAGTTGGGCCTTAGCCCTCCTGACTTTTTCCCTGCACATTCTCGCTTCCTCCCTATATTCCACCCAGGATGCCTGCCCCTTCCTCCAGAGGTCGTAGACCCTCCTCTTCCTATTGATGTCTCTTAGGACCTCCCTACTCAACCACGCTGGTTTCTTACCCCGCTGGCTACTTTTCCGGAACATGGGGACGGCTTTCTCCTGAGCTGCTAGGAGTTCCTTCTTGAAGAGCGCCCAGCCCTCATGGACACCTTTGCCCATGCCCATGGGACTTTTCCGACCAGCCTTCTGAACAGTCCAGAGTCTGCTCTCTGAAAGTTGAGGGCGACTGTTCTGCTATCCTCCACCTTCTTCATCTCACCCTGCACCGAGAACTCTATCATCTCATGATCGCTTTGCCCCAAGCGTCCTCCAACCTTCACCTCCCCCACCAGTCCTTCTCTGTTCACCAACAGCAGGTCCAGGAGGGCACCGTCCCTTGTCAGTTCGCTCACCAGCTGTGTGAGGAAATTGTCTTCCACACACTCCAGGAACCTCTGGGACTGCTTCCTTTCTGCTGTATTATACTCCCAGCCTATATCTGGGAAATTGAAGTCTCCCACAAGGACTAGAGATAGTGATTTTGAGACTACGCTCAGTTGTTTGTAGAAGAGCTCATCAGCTGCTTCTTGGCTGGGTGGTCTATAGCAGACTCCCATCACAATACCTGCCTGCCCATGGGCTCCTCTGATTTTCACCCACAGGCACTCAGTCCCATCCTGACCGTAGTCCAGTTCGAGGGTATCAAAACCCTCTCTAACATAGAGGGCTACCCCGCCTCCTCTTCTGCCCTATTTGAATGCATACTGTGGGTTCTAGTCTTTCAGCTCTATGAATGACTTTCCCTTTGCCCATTCTGCCTTTCCTCTGTTTATCAGGGCAAGTGAAGAACATTGTGTCCCATCTGTGTGCCATTACCTGCAGAGCCTAGGGCAGGAAAGGACTTGTTGATGACGACATGCTGGATTGAGATCATTCCTAGTATGCTGTAGCTGTGTGCCCACAAGAGAATATTGAAGTAGCAGCCAGGTTTACAGATGCCATTGCTTTCTTTTGAGGTAAATCGTGGTTGGAGAGCTTAATCCTCTAGGGAGGTGGAGGAGAGTGCTAGCTGTGGGCTGTCCTTGCAGCACTGGGAAGGTAAAGCTTCTTGCAAGCCTGGCTAAGCTAGGTTTGCTGAGACTTTGTAGCCTGTTGTTTTCTTTTGACTGTATAAATGGAGACTTGAATTCTGCCTGAAAACACGGCAGTCTGGTAGAAGCACTGCCTGGTGCTTACCAAAATCTGCCCTCAGTGCTTGGGTGTTCTCATACAGTGAGAGCAGCAAGGTGAGGTTTTCTATCAGTCACTATCTGTTAGTCATTAATTTGTCCTGCCTTACCTGAAAAGCAAGTTTGCTCATTCGCCAGTGACATGGAGAGGTGGTTTGTTAAGTTTAGCTTTTAAATCCCCCTTAAGGCTGGAGGTTTCATTTCTGTGAGGTTCCACACTGTTTGTCTTCTTTCCAGCCTAAAGAAGATTGAGTTTCAAGACTCAAGACCATGCCAGAGTCTTTCAGAGAAGAACATAACAATTAGTGGTCTGTCTGTCCCGGTAAGGACATTATAGGCCTGAGGAGGGGTAGGTGGGGGCTCTGGAAGCAGTTGTTTTGGCTGAGGTTTCTCCTCTGTGACCTGGTGAGATGCCTGATGGGCTGTCTGGTGAGATGTCAGTGATGCTCGGTGTGTATCCTTTCCAAAGCACTTTCTGATTTATCAAGATGAAAGGTTCTGGAGAAATGCTAAATAGTATTATTAGTGTAAAATAAACATACTTTTTCAATATTTCTGGTTCTAAAGTGGATCCAGATGTTTTCTTATGGCTGCTGGGTCTGCTTTGGTTTTTCTGTAGCTCAGTGCAGCCGTCTGCATTTGCTCAAGTGAAATGGGATGTGACAGAGAGATTGTCACAGCACGCTCTTGTCCTGTCTATAAACCTTTATATTTATATACACACACACACAAATATATATATAAAAATGAAAAAAATTACTATCTTACTCTAAGAGACCATTTCTGAGTCTGACACTTCACATGCATGCCAAGGAACTTGGAATAAACTCAGCAAGTTTATCAGTTTTTATGATTGCAGAAATCAGTTCAGCTGATCTGGATTTCACTTTGTAACTCAGTCTCTGAAGGAAGTGGACATGTCAGTCTCTTCATAGCTTTTATACAAAATGAATACTAAATGATACCAGCCACCAGATGCTTTTTCCAACCTGTGGTTGAGCTTTGCAAGAGGTAACTTTCCACTGCCCTTTGAAGTGTAAAGTAATTTTTCCCTGTGTTTAACGATCATTAACGTTGTAATAGTTCCTCTCCTATCAAAGAGAACAAATCTGCCCCACTGCTTAAGGGTGGTGTTTCGTACAGACTGGGATTTTACCAAAGTTGGTGCCAGGGGATGATCAAATCAGCAGGAGCAGGCAGGTGTTGCTTCCTTCTGAGCACATCAGTGAGAAAATTTTCTAAGCCGATGTTTCAGTGACGTTTTAGACCCTACTTGGGGAGATGATGATGCAGCATCTGACGAGCTTCCTGGCTGTGCTAACACTACCTTGTAAAGACTAGCAGACAGAGAAAGCATGGGTGGGTGTTTTGCTGGTGAGATACTTTGATTTTATAACTAGAATAAATAGCCATATGATCAGCTGGTAAAATCTCTAGCATTCTTAAAATCAGCAATACTAGAATTTGTTATGTATCATCATTTGCTGGCACCAGAAGTAAGTGCCCAAATATGAAATCCAGGGCTTTCACTAAATCCTGCTCCAGCCCCTGGCAACTGTAATGAGGAAGTGTAAATTTTAGAATCTCAGTTTTCAATAGATTTGGATCAAACAAAGCTGCATTAGGGATATTTTTAATCTATGCACCTTCACCATCCAAGCTGAAGACAGTGTTCAAACTAGGTGACAACTCAGAGCTTGCAGCTGATTCCCTGCCTCTGTGGCAAGAGCTGCAGACACACATCAGCTCTGATCCTGCCCTGCCTAAGATGTGGTTGGTGTCTCGATTGCTAAAATCTCTCTAAGTGCTCTACAGGGACCAAATCAGAAAAAAAGGCATGTCCTGTGTTGGGTACATTAAACCCCATGAGAAGTGGGGTTTTGGGTCCCGTCTAGCTTTTGCAGTTCTCTGCAGTCTAGAGGCTGGATAATTACATTTTATTGAATCCCTTCTGGCATGGGATGCTCTGGGGGTTGATAGAAAGTAATTAAAAATCTAAAGGTTCTCACTCATTTAATACAACCTTTTTCTGTCTTTTATCCAGTGTTGAGACCTTGCTGTTCTTGCTGTGGATTTTTTTTTTTTAGCTTACTGCTTAAACGGGAGAAGAAATGGCAAAGGAAAAGCAAGCCAGCTAAGTAGGCAGCATGTACTTAGCAGAACTTAAACGTGACTCAGGCTCCTTGATTAACACCCCTGTCTTGGGAGGGCAGTACAGCAAGTGACCACAAGTTTTTGGTTTATTAGTTTCCTATCTTGTCATCTGAGCTTGTTGTTATACTAGTGGTGGTTTTCCAAGATGGGATGCTAAGATTTTGGTTTTAAATAAACTCTGAGAGAGTGATGCCACTTACTGCATCACCAGTACTAACTAGATTTACTGTGTCCGGAAATACCTGACATCATCTGGTATGTGTGATCACTTGCTGCCATGCAAAGGTGATTAATCACTCACTGACCCAGAGAAGACATTTCGTTTTCTTTCCTGGAAACTTATTGTGTGCTTTGAACCGCTGAGAAGTACTCAAGAAGACATAAACCCATGAGTTACTGCAGGCTGCACGCCTGGAACATGCAGACCATCTCAACATATGGAGTAAATCAGCATGGCCCCGCTGACTTCAGTGCAGCTGCATCTATTACCGCGTGCTGAAACCCTGCTCCAGAACGTAATGATGGTTGTCTGTAAGCAGTAAATAGGAAAGGAAACCCTCCCTTCTTTTATCCTTCTTCATAGCTTTACACTTTTATGAACAGAATAAACATGCTGCAAGTGGAGGTGAAACAGTAAATCGGTTTTGCCTCTGTAAAATTACTTTATTTGGATATATGCTAAGTTCACTCTCATTCCACTTGGTTCCTAAATTAAGTAGGTGATTAATGTATGCATTTGCTTACTGGCACTCCAAAATACATCAGTGATAAGCTCAGAGATAGAGATCAGTGTTCTAAAAACCCCACATATGTGCACCTGGATAAAAACATGTCACGCAGAACTGACTGCATAAAAAAGAGTGGGCAGTACCCATGTAATCCACAGGACTGTGGGAAGAGAAGCTTCCTTGTGCCATGAGAAGTTATGCTATAAGGCTTATGTATGATGGATCAGAGTGCACTGGTATTGCTGCAAGCAAAAGTCATGAATTTTAATCAACTTTACTGGCTGCCTTGAAATTTGAGTTGAAAGATAAATGTGAAAAACAGGCAGCACATATTGTTTCTGGAACAGAACTGCCCCTTTTCTGTTGATTAAAAGAATTTTTCTTTTAACTTGGTAATCAAAAATACTTCCATCTTAGTTAGGGAATTTTATTTTAGGTTAACTCTTCAGGTGCTGCCAGGCCTGGGTTCCTCCCTGGGCCAAGTATCACCTCATAGCCGCCCAGATGGCTGATCTTTGCTGTAGAGACTTTCCAGTGAGTCAGTTTTACTTAAATATTCTTAGTGTTTTAAAAAAAGAAGAAGGCAAAAGAAGTCTTGCCTGGTGAAGACCGCTGA
The DNA here is from genome assembly GCA_033459285.1 of Clamator glandarius. Lineage (NCBI taxonomy): Eukaryota > Metazoa > Chordata > Aves > Cuculiformes > Cuculidae > Clamator > Clamator glandarius. The sequence goes on along the minus strand of JAUNZM010000912.1, from coordinate 176,485 downwards.
GTGGACTGTCCAGGAAACATAGGTCCAGTTTATATTAATTGGGGAAATCCGCCACAGCCAACTTGTTTGTCCTTCCCCTGTGTTGCTCCAGGGCTGCTTTTAAGGTTATGTAGTTGTTGCATTCATTTGGGAATCAGTCTTAGTAGTTCAGTATAAGTGATTTAAATGCCAGCATAGTCTGGGGGGGGACATCTAAGCTTTAGGAAGAAGTGGGCCGACACTTACGTCTCTGAATAGAAATGCACACCCATGGTGTTATTTCCAGCTACTGCCAGGCTAGTCCAGGTTACTTTGAGTAACTGAGAGTGCAGAAGTCTGCTTCAGCGGTTATCATAGCTGCTTTTACCGTTTCACTATGAAGTCATCTCTGTGCAGGAATAACTTAGAAGGGTTGTAGTGAAGGCCAAACAACTTTTAAGAAAGGGAAGGGGAAAATCAGTCTTCAAGCACCAGGGAGGAAAAAAAAATGGTGGAAGACTCTCAAGTCGTTCCTCTTCTCTCAACTGCAAGTGCTGTGTTATTTTTCTTGTGGGGTTTTCTATGGTTCAGCTCCACACCTAGCATTTCATCTCCTCTGATAGCTGTAGGCTCAGCAACTACCCTGTATTAGTGAAGAGTTCACTGTAGCTGTTGCAGATGCCTCTTTGATGCTCTGGGAAGTTCTTGTTACTTTCACTCCTGAGAAAGGCAGTGTATTTTGGGGCCTAAATTGCTGTGAAGCGGCACATACAAACCTGCTAAGTACAAATTCCTGCTTGTTTATACTCTCAGTTGGTTACACCCTTGGCTCAGAACCCAAATATCTGAAGAATTCAGGTTGAGGTATATCCTTTCTCAAAAGAGGTATGAAGTTAGATTCCCCTTTTTCATCAAGGGGTGCCATATCTGTAAGGTCAACGTGTATTTGCTTGAAGCAGAAATGTTAATTCCTTCAAGGCATGTTCAGAGAGTTTGTGAGAGCAGGTTCTGGTGCCTTTCTTTGCTCTGATGCAAGAACCTAGTGGTTTCCTCTTGTACAGCTGAAATGACTTAGGTCTTGCTTTTGGAATATGCTACGGCCGTGGATGTATGTTCTTAGACTTAAGTAGAGCCTTTAACACAGTTTCTCACAGCATTCTGCTACGGAAACTGTCAGCCTCTGGCCTGGACAGGCGCACACTGTCCTGGGTGGAAAACTAGTTGGCTGGCCGGGCCCAGAGAGTGGTGGGAAGTGTCGTTAACTCCAGCTGGAGGCCAGTGACAATTGGTGTCCCCAGGGCTCAGTGCTGGGTCCAGCCCTGTTCAATGTCTTTATCAATGACCTGGATGAAGGCATCGAGCCCACCCTTAGCAAGTTTGCAGACGACACTAAGCTGGGTGAAAGTGTGGATCTGCTGGAGGGTCGGAAGGCTCCAAAGGGATCTGAACAGGCTGAACTGCTGGGCTGAGACCAATGGCATGAGGTTTAACACGGCCAAATGATGGGTCCTGCACTTGGAGCACAACAACCCTGTGCAGGTACAGACTAGAAGTCTATCTAGAAAACTGCCAGGAGGAGAAGGACCTGGGGGTGTTGGTTGACAGCCGACTGAACATGAGCCAGGTGGCCAAGAAGGCCAATGGCATCTTGGCTTGTATCAGAAACGGCGTGACCAGCAGGTCCAGGGAGGTTATTCTCCCCCTGTACTCGGCACTGGTGAGACCGCACCTCGAGTACTGTGTTCAGTTCTGGGCCCCTCACCACCAGAAGGATGTTGAGGCTCTGGAGTGAGTCCAGAGAAGAGCAACGAAGCTGGTGAAGGGGCTGGAGAACAGGCCTTATGAGGAGCGGCTGAGAGAGCTGGGGGTGTTTAGCCTGGAGAAGAGGAGGCTGAGGGGAGACCTCATTGCTCTCTAGAACTTCCTGGAAGGAGGTTGTAGAGAGGAGGGTGCTGGCCTCTTCTCCCAAGTGACAGGGAACAGGACAAAGGGGAATGGCCTCTAGCTCTGCCAGGGGGGGTTTAGGCTGGATATTAAGAAAAATTTTTTCACAAAAAGGGTTATCGGGCACTGGGTGAGGCTGCCCAGGGAGGTGGTTGAGTCACTTTCCCTATAGGTGTTTAAAGGATGGGTGGATAAGGTGCTGAGGGACATGGTTTAGTGATTGATAGGAATGGTTGGACTCATCGATCCAAGAGGTCTTTTCCAACCTGGTGATTCTATGCTTGCTGTAAAGGAAACACACCTTATTTCCATGTCTGTTTGCTGTAGCTGAGATTACTTATAGTGCCATGCTTTGCTGTATTGAAGCCATTGACGCTATTCCTGCTTCCCCCAGTGGCTGATTTTAATTTTTCCCTGAGGCCCTCAAAGCATGTACGTATGCCAAAGCAGAAGATTAGTTTCACTAAGAAGGCTCATTTCAGATACAACTGCTGTATGGGCTGCTGCACAAATGGAAGCCTACCTGATTTTTATTTTTTTTAATATTTATTTATATTAATGCCCCACTGGAAACACTCTGCTTTGCTGTGCTTGTCTCACCTTTCAATGTTGCTGTGCTGCAGATCCAGAAATCGGGGTGGTGGGAACCCATCTGGAGGCATTTACCAGTAGCTGTATTACACCACGGTGGGATCAGCCTGGGTGGCTGGTAGAACTTACTATTCCTCATAATATGGAAGGAAAAGAGTGTTTGCCAGTGCTTCAGGGATTTCCTAACGTGCCACATGCTTAATAGTCAGCTGTCTGAGAATGTGCATGAATATCACAGGATGTAGTGCATTGGGATGCTGGGGTGGGACATGGGCGCTGTGGGGCAAGCATTTGGTAATTCCCGTGCATCCATTCCCTTACAGTTACCTGGCCGAACAGTGCTGGAATGGCGGCTTTGTCTACTTGATCATGTTGCGCCGCATCAAGCGCAAAGCTCCTCTTCCTCCCTCCAATGGTAACAACAGCAACAGCTGTGACCCCAAAGCCAAGCCCAGCCCTGAATCTGGTGACAGAGCGGCTCAGAATGGGAAAAGGACCAGAAAGTTTGGGGTCATCACCAGAACACCAGGCAGCAAGGACAGCAAAGAAAAATCAGGCTTGGAGCATGGCAACGGGCACTGCACTCCGATGGAGGTGGAGGTTGCTCAGCCGGAGACCTCTGAAGCTGAAAGCAATGGGGAAGAGCAACTTCAGGGCACTGGGGCACAGTACTGGTGCCGGCTGTCGGATGTTGGTGTGCCAGACATCAGTGACCAGTCTGCCCAGGTATGTTGGCATTGGGTTTTTCTGGAGAAAGAAGCATCAAGTGTGCAAGTGAGTTGAGGGGGTTTTTCAGGTGGTTTCCCTGGTTTCAGTGCTCCATCCTCAGGCTAAGCTTCCATGTGACAACCCAAGTCTGTTGGGGCACTGAGCTGTGCGACAGGGTCCAAAACATAAGGGCAGGAGGATTAGAGAATGAAATAATAATTGTAGGAAACCTATGTCATGTTTTGTGATGAAGTGGAAGGACCTTATCTGTAACTGTCAGGGTTGGCTTCAGAATTTCTTTCCTTGAGACGATGAATGACCTTATAACACCACAGCAGGAGATGTCAGTGGAAGATGGTCTTTTTGTCCTTTGGGGCTTTGTGTTTAGCTCTGTATGAGCTTGCCAGCACCTTAAGTTCATGATAATGTTGGAATTGCAACTTTCCTTTTTGTTACACCAGTCCATGGTGCATTAATTTGTGTTACAAAACTTGTCTGGCCAGTGTTTGGGGACCACATGGAAGTTATTGTGAATTTTGCTCCAAGCTGATGAGATGGATGATTTGTTAATGTTTGGGACGACAGTGGGATTGGGGCTTTCATTACTTCTCTCTTCATCCTAATGGAAATCTTGGGGTTTGTTGCCTGGCTAGGGTTCCGGTGTTGCTCGATGAAGAAAAATAACTCAAGCTTTGATCAGGTTTCAGTTTGCATCTATCACCAGAAGAGCTGTCTGCCAATCTTTCCAGAGACACTGATAGTATAAACAGATGAACGCTGCTTTGTTGGTCTTGCTGTGGCAGCTGGTTTTGGTTTTAAGTCTTCAAAGCTGGTAACAGAGCAGTATGAGTTGACATCTCATCACTGAATTCTTTTGAGGAAAGCATGGATTTAAATCGTGTCCTCTGAATTGGTGCTCCCCAGTACTACTGCAGGGTGGTGGTGATGGTGGCTGTGAACTTAAACTGATTTAATATTACAGGGCTAAAACCAATTTTTTAAAAAGTCTCATTTAAAAGAAGCTTAATTGGTTAGACCTGCTCTTCCTATCAGTGAGGCATGTTGGGTTTCATGGTGCAACAGGAAGGGGAGGATGTTTGCATACTGTACTTGCAAGCCTTCTGAAAGAAAACGTTAAAAGTTTAAAAGCAAATTAAAAAATCCTTTATTCTTTTGAAAGCCCTGGTCCATACAAGAACTTCTTGAATCTGTTTTGAAGCTGTTTAGTTTAAACATGTTACAAATAAAGATGATCGGTTTGTCTTGAGGAAGTGGAAAGCCAAAAAAATCCAATCTACATATAAAAATACATATGTATATAAAGAAATACTTGATCCAGAGCCATCTTGAGCTAGTGTTACTTTATATTTTCAGTCATTTTGGTCTGAGAATTCTTAAATTCAGAACATATATGTATCAATGTGAGCAATGAGTACATTTTTAATGGAAAACACATACAAGGTGGCTTTGTAAAACATAAAAGTGTGGTTTGAGTCACTGGAAATTTAAGAGCTATAATGTGTTCTTTCGTGGTGTATCTGTCATGGAGCCTGTTGGGAGGCACTGTCATTTAGTAAAATTGCTTCTCTCTTTCTTTTAATTTCCCCTTTCCTTAATTTTTGCTTAGAGATATGACCTATGTATATGTCAGTACTAATTACGTTTTCCTGACATCAGAAGGAGCAGAAATGTGAGTAGCTGGAACCTGAATAGAATGCTTTGCTCATACTTTGGTTTTTAAAAACGAGTGGACATTATGCAAGCCTATCACTTCAACATCCATGGCGTAGCTGATATCAGAGTAATGGGTGGCTTAATTCAGTTTCTTAATAAGTATTGTATAGTGACAGTTAATAAAATTTTCAGAATTTATTTGAGTCCTGTTTAAAAATAATAATAATAAAAAAGACAAGTAATAAAAACACTTGAAAGCCTCAAATCTCACTTCCAGCTCTATTTTGAGAGTGTGACCTGGCACTTAAACATGTGAGATCCAGTCATGTCAGGAGCCTCTTGAAAACAGCATCCAGGACATTGTGTCAGAAGTTGCAGTCTCCTTCCAGGCTTCAAAATGTGAGCCAAACTTCTCATAACTGTGGATGAGTTATCTCCTCCTGAGTGGGGAGAGGGTGCATTGGCAGGGCACCTTCTCTGTGGAGAAAGCCACTTCATCCCTGCTGCCTGCCTCACACTCACCATTTCCTCCACATGTTGACTAACTGAATAGCCAGGGCTATCAGCTCTGTGCCTTTAGAGAGCACTGTATTCACCTTGAGAGGATTAAAGCTAGCGTGAAGCAGACTGGAGTTTGGCTGCAGGTGGGAGGGGAGGCTTCGAGAAGCTGCTTGGCAACCAGTGCAGCTGCGGGAGGACCTCAGTGGCCCTTCCCACTTATCTAGTCATCCCCACCACTCCTTTCCCCTCTTCTGGCTCAAGATGCAGTTTGGACAGTTACGAAAATTGAGATACATGATCCAGGAGCGCTTCTCTACAGGATCCCTATAGAAAGTTAAAGTTGTTGTAATGAAAACAGAGGAGAGGAGTTGGGATGTATCTGCATGTTTGCAGGCGCTGCTGTATTAAACCCAGTGGCAAGCTCATGGCTGACGCCTTGGGGATGATATGTCATGAGTGCTGTAGAGGCATCCATGTGTCTTGGATGTTGTTTGCTTTCAGGGTGCTTCCTCTCCAATGAGTGTGGGATTGCTCTCCTGTTCTCTTGCCAAGTGCTGCTAACAACAGCAATACTGGGTCATTAAATGAGAGGTGAGACAAGTACTGTTTGTCAAATGAACCTGCCAGGAGATTCCTGTGTTACTGGTTTGTGTACATGTGTCAGTCCCCGTTTTCAGGCTTGCTTTCATCTCCGAGATCTTGGTCTCGTCTCTCCTGTGCACTTGGCATTGATATTGCTATGTATAAACAAATCTGCCAGGCTGTTTGCTGGTATGTAACCCTCAGGAAGTATTGTACCTGTCAATTAGCAGGCAGCATTTAATGTTTACAGGTGGTTAAGTTGTGCCACAGTGTTTTTAGGACAAACCTAAATGCTCTTTAGAATTTGAGGATTTCACAGAATCATAGAATAACCAGGTTGGAAGAGACCCACTGGATCATCAGGTCCAACTGTTTCTATCAAACACTAAACCATGTCCCTCAGCACCTTGTCCACCCATCCTTTAAACACTTCCAGGGAAAATGACTCAACCACCTCCCTGGGCAGCCTGTTCCAGTGCCCGATAACCCTTTTTGTGAAAAATTTTTTCTTAATATCCAGCCTAAACCTCCCCTGGCAGAGCTAGAGGCCATTCCCTCTTGTCCTGTCCCCCTTCACTTGGGAGAAGAGGCCATCACCCTCCTCTCCACAACATCCTTTCAGGTAGTTGTAGAGAGCAATAAGATGTCCCCTCAGCCTCCTCTTCTCCAGGGTGAACAACCCCAGCTCTTTCAGCCGTTCCTCATGAGGCCTGTTCTCCAGCCCCTTCACCAGCTTCGTTGCTCTTCTCTGGACTCACTCCAGAGCCTCAACGTCCTTCTTGTGGTGAGGGGCCCAGAACTGAACACAGGATTCAAGATGCGGTCTCACCAGTGCTGAGTACAGAGGGAGAATAACCTCCCTGGACCTGCTGGTCACGCCGTTCCTGATATAGGCCAAGACGCCATTGGCCTTCTTGGCCACCTGGGCCACTGCTGGCTCATGTTCAGTCGCTGTCAACCAACACCCCCAGGTCCCTTTCCTCCAGGCAGCTTTCTAGACAGACTCCTCCTAGTCTGTAACACTGCTTAGGGTTGTTGTGCTCCAAGTGCAGGACCCGGCATTTGGCCGTGTTAAACCTCATGCCACTGGTCTCAGCCCAGCAGTCCAGCCTGTTCAGATCCCTTTGGAGCCTCCCGACCCTCCAGCAGATCCACACTTCCACCCTGCTTAGTGTCGTCTGCAAACTTGCTAAGGGAGCACTCGATGCCTTCATCCAGGTCATTGATAAAGACATTGAACAGGGCTGGACCCAGCACTGAGCCCTGGGGACACCACTTGTAACTGGCCTCTAGCTGGATTTAGCAGCATTTACCACCAGTGAGGCTGCATGTGCCTGATAGGAAGGTCTCAAAGGTATGAGAACTGACCTTGGAGAGGACGCATGCTGACTGCAATGGGAGTTCTGGGCAGTGATTTAAAACTGGGCAATTTCTGAGCTGGAGTAATGATCCGTCACATCCTGGGAAAATAGGGGAGCGTAAAAGCAGAAATCAAAGTTTACTTCTTTTATTCAGTGGCCTGAGACAGGGCGGTGTTTTCTAGGCTGGTAATTATAAAGGCGAGGATGAAAGAGGAGTTCAGGGAGGAGCTGCTGGAGTCAGATCAAAAATGATAACAAAAAGGAAACTGAGATGTTTCCTCACAATATAACAATTTCGTGGTTTCACTGGGTTTACCGGTGGGACAGACACCCTGGGTTTAGTATCATAGTGTTTCTGAAAGCACTGTGAACTGCTTACTTAGCTATCCAGTCTCCAATGAGTGCCCAGAGGGGATACAAGTGGGGATTGGAGTGGGAAAGTTGTGAGGACCACAGTTAACAAATATGAGGGGTGTGAGTGTAGTTTCCAAAGGGGACTTGAACTGGTGCAGGTCTGGCTGGCATGATGAGAGGCTTTCGACAATGAAGCCAGAAGAAGCTTTGCTGAGGATGAAGTGTACCAAAGTAGACTGGCCATCTTTGATTCCTCCGGCCCCTGCAGGATGCTCTGTAAAGTCCTGAAACCACCAACCACTAAAAGAAAAAAACAGATACCTCTGAAGAACCCTTTTGAATCCTGTTGCTTCTATATAAGCATGCAGATTAGTAAGGGATTGAAATCCAGAGCCAAATTTACCAGTGGTAGAAGCTGCTTAAAGGAGTTTGGGCAGAGTAAAAGTGCTTTAATAGCGAAGGGAGGCAAGTGAGAAAGGCTGGGGCTCTGCATAGGAGCATTTCTCCCCTGGGAGAATTATACAACATGGGAGAAGTGCCGGGTGTGCACCAGGTCTCTGAGGCTGGTCATAGTGCCCAGACCCTGGTGGGACACCTTTCCAGGATGGAAGCAAGTCAGCGTCCGGTGGCACCATAAGGTGTCTCTGGTGTTTTTGTGAAGTCAGCTTACCATCTATTAAGAAAGAGAAGGTGGAAGGCAAGGGGATATTAATGCCTTGTCCCACTCATATTGGGGGATGTCTTGGTTATAGTAGTGTTTCAAGACCTTGGCTCTGTGTTGCTAACATTAATTACTCTGCAGTAGGTTACAGCTGCTAAAGCAGCATGCCTAGCCAGCTTTGTTCCATTATAGACCAACTGAGCACAGTTTGCACAGAGCACAACCCTCTCCGGACATGTGAGCATGTACACAGGTGCACAAGTTTGATAAAGACCAGTTTGATCTTTGCTAGACAGCACTTGTTTTCAAATTGCTGTGACTGCACCGTACTTGGTTTTGTTTTATCAGCAACTCTCTTCTTTGTTTGGGCCTGTTACTGCTCTCTTATTAAGATGGCTTGTCTCAGGAAGGGCTGAATGCTTTTAAATTGCACTTTATGTTGTAGTTAGGAAAGGCTGATAGCCTTTCTGTAGCAATTTTTATCAATTAGTTTAATGCCAGCCTAACCTTGCATTTTGGTAAATGGAAAATGTTCCTTATCTTGCCAAGTGGAAGAGGAAGGCTAACATGAAACTTGAAATAATGGACTGGTTTTAAGCATTTTGCTATTTTTTTTTCAAAATGTGATGGAGAAATAAAAAAAATCTCATCCACTTGCTCTACCAAAAGGCAGACCTTGCTGTGAGCAAGGTATTTACAAGGGTAGATACTTACAGCCACACTGACGCTAAGTTGCTTTACATCAAGGTCGGGGGTTTTTTTGGCAACCTGAGCAGTAATTACTGTTTCATCAAAGCTTTTACGGGACTCATATATGATGCATGTTTTAGACATAAATAGCTCTGGTTTTAGTTTTTAATGTAGATACTCTTAATTGTGTAAAAGCCTTCCTTAGAATCTGTTTCTGTTCTTAAGGACTTTTTATCTGTTGTGTTTGCTTCTGGCTTTCATTAACATGAATCCTGGGGACTTCTAAGTTTTAATGTGCACGGTGGTAAACACGTCTTCTCTCTCTCTAGCCTGTTTTGGGTTGTAAACTCTCTTAGGGACAAGGGCTGTCTTTTAATTGTAGCTGTACTGCACAGGTGAAACTTGGCCTTGCTTTTGCTTGGGGTTTTAGGAAGTGCTTTGATGTAACTGGCAGTGAAATTACAGTTAATTCTTTTTGCTGCCAGTTATGTTCCACCTTGCCATAAAACCAGCTGTCGTCACAACTTTCTGGGGTTAAGTCTCACTTGCTGCCAAATTTTTTCAACTGACTGAAGGCCTTACCTTCCTTTGCTGTGATTTAAGCAATAACTATAGCTGTGGTAGCTGTAGATTTTAATTTTGAATAGCAGTCTGTCCTTTTTTTCAGGTTTTTGGATTGTATTTTCCAAGGGTATGGTGAAGGGCTGGATGCAGAAATAGGTAATGGATAAGCAGTAATTAATAAGTTTTAATGTGTCATCTTGAAATGGGGTCCACATTTTTGGAAGTGAGCACAGACGGATACACACAAGGTTGTTTTACAGCCTTACCTCTGCTACCACAAACCGTAGGTGACAGCACTAGCACGAAAGCATTTCCCACCTGCACAGAACGTGGGGTTTTTTCATTTTGCACGTGATATTAAGTATACAGCAATCCCACAACTGGAATGTGAAGGACCGGCTGCTGCTGAAATGTAAGTTCACACCATTTTATGTTTTAATCATTAAGTGTGAATGTTTGCAACCAAGTGGATGTGCCTAAAAATAGGGTATGCTGTTTGCTCAGGTGCTGTAATGTTTCAGGTGTTAGTTGGGATAGTAAAGCTACAGACACTTAATTTTTGAGGCAGAGTGCTGAGACCACTGAGCAAACCCAGAGGATTGCTGCTGCCAACGGATATAGTGCTAGACCCCATGAAAGACCCTGCTTTAGCTGACACTAGAACATGGTAACTTTTAGGATGGACTTCAATGTTCTGCAGGTAGCAAGGATTTTTTCAGAGAAAATGCAAACTAACCAACCAACCATTCGCAGTAGCCCAGTTAGAGAATTATACTGGGCAGGATACTTGAGGGAAAGCAGATGCCTTCTAACTCTTAAAAGCCTAACCTCCCCAAGAATTGTTGTGCCAAAACCCTCCAGGGTCAGGGATAGCAGAGGAATCCTTTGGCTGATCTTGCAGTAAAGCTCCAGTTGACAGCAAAAGGGGAGCACTCCAGAGAGGTGCAGTCCAGATGGTGATGGCTCAGGATGACAAATTACTCCAGCAGATTTTTCTGCGGGGTGATGATGTAGTTCAGGTGCTTGCTGATAAAATGTTTAAAGCCCTTGCCAAGGAAATGATGTCAACAAGCAGTCTGTCTTGGGAGGTGGATCCTTGGGGGGACAGTTTGCTTTAGGTCGCAGAATGTTCATTCCCTGTGCTGTGATGCCCTTTCTGTGTATTTTAATTATGTGTTTGTGTTTGGGGGAGGGTATGTTTTTGCTTTTGACTGTTCCCCAGGCTTTATCCCTTAGGACACTTCTCTTTCCGTGGGTAAAGTACTTGCAGTTGAGAGAAAGGATGCCAAATGTCTGGCGGCTGTTTGTCCAAACAAGGGGACTTGTTAAATCAGCAGTAGACATTTGAATGCAATTGTAGCTGTGCCTGTGTGGCTGGCTCTTGCCTGTTTTGAGAACATGGAAAGTTCATATGATCAACACCGTGTAATTCAAATTAAGGGCTACTTGGGGTTTGGGTTTTTTTTCCCCCTTTTTTAAAGTGCTGTGGGAGATACCCACTACATGGCTTGCGTCATCTGGAGATAGACGCCAGGGGCTTCTTAACCTGATTCAGTGCTCAGAAACTTTCATAAACAGTGGGGATAGACGAGAACTCTTGCCTTGAAATAATTTGTTGATAAAGGAATTTAGATTTTTCTTCTAAAAATGTTGTTTAGCTTGCTTATACAACAATGAAAACAAAACCTAATGTAGCAGATGAAAGGAGGAATCCTGCTATCAGATCAGACTTAAAAATAACCTGGTTAAGATCAGATGAAAAATGTACTCATTATACACTAATGAAATAATTGCTTTGTTAAGAATCTGCAAAAATTAGATTTTGGCATGATTTTCTGATACTGAGTCATTCACACTAGTGTCTGATATGTGAAGAGTGATGGCTTTTGACTGTATCTTGAGATTGACATGTTTGAGCTAATCACCTGGTATTTGATCATGCAAGTTGATTGCCCAGCTACTGATCTGTCTCTACCACCTACCTGCCTGATGGGGAGTAGGGCTAGTTGGAGAAGACATGCTTTGACCTTGAAAGGAAGTTTGACTGAAATGACGTTGTAAAGAAGAATATGCTGGCCTCTTTTCCCAAGTGACAGGGGACAGGACAAGAGGGAATGGCCTCAAGCTCCACCAGGAAATTTTAGGCTGGACATGAGGAAAATATTTTTCAAGGAAAGGGTCATTGGGCACTGGAACAGTCTGCCCAGGGAGGTGTTTGAGTCACCTTCCCTGGAAGTATTTAAGAGATGGGTGGATGAGGTGCTGTCAAGCCTATTGAGGTAATTCTTTTTTAATGCATAAAACTTATAACTTTCTCTTAAGTGTCACCAAACCAAAACAGCTTCATAGCTGGTGAGGAAGAGCTAGCTGTTTGCTCCTGCTGCTACTATGGTGAAAACCTGTGTAGTTTGTAAGTGGGCACTGATCCCTGCAGAGAGACGGTAAAAATCCCCATTGAAATGTGGAGGGAGGTTCACGTCCTGCAGGCTGTGTTAGGGCTAGTGGCAGTCAGTGTGTGTATACAGACCTTGCATGGTTATTGGTGTTCTCATAAGGGCTTATCTCTGTTTTTCTTTAAAAATTGTTACATATTTATGCCCTGTTCCAGTGAATTGCTGCTGTGACAGAAAGTGCTTTTCTGAAGACAACTATTTTCCATTTTACTGTCTGGCTTTTTAACTACTTATTGCATTTCTATTTCCATTTGTTTACACCTTGCTCCTGCCAAGCTGTTCTTTCATACAAGATTTCAAAGCAAATTTTCCTTTGTATATATAGATTTGCAGCTTCTTAAACATGGCACAGTCAAGATCAGTCAAACCCCTTTAAAATCACTGGCAATTAGCTGGTGAAAGAAAAAGGAGCAAGAACGGCTCCAAAGTCTTTTATTTATTTATTTATTTTCCTCAACACTCAGAGGAAAAATGTTCCTTTTTCTTTTATTAATGATGTGCTTATGAAATTGAGCATTTGATGGTATGCACTTGGAGCACGCAGAAGGCGTGCTTCCCCATGTCGTGCTGGCAGTGTGCTTCCTTTCTGATCTGTAGCACTCTAGTTTATTCCAGATGTAGGCTTGCTCTGAACTGAAGCTGCCTGATGTACAATGGCTTCACAGTGGAATAAGATGGCCTGCGGGGACCCACTTGAAGCTGCCAGCTGTATTCTCTATTCTTGCTTGTGGTTTGTTACATAAGATGACCCATTTTTTTTCACTTGCAATTAATCCAAGTAGAATATTTATACTGTCTTTAAAAACATCTTAATTATTTGTAGCTTAGGCACTTTGAAGTTAATCAGCTTCAAGTGGAAAATTCTGGTCCAGAGGCCTGCCTGCTCGAAAGAGCCAAGTTAGGAGGAACGTTGAGTCACCTAAGAGTGATGTAACTGCAGAGAACAAAGATTAGCCTTTAACCCATCTGCAGCCTGACTTGATCACTTCTTGCAATAGGAGAGTTCACAGAAGTGAGCGAGGTCAACAAATATATGTCTAGAGAAGACTTCAAGAGATGTCCCAGTCTCATGTTACCCTCTGAGACCATCTTGGCAAATGTTGGTCCATCATGTCCACGAAACCTTTATAGGGGAATCCACAGCTCCCTTGCATATGCAGGTCTGCTGCTGCCTTGGCTTTACAAGCCAAGCCCATGAGTTGGATCCAAGCAGAGTTAACATTTGCTCCTAGGAAATGGGGAACAAATCTCTTAAGGGGAAATTGCTTTCTTATTGCTCAGAGTGAGCATGGACATCTTTCTGAGACTGCATCTTGGCCAAATCTCAGGAGAACTGTGTGAAATTTTGTAGATTGTCAAATACCGGTAGTTAGCCCATGTTATCTAGTGAGCCCTTTGCTCTTAGATTCTGAAGCACAGGACTTTGTTATTGTGACCTGCCTTTTGGTTAAGAGATGTAGTTTGATGTCTTTTTTTTATGAGTGATGAGAGTTGAGTATCATCTAGTCCCTGGCTGCAACAGGAGCTGGCAGTGCCCCTCGCTTTGCCCTTTGTGAGGATGCCTGGAGTCTGAGATACCTGGCTGAACCAGCAGCAGCACATCTTCATACTTTAGGCATGAAATGCTTTTGCACTGAGAGCTGTGCGTGCACGTGTGCAGATTTATTGTGTGTTGTATGTGAACAAAGCTTGTGGGATTATTCAGAGTCATTTATAAATGAAGCTATAAGAATTATTCTGGGAGGATGGAGAAGTTCAGACATTAGTAGGAATATGAAACTGGCAGCAGCCAAGCAGCAGCCAGAATTGTGCAGCCGATTAGAGGAGACTAGTGAGCAGTTAAATTTGTCCTCCTCTGGGCAGGGATTATGCAGGCTTCAAGGACAGTGACATCAGACCTGCAAAATGCCAAATCTAAGTACACTTGGAGTTTCCCTTGGGGGATTGTAAGTCTCTGGAGCTGAGTGAACACACCAGAATCCTAGCTTTCATTTAAAGACTAAATTAGCTTGGTTTTTTGTTATTGTTGGTTTGTTGTTGTGGTGGTCTTTTTTAAAATGAAGTAAAGGTTGAAAATATGGAAAAAAGCAAAAGAAAAAATTTAAAAATTGAAGACTTGCATCATTCTGCTTTTATTTCTTTTTTTAAGTGTTTAGGCTTTGTGTTGTTGAACCTAGAAATCAGAAAAATGGTTTTAGGTAAAATTCAAATGCATTTACAAATCCTTGGAATTGGCACAGAGCTTTACAGTTAAGGCTTTCCTGTGATGGAGTCACAAAAGCTGCACATGCAAAGCAGCAGCATTTCCTTGCTGGCTGTGAAGTATCCCATGCTGCTCTGTGCGAAAGAGATAGCAGCTTTCTGGGGAGGCGAACGGGGTTTTGCTGAACATCCCCTTTTATAAAGAGGCCTGAAGCAAAAGCTAGCAATCTGCCTTTTAGTACTCAGCTTTCAAAATCTTGGAGCAATGTGCCTCAGAGGTACTGGGCGGGGGGAGCAAATTTTCTCTGTAGCACCTGGTTAAATGAAGAACTGTGAATGTTTTATGAAGACGAGGGAAAGAACAGTGAGGGGATCTGATTTCCAGTTGATGCCGAATTGTTTATTCCCAGTGAAATGCACGCAGCTGACCAGTGAGGACTAGAGAGACAGCCTTTTCTCACACAGGAGGTGGTGACCGTGTCATTTGAAAATGAGTGAAAGAAATAACATGTTTGGGTATGTGCAATATGGTTTTGTTGTTTTTGTTTTGGCTGCATTCTGCTGTCCGTGTTTGGACTGAGTAACACTTTACCTTGGAAGTGCTTTTGATTTCAGTGGGAGTGCAAGGAGAGTAAGATGATACTTGCATTGAGTGCAGCTGCTGTTAAGTGCTTTAGTATGTAAATGAATATTTGTGAGAGAGTCAATTAAGAATAAGTTTGGGTTGGTTTTTTTTTTCTTAATAAGAAGTGTGATAATGAGGAGTGCTGAGGAATGCGAGCTAGACACTGCATGTCATGGGCCTTTGCATAACTCACATTCCAGAAAGCTTTGGGAAATCATTAAATGCAATTTTATGACTGCATTGTTAAACTTTATTGGAGGGTCTGCTTCCAAACAGGATTTAACAATGGGACACTTAGAGTGGCATCTTAGGAGGAGAAGACATGGTCATCATCTCAGCCTGGGCTTGGTTGAGGGAGGCAGGGAGGTTGTATTTCTATGTTATACTGTTTTCAGTATGAATGCAAAGTTCTTTGTAGCCTTAAAAGCTCTCTGGAGCACTTTCGTGCTGTAGCTCAGTTCTGGTTTTTAAGTAGATAAATATAGTTGACTCTTGGCCCTGCATTTAACACAGTGTCTCATGTATCATACTAATTTATCTCGAAGTATCTCTGTCCTGACATGTCCTGTTAGTCAGCAGGAGACAGGGCTTTTATTAATGCATTGAGGATCCCAGTTAAACCTGTTGGGATATTGCCCATGACTTTCAAGTTAACAAGTTACTCACAGGTGTATGTGTTTTCAGCCTCAGACTTTTGGGTTACTTCTTAAGACACCTGGTTAACTTTTCTTGTTTCTCCTACTTGTGATCTGTGTGTCAATATTATTATTATTTTTCACTTTGTTCTTGGGATATTGGTCTAGATACTGACCTCTTTGTTCCTGTATCTTGAAAACTAATCTTGCATTGCATTTACGTTTCAGCATAGAGCCCCAGTGACTGGGGGGAGGAAAAAAAAAGCACATTTTCTTCACTTTGTAAAGGCTCTGATAAACAATGTTGGCCTGAAATCTGTAGGTTACTGCCACAACGCATGGGTTTTCTGATATATTTAGAAGTTCCCCTTCTAAGAAACAAGCAGCAATTTCTGCAAGCTCTTCACAGTTCTGCATGAAATTTTAATCATCTTTGCTTCTTGGGTGTTTGTGTACTGCGAGAACGTTACTTGTGTGCAGAATAGACCCAGTCAGAAATAGCTGACCTGGTGCCCAGTGACTACAACACATGGACTAAAAATTGCCTCCAAACTGTGCATTTTGCTGTCTTGCAAGCTTGAAAACTTCCTAGGGTTTCTCATAATTCTGTTACCTTGGTTATTTCCCTCTGTGAGAGTCCTGGCAATTGCCTTATGTGTCTTGCTTGCGTGTTTGTTTTTCTCTCCCTTTTTGCTCTGCCGATATCTGCCACACTTGTGTTTCCTTGTGCCATGTCCTTACAGTAGGACTCACGGGAAGCGTTTGTTTTGCAGTTTTGTTTTGCTCTGGAGTTTGTAAAGTGCTTTTTGTGTGAATATTGATAATAATTAAAAAAAAATAAAAGTGTCTTAAACATCACTTATTACCTTGCTTATATTGAAAAGCTATTCTCTGTGTTGGATAATTATTTACAGCCTATATGACAGCTGTCCAGTAAGAAATATTTGATTGACAGCTGATAATTTGAAACTGGTGTTTGCTTTCCTGTGTCTCAAATCCTGCACAACCCTCCGAAGAGGGAAACGCTGCTGTGTGATGCAGGTCTGGTCCCTGCTACAGTAGTGGATGCGCTGCCTAGTGTTCAAGGTTTCCCTTGAACAATGTCTTGCTCCTCTGCAGCTCTGCACAGCTCATCCTTACATTTTGGCGAAGAGGTTTGAGGCCTCTGGTTGCTTTGGGAAGGATAAGGGCATTGAGAGCAGTACCTCTGTGTGCCTCAGAAAAGCTGCAAACAGCCTACAAGGAAACCTCTACGTTCTGACCCTGCTCTGTGCTGCCTCCTCCTTTCTGCCTTCTTCACTTGGACCACAGCTAACACAGCAAAGATCAGCAAAAGCACCTGTATAGATTGTGCTATACAAATGTGTGGTGACGGGCAGCAAGGCGCTAAACAGCTCCCTCCTGTACCCTCCTGGCCCTCCTCTAACACTGTCCAAATCCAAATTCAACGACTCTCTGCACGTTTTCTCTCAGCGAGAAGGTTGCCGCATATGGAAGATGCACATCCTGAAGGGGACGGATGGGCTGGGAATCCAGATAACGGGAGGCAGAGGGTCGAAGCGATCCCCTCACAGCATTATCATCACCCACGTGGAGGAAGGCGGCTCTGCACAGAGGTGAGGTGACAGCGGTGCCTTCACAGCAGTGGGTGTGATGAAGCATGCTTTGGCAGTGCTGTTAGCCAGACTCATGAGACAGGTGTGGTGCATTTGCCTTTCCATTATATCAGGGTGATTTTGTGATAGGTCACTGAAGCCCCTTTTGGCAGTTTAGCTCGAAGTACAGACAGATCAAACACTTCCTTGATGATGGAGTGTAACTCAACAGAGGGTGAGTGTGGACCAGGCATCCTAGGGTGCTCACTGCCAGCCCTGGCTCTACTGCCTGATGGTGGGGGTTAGATAGGGCTCTCTGCTGCTCTCTGGTCATCTCTGACAGAGCACAGAGAATATTCAGGAGGTCTTAGCCCTGCAAAGAGGCTGAAATGGTTCTGGTTTTATTAATGATTTCCTGGGGGCATCTTTCTGAGCCTTTTTGGGGCACACAACACTGCACAGATCCATGCAAGCTTAGCATCAGCCTGTTCATCTGTTGTTTGTGCCTCCATATCCCACCGCATGCCACTGGAGCCCAGCAGTGTGGAAGGACCACCCTGCAGCTCCACATTCCCACTCTGTTTACACAGGGACGGCAGGCTTACCGTGGGTGACGAGCTCCTCATGATCAATGGGAAGTCGCTGGTTGGGCTCTCCCACCAGGACGCTGTCGCTCTCCTTCGCTCAGCTGCTGGCCTGGTGCAGCTGGTGGTCGCTAGCAAGGTATGGTCCTTTCTTTGGTGATCTCCTGAATGTATGCCCAGAAGAGTTTGTGCAGGTGCTGCATGGAAAGGGCATATTTTTGATAGGGAATCAAGTGTGTGAATTTGCTCCCCTAAATTTAATGCACAGCTATGGGAGATGTATCAGTAGCTGCCATAAATCTGTAGCAAATCAGCAGGGTATAGATAAACTAAATCATTTGCTTATACAGTCACTGTCATTCAGTGTGCAAATGAATCTGTATTTATTTTTACAGACATTACTTAAGTTTTGGCGCAAACCATTTTCTTAAAATAAATGCTAAACAAAGCAGGCTGTTCTTAGCCTCTTTTGCTTCCTGCCTGCATAGCCACTGTAGCTCTCATCTCTTCTTGTATCTGTGTGCCTGAGGTCTCTTGATGATGATCTCTTGACTCTCATTCCTTGTTTTGTCCTTATTAATAGCTTAGAGTAGAGCTCTTGGAGATAAAGAAGCATGAAATTTAAGGGAAATGAGAGTGGAACTCATTTATCAGTCAGACTCTTCATTCTGCTTTCATCACAGGAGAGATGCTGGGGATATTACACAGTATTTTTTCCTTTGTTTTAAAAAAATCTGCCCTCCCTCATTTGTTCTCCTCCCTGGACCTGAACCTGCTGCTCCCTGGATTGGGTTGATGCAGACATTCATACTGAAAGTGACTAAGGTCTCAAAGAACGACCTGCCTGCAGGTGGGGGCCACTGGGGCCTTTGAGTTAGTGGCAGGAACGTGTTGGGCCAAAGGAACCGCTCATAAACCTGCATTTCCAGGTGTAGCATGCTGTGTCAGGAGGCCACTGTATCAGTTATTTTAAACATTTTATTGAGCTTTGTCTTTGGGTTTCCCTGGCCAACCTGATGCATGTTTTTGTGGGTTTAATCTCTGGATGCTGGTATGGCTTCCTAGGATGCTTCACGCTTAGGTTTTTCAAGAAGAGCCTCTATCCCACTATATTTAAAGTGAAGAGCCTGTACCTTCTGTAGCGTTTCATTTAGGTGGTGAAGTTCATTGAAGACATTATGTAGGCTTACAGCCCCACAGGTGTTTAATGTGAGAACAACACACTTTGACCTGAAGTAGGTACAGTCTTGGTTTTTTTAGACAATTGGACTCTGCCAAAATGCAAGGCAGTAGCCTTCATAAATGTCTCCTTTAATTAGTTGCCTGTTCAACTGATGACTGCATCAAAATAATCATCATGAATAAGCTTGCAGCATAAAAGTTCACGCTTCTGATCAGGCTTTAAATCTGTTTGGCTCATGCTCTATACACTTTGACAGTTTCATATCCCTGGGGGGAGGAATTAGAAAGGCAAGTGGTGGGGAGTCCAGCCTGTGCTGTGTTTCAGGCAGTCTCAGAAAAGGCATAAATAGGCGGAGTGTTCCCCAGCAGCTCCCTCTGGGCATTATTTGTTGGTATGGGAAAGCAGCCTTGCCATTTGCCCAGGTGAGCACTCTGAACACAGAATTTGTTCTGAAAGCAATAAAATGAGATTCTGTCTAGTTTCTGCTTTTAGTCGATGCACATTTGCCTTCGGAAATGTGCCAAAGGCTGGAAAGAGATCCTGAAGCATGAGGACTGATTTGGTAGAGGATTGATAGGTCAGTTTTCATTTTGTTCTCGTAAGTAGGGTTGTCGATGTATGATTCTTATGCATGTAGATCGATAAATGTGTGAAGGGAACATCCGCAGGGAGGGAGCAGGAGCAAAGAGTGTGATTTGAAATGAGTAATGAGGTCTGTAAGCTCTGTGTCTGCTCACAGTGACATTTAATAAACCCAAAGTGGGGAGGAGCTGGCTGCTGGGGAAGTGTTTATTTTAAATTCTCTTTTATAAAATCTAAATGTTTCAGATGTGTGTTGGCTTTTGTTTACTATATATATACTTTAAAACGAGGTCTGCTTTTTATAACTGGACTATTAAAGTTTGAGGACATGGAAGTGTGTAATGAGAGGAAGATTGCCAGGGAGCTATTGCTGGGTGGGTGAAATGGAGCAGTTTCACCATGACTTTGGTGGCTTCCTGCATGCAATGTAACTTATTTTGTTGTCTCTTGGGTAGGAGTCTCCTGGAGAGGATTTTCTGAAGTATCCATCTACGAGTTTACCAGACTTGCTTAGCACTTGTTCAGTCCAAGACCCTCCCTCTTGCACTGACAATAAGGAAAATGAAGAGCCAGAAGAAGAAGAGGTGAAGGGAATGAACGTGTCTTCTGAAACACTGGTTGCTGTAAGTGTGGCTTTGGTGTGACGTTTTACTCTCCCTTGATGCCTGACACGAAGCAGGTCCTTGGGACAGGATGATCCCACCCAGCCTCCCTTTGCATGGGAAATGGGTGAGATGCTGAAACGGTGTAGTCATCTACCGCAACATCTGCCATCTCTGGTACTGCACTGCAGCAAAGTGGTAGCATGGAGAGCAGGAGCTCTCACGTCCTCCAAGCTATTTGGGAATCATGATTTTATTTTTCTGTCTGTCATTGGATTGTTTTCCACCCAATTCTACTGCTTTTGTTGGATGCAGTGCTTATGCAGTAATATGTTCTTCTTTCTGCTCCTTTTGTAACTCAACTTCTTTAACAGTTCATGATCCACATCTTCAAATTTTTATTTGCTCCGTTGAAGCCGACAGACATTTTTGGAGGAGAGATATGAATTTCTGGCTGTGAACTGTAACTGCAGTTCTGCTGAATAAATGCTGCCAGTCAATAATCTCACTTGCATTCCCTTTAGGACTGCATTAAGCAGAGATTAAGTGGATTATTGTTATTTACTTGTAATGTAGCAGCTCTCTGAAAGATCATTGGCGTCCTGGGCCTCTGTTGTATTGTACAGACAAAGAATAAAATGTTGTTTTCTACTCTAAAGAGCTTGCAGGCTGCTTTTCTGGCAGGAGAAAGCAGGTGTATTCACTTGAACTTAATTTTTTTCTTCTTGCCTTTTTTCTCCTTTTCTGCGGCAATTATAATAAATCTCTTAAATCTCTGGATGACTCAGATGTGGTACTGGTTTGGTGATTTGTTACGATTTTGTATTCTTGTAATTTCCCATTTCTGAGCAGAAGACTGCTCCCCAGGACAAGTCTTGTGCTGAAGTCTAGCTGATGATGGTGTTCACTTCATGCCTGCCTGTTACCTAACTTTCTTTGAGTCTGTGCTTACAAGAGTCCTTACTCTCACACATAACTTTACTGTGATAAGTTGTGTTATTTCTGCACTGCTTTTCTCTCTATTTTCTCTATTCTCTATTTTCTTCTCTGTGCCAGGGTACCTTTTTGGGAGGAGAAAGGGAAAAACAAATAAATGGAGGATACTTTACCAGCACGCTGATGATAGTGTAGTGTTTGTGTGCTGGCTTGAGTGGGCACCTAAGCATTCTTCTGGTTATCAAAGTATTTTAAGTTCTTCTATCTATCATGTTTCAAGTTCTGGAAATTTTTCATAAGGCTGTGGCTCAGCAACACTTAAATGTAAAAATCTATTTCGTCAAAACTTAATTATGTGTGGCTTCAGGATGCAACTCCCCAGCGTTCCAGTAATTCTTTTGGCACACACTAGAAGTTGTTCGTTACTGATTTGCTCCTGACTTAACAGCAAGGCTCTGCCTGTTTTTCTGCAATGGCTTTTGTTTTGTCAGGTGTTTCCTTTACAGATTAACATAATTCTAGGGAAAACTCAAGGTGAGGTGCATGCCACAGTGAAGACCCAACCATGTGAACTTGCTTGAGCCCTTCAGCACAGACAAGAGTTTGAAGCCGGCGCTGATGTCTGTCCCAGTGCTGCTGTGACTGGCAGTGGTGATAGCCTGGTGGAGGGTCAGTTTGATTTGTCTGCCTATCTGGCACTCTCTGACAGCAACTTCTCTGTGCTTTCTCAGTGCATCACTGCAGGGTGGAGGGAATATCACAGAACTCTTAGTACGATAAACACATCAGAAGAATAGTAAGAAGATTTTTTTCCCCCTCTTTGCTCTGTTTCTGTGAATTTCTTGGAGGAGGGGCGTGTAATTTGGAGGGATGTAGTAAGTTCTTGGTGACTCAGGATCTCCTTTTTCTTGCTTGAGCTACACATGAAATCCTTCCTCTTCTAATCCAAATTATAGCTTTGCACTCCTGACGTAATTGCTGCCTCAGTACAGACAGGGCTCTCTGCAGCCTGGGTGGGCACTCCATACAGTGTAGACCCCTTAGTTTTGCACGGAGCCTCATACGTCTTCATCAAATCAGGACAGCCTGAGCTAAGCTGGGCTGTGCAAATACTGTATGCTGCCAGGCAGGACATAAGAAGGTAAACGTATGGAGAAGATAAACTTCACATGTGGCTTTTTTTTTTCCATCTGACAAGATGAGAGATTTTTTTCATAGGAAAGCTTAGAAGCATCACATGATTTATATCATAGAATCATAGAATAGTTAGTATTGGAAGGGACCTTAAAGATCATCTAGTTCCAACACCCATGCCATGGACAGGGACACTTCCCACTAGATCAGGCTGCCCAAGGCCCCATCCAACGTGCCCTTGAGCACTTCCAGGGATTGGGCAGCCACAACCTCCCTTGGCAACATGTCCCAGTGTCTCACCACTCTCATGATGAAGAAATTCTTCCTAACGTCTAGTGTAAATCTGCCCTTCTCCAGTTTATACCCATTCCCCCTCATTCTGTCACCACAAGCCTTTATGAATAGTCCCTCTCCACCTTTCTTGCAGGCCCCTTTCAGGTACTGGAAGGTTTATATATATGTGTATATATAAAGGTAATTGCATAGGAAATTACTATTCTTTGCTGCTCCTGCTGTCTTGATGAGACATACGTGCCTTCTCTTTCTCTCTTATGTATTCCATTATGTTTATACTGTAGATAAGGGGTGACAGTGTGACTGATGATTAAAGCAGGAACTAAGCTGACTGTTTTTATTGAGTTCAGATATAATTGTTTTAGACTTCCAGAGTGGGTGGTACTCAGAGTCTGGACCAGGTGATGAACTATGTTCTCAGTTGAAGCATCAGACCTCTTAGATTTGAAACAGATTCTCAACCTAGGTCTGGCCAGCAGTTACATTTCTCACCAAAAATTTCTCACCTCTGACAAGAGGTTGATGAATTTTCTTGTATACTATGCAGGGATTTCTAAAGGCTTAAAGAGACACTGTGAGGTGCTGGGTGGTTAGGTAACAACAAGTAATTCAGAGTGATTTATGGTCAGCTGAGGCTTTACTGTCCCTTTTTTGACCAGCACAGTATATATAATTATTGAGCAAGTGTACAAGCTACTACATAATTTGCAGTACTTCTTAGGGCTGTCTAAGTTCTTGTTTATTTTACTTTACTGTGAATGTATTTCTGTGCTGAGTATTCAGAACCATTACTTATAGACCTGATGGACTTGCTCTTAATGCCTTAGCACCTGATTGCTTGAAGGTTGAACCACACAGAAAAAGTAATCACTTGGAAGTAAGGTATATATCAGATCTTCATCCTTGTAATTATTCACAACTCAGGTGGACCAGGCTCTGAGCAACCATTGTCTTTGTTTTGAGATGGGGGCTGGAACAAGGACCTCCAAAGGTCCCTTCCAACCTGGCTTATTCTATACAAGTCTGTGAAAAAATAAATAATTAAAAAAGAAATAAATCTCGTTTCTAGGGGATAGATGTTAAAATTTTTCTCTATGAGCAAGTTCTTTGAAACTCTTAAGTTCTGCTCCAGCCAGAGAAATATAATCTGAGCTAATCAGCTTCCCCAGGACACAGCAGAAGAGTTTAGTGACACTTGGAAACTTTAATTTAAGAGAAATGTCACTTATAAGTCTTACTTGAAAGTCCATGTATTGTGTATCAATAATAAAAAT
Source organism: Clamator glandarius (assembly GCA_033459285.1). Classification (NCBI taxonomy): domain Eukaryota; kingdom Metazoa; phylum Chordata; class Aves; order Cuculiformes; family Cuculidae; genus Clamator; species Clamator glandarius. The sequence continues at coordinate 152,798 of JAUNZM010000912.1, read as the reverse complement.
TTCATAATACCATTTAATTGAAGCTCTGTTTTTACACAGTCTTCTTAGGTAAAGGCCTATTTAACATGAAACATCTCTTAAAGTTCTAACTTAAATAAAACTCATGCTGCCAGGCAGAAAAGGGATTACATTAATATCCTTAAAGTGCATTTCTTAATGCATTTCTTATAGAACTAGTTTGGCCAAAATACTTAGCTTCAGAGATTAAATACTGGGCCATGGAGTTGTATTGTGTTAAGTTGTACTGAGGCACTTTGGGGATTTTAAACTACTCCACTGAAATCTGTGTTTTGCCTCATGCAGTTGACATTACTATTTTAATATGTAATTGTTTATGTCCAAGTGGAAGAGGATATGATATGACAGTATTTGCCTTTGACAATTTGTATTTAATTCTAATTCACTTTTCCTACCATTTCTGTCTGAAATTGAATCTGTCACTGTTTTGCTGGCTAGGAGAGCAACCTTGGAAATGAACTCTAAAGATAAAGCAGGTCTGCCAGGAATTTGCAAAGTGTCTGATTAATTTGCAACTTTTGAGGTCCCCAGACTAAGGCATGCACCATTAGTTACTTCAATGTCTTTTGCCTTCATTTCTGCTGATGCTTTGTTGTTCGATATATATGATCATCGGAGGGGTTTATTTTTGAAGTATTTAACTTCAGTGACGAGCTTCATATTAAAGGGCTGAAATTCCAAAAAGTTACTGAGCACATGAATAGGGTGTCAGCCTCAGCAGATTTGGATCTGTAGTTGCTGGAGGCAGGGAGCAGAGCCTGAGGATTGTTCCTTTGTATTTTGCTTTATCTTGTGCTCTCCCTTGAGTATCTGCTGCTCCTAGTACTGGAGGCAAGAACCCCGAGTCAAGTCTATTCCATGCAGAATAGAATTATACAAAAGAGGATTTTTTTTTTTTTGTTAGGAAAGGAGGTCATTGCTATCCCTACCTGAGGGGGGTGGAACTGGAGAGGAAGGCAGTTTGCCTCCCAACTCCAAGCTGATCATGCAGGTGAACCCCAGGGTGCAACCTCTGACAGCATCCCCACCTATGTGAGTCCCTGCTCTGGGGTAGCTAAAGCTTTTTGCTCTTGTTCAGTCACTTTTCATTGACCTGACAATGTATACCTTCATATGAGCTGTCATCATGTTGCATGCAGAGATGGCTGTGACCGGCCAAGGTCTTGATCCTCCTACAAGTAACAGAAACAGGATGTCCCTGGTTAAAGGTTTCTTCTGTGAACTGTGTTTCCTTATCCCTGCCACAACCTGCTTGTGTTTTTTGCAAGGCATACAGCTGAAAGTGGATAAATAACGCTGTTCTGCAAATATGCAGAAATGCATTTGTTCTTCCCTCTCTATTTTTATATTTTATCTATCTGAGCTGTCGGACTGCTTAGTTATTTTCTGTTGTGTGCCTTTCAGTCTTACCAGGGAATCCATATGTAATTGCCTGTAGCCATTGCAAGCGTAATAAGGAAGAGGATAACAATGCCATAAGTTTAAAAACACTCTTGGGGTCAAAAGTTTTTCTGGAAACACTGGGAGGGAATTTCAGAGAAAGCATTAGCATTGAGAAGGAACAGGAAGCATAACTCAACAATTAAATGTGTGCAGAGCGCGGGGAGGGACCCTCATTACTTGGAGGACTTGAGTGTTCATTCCCATTAGGACGCCGCAGTCCTGGAAGAGGTTTCTGAAATGTGACTCGCTCCTTAAACAACACTGCATGCCTGGAAAAGTGAGGAAGAGCTTTTGCTGTCAGAAATCTGCTTTTGCACTGAACCGCTTTGCTTGGCAGATGAAGAAGGTGAAAAGCCTGCTGTGAAGCTTTGCTATGTCCAGCCTTTGCCTTGGAGGAGGGTTTAAAAACTCCTTTCCCCTTCATGGTGAGGACTGGCAGTGTTTGCAGATCCTGTCTTGTGCCATATTACCCTTGGAAGGGGAAAGCAAGAGCAAGGTAGCAACTGCACCTTCACATGGTTTGGGGCTGCTGCTTGGCTGTAGATGCTGCATTTGAGAGTCTGGCAGCACTGTACTTTTCTGAGATAGAATCTTGTCCAGCATGGTTGTGAGTCTGTGCTGGTGCAGTGGCCTTCACTCTCGCTATAGCTGAGCAGAAGGAATCACAGAATCACAGAATCACTAGGTTGGAAAAGACCCACAGGATCATGAGTCCAATCATTCCCATGAACCATTAAACTATGCCCCTCAGCACCAAATCCACCCGTCTTTTAAAGACCTACAGGGATGGTGACTCAAGCACCTCCCAGGGCCCCTGTCCCAGTGCCCAGTGACCCTTTCCATGAAAAATTTTTTTCTGATGTCCAGCCTGAACCTCCCCTGGTGGAGCTTGAGGCCATTATCTCTTGTCCTGTCCTGTGTCACCTGGGAGAAGAGGCCATCACCCTCCTCTCTACAACCTCCGTTCAGGTAGTTCTAGAGAGCAATGAGGTCTCCCCTCAGCCTCCTCTTCTCCAAGCTAAACACCCCCAGCTCTCTCAGCCGTTCCTCAAAAGGCCTGTTCTCCAGCCCCTTCACCAGCTTTGTTGCTCTTCTCTGGACTCGCTCCAGAGCCTCAACATCCTTCTTGTGGTGAGGATGAACCTGGCAGGAGCTGCAGTAGCCCTTTGCATCATGTTCTTGGCACAATTTCAGCCCTATTTTCTGGGATCTAGCACTAGATTTCTTTTCTTGTTAAATGGTGGCCTAAAGAGCAGAGTAAATTATGCTGTAGGCAAGTCTACTTATAATTGAGTCGTACAGTGACCCCACACGACTGCGGAAAGGCCAGTTTTTTAGAGTACAGGTAGCTAGGAATTTGGGCAAGAGAAAATGCCAAAACATGAGGACCAAATCTTGTTTACTTAATGTGGCTGGTTTTTGTTGCGTTGTTTCAGGAAGGTGTATCACATTAAAACTAGCAATTGCAGTTTGTTTTGTTGCTGGAGAGTTGTTCAGTGATGAGCTGGTGGTGGTGGTGCGACACTGATAAGGGCTGGGGAAGGTGTGAGCACAGATCGCATGAATTTGGGGAGGAGGAAGAGTGGTGAAAGGCCTCCAGGGAGGCAGCGTCACTGAATTACTATTTTTCATATGTTCTAAAATTCACCTGTCAAGGAGACTTAAAGGTGAGTATGTCCTTCAGGTCAGGAGGGAGTTCCTCAGCAGTAGTTGCATCCTTCCCTGCACTTGGCTCCCAGCCCTTCTGGACCACTTTCTACTGCTCCTGTGTTAAAGGCAAACTCAGAGAAACCTGCTTCATCAAGAGGCCAAGGGTTCCCTGTAGACGTGATGTGGGCTACAAACTGCAAAATATTTCCTGTAGCTTGGGCTGGTGGGAGATAACCTTTTTCACTTGGCCATAATTATCAGTGTAGACAATGCCTAGAGTTATAATTTTTGTTCTTCCATGTGATATGTTTGAAAGCCAAGTCAGCAGAGTAATAGGAACACAAGATTATCTACAGTACAGGTTCTGCCTTGTCTTTTGTTTTGTGAATGAAGGTTTCTCCCATAAAGCAACAAATACAGTACAGCCTGTCTCTCCTTTGACTGTTTGGACAACTGCCCAGTTTTGAAGGAGATTAACTGCCTTTAACAAGCTAAAAATAACCCCCTCATGGCCCTGGAACAAGAGAGATGCTGTCACAGCCATGCCGTTCACATTCATTAACAGAAGGATGATACGGTGTATAGGATTTGAGAGATACCATGAATTCTGTATCATCACATCTGCAGTTTGTTTATCTGCAAATTCTTGAGTGTGTACACAGTCCAGTCTTGGTTGGGCACAGTTAAAACTCATTTGAGATGTGCTGTTCTTGTATAAATGCAGCCTATATAATGTAAGAGGCTTCAGATCTTTGATTCAGGTATGAAAGACAATTAATGCTTATGTATTCCATGTCATCTCATGTACTTACGATAATATAAAATGTGGTTTTGGACCTGAAATCTAAAGCTGTCCACCGGCTGTGTCATGGGAAAACTCTCTGCAGCTGTGGGTTGACTTTGGTTTTAGGAACGTCTTGTTTCATTCTCAGGAGAGTTGTTTATTTTGGGGATTGTTTATTGCTTGCTTTGTCCCTCCCTGTGGGTAAAGAGGTAGGAAAAAAAAAAAAAAGCAGAGGCAAGTTATTATTTGCACACAGGCCTCGAATTCGTGCTAAGCTATAAGCTGAGCATTTATTAAAGAAAATAGCGGAGGAGCTGGGCAAGCTTTCTTACAACTTGAGTCGGGCGTTTGTCTTCTCTGTTTACCAGGACCGATCTTCTAGGACATGTCTTGCAGCACATAGAGACATCTCGTGGGCAACAACTAAACTGCATGCGAACCCGTAAAGTTTTTTTTTTTTTTGGTGGGGGGGAAGAAGGGGAGGATGAAGCATAAGACAGGAAACAGCAGTGATCTGCCTGTGTACCATTTCAGAAATGAATGCACTTGAATTCCTTTAGCTTAGAAGCTGTTTCTACTGCAAATCATAATACATTGCTTAGGAAGGGTGATCTGGTTCAAAAAGGACTGGGAGCATCTTAGTATCTCCAAGGCATGTTTTGTCTGTGATATCTGTTTCTTGGAGAACTTAGCTGCTTTAGCCATTTCATGCATTTCTTCGTATTTAAAAGGTTATTGTTCAAGTTTTTTTCTCTTTGAAATATTGTTATTAGTTTTAGCAATTGCTTGGAGACCTGAAAATGAAATTTTCTTTACTTACCTGCAGCCCTGACCATAAATATAACATTCTACCAGCGAGTCTTTGAGCCAGCACAGCTGGGATCCTGCTACATTAAGAACTGCCAGCATCCTCTGTGCTGTCCACCAGCCAGTTGTGGGCCCTGGTATCAAACACATTGGAGAAGATTCTGGGGCATCTTGTACAGAATAAAGAGGGTGTTCTGGAAGATGAGAGCAACTCAGCTCTGCCGTAGCACATTTCCAGTCTGTTTGCTGGTAGTGCATGGGCAAATGTTGCTGCAGGCTCTGTGTTTGTGAGTGCAGTGTTGTGTTTTGCATGCAGGTTTGTGTATGACTACTCTATAGACTTAGGTAAAAAGCAATACAATTAAACCATTTGGGTTTTGTACCTCCTGAAGCCAACAACGGTGCCCTTTCTAGCAGCTGCTGTGTTACTGTGAAGGCTTAGGGTGGCTTTTGAGGGCAGGCATTTGGTAGAGTGACAGACCACTCTTTTAGAGACCACTTTAAAGGGTTTTTGTTTTGTTTATTTGGCATTTCCACATATTCAGAAAATAGGGCAGCTCAAGTTCTTGACACTTTATCAGACTTCCTGGTCTCCTTGCTGCACATGCACTGAGAGTTTTCCAACACTTTCTAAATTACAGGGTAATGGAAGCCTCAGGTTCCCATCCCCTTTCCCTGGACAGGAGAAAGCATAGGCTGCACCCACTGCTGATAGCATGGGTAGTTCTCAGATGAGCTGCTGGGGAAGGCGGCTGGTGCTTTGTTTCACCGGTGGTGTTAAATATAGCCCAAATCTGAACCCTCCTGGAGCTTCACTGGTGAAGCCTGCCCTGCATAATGTGCAGAGCAGCTGTCTGCCCTAGCAGCTTCATTCTGGGGTGAAACTAGGGCACCAGGTTTTTCTAAGGTGCCAGTTAAGGCATTGAATTAGTGCCTACATGGAGATGGCATTCCTCCTCTTTTCCTCCATCCCTGGATCTGTCTGGATCTCTGCATTTGTGCTGTGACAGACGGTTGTGGCAGTGCAGTATCCTTTGAAGGACAGAGTCCCATAGCTTCCTCCAGAAACAATTGCATCTGGTTTTACTTTGGGCTTCCTGTGAACCCTGTGGTTCAGCTGAGGGTGCTGCTACTTTTGTGTTGGGAAGTGCTGTGTTCTGGAAAGGTGTCCCTGGGTGCTGCAGCCCCTGATGGTGTGTGTCCTAGCTCATCCAGCTCTTTCTAGCAAAGGCAGCTTCGTGCATGCCCTAAAACAGAGCAGTAAGCCATGGAAAACTCATTGCTGGCCAAGATTAGGGAAATCAGTGTCCTCTGCATCATTTGCAGTGTTAATTCCAGTAAATTACAGTGCTCACTTTGTAATTTATCTGGGAGATGGATTCAATTAAACTGAAAAAGAGCTAATTTAAAAGTGAAGGAATTTTACTTTTTTTACAAGGTGAAAGGGCCTGTGGAGCACCCTGTCTACCAGACTTAAGGCTTAAAGCATGCTGTGCCCCAGAAAACAATAAATAATTGATAGAATGACTAGAATAATAATAGACCTTCAAAGAAAATTTCCAACATTTTCGGAAAGGCTAAAGTCTCTAAGGCACCAGCTAGTCTTGACTGGATAAGGAAGAAAGACTTGGTGCAGGGATGAGGTGAAGCCAGGTTTGCATCTGGTGTTTTACTCCTTTCTCTGAAGGGGCTGGTGCTGTCTGCTCGTGGGGACTTGTTGGGTTCATCCTGCTAGCTGCCCTACAGACAGCGCTGCTGCATTTTTTCTTGATGAAATATGTTTGGGGTAATGCTGCTTAATGAAGAACTGTCCTGGCTGTGTCAGGACCAAAGAAGATGAGCAGTTATCCTGTGGAGTTTGTGCAGGGTTGCTGTGTGCAGAGGCACAGCCATTCCTCTTTCATATCGCTGTTTTAAAGTGGGGCAGAGGACTTGCTGGAGGACTTGATTTCCCAGTGCAGGTAGGCATGAATTTGGTGTGTTGCAGATGGCTCATTCTAATTCTCACTGTTTCATTCCTAACTATCAGGTTAAACTTGTCTATATGCTGCTAGTGCTTCTCAGCAGAGAAAGCCACCAGGCTGTGCCGTGGGGAGTCGAATGGGCTCACTGATAGAAAAGTCAGCAGCTTAGGAGCTTTGCAGTGGTAGCAGTAAAGCAGTTTGCTTATTAAATTGTATCATCCCCTGTGTGCTGCCTTGTTTCTGTAGATCTGTGACAATTGCCAGGCTGTTTGCGGTTAAACAATGCAGAGTCTCATAATCCTGCTCCTCATCTTGCCTAATTAAGGACCTGGTCATGCTGGAGCTTTGCCCGAGCAAGGACTTCAGGGGCAGTTGTTCATTCTGGTGCAGTGCCAGGACCACGTGTCCCTGATAGTGCTGTTTCCTTTGAAATCAATTGAGATGTCACCATCGCTTGATCCCAGAGCTACTTAATGAACTGGCAAAATGGGCTCTATTTTTAGATCTTACTTCAAACTGCTGTGTGTGTTAAAGCTGCTCTTGTCCTTAAGACTGAGACAGCGTTGGGCAGGATTTATTGGTTTAGTTTAATAAGAGACGTACAGAACTGAAATAATAGGCTTCGTTTCCTTGAAAGCGAGGAAAATTAAAATGGCATAGTTAAATGTGGGCAGCTGTCTTGAGGCAGTAAAGCGATATGTTCACGTGTGGCCAGAAGGATAAGGTGGAGCTGGATTTTTCTTCATGTCTAAGTTACAGCAGAGCCAAAGATTACAGACAGACGGCTTCTGGGAGTTCTCGCAAGCTTTGTGGATTGGATTTCTAAGTGTTTTCTGAGTCGGATAAAACTCCTGGTGGTTTATTAGACGAGCTTGAAAACTTAAAGAATAGCTGCTTCATTGTGAATGCTAGAGTGTCTTCCCTTATATGTTTACAATCAGTGTCAGAGAAGTATTTTTGCTAAAATAAGAAATAAACAGAGACATGGGTAGTTGAGATGTTTTTACTTCTTACTGTAGTCTGAAGCCAAGTTAGATAAGATGTGTTTTCAGGAGGCCACTAAGAATGTCTTGAGGCTTTCTCTACCACTGGTGTTCATGCACACATGCCTCTTCTGTGGATTATATGAGGGATTTGAGGGTTTTCTCTCTGTAGGCTCACAGCCTCCAGGATTGTGCAGCAATGGTGTGGAGGGACAGGAGTGCGCAGTTGTAATGTGAGGGGCAATTGTCTCTTGTTTTCCCTCTCATCTGATTCTATATGTAAATGCAGAGTGCATCTGTACGTGCTTGTGTTGTACAGTCAAAACAAATAAAAGTGAAAAAGCTCCAAATTGAACCCTGTGTGGTAGAAACACAAGATGTACTGAATGGGTCAATCTTGAGCCCAGGCTTAGTGTGGAAATGGGCTGTGGCAGTGGTGATTTCAGCATCTCTGTATGCCACTACAGAATAACCTGTTTTCTTCCCCCCATGCCCTGGGCTAGAGGAAGCAGTTCACCTTTGGACTGGGAGTTGTGTGGTCTTGTCAGGTGTAACCACTCATGTGTATGTGCGCTCCACAGAAATGAAATAGTTCTGCTGCTCTGGACTCAAGCTGGGTTGTGCTAAGCTCCAGTAAAGCGTGATTGGACCCATCCCTATCTGTTAGGACAGCTAAGCAGGATGCCATTAAAACTGCCTACTTCGGTTAGGTATCCCCCCTTGTTTTTCTCCTTCTCTATGCTTCAGCTGTTTCTCCACCACAGAACTAACATTCCCTTGGAGTACTCATTGAGTTTTGCACCTTTAAAACCACAAGCTCTGTGATTTTTGTGTGTTTGTGTAACTGATTTCTACCTTTCTAGGAGGAAGGCATTGTCACTTATAAAGGGTATTTTTACTTCTGTGATAAATTCCAGCATAACTTTGTGTGATCCACAAAGTTCTGACTCACTTCTGGACAGCTCTGCTTGTCTGCTGGATATGCCCTCAAGCTGATCATGGGGAGAGCTGGTGATACTTTAAGTTGTGGCCTAATTCCTGATTATTTGGGTCTCTTGAGTGGGTTTTTGTTTTGATTTCTTACATCTTGTCTAAAATGAGTCCCTCACTAGAATGCCCAAGTTGTAAGCACCAGTTTTCTCAATCTGATGTAGTTATTTTCTTCTTTGGATAAATCCTATTACATGGAGCTACAAAGCATTCAGTACTGGAAGTAGACGCTGAAGTAGTTGCTGCAATGCCTTGAAAAATCAAAAAGAACTAGCTAGGATGTGCAAACTATGCATGAACAATGTGTAGCTGTTCATGTTGAAGGGGAAGGGATTAAAAAGCAGCTTGCATTCCAGCTTCCTGTTATCTGCCATTTTTTGACATTTCCTGAGTTTTTTACCATCTGAACTGAAATCACAAAGTCTAAACTCTGCACAAAAAAACCTTCAGCTTTCTTGTTGGGGATAAAGAGGGACTGGGGGATGGGAGGCAGATTCTTAGGAAAATCCTGCTGTTGTGAAGCTTGAATAGTGGAAACAGAAACTGTTTTAACAGTGAGAGTGTTTAGTCAGGTAGGACTTTGTTTTTTCAAACTGATTTCTAGCAGTTTATGTGCTACGTTAAAAGTATAATGCAACCAGTAAGTGATTGTATTTGTTGTCCTTGCCATGAGCTGCTTGAAATCATGCAGAGGATGCATGTTAGGTGATGGGGTGAGAAGGTAAAAGAATTAATGTTTGTATGGGGAGCGTGTCAAGGACTGCTGTGTAGTGGCATATGTAGGAAAATGTGACTGCTGGAGCTCAGTAAAGGAAGCAGTGAGAGGAGAAGGGAGTCATCAGGCTCTTCCAGAGTGCGTGGGTTGAGAAGAGTCTTTGCAGGTTTTGCACTTGGGCAGCTCTGCTCATATCTGACCACGTGGGAGCAGGACGCAGGGTGTGTGTGACTGTGCTGCTGTACCTTGTCATCTTGTATTGTCATCTGCATCCTGGGCAAAAAGGGTGGGTAAGCCGACTGCTCCTGTCTCCATGCATTTACTCAGGGTGCTGGGATTGTAGCTCCTTGTGTAAATTTAAGTTGAGCGTTCCTAGGCTTTTAATTGTTTAGCTGTATCACAGTTGTAACTTTATGTTAAATTTGCTTTTCGTCCATTATGCCTTGGCATTCAACCGTTCACACTAACAATAAAGTTACACTTTTTTGAAGTGCTTTTCTCCATAAAGATGTGATGTCTCTGGAAGCTTGCTGAGCTGAACAAACCGCAGAAAAATCTAGGTTAAAATTGTTAAAGCACATGTGGAATCAGATGAATGAAGTACTGTGGATGCTGGAGGCACTCTGGGTGCATTAGTGTGATGCCTTGCAGAGGATCCCTGGCCATATTGAGGTACAGGTGTACCCATCGGTAAGATTTGCAATAATGTCCAAAGGCATTGCTGAAAATTAATTACAGAAGTGTGTGCTGGCTTAATACAATGACGTGTTTTGGAAAAAAAAAGTTGATGTCCAGTGGAATTTTTGTCCCTTAGTAAAAATGAGAGGAATTCCATCAATGTCTTTGGTTTACAAGTAAATAAGTTGTGGTTGCTTGTTTTTTAAACTTTTCTAGGTGATGGAGACTGAGAAGTCTCAAGACCCAGCTTGTGCAGAACTGTCCAAAGGAAACAACCAGAGTCCTACTCTGGGAAGTGGCATATTGAAATACAGAAGTCGATCCCAAGGTAAAACTACTTTGATAAAAGATAGCAATAGAAGGATTTTTATGTTGTGTGTTTATTTTAGCTTTCTAAAGGAAAATAGGTTTTCTTTCCTTTGGAGGTCATGTTAATTTAATTTGCAAGAAAAATCCCAGCTGTAAGTTGTTTGCATTTGACGTCCTGAGTTGAACTATTGTATCGACAGAAAGATTAAGCAAAATTTTGAAACTTCTTTTTTTGTTGGTTTTGTTTTGGGTTTTTGTGTTAATGTTGTTCTTTCTCTTCTCTTGCACTCTTTCTTTAGTATTTACATTACCTATATATTTCAGTGTGCTTTAATACTGAGGTGATGGACATTTCATATCCCAAAGCAAGGAGCAGGTTTAAATTGCACTCTGGGCAGTGGGTACAAATTCTGCCTATGGATTTGGTGGCAGAATTGCTTTAACGCTGATTGAAAAGAAGCGACTGCCCCAGCTCAGTGCTCCATTCCTCCCTGACTCTGACAGTGATGCCTGCAGAGCCACGAGGTGAGGAGGACGTGGCAGAAAAAGGGACTGGGGCTCTTCTGGGCAAATGTCCTCTGCTTCTACCTCAACACATGAATAGTGAGCCCTGGCCCCAGGGTAAGGACAGGGCAGGAAGGATGAAGGGAGAGCAGAGCTATCCCTTTCTGTGGCAGCTCCAATTTAATATTGGTTTAAAGTAATATTAAAACCACATCATGAAACGGAGCTTGCATGAATTTGGCCCGTCTGTGTCTTGGGTATTCATCTGTAAAATAGGGGTTAATGGCCTTTCCCTGCATGGTGGTGAAATGGCAAGGATAAATGTGCAGGAACTGCTGTGACTGGGGGTCCTGTGGCGACCTCAGAGAAAGTGAGAATTGGAGGAGCCCCAGTGTGAGGAGCAGGGTAGCTGTAGCTAATTAAAGGATGTCCTTCAAAACAAAGAATTCTGTTTCTTATGTGAACTCTGCACTCTTCTCTTTAAGACAACTAGGGTTGCTGCCAGAAGCATAGAAAATAGCGTTTATTTGGCACATTTTTCCTTTTTCCATTCCAGAAAAATTTCCCTCAAAGTGACATGACACCTCCAGAAATGAATACTGCTACAGTGTCAGGTCTTTTAATTTTAAATAAATGAAGCTTGAGAGCTTAGTGCACTTGCAAGTGCCACTGGGTGAGAACCGCTGAATTTTCTTTTCTGTCTGTGTGCTACTGGCTCAATTATCTTCTGCTTTTCCTTACTACCACAAGTGACAGTGCTGAGTAGTTTAGCATCACTGGAAGATAGTAGGAAACTTGTGACAGCAGGAAAAGTTTTTAGCTGAGGGTGATCAAAACTAACTTCTAACTGCCCAGTTGGGAACTGCATAGTGTTGCTTTAGAGCACTGTTTTAAGTTGGGATTTGCAGGAGGTGATTACTGTGGGTTGTTGAGAGGATAAAGCAGCCCTGAGATGTTTGTGGGATGTGTTTCTGTGGTTTTCCCAAGGTGCTGGATCTCGCTTGGAGTCTGTGGGAGAAGACGATGAGCTGACAGTGGAAAACGGTGAATCGAGTTATGAAATAGCGGTGAAATATTCCCGAGGTGGAAGAAAGCACTCTCTGCCCCAGCAGCTGGAGTCAGTGGGAGCCAGGCAGGTGAGTGGAACAGCTGGCTGGCTCCTTGCACCTTGCTGTGCTCAGTCCTTTGAGATCTGTGTGGAGCTTGTAGAAGTGAGAGTAGTGAAATGAGGCCACATAAGTACATCATAGGGGCTTAAACCAGGCCTGGACACCAAAATGGTAATGCTTGACCAACTTCAAAGGGCCTCATTACTCTGCAGATGGTGAAGGGGAATACTTTTTGGTGTGGCCAGGAAGCTCCAAGACTGAGTGTATGACGTGCAGTTCTAGAGATCTGATGGCTTAAACAACAAAATCCTGCTTCTCTTTATTTTAATGACTTGATGATGTAGGCTTTTCTCTTTTTAGCAGATAAGGACCTCAGTATATCATGAGGCTACTCTTAATCTTTTCAATTTAAATTGTGACTGGTACATTACAAAATGACCCTACTGTGCAAAATGCAGGAAAATTACTGTGGCAAGATTCACTTTGACTGTAACAGCTAGGATTTAATCCCTTGAACATTTTTCTGTAAGATCCTCCCTCCCTCTTCTCTGACACATGCAGTTTTCCCAGTATGACATCCCAATGTCTGTCCCAAGCAGTCAGAGCAACTTCCCTTGTTTATTTGTTAGGACTACCATATTGTGAAGAAATCCACCCGTTCCTTCAGTGCCGCCCAAGTGGAATCTCCATGGAGACTGACCCAGCCATCGATCATTTCCAACATTGTCCTGATGAAAGGGCAGGGCAAGGTGAGGATTTCTGCATGTAGCTGGTTGCTTACACATGGCAAGACCTGATATATAAGAGGTGTCTCCCACACCTAGGACTTCTGGCAGCTCTCAAGGTTGCCAATAATAATAATACCAATAATGATAAACAAATCCCATTTTCATGTGCAAATGCCAAAGTTACAGTTGTGAAATCCAGTTGAAGTGATGTTTGTGTCACGTATTTGATGTGGGATGGCTCTCATTCTGATTTGGTGCATCTGATCACTACTAAGATATCAAATATTAATAATGGTTCTATAAATATGTATGCTTATGCAAAGTTGATGCAGCTGCCAAAGAGTACCTGTTTGCTTGCTTATTATGGACAAATGTATTGTATCTCTGTGGAATCTGGATACATCAGAAAAAAAAAATCGCTGCAAATTATGTGTTAAACCAAAAGACGGGTTCCTGGTTGATTGCTAATCTGAGAGCACTGAATTCTGTGGGTCAAAATGTCCTCTTTTCACCCCCCAGTAATGTGTTTGTGCATTTGCTAGATACCAGCTGGCTGAACCCTGAGTAAAAACAGGCAAGCATTAACCTAGGTATATATTGTTTTCCCTAATCCAATCCACGCTAGTATTGAGGCTGTCATTTAAATATGCTAAAAATATGCATGTCTTTTATGAAATACTCTTTAAATTCATCAGATGGATGTGTTTTGGAATAAAAAGTCTTGTTTTGACTTCCAAGCTCAAATACAAAACAAATTCCTTGTTGTGCTTGAAGTTTAGCAAAGAGTTAGAAATAGTGACTTCTCCGAGTAGATTGACTTGTGGTCCTCCTTGTTTGGGGAACTCCAGGTCTTTGATGACATTTCCAAGCAAATATTTCTTTATTTTTCACTTACTTATTTTTTTTAATGCCGTTTTTCTTGTAAGAGTTAGTTTATTTCTCCATGTAGGATAAATGACCCTCTCCTGCTTCTCTGCAGGTAGCTCCAAGGCATTAAGAAGCAGTTACGAGCATGAAGACTCTAGAGATCTTGAAAGACCTCAAACAACTGCTGTTTTAGGTGCCTTTCACCCACTTCTTGAGCAGTCGGATCTGCTAGGGATTGCACTGTGTACTGTTTATACAGTGGCATTTGCTTTATTAACTTTATGTGGACCTGGTGCTTGGAAAGTATTTCTGTAGAGTCACTATGTTGGTGGTTCAGAGCCAAGTGTGTGCCCCAAGCGGCAATGCTTCTCTAGGAAGGTGGGCTATCGTTGGAATCACTGTGCTTTGCAGCCATATTTCTCCCAATCCACTGCACAGTGTCCTGGGAAGAACTGTGTCCATACCAGGAGCCTTGTGTTTTCCATGGGATGCTTTGCCGTTTACAATTTGCCAGTAAACAGTTAATTATCTTGTGTTGCACAAGAAAGCTAGGGTGCTTTCTTTCTAGAAATCAGTAATGCCTTAGCAAGTTACTAGAAGCTCATAACAACGGTAGTCTACTTTATATTCATGGGGTAAACCAAAAATGCTGGTTGTTGTACTGGGTTGTAAACATAGTGTTAGTGCCTGACCTGTCAGCATCCCTTGGCTGTAGAGCACTGCCTGAGGTGCTAATAATACTGTGGCTTCAGATCACTGAAGCACAGCAGTTTTCCACTTCCCTTGTCCAGCTGGTTGGTGACTTTTCTCTTTATTCTGTAAAATATGTGTACAGCAGTGACAAGAGGAGAAATATGGGGGGAATGGATCAAGGAGGTGATTTGGCTGGGAAATAATGCAACAGAAGAGAGAGGTGCAGTCTGCTGTGCTCATTCATTCCCAGATCAGCTTTGTGAGACAGTCCCACAGCCAACTGGGACAGCGCGGGGGCAAGAGCTAACAGATGGAGCCCTGGGGAATGTATTGACCTGGACTTATTTAAATACAATGTGGTGTATGTCTTCAGAATAATTACAAATGTACATGTACATGGCAGCCCCCTCACGCTAGCCCTCCTTCCAGAAACATTCCTGACATTACAGCACTAACCTTATGTCACGATCTTAAGCTTTTCTTTTTCCTGAGAAAATGCAGGATCTGTGACAGCAGAGAAAACCACAGTTAATCCTGGATATAGATCTCAGGGGTGGGAGTCTACTTTCTGTCAATTTAAGATCAGTTTATTACAGTTTTTAAAATGGGAATAGGACAACATAAAACCATTGACCCAGTGTTTAAAAAAATAAACCTCAAAGTAGCATTTTCACCTTTGGGCTTAAGGTGCCTGCTTCTGCTTTTTGGGCTGGTAAGTGTCTTGGTATTAGGGTGAGGGTAAATCAGGGAGTGCAAGCAGAGGTAAGGTAGCAGTGCAATTCATCAGCAGCTGTTGGATTTTGATATTTCTTTTGCCTTATATCTTATCAGCAGTCTTTCTAACACAGGTCATTAAGTAGAGTAAGGTGCCAGCTGTGTGTCTTCTCCTGCTTTTTCTGTAGGGCCTTGGATTCAGCATTGTGGGAGGTCAGGATTCTGCTCGTGGACGCATGGGGATTTTTGTGAAGACTATATTCCCCAATGGAGCGGCGGCTGCTGATGGAAGGCTTAAAGAAGGTATACTACAGAGAATCCAGTCGCATGTAAAGGACCACAGTAGGATATTATTTCAGTCCAGCAGAAAAATTATTTAGGCACCTGTCCATCAGGCCCTGGAGGATGTAACACACCTTGTTTGTCCACCCTGGGGAAGATTGATCATAGTAGTTTATTTAATTATATTGCTTGTTGAGAAGGGGAAGCTAAAGCATAGAGGTTTTTGGTTTTTTCCCCATTTCCTTTTCAGTGAACTTCCATTTGCCAAAGTGTAAGCTGCAGTTCTTCAGTTGGAGAGGTTCAACAATAGCAGTGAAATGTATCTGCCCAACCAATGTCTGGCTTAAAGATGTTGGTCCAAGAATGGGTTATACAGAGGGATGTGCTTGGGAGAAGCTGTTGTGGGCCCTTGTGCTCTCTGAGCCTCTTGGTGTGATTTTGACATGAATCACCAAGTAGGTGTCATAACCAAACCCAGAAGAGATGGAGGATGAGGTTGGCAGTAAGATCACCCAGCTGGTTAGAGAAGTAGATATATCCTGATTTTACTACTACGTTTCCAGTCTCAGTCTCTGAGCTAGATGTACAGCCTGCTCTGTGTACATTTGTACCCCAGTCCAAGTGCTCCTGTGCCAGATAAGGCTCTTAGTGTTGAAAGTACAAAGTGACTATGAGTTTAGAGTGGTGGTTTACAGCTGTTCTGCAGGGGCTGTACTACTTCTCATCCATAGAAAGCTACTCCTGTGTTACTTCTCTCAAGCTACTCCTGTGTTACTTCTCTCCTTATCATTATCAGCATTCTCCTCTTTACATCTCATTGTACTTACTGTATTTGAGACTGCTTTTGGTGCCAACTTTGACAATTGCTGCCAGAGGGAAGCTCGCATTCCTGCAGCATAGGTTGTGCACTTGCCATGGGAAGCCAGTAAGTAGCATAAACCAAACAAGCCTTTGCAGGCTATTCAGTATTTATATACTGATTTGAGGGTTTTTTTTTCCACTGGAGCTAGGAAAGGAGGGGAGGGGTAGACTTGGCTGATAACATCACTCCACCTAAATTTGCACAGATGGAAGTACGCTCTGGAGCAAGTCCAGAGAAGAGCAACAAAGCTGGTGAAGGGGCTGGAGAACAAATCTTATGAGGAGCGACTGGGAGAGCTGGGGTTGTTTACAGAATCACAGAATAACCAGGTTGGAAGAGACCCACTGAATCGTCGAGTCCAACCATTCCCACCAATCCCTAAATCATGCTCCCAAGTACCTCATCCACCCTAACCTTAAACACCTCCAGGGACGGCGACTCAACCACCTCCCTTGGCAGACCGTTCCAATGCCTAACCACCCTCTCCGTGAAGAATTTTTTCCTAATCTAAAGCCTAAATCTCCCCTGGCAGAGCTTGAGGCCATTCCCTCTCGTCCTGTCCCCTGTCACTTGGGAGAAGAGGCCAGCACCCTCCTCTCCACAACCTCCCTTCTGTGATTCTGTAAAATTTGCTTTCTGCACGTGGATGCAACGTTAGTTGTCTCTGAACAGGATTTGGAGTAATGTGCTGCAGTGTTTCACTTAAATTCTCATTTTTCCTGTTGATGCTTACAAAAGAAAGAGATTTTTATATTCCCTTTGGACTTCATCTTATGAGCGTCTGTTTTCATACTTTAATTAAAATCTGTAGTGTTTTCACCTTGTTTGTTAGTATGAGAAAAACAAGTTAAGTATCTCTGCTAAGAAAAACAAGTTAAGTATCTCTGCTAACTCATCACTATTAACTTGTGAAGGCATTAGGACGAGTGAAAATAAACTGAGAACAGTAAAAGGATTTTTACTGAGCAATTAGCTGGAATCCTAGTAGTACCGAATCATCTTATGTACAGGAAAAGCTTATTACATCTCTGTAGCCTATATTTTGCTGACTTCATTTTTTATATCTAATTACCAGGAGATGAAATTCTAGAAGTTAATGGAGAATCTCTACAAGGGCTGACTCATCAGGAGGCCATTCAGAGGTTTAAGGTAATAAGGCCGTAGTATGGAAAAGATTCATGCTCCCATTCTTTCAGTGTGGTTTCGTACCTTTGTCTTTATATTCTTTTGCTGCCACAAATTAGTGTATGGAGTTCTTGGAGTTCTCTGTTGTTCTCTAATGTCTTTCCAGCAACTCAAGAAAGGAGTGGTGACCCTGACTGTGCGTACGCGGCTGCGCAGCCCAAGCCTCACGCCCTGTGTGACTCCCACCTTGCTGAGCCGCTCAAGCTCCCCCAGCTCCAGCGCCAGCGGTGGGGCACCCCTTCCTGTCCCTGATGAGGTGGACGGTTCCTCCTCCAACCGCAAAGGACCTGGCCCAAAGGACAGGATCGTCATGGATGTGACACTCCATAAAGGTGAGGGTCTATTAGAACGGGCTTGGAGAACGGAATCCCTGCTTTTTAGGGGAGTTTCAGGCTGATTGCTCTAATATCCAGAGCACCTCCCCATGGCCGCCTGATCTTAAACTATGAGATGAGGGAGAAAAACCTCTAAAGAGTTCCCCATTCCACATTTTACTGCTCCATAGTCAGGAAGCTCGTACAGGTAGCAGTCAGTGTCTGTACTGCTGAAAGGGAGAGGCTGTGATATACCAGGGAGAATGTGAATCAGACTCTCTACAGCCCAAACAGCTATGACCTTCTTGTAAAGGGCAGCTCTGGGGAAGGCAAAGCTGTACAGGGTTCTCAAAATTTTCCAGATGAGCTGTTTGAACTCCAGCCTGATGGTTGCTCTTGTTATCAATAACTTCACAAAATAAACTTAGATCAATATGCTACATATGATGGAACAAGTATGCCTATTTTAAAGATTTAACGTATGCTGATTTTAAAAGTCGGATTAAAAAAATTGGAGAGGGAATTTCTACTTAAGTAATGCTGTTACTGGAAGGAAGGCCAAGGTGAATGTGGACAGAAGTAATCATTGAACCCAATGCCTCACCTTTCTATATGACTCTTTGCTGAGGAATGCCATGAGGATATTTAACAAAAGAGAGCAGTACAGTTGGCAGCATCTTCTGTTCTCATATTTTCTGCAGTAATTTTAAGTGACATCTTTATTGGATTGGTGCCCCGACTCCTTTGTGCCTTGGACCAGATCAGACCTCATGTGACATTTCCAAGCAGTTCCCACAGCACACAGAAAATTTGCTGGGAGTGGAGCTCGTCCTCTCAGTGATGGATCTCAGAAAAAAAGCCAGGATCAGATATTTTCAGTCCTGATTTCCACTGTTGGTCTTGGCTTCCTGACTGACTGCACCTAAGGCCAACTCTGAAACAATACAGGGTCTTGGTCTCAGATGAGATGTGGGAACACAAACACTTGTGTATCCTGTGTGATTACAATCTACTTTTCTTTGTACTTTTTGTTTTTCACAGAGCCAGGGGTTGGGCTGGGCATTGGTGCCTGTTGTCTCACTCTGGAAAACAGTTCTCCAGGGATTTACATTCATAGCCTGGCCCCAGGATCAGTGGCTAAAATGGATGGCAGATTAAGGTTAGTTAAAGAAGAAACATGCTGGAGTACTTTTACAATAAAATTGATTGTGACTTTGTTTGTACCTGTTGGTTAGTGTAACAGGGAAAGAATTTATACTTAGAAGTTCACCAAAAAGAAAACATTTAAATAAAGACATTCCAAAGTGATATGAAATACCCTGGAAACATTATTCTGTGCGCTAGAAGCAGCACAATCATTAAAGTTTGGGCTGCGTTGGGTTTTTTAATTCTCTATACAGAAGGCTGAGTCTAATAGCACCCTTTGAGAAAGGGGAGCAGCAAGAAGAGCTGCAGCATGAGACCCCAGACTGGGAGGAAATTTGCAGAGCTCTGCTCAAAGCTCAGTCACCTGAAACTCTCTTTAAAACGAGCTGGGGGAGAAGTTCGTACAGCTGACTGTGCCCATGGCTTCAGCAGCGCTTTTCTGCCCTTAGTGTCTGTCTGGCAGGATTGCTGTAGGCTGACCTGCCTATCTCATTTAATCAGATTGGGTGACTTTAAGGAACCATGGCCGGAGGGTGGGGGGGCAATAATTCGTAGGGTTCCCTTGTGCTTTGCTTTGGATTAAGTGACAGAAAATTATTTGCCTCATTTTTAAAAACCATTGGAGGAAATCTTCCACCTTTCTGCATTCCTGCCTAAATGTTGGTGAGTGCTTGGAGCATTGCTCAGGAGGAGAAGCTGCACTGAAAACCTGCTGAATCTGTACGATCCACACTGAAGGTGTGGTGTAAGCACTGGTGCAGGCAGACTGAGAAAATGCTTTGCTTTCACATGGGTAGAGAGTGCCTTCTGTTTCCCTGCTCACCAGAACTGTGATAGAGCAATTTGATTTTTTGGAATAAGGGAAGAAGATAATTTTATGGTGGCATCCCTGCCAAAACCCTTGAAAGTTCCTACCATATAGAAATGTCTATAAGGAGACAGTATTTAATGCTAACTTGCTTTCTTGTAAGCCTCTTTGGAAAAGATTGCAGTGTGGGTTGCGTCTGTATGTAACTGCTGTATCATTTATTAGGTTTAAGTGGGCATGCTTCCCAGATTTCTAGCTTGCCTCTTTGAGACATTGTTTCTGTTGTGCCATCAGTGGTTTATGGTTCCATAAGTGAAAACTAACGTGATGATTTTGATTTTTGGAGAACTTTGTGAATTAAATACTAGCTTTGCAATACCAGAAGGGGGTTTGGATCCAGCTCCTCTGTATCTGAGCTTCCCCTCTCAATCACACAGCTACATAAGCAACTCCATTTGTGGGGTTTCAAATAGCTATGTAAATCTAAAACAGAGCAGCAGCATGATTACACAACTGATAGGTCACTCTCTGTTTTCCTGACCCTGCACCAGAAGTCCGGGTTACTGAAGGCTGTCCTATGCAATTGCCATTTTGTCTTTACTATGTGGGCTCGGAGAGCATGCTCATCTCTGTTGTCACAAGTGGCCCAGCGTAGATTAGCAGTAGTAGATTGTTTGGGAGTGTCTACTTAAAGCAAACGCTTTAGTAATTATGGAGAAAGCTTTAATGGTATCCCTAGTTGATGATATTTTCTTTTTAATAGTTCCAGGTGTCTGAGCACTGTGAGCATGAGTTAAGAAATTGGGAAAACGAAACTAAACAACCTATGATTTCCTCTCAGAAGTGGGTTAGGGATTTTTTTCTTTTTTAATAGGTTCTGTATGTTAATTTGAAGCAAATACAAGCTTACCATGCTCAGTTTTTCCCTGGAGTAATTTCATAAACTCATATCCAAACAATGAATTCCTTATCAGTGTTTGTGTCAAGTAATTCAATATGATCAGAAGGAACAGCCCATCTGAATCTAATTTCTCCTCTTCTGTCCTCAACAATGGATGCAGATTTGGAATTGAAGTTTGCTTTCACCCTAGTCCAAATGCAACTAGTTTTCTCTGTTGATTTAGTAGAGCTTATACCACTGACAGTAAGTGCAGAAGGGATCTCTAGACCTCCCACATGAAGTCAACAGGACTTAAAGCATTTGCATCACTGGAAGCAAGACTGACTTCCTTGCAAATCAGATCTTTTCTAAACATTTGTATCTTTGAAAAAGCTTGACCATCAGTTGAAAGTACAAATATTTCTGTAAAAGGTGATTGTGTTTAACTTGCTTTATGTCTCTTTGCAGTCGGGGTGACCAGATCCTGGAGGCAGATTCAGTGAGCCTGCGTCATGCGGCTTTAAGTGAAGCTTATGCCATTCTGAGTGAATGTGGTCCAGGTCCGGTCAGCCTTATCATTAGTCGGCATCCTAACCCAAAGGTGAGGAGAATATATATCTGGGTTGTTTTCAGCTTGCACTGTAATTTGAGCCTTGCTTTATGGAAGGCAGCAGATGAAGACTATTGGATATTTCTCTGTGTAGTGTGTGTTGTGCAAGAAGTCAGGATTGTAATGATTCCTTCCAGTTTTGTAAGTTGTAGCAATGCTGCACTGTCCCTGTAGCTTTTTAGTCATTCGCTGATCGAACGCAATTTTCCTGGAACTACTTGAGTGAAGTGTTCCCATCTTTCTTGATACTTGGATCAAGAGGCAACACAAATATGGCACAAGTCCTCTTCCTCCCTAAAGTTATTTTGCAACTAGTTTGTCTTTGTATAGAATGTAATTTAGGGCCAGAAGTATAAATATCAACAGATTAACTGATAAACTATAGTAAAGTAGTAGGAACACTGTTTTCAAAAAAAAAAGTAAAATCTGTCAAAGATCCAAGTTTTCCTTCAGGAATTAAAACATCAGAATCTGCAAGGTACTGCTACTGTGGAATCTGTGCAAAGGCAATTTGGAAATAAGGCTATGTTTATAAACTGAGTATTTTCAAGCAGTTTTTGAAAATTGGTGGTAGAAGATAAAAGCCTTTTAACTAAGCTATAGAGAATAACAACTTCTTTTATTTCAATAATTCAAAGAATTTCATGAGTGTACTAAACCTTCCTGTTTAAGCAGAAATAAAGCTGTAAAAATATTTGCATTGGTGGGTCCAGAGAGCTCTGACTTATGAACTCATAGGTACAAATGGAAGCCTTAATAAATCCATATCTAGGAGAACTCAGGTTTCTTATTTTATAATAAATTGTGTATTTTTTGCTAAATCAAATACATAAACAATAGACAAATAGGGGTCTACTGCCTAGAGTTTATTATCATTGCTGCAAGGCTTTGTACTACTAAAAAGAAAGAGACTGTGGTTCTGTTAGTTAAAGGTAAGCATGGAAATGGTAAGAGTTGGGCTATAGCCTAAGTTAACAGTATTTCTAGGGAGTCTGTATGCTGTGCTGAACCAGCACGATGGTTCAATTTGATTACATTATTAAGGCATGTAGACATTTTGGAGAGTCTGTAAGTAGCATGAAATAAAGACTCCGTAGAGTAGAGCCTGCCCTCTCTACTCCATCTTTCATCTTGCTGTGGTGGTGGCTTGAAAGCCAATGAGTGACCTAACCAGGTATCTGCTGAGATGATGGACTGAGTTAATGTAATTGCTTGCTATTAATGAGTAACAGAGGGAAACTATTAAGTGACTCCTATTACAGTTTTCCATAAGTGATATTTAAAATGACAAGTCCTTTGCCAAGAAATGCTAAGAAAAGCTAAAATTTGAGCTGGAGAGATCATAAAGCATCCCTCCCCCCCTCCCCTGGCTGTATTGAATCCACAGTCCCCCATAGATGGATGTCTGAAGAAGGGTCCCTATGTAGACCCTTATTTATCATTATATCACTATCACCCTTCTTCTGACAGCACTGAGGTATCTAAGGAAGTGTGCAGGGTATTTTGGTTTTGTTTTATTAGGTCTTAATAATACCCTCGCCTGCAGACTGTAGTTAGGAATTAGCTTATCCCTTTCCATTTTGATCTGCCTGGGATACAGAGGATGCTAAAAATCAGAATTGACAGAGCTTGCACAAGTGTGGATTTTTTGTTAGCTTTAAACAAATACTGCAGTCTGCCCAGCACCTAGTTTTACTCCTGGGACATCTTGTCCCAAGAGGTTTGTGTACAGGTTCTGGCATGTACTCTCAGGGCATGGTCTGTGTCCTGTAGAAACTCCCTGTTCTCCAGGAGCGTGGAGGCTTTTGGTTTGCTCTAAGGTCATGCCACAGACCAAAAACAAGAATGTATTTCTACAAAGGCTTATGTTGTTTTCGACATTTTTGTACTTGAAGTCTCGTTCTGTAACACAAAACATCCACAGTACAGTTTGCTGCTGAATATGTTGACTTCGGTGTTTTCATGTACTTCCAGGAGAAATACCACAACATCTTCTTTCTTCTTGTTTTATTCTGAGTGAATGTGGCATTTAAACTATGCTTAAACTGCTGAGTTTCCTTTCAAATCTTCATGGTTCAGAAAGATTCAAATTTCTAGTCTGCATTTATACTGCATTGAAATTTGGGCAGAATTAACTTGCTTTCTGTTTTTACATATATACTCCTGCAGACTATTTGTTCCTATTATAAAATACTGTGGAGTTTTCCAGCAATAAGAATCAAGTGCGTGGTGGTAATTCGGGACAAAATTAGCAGATATGGTAAACCAGTATTTATTCCTAAACCAGATAAATATTAATTGCCAGTTATTTATTTAGGTTTTCTTTTTAAAAGCAAAAAGAACTGAAAATTAAAAGGATAGCTAATACACTAGGGAGCCTGGTATTCTTCCAATAGGTTGAGCATAGAATATCTTCTGTTGCTGGTATATGCTAGTACAAAGCAGTATTTTAATATTTTCTCAATAAATCAGTGTACAGCTGTTAATCGAGTTAAAATTGTGCTGTAATTGCTTCATTTTATTTCTTTAAGTCTGGTACTGATTTATTTGTTTGCATAATGAGGCACTTGGATGTGGTCTTCATGAAGTCAGCAGGTTCCTGTCTCCTGGTTTCTGCAGGAGAGTGTTGTGGAGGGAATTTGAATCAGGAGACCGGGAATTAGGAGTTCTCAACTCGGTCTCCTTTACTGCATTTTAAAAAATATCTGTATATATGAAATGAATCTTGCACTTGTAGTGATGAGTGGTCAGACTTTCATCTTCATTTCATCTACTCAGTTTGATCTCTGTCTTCCACTTGATTCTAGGTTTCGGAGCAGGAGATGGATGAAGCAATCGCACGTACTACCCACCGAGAGAGCAAGGACACCAGCTCCTCTCATGTCTCAGGTAGCAGTATCTTCTCTTCTAATATGTGTCCTTTTTCCAGGTAAATGTAAGGCTTAAGGACATGCTCCTGCGTTCCCAACATCAATGTTTTGAAGGCCCTCAAAACAGCAGAAGAGTTTGGGGGTGGTAATCACTCTGTCCATTGCAAAAATGTCCAGTTCAGATGCATCAACTCTATAGCTCGTGTTACTTGCTTAGAGTTTCACTAGGCTGCCATGATGTGAAAGGAAGTATGCCAAGAGGGGTTTGCTCCATCTTTCTTCGGGATGACTGGGAAGGAGAATGTCCCAGTAAGAAAAGGGCAGGAGGAATCAACTCCCATCTGTGTACACTTACCCATGTAGATGGCCAAAAGAAAAAAAGTAGAAGGTATTGGTGTGTCTGTTGAAAAAGTCCAGATATTGCATACTAGACCGTATGTTTTAACTTCTTTTAGTCTTCAGGGTCATGTCAAAATGTGTGCTCTGGCATTTGTCTGGTGTAGTTGAACTCCAAACTTGGCACTACCTAAAACCTTACAGATGAAAGCAAACTTTTGGGAATGGCAGAGTGACTAGTAAGGTGATTTTTAGACAAAAATGTTGAATTCCCAATTATCCTCTTTATATCTGCATTGACTAAGAACTTTTTTGGAGTAGACCTTGCCAGTGGCTACTAATCTGTCTTTCAAGGTTGCACTTAGTCAGCAGCATGCTCCAGCAGGTGAGGGAGACCATCTCCTGCTCACCTCTTATTCATAGCTCTGTTCTGGTTTTGGCTGGCATAATGTGTCTTGGTGATAATGATTTGCCTGATTTCAGAGTAACCATGCAAAATGCTAAATAAATCTCACTTTAGGAAAGCTATTCAGATAATAAGTGGGATTAAATGCAGTCCCCTGCTTGGAGAGGTGAATGTGGAGCTTATTTGGATATATTGACCACATCTTTAGTTTTTGGCATCTAACTGAGCTGTGTTTAACAGGAGTTGTACAGAAAAGCCCATCTGCTAGTGTGAAAGCCAAACAAGGAGAGACCTCATCTCCCCTCAGCTGGACTATGAAACGCTTCCTGGAGCCAGCAAGCCGGGTAAAAGAATTAGATGCAATAAAAACAGTGTCTGCTTCAAATTCAGCTTTGGTGAAGCTATTACTTGGTCAAGGAGTTCAAAACCAAACCTTTGTGCTCCTTCTTTGTCACAGAGGCTCTGTAAAAGGGTTTGTTTCCAATGTCATACATTTTAATGATGATAGCAGCAAGCTCCTGCTCGTCTGTGTGACTGTAGCCTTTGGGAGCAATGTGCAGAGCATGGGAGGGAAAACTGTGGGCTCCCAATTCCTGCCAACCTGAAGGCAGCCTGCTCTGTGGGGCAGAGAGGTGTAAGATAGCAAGAGAGACCTAAGCCTGTGGGCAGGAAGCAGAGCACTTGGTCTCTCTATATAGCCATTGCATTGGAGAAGTCTCTGTTTTTCTGAGAGATTTGGAATATTTATTTCTTATACTGGCTAAAACCATATTATTTTGCAGCATTTCAGCTGTCCAAGTCTGCCATTTTATCTCTCAAGGCTTCTTTTTTAAAAATTGTCTTTAAGCTTTGTTGACACAGCAGTGTGACTGGAGTTTGTGGTGCTTGCATGCAGACGGGGACTTTAAGCATCGATGGCATCTGGTCATCAGGCTTATTTCTTTTCAGCAGGGATCTGTCAGCTCTGAGTCAGAGCTTTCCCAGTACTTCTCACACGACGGTACAAGCCAGCTGCCGTTTTCCGATGCTGTAGCTGGCTCCTGTGATGAAGAGCAGCTCCGTCAGAAGAACAGAAACAGTTTGTTGGATGAAGGCTCTCTTCTTCCTGGCAGCCTGAGTAAGTGACAAGAATGTATCTGGCCATTTAGCTAACAGGGGGACTGCCACTGAGCACTGGTTTCCTTTACAGGAGAGCTTGCAGTGCTTCCTGTGCTAGTAAGAAATGCCTGGCAGCCTATGAAATAGTGGAAAATAGCAAGGGTTTACAATAATGCACATAAATGCCCATTTCTATGATACTTTGTCCAAATTGCTGCTCTGATTATATGAAAATCACTCTATTGGTTTGGCTAAAACTAGTTTGATAGCACTGCAGGGTTTTTTTACAAATGACTGATGAACACCTGATTGATTACATTTAAATGAAAGTGTTTGTAGCTATCTCAAATATGCCATTTCAAAATGTCACATAGAGCAGTGTAAAAACAATGAAATGTTCAATTTTACATCAGATATTTTGCATATGTCTTTCTCCCAATAGTAACTGACTGAAAGACGCTTACATTTCCTTACTGACATGCATCTAGCTTCAAAGTAGAAGGATATTACATTTGTTCTCTCTTTCCTATGCTTCTCAAATACTGTCTTTGTCTGCAGCTTATTTTTCTCTGGAAATTAATTATTTAATGCTTAAAAGCATTTTTACCATTAAAAAAAACCCCACAAAACAACACAAAAAAACTTTACAGAAAATTAGGTGCAGTCCTTTCCAAGAAGGATGTGGAAAGAGGTCACATGTTTATTAGTCTTTAATTTGAAACTGATTGTTGTGTGCTTTTGTCTTTGTTCAGGAAAACATTTTTCACTCTCTTTAAGTTGATGCAGACAATTACGAGCATAGATTTAAGCAAAATGAGAGAGAAATTCTGTTGTTTTAAGTAAAATGCACATGCGAATTTGCATTCCTTTCTTCTTTGGATCATAGTCATAATTTAGAAGTTAAGTGAAAATAGAACCTGATGTACCCTGAACTGATTTTGGGAATTACCTGTCAATTGTAGAGGTGTCTGTTGTCCCTCTTGCCATTTATTATAGCTAGAGGGAGGACATGGAAAACCTACTTTTTGCATTTTAAGGAGAAGTTAAGCTTCCCCTGCAAACAGACCCCCACCTACTCCACTGCAACAAGATACATGGTATTAGTAATCATCTATAAATGCAATTAAAGTAAAACCTTTTGGGTTTTTTTTACCCTAGCTGCTAGAGAAGCAGGAATGGCAAAAACAAACGGTCTGTCTTCTCCAGCTAGTGGGAGATCATCCAGCCTTTACAACAAGCACATGGAGTCTGTCCGACCTGGCATACTCAGCGACAGCCCCAAATCAGCCCGCAGCCCCTTTCATCGGCAGAGAAGGGTTGTTTTCTATGATGGTGACGTAAGTGATGACGATGAAAGTTCCCACTTGCAAAGAAGCCAGAGGGCCAAGAGCCAGGAGGATCCTGGCATTTTCATTGCGACTTCATCTGTAGAAATTGATGATGAGAGCCAGGACACTGAGTCACCCAGATACAGTGGCACGGAGACATCTTCTACTGTCTTCAGCAACACCATGGAGTCTGCAAACAGCATGCTGGAGCAAATGGACTCTCCTTTCTTCCCCATCATAGCGTTTGATTACTCAAGTATGCCTGAAGTTCGTCTTGGCAGCCTGAGTCTGAGGGAGCTCCGGGAAGCACAGCTTGAATCTAAGAGATCCCCAAAACTTGAGCACAGAGCAGTCACGAGAGTGAAAAGCATGATGAGCACTGAGTGCCGGAGCCTTCAGAGACAGAGAATGGAGGAGCATGGCTCTTATAACAAGCCTGTTGCAAGGACACTCCCTCACAGCAAGAAGTGTGAAGCATTGAACGGGGCTGAGCAGGGCCAGGGTGAAATAGTCACTCTAGTTCGCAATGAGCATGAGTCGTTCGGCCTGGATTTGGAAATCCAGGCCATTCCATTAAAGGTTGTTGTCACAGGGCTGCGGCCAGGTGGAGCAGCAGAAATGGTAATTTTCTTATTTGACTTACCTTGTTGTGATATGCTTTCACTTTGCAGGAGTTATTATTACTAATACTATTATGAATCATCTTTTGAGAGTAATTGCAAGGGACATGTTTGTCTCTGCTGGGCAAAACATCTCATCCCATATTGTTCTGAAGCTGCTGTTTAATGAAGTTTTTCTAATTCAGAAGTGCACCCTTAGCTAATTGAAAACTAAGAAAGTCAAGAGGTGGATCTACTGAGTTGGACTGATCCCCACTCACAATCACAGTTTTGAGGGAATACTATTATTTTGTTTCCTTTCTTTTTACCAGACACAAAGACAAAATAAGTAAATCCTGATGGTAAAAATGCTTATTACTTTATATGTGTGTATTCCTGTGTTACACAAATCTGGTACCAGGCGACCATAGGTACTAGCCAGGTTTGCAAAGCACCATGGTAGTACTGGCTGTACCAGTTATATATTTCTTTCCTGCATCTCATGCAGTCACATATTAGTGTGGATATTGGGTTCATGCTGGATGTGGAATAGCTGATGTAGATGCAAAGGTGCAGAAAGAGGAAGGAGGATACTCTGGCATACTAAGCTGGATGTAGCATTTTTAATCTAGTTCACAGCCACTGACATAAGAGTGGATATCTCGTGGCAGTTTGAATTTGACTGTGAGAGTTGGGGATTTGCATTCTGTCCATGAATTTTTATCTGACTTTTGTACAGTGCTTTTGTAAGTATCTTTGAAAGATACTTACATTTTTACCTTAAGAACGCAGTCTCTGTCCAGTTCAGTTAGTTAGGAGAGTCCCATTGGTCCAATGGGAGGTTCTGATCAGCAATATCATTCATACAGGAAATGCAAAAGTGCTAGACAATGTTCCAGTCCTGCAGAAACAAGGGCTGATTCATCCCAATTAATTTAAATGAAGAGGTTTCCATCCTGATACTGATCTTTCAGAGAACCCAGAAGCTCTTTTGGT
This sequence comes from Clamator glandarius, assembly GCA_033459285.1. Classification (NCBI taxonomy): domain Eukaryota; kingdom Metazoa; phylum Chordata; class Aves; order Cuculiformes; family Cuculidae; genus Clamator; species Clamator glandarius. Next base: position 124,122 of record JAUNZM010000912.1, on the reverse strand, counting down.
CTTCCTGTTCTAGACTGATCACTAGGTCCTCTCCTGGCAAAAGCACAGTCTGCTGTTTGCGTATGTGTTGGCAGACTAACAGCAGTGCTACCTGTGATCTGCAGTGATGTGAAAAAAGGGTTGCTGCTTAATAGCCATTAATTTCTTCCCTGCAATCTTTGCCTCTATGGTGTGGCTTCTAAAGTGTATTTATAATGTCCTTGGGTCTGTTGTTGCATCAGGGATCAATGGGCAAGATGGCTGTCGGAGATGAAATTACCACCATCAACAGTATCCCAGTCAATAAGATGACGTATGAGGAGATCTGCTTGCTTATGCAGTGTCTTCCCACATCCGTAACCCTGGAGATCCAGAAAGCAGCATCAGGTGAGAAAGTAGTTTTGCTTTTCTACTATTTATTCTGAGTTCTAGTGAAGAAAATTCCCTTGGATCAACTGGGTCTGATCTGCTGCTGCCCCAGCTTCCCACATCAATTCAGAGAAAATAATAAAGGGTATGTTGTGTCTGCATGGAAGAGCTAGGCAGAGAACTTCAATACCAAACCAGGCTTCAGGGTCCTTCTTCCTAGTATCATCATGAGGGAAGCAAACCTACTTCTGTGTGAAGCATTCAAAGCTCCCCCTTAAACTGTGTCCCTCCTGCTGGCCTTTGCAGAGGTCTGAGTCATTTAATGTGGATCTGGAGTTTACTCAGCAGTGAGCCTTGTCCTGACAACCTGTTTTACTGCTGTGTCTATTGAGTAAATATGTTGACCCTTTAAAATCACATCTGCTTCTCTTAGATCTGAAGCAAAGCAATGTTTTTATGTATGGGCAAGAAGATAATAATAGCCTTCTTTTTTTCTTTCCCTTTAGTGAGTCAGAATTCTCTAATATGCAGAAAGATGGAACAGAAAACCCAAGAAAACCAGAATCTTATGAAAATGTTTATTTGCATGCTTCTTATAAAAAGTTTTCAGATTTCAATTGAAATATTTGATACCTCCTTAGTTTCTGCTGAGGGCTGATTTATTTGCTGCAGCAATATATGCATCCCCACAGACTATATAAATTATGTGGTATGGAAATGAGTGTTTGAAAAAGAAAAGCATACTTTTCAAATTCAGGAAGAACATCATATTTTGCTTTGGTTTAGCTTACGATCTTCTTCATGTACCTATTAATACCTGGGAGCCTTAAGTGCTTCCAGATGCTTCAGTTGTTCATTAAGGAATTCCTGGCTTGGCAGAAAGTCCTGTTCTTGTTTTTTTAGATTTCTAGATTGCTGTGGCTTTTGCAAATTAATAGCGTTGAGGTAGGGACACACTGGCACTGCTTTATCAGGCAGCTGTTCTGTTTTTTCTTTCCTCTTGCCCTGCCCCACTGACAGAGATGAGGGTCTCTTCACTGTGTGATTCAGCATGCTGAAGCAGAGCAGAACATCAGATCCTAACCTTTCTGCTTCAGATTGCTTTCTGGAGATGTCTTCACCTTTGTTGTCTCCAGGAGGAATCTGCACTTCTTAACATGTACCTAAATTAAGTGGTGTAGGTAATCCCACAGGTTTGTGCAAGGGTTAGAGAGATGTGCTGGCACGTTTGAATGAGCAGGAAAGGATGCTGACTCTGTGAACGGACCCCTCCTCCATAACCTCCTGGGCTGTCTGGTAGTAACTGGCCTCTGGAAGGCAGCTTGAACAGGGATGTGTGTAGAAAGGTGCGAGCAGATGCTTAGGATGGAGTTCTGAAAATTGAAGAGCTGGAGAAATGGGTGAGCAGAAACGTGTCAGAGTGCAGCAGTGACAGGGATCTCAGTGTGTCACCCAAGTGTGGGTTAAACTCATTGGAAGCAAGGAAAGATGTTTGCCAGAAATCCTGAAAGGCCCATATGCTTAATGCATGTATAACCTCACGCATGCGCATCACATTAAATACCTGCAGAAGTGCCAAGAGGATCAGGGTCAAGTTATTTATGCAGAGCTAGTCACTGTGTTATCTGTTCACCTTTGTTTGCTATGTTTGTTTTGTATACTCTCTGCAATCTGTTGGAGACATCTTAGATCAAACAAGTAATGAGAAGTGGTACTGCTCAGCATAACTTACTGCACTCTGACACTTTGGTAGTTGGCTGCTTGACTGCTGAAATTTAAAATATGAGAATTAAATTAATCATGACTACTCACCTTGGATAAATGGATTGCTCCCTCCTGTGTGCTACTCAAACACCCATAGTTATGATTAATTTGGGTTATTGTAAACATCATTACAGAAAAGGAGGAGTGCAGAGCAAAAGGGAAATGTAATCTGACTACATGTGTGTCTATTTTTGTAATGAAACCTGGTGTTTTGTTTTGAATATCACTTCCTATATCTGACAGGATTTTGCTTCTTTTTTGTCTTTGTTTTTAACATGATGCAGCTGTCAACAGATTTACAAACCTCATCCTGTCTCCAGGGGTAGACAGTCAAAATCAGACCAGTGTCAACAGCATCCTTGCAACTGAGGAAGAACGGAGGGCTGGGAAGCAAGAAGGAGCAGGTTTGCAAAATGCTAGTGGCAGCTGTGCGATGGAGAGAACAACAGTGCCACCCGATGCCACTAGCAAAGATGTGCAAAGAGGTACCATGAAAAGCAGCTGCGCTGAGGACTGTGCTGCTGTGCCTGTCACCGATATTGATGACTTGCTCAACCAAATGGGTGTTCCCCAGAGCAGGGCTTCACGCACTCCATCACGAGCAGAAAGTCCTCTCCGAGATGAGTATACCACGATGTGCTGCTGTGGGACTGATGAAGGTTGTCCCAGTTCTGAGCCACAGCCAGCCAAGGAAGAGCTGCTGGAAAAAAACATGAATTGTGGAACTAATGCACAAGGAGTTTTGGGACTATCTGTGTTGGACTCCATTAACACAGGCAAACTTTTTACTGTGAATAAAAATTCTTTAAATAACTATTCTAGGAATTTTAGCAGTTTAAATGAGGATGAGTCGCCTGCAGCAAACTCTCAGGAGGGTAAGGGAAGCAACCCTTTTCCAAAGTCTATGTATGGGGCCGCAGAAGATTCTCACTCTGACACAGAGTCTGTCACAGAAACCTTTGATAGTGCTAATGAGGTGTTGCTCGGGCCATGTGCTGCTGCTAATGCCGCTGCAGTCTGTACTGTAATGGAGTCAGATGAGGAGCAAATTGAGATCTGTTGCACTAATGAAGAGCTGCAAAAGCCCACACAGAAGCAGCATCTTGCATCTGCAACAAGCTCATCTTCTGCCTCCCCTCTGCACCCTTACAGCAGCAAAGTGTTGCAGACTGAGGGCTGCGCAGTATGTGAGTCTTTGGAGACAAGCATCAACAAGCTAGGCTTGCAGGATTGTGATGGTCCCACTCAATGTCCTTCACAGTATTCAGATGTGTCTTCTGCATCTTTGTGTTCTCCTTCTTCAGTTTTCCTGCCAGAAAAAGACATCCTAAAGAATTCAGTTAGTAATCCTGAAGTTTACTCTCTCTGTAACAATGGTGCCTTAAGTACAGAAGAACAGATAGATTTGGGGAACAGTAACGGACATATAAAATGCTGTGAATCCATTGAAGAGGAAGGATCTCTGCACTGCAAAAAGACGAGCTTTTGCTCTGCTCAAAATGTCAGTGGCTTAGAGAACAACTTGCTTGAGAAAGAAGGATATCGAGGTGAAGAGAGATCCAAATCTGGAATTGAAACACTGGTTGATGACTGTAATCATCCTGTTAGCTACTGCTTGGTGAAGAAAGAAATCAACAATTTGCCCAGCTTGTCTAAAGCAGACAGCAGTCATGTGAATACATTGTCATCAAGAGCAATATCCCTCAGGTCTCCCTTTCCCACTAGATCTAAAGATCCAAAGGCTAACACAACTCATGACTTGCCAGGGAAAAATGAGAAAATGAACTCTATGACTTCAGGAAGGACTTCAAATGGAAGAGTCCAAAGCTCAGGCACAAATCACTGCAAAGGAGCTGCAGTACCACACAACCCATCCTCACAAAAGAAATCCTGTCAGGAGTCTAAGGGAATGGCACAGAGAAGTATAATGGACACCCTTTTAATTAACCAGAAGACCAAAGCAGGACCAAAGCTAAAAGGGTTCACCATCAAAAACAAAGCAAAGGTAAATTCAGATTCTTTTGGCATTAATCATACCAAAGTCAGTGGAGCTGATCAGAAAAGAATTTCCGTTTCTCCACAACTGTCTCCTAAGCTCCCGGGGAAGAAAATGCCATTGTCCCGTAGTTCACCTACAAACCCAGATCCTGGCAAGAGTATTTCAGCAGCATCAAGGACTCTGAAATCAGAGCTGGAAAATAAACCATCACTGGTAATTACTGAAGATTCAGTTCTGCCTGTCCTGAATGGCACAGGCTGCCCAGCAGTGAGTGGTGAAATGAAGTGTGGTTGTGGGGAGCTAACAGGTCTGCAGCAGACATGGGAGAAGTCAAAAGAAAAGCAAGTTTCCATGCAGCCTGCAATGTATCAGGGTAAGGTTGCTAAGGCAGATGATTTCAGAGCCAGAGACAGTCAGACCGAAGTCACTTCATCTCCTCAGGGGATACCAAAAGTTGTGAAAGGAAAGACTGAGAATCCTGGAACAGGCCTGAACGCTATCAAAAGCATCTATAGTGCAGACGACATTAGGCAATTAGATCTGCAAAATGAAGGACTATCTGCTGGAGGTTCTTCTTTATTGAGGTCCCCCTCAGTTCAGCAGGAACAACTGGAAGGGCAGGAGATCCAGCGCTCTTTCATTGAGGTTAAACTTTCCTCCTCTTCCTCATCCTCTTCCTCTGCCTCTTCGTCACCGGCATCATTTTTGCAACTGCCATTGATTGAGAAAACACACGAGGCAAATGCAGAAGTACCTCGGCTGACTGAGGAGATGGGGACCATGCAGTATTTCTCGAAAGCAGATAACGCTGGAGACAGAAATATCTGTGGGTTATCAAAACCTGTAACGAGGACTTACTCGATGCCAGCCCAGTTATCGGGTCACTTGAGGGAGGACTGTCATGTTGCAGAAGTTCATCCTGCACAAGGACCCCAGGGCTATGCTACAGAGGAGAAACACCCACAGGTGGTGACAGGGACGTTAAAAATGGGCCATCTCAACCCAACTGATGGGCAGAATGGGAAGGAACAGGCGTACACCTCCAAAAGCACCCAGAGGGTCCATGACACATCCTCCTCCACCAGTGACACGAGCTGCCCTGCCACCGATAAGCTGAGGAGTTTTAGGAGGAATTACTACTACTATGAGCTGAACTGGCCGCATGAAGCTACCTCATCCTTCTCTGTCAAACAGAGGATCAAATCCTTTGAAAATCTGGCAAATTTCGACCGGCCTATTGTGAAAGCCATTGATATACACTCAGCTGCAAGATCCCCCCTCGCCAGGAGGTCGTGTGGTGGGATAACCACCACAGCCAGCCCTGCTGAGATGCCACGGGCTTTGCAGCGCAGCTTGAGCTCCTACGGTGGCAGCCCAAGCCCTGCCAACACCATGGCCAAATCTCCCACCAACAGAGAGCCCATGCGTGTGGCGGAGGGTGGCAAGGGGGAAGGAAAGCCCCAGAGGAGCAAGGAAGGTGGTGCTGGGGCAGATACGGCTGCCTTTCCCACCTCAGCCTCACAGGCACGCCGCAGCCGGGGTCTGGGGCGGCCACCCCTGTCACGCTCTAGGCTGCGGGAGCTGAGAGCTCTTAGCATGCCCGACCTGGACAAACTGTGTGGAGAGGGCTTCTCGGGGCCTCAGCAGCCTGCCTGCTTCAAGACGGAGCTGGAAATCACACCCTGCAGATCCCTTGGCATGCCTGCCCGGAGTGATGCAGCCCCACCAGCCCGCAGCAGTCCCACTGAGACGGGTGCAGTGGGAGCCAGCAGCCCTCAGGACTGCAGCACAGGAGTGCTGGGGTCTGCCTCGGATGATGACGCACCCCATGGCAGCTCTCTGGATGGGGAGCACTCAGAAAACAGCTGGTCCATCAGGTTGGTGTTTAGTTTGTTGCTGTTTTGTTTTCATCCCCACGAGGCAAAGCTTTCCCATTGGCCTGTGTCCACCCTAATGTGCATTTCTGCTTTGGCCCCTGTTTGACTTAAAATTTGGGGTGCCATCCTTCATGGTCTTCTGCTGTCTAGTGGCAGCCACAGTTCAATACAGGATGAAATGCTTTACACTGCTAGAGCTGGGTTCCTTTTCTGTGTCCCCACTAGCTGGTTTTGGTCAGGTTTTGGCCACATTCGGCATGGTAGCTTCTGTGGAGGGAGGTTGCTCAGTGTTGGCTGCCAGCACAGTGTGCAGTGACAAATGTTATCCTGCTAGAAGCAGTCCTCAGATTCAGCTGTCTTCTTGGTTTTGTTAACGTCTATTGCTAAAACCATTGGGGAAGGAGGAGGGCAACAGAATGGGGACTGATTTTTAGAGTTACACTTCAGTTGTCTTCTGTACCTCTTTCAGTTCTCTCAGGATGCACCATTTCCTAGCTGCTTTCAAGATTTCTGTTTGTTATTGAGCTGGTATGGTTCACCATAATGCAAACTATATTGTATACCTTAAATGTATCTCTACACAGTCTGGAAACATAAAGCTGTCTTTTTACATCTTTTCTATGCATTTTAGCTTGGATCAGCTGCTTGTCTCAAACCTGGACCAGCAAAAACTGCAATCAGTCTTGTCAGCAATAGTACCAAAATGTGACATTCCAGCTATGCTCCAAGAAGTCAAAGCACAAGTAAAGGTAAAACCCAGAGGATAAAACTAGATAATTGGCGATAGTTTTAAGGATTTTCTTAATGACAGATAAAATCTCTTCCAAACAATTTCAGAGCTCCTCCAGAAGTCCTGTGTTATGTTACAGTTTTTAATGCCTCTTATTAGCCCATAATAAATTTGAATGGCTTTTTTGAAAGGAAGGGTATTGTTTGTCCAGTGCAAAAGCCATTTTGAGCCACTATAAAGAGCCCTATTTTAAGTGGAATAGTATGTCTCAATTTGAGTCATTGTTACAACTGAAAAGCTCCTGAATTTGCTCATAATTGCACATAAGAATTTCACTTCCCATGAAACATTTGAGTCGGACTTACTTTTCCCACTATGCAGGGTAAGCTCTGCTCCTCTGTTCCTGGAAGTATTTGCCTTTTGCTAGAAGCTGCCATCACATAAATTGAATTTATTTTGTCTGATGGTGACCTGTTGGCTTGCAACACCAGAAAGCAGCTGCTGGAGGATTTGTAAAAGAAACCCGTGCCCTTTTTACTCTCTTTTATGTAAAGTTGTTATTGCATTAAGATAACCTGCTTCATTATCTAGGTGTTTAAAGAAAGCCTCCAAAATGAACTGATTGTAAGAACATTGCTTCCCTGTTTGCAGTGTTTGTGGTTTTGGGTTGCATCCACATCCTTTTTAAATCAGAACAGAAGTTGATAAAATAATGACAGCACTGGAGATGAAGCTGCCATCTGGTCTGCATAACTGCTGGCTGAGCCCCATTTAGAGTGCTCCCAAGTCTTATTCACAATAAACAGGCTGGGGGGAACAGGACCTCCCCCAAATACCCAACTTTACCTACTTCCAAGGACAGCATAGTAAAAGCTTGCAAATCCAAAGAGCTTGATGAACTAAGAGTGTTTGGTAGGTTTACTGATAAAATTAGGATTGGATTGTACTTCTGGTCAGAGGTAATTAAGTGTTATTTAAAATATTTTGCATGGGGTCTTGGAGAGGTGGTTTATTTATTCCACTTTTCAAAGCCTCAGAAGTCAAATATTTGTAAAGCTGAATGCTTTTTGGAATGCACTCCTTGTCTGCATATTTTCTTATCCATATTTAAGCCAAATATGGCGTGTAGACTGGAAAATTTTATGCTAGTCAAATGCTGGAGTTAAATGTACAATAGGACAGTTCATCACAGTTATGCAATTGCTTAAAAATGAGATGGGCTGCCTGATTTGGACTGAGATCTTCCCCAGGAAGAGCTTGTTGTCATCTGTTGTTCTAAACAGTGCTGAATTTACTGCTAGCATTTAGTTAGTGCTACTAGTATAAGAAAATAAATATACAGGCAATCTGTTGTTTAAATCTCTGTGACTGATGATCTTTGGCCAACAGGGTAAACAGAGGTGATCACTTGAGGCTTTATGTGTTGACTGAGTGTCCAATTAAAGCAAAAAGCATTCGTAGCCAGGTCTCTGTACCCAGTGGTACCTGTGCTAGCTGAGGACAGCATTGAGTACTGGGAGGGAGGAGTTGCAGCGTGAAGCCAGGGTTCAGACTGTGTTGCTGACTGACCCAGGATGTGTAGTCCTCACACAACCCTCTAACATCTGTGCCTCTGATATTTTTTTTTTCCTTCTCCCTGCATTACCAGATTAGGTTGTGGTAGCAAAGATTAGCAAGAGCTTGACCTCTCAAACGAAAAGGGTTGCTTTAGTATTTAATGGTCAAAGATAGGAATAAGACTGGACTTTCTTCAAGAAGGAAAATATACAGGCTCAGGAGCAGGTTGTAGCAAGATGAGTATTAGTCTTTTCTCCCATGTAACAAATTATGAGACAAGAAACAACGGCCTCAAACTGCCAGGGGAGGTTTAGACTGGATATTAAGAAAAATTTCTTGCCCCTAAGTTTTGTCAAGTATTGGAACAGGCTGACCAGGGAAGCGGTTGAGTCGCCATCCCTGGAGGTGTTTAAAAGACACGTAGATGACAAGCTTACAGACATGGTTTAGTGGTGAACTTGTCAGTATTAGGTTAAGGATTGGACTCAATGATCTTAAAGGTCATTTCCAACCTAAATGTTTATATAATTCTGTGTTTCCATTGCCATCGCTGTGCTGTGAAAAGAGTAAGCCTAGATACTTAGCTGATTTTATAGTTCGTTGCCTTACAGCAAGTTGTTCTCACTTGCATACAGGTGTGATGGGTCTTAACATCTACAAAATACTGTGGACTAATATGTTCAGCCCTGACTGCTCCTCTGCCCTTGAGCACTGATGGATCAGTGATGTGTAGCGGGGAGGCATTGGTTTCTGACGTTGGCTTTGTGCATTGCAAGGATGCTTTTAATGCAGAAAATCTTCCAGGACCACCGTTTGGCAAAAAAAGCATTCACTGTTGTTTCACAAAAAAACCAGTAATAATCTGTGGTTCTTTGTGCCTTTTGAGACAAAACTAAAAGGCAAAAGCTGAGTTAAAACATTTATTTTAGTGAACTAAATATGGCATTTAATGCTAAATAGATTAAGATTGTTTCTAATGATGTGCCATTAATTTCAGTGTTGGCAGTTTCTGGAAATGACTGATGTTGGATGGGATCCCAGGGAAAAGCTGAGAGACCTGCTTTCTACTCTCAGATTCTGATCCTCTGCCCCACAGATGGTTGCTATCCCCTTGCTCTGCCAGATGCTTGCTTATAGTCCCCCTTACACCACAGAATGTGGTCACTGTAACAGCATGTGGTTTTGTCCTAATGAGTGTTCAAAAGATGGCACCAGACTTGCTGGAAGGGACTGCTTCTCTTTCATGGCAAATTCTGTATTTTGGTAGCAGGCCATGACTTTGAAGAAATCAGCTTTACCCCTTTGTTCTGGTCTGGAGCCAAGGTCAGCCCTGAAGCAGACCTGCACCCATCTCTTTCCTGTGCTGGATGCTCCCATTTCCACAACAGCACAGCATAGTCCTGCTTGGATCACTAACAAGCTCCTGACTTTCATCCCCAAAGTGAAACAGTTTTTCCTGCTGTCCCATCTAACCTTACCCAGACTCAGTTTTTAGTCACTGCCCCTTGCAAGATTGTCCAGCACTGCTGAGAAGAGGTTGATGCTGCTGCCCTCCATTACATCTTTGTAGCTGCCTTTCATGAGCAATGAGAAATGGGATAATCAAAGTGGTATTAATTCCCTGGAAAGTATAGTGCTTGGTCTAGAAAGATGTATGTGAACTATTCAGTTTTGACTGCAAAACGATGAGAAATGCATTTGGTGATAGTATGTGAAAATTAAGACTACCCGAGGTTTAAGAACCTTCCACTATCCTAATTTTCACTTTGCTTTCCAGCATTGGACTGACTGAAGAAACTTTGCTGTCACCTGACTTCTCCTATATGACTGCTATTCATTTGTAGCATGAACAAAAATGCACTTTATGTCTCAGTGTTAATTTCTTGACTTGCCTTTTTCACCTGCCATAATCTGAGGGTATCGGGACTTTTGTCATTTTTACCAGAACTTAGTTTTGATCTTTGGCTGTGTTTTTCTTCTCTTTCCCTTTCCCCTTGCTCCATTTTTCTGACAGAGCAAAGAAGACACATACTTTGTAGTCTTGCACAAAGAAGAAGGAGCTGGCCTGGGATTTAGTGTGGCTGGAGGAATAGATCTGGAACAGAAATCAGTCACAGTAAGTGATGGTTACCAGTCATTTTTTTTTTTGCAAAGCTCAGTTTAAGGCAGGCTGCTGACTAGATCAAGTGCTCATTTATCAAGACTTGCTGCAAGTCATTCACAGTCATAAAACAGATGTGTCTGCATGCCATCTGCTACTGAAATCAGAGTGTGTCTGGGAAGTGCAATTTTTATTGTTGAAAATGGATGCCAATTATTTTTTCAGTTTTTAGAAGTGTGTTACTGAATGAGATCAGCTAGAATCTAAGTCCTAACCGTGTAAATAAAATTCTGTTTGCAGTTACATTTTATGCAGCCTATCAGGGGTGACTTTAATTTCTAGTCCTTGAGAGTGAACTCTGTGCAGCAAAGTTTTTGAAGGTTTTTGCAGATTTTGAGAATGACTGTTCCATAATTCAGTAAATATTCTGGATTTCACTTCACTAATTTGTTTTGGTGTTATTAAGACCTGTCAGTTGTCAGTAAATGAGGGTTACTTTCTGATTTTGATTTTCAAAAAAGCCTTATACAGCATTCAGAACCAAGCTCATTATGTGCCATTAAGTGATATTGGTATATAAAAAGTGATACCAAGCAACTGTTCACAAAAGATCCATGTGCCATAAAAATCTAAGACAATTTGTGTCCCGTAGGATGGTTTCCTTACATACAATATACATTTAAATTCTGTCTTAAAAGGGAGAATTACACTAAATGCTGAGATTAGAAGTAGCACATGTCTTTGGTCTTTAGGGCCTGCAGCAGCCCTCCCAGGAATCTTCCCATTTTTGCTCTTAGACCCGTGTAAGTAAACACGCTAAGCAGTCATTGAGTTAGAACATGGTCACAGTCTAGGGCCCAGACTCCACTTCTCTCACTGCAAAGGCTATGTTCCCTGTCTCTGGCCCAAACATCTGCAGTGCCAGCTGTGAGCAAGGGGTCCCACCCCAGAGACCTTCTTACTTAGAGACTGGGACGCTATCTAAAAATATGATCTTGAGCTCTCCTTCAGGCTGAGTAGCTGATGAAGTCTGCCACCTGAATGCTGTCAGCCATGAAATCAAAAAAGCATCAGCTCCTACTCCTTCCAGATCCATTTTCTTCACTGTATGTAAAGCATGCTTGTCAGGTGGGGAACATTTGAATGTCCTTGACCTACAGGGATTCTGGGTCCTAGTTGGAGTTAGAGTTGGAACTGTGTGTAGAGCTGCCTAGATGGGCTGTTCTGCCCACGCCTGGGTGCAAAAATAGAAAAGCCTAATGAGTTGCAAGGTACAGAAGAGTTGAGCATATGAGGGCAGGCCACAGATATTTTGGATATGACCCCTCTATTTTACTTACCTCTTGCGTTTAGGTGTCTGCATCTGAGACTGAAGCTGTTATTCCAGCTTTGAATGCCTGCTTAGACTGGCTGGAGATTTATGGCCTTGAATCTGTAGAGTTGTAGCAGATGCTCACCTCATCAGAAGCTGAAAGGCTTCTGATTTCTCGCTGCTAGTCTGAATATTACAAGAAATTCCTAGAGAAAATGCCATGCAGAATTGTGTCCACAGATTCACTACCTTGAGCTTTCCCCTGCAGACCTAGAGCTGTGTGCGTGGGAAGCAATGTTCTGACAGCTAAAATTACAGTGCCTGGTAGGAAGGTCTTTAAATATAAAATCTTGACTCTTTTAGACAGTTCCTTTCTGTAAATGGCACACATCTAGGTTTCATCTGTGCTTGCTGGAGTTTACTCAAAGTTTAATCTATTCTGAATATTTTTTTCGCTAGATAAAAAGTTACATTTCAAGCTGCAGAAATCATTCTTCTGCATCTATTTGAGTGATACTTGATCAACCATATTGAGATGGACCATTAAATACTTGTACAGCTACAGTATATCGGAGCATTTCTGTACACAAATGCCATGCACATCTTAGGCTTATGCATTCAAAACCAGCGTATCCCAGCCAGTGGGAATTTGTGGAGCAGATATCTCACACTGCAATGTTGTTCTGAGTGTTTGCTGTGGCATGGATGTGAAACGTGTCACTAGGAAGTATGTTAATGGAAGACCTTTGAGGAGTTCAGTGAAAGTGTAGCGTTCGTATGTTTGCAGATAACACCAAGCTGGGAGGAAGTGTTGATCTGCTTGAGGGTAGCAGGGGAGCTTTAAAAAAGGCTGGATTGATGGGCTGAGCCCAATGGGATGAGGTTCAGCAAGGCCAAATGCAAAGTTCTGCACTCGGTGCACAATAACCTTGTGCAGCGCTGCAGGCTTGGGGAAGAATGGCAGGAAAGCTGCCTGCCTCAGAAGGACCTGGGGGTGCTGGTCAGTAGCTGGCTGAACATGAGCCAGTAGCGTGCACAGGTGGCCAAGAAGGCCAATAGCATCCTGGCTGGTATTCGAAACAGTGTGGCCAGCAGGATCAGGGACGTGATTGTGCCCCTGTACTCAGCGCTGGTGAGGCTGCATCTTAAATCCTGTGTTCAGTTTTGGGCCCCTCACTACAAGGAAGGTGTTGAGGTGCTGGAGCTGGAGCCTGTCCGGAGAAGGGCAATGGAGCTGGTGAAGGGTCTGGAGCACAAGTCAGATGAGGAGCAGCTGAGGGAACTGGGCCTATTTAGCCTGGAGAAAAAGGCTGAAAAAGAGGCTGAAGACCTTATGACTGTCTACAACTACCTGAAAGGAGGTTGTAGCAAGATGGGTGTTGGTCTCTTTGCCCAAGTGATAGGCGATAGAACGAGAGGCAGTGGCCTCAGACTGTGCCAAGGGAGGTTCAGGTTGCGTATTAGGAAAAATTTCTTCACCAAAAGGGTTATCAGGCAGTGGAACAGGTGCCCAGGAATGTGGTTGAATCACAATCCCTGGAGGTATTTAAAAGAGATGTAGATGAAGTGCTTAGGGATATTATTTAGTAGCGGACAGGCATGGTTGGGCCTGATGATCCCAGAGGTCTTTTGCAACCTAGTGATTCTGTGATTCATAAATGATCTGTGGTGCTACATTCTTTACCTAGTTTGGGTTGTCTTTGGCTTATAAAATAACCATGCAAAACCAGCGTTTTTCCCTCTGCTTTCCCCCACCCCTAACTGCAATTCTTGTCCAGTCACTTAGGCCTTAATGTTTGAGCCTATTGTTGAAACAAATGTTGTGTGCTTGAAATCCAAGCAGTGGATGCTGATTGCAAACTGTTAGGGACTCCATATTCACGTTGCTCTGTACAGCACTGTGTGTGGTCATGAAGTTAATGAATCCTTTAGTGAAAATCTTTCTTATAGGTCCACAGAGTGTTTTCAAAAGGAGTGGCATCTCAAGAAGGGACTATTCATCGAGGAGATCTTGTTCTGTCCATCAATGGCAAATCCCTTGCAAACTCAGTCCATGGGGATGTCCTGAATGCTCTTCATCAGACAAGACTGTACACTTATGCGGTCATTGTCATCCATAAGGAAAAAGACAAAGCAAACAATTCTTCCAGACTTGAAATATCAGCTACTGGCAGAAAATGTGTGGGGTCTGGAAAGGATGTTTCCATGGAAATACGAACAGGTATGATTGTTGTCCAAGAACAGTTGGAAGGATTCCCTTGCAGAGCAGACTGAAGGGAAAAGTCTCCATATGTTTTAGATTACAAGCGTCTGTGCCTTGTGTGGTTGAAGGGAGCAAATGAAATTACCTTTAAATTCTATTTGTTCTCTTTGGAGCCTGAACGCAGTTTGGTTTTTGGTTTTTTTTTAAAATATAATAACTAGGCAGAAACTTAGAAGGACATTTAGAGTCAAATCCAATTTCTACTAAAGTTTGTGATTCCACTTATTCTTCCAATCCAGGATAAATGCCTTTTAAGCAATAACAGTGCAAGAAAACAACCAACAAAAAAAAAAAAAGAAAAATAAAAAAAGCACCTTGAAGACAACACTAAGCCCTGCTGTTTGTTAATCATAGGGATGGAACATGCACTTTCTAATAGCAGATTTCTTACTGTTTCTACTAAAAACAAGAAAAAATACTGTGCTATTACAGTAAATGCAGCTAAGTCAAACACAAGTTAGTCGTCTCAGAGAAAGCTAGGGATAAATGGTTTAAGTGGAATGTATCAATGGAAAGGTAAGTTCCTGTTTGGGACCAAGACAGCACTTCAGTGCAAAGGCTGCACTTGGCGTTCTACAAACAGATCTCTCAATTTTTTTTGTATAATGAAGACACAAACTCCTTTAGTACCTCAAGAGCAGGGTCAGACCTGCTTCAGTCCTGCACTGCTGTAGTGTCCCTGGGAGGGAGCAGTTTCCCCTATCTTCCAAGGTGATGCCAGGCACTCAGCTTGGACTGCCCCAAAACTAGGATGCAGAGCTGTCAGTTACCTATTTTTAACCCATTGGCTGTAACTGGAGTTTTTCTTTGTTTGGTTTGTTGTTTGGGTTTTTTTTTCCCTGTAGCAGTTTTTATTCTTTTGTGCTTTCACTGGGTTCTATAGTACAGCTTTGTAATACAGCTTAAAAGAAATAAGACAGACTCTATAAGTGGATGGATCGGTCTTTCCAGAATTGCTCCCATGGATATCATCTATGTAATTACCTCAGAATCCCTTTCTACCCTAAACTCCCTGTGTCCTGTTGATAAATGCAGGATCTCTGCTGAATGCAGGCACTAGGGGGCAACATTATTCCATAAACGAATACTCCATGTTATTAAGAAGCCTGTTTCTATCCTGAAGGCAAAGCCCATCTTCAAATGTTTGAGATAACATTTAAATTTGTTCGAGGTAATTGTAACAGTAACTTGTGTTAATGCACAACACATATTTTTTACGTGCACACAGAGCAAAGAGCATCCTGCTTTCCAAAATTTTGATTTATTTCCTCCTAAACAAAATAATATTTTATGTCAGCTACAGCAATACTGCATTCTAAAAACACCTGATATGTAGAAGGTAAGATGCCTACAAGTAATTAGGGTTATTTCCACAGATATGACATTTGAAACAGTTATTCACACTAGTGAATGGTTACAGACTTTTCTTCAGGAGTATGGAACATGTTTGATATAACATTCCATTCATTAATGTTATTTAAAAAGATGTGGCTCAGGGAATAAGCAAGTGGGAGCAAAATGAAGGAAAAGAAATGTTCTCCAGTTACTTTTTTTTTTTTAATATTTCAGCTATTTTCTTAATGTTTAGATTCTTTGCCAAAAAAATAAATGCCTTGGCAGATTTTTGTTTTACGTGCAAATTGAAAATGTCTCTGTGTCTAAATGCATTTTGTTCTGTCTCCCCTTCACAGCTGCAATAATACACATTCATTTCTGGGAAACTGAGTGAAACCATGTTCTGGTTTGAGTATGAACTCCACTCTGAATTGCATTGTAGCTGCAGCAAAACCAGCTGAACACAACTTGCAATTTACTATTAACTGTTTAACAAGATGTTGTGTATATTCTGTCATAGATCCAAACCTGGATGTGAATGATGTCATCTGCGTTGAATTATTGAAAACCTCTGCTGGCTTGGGATTCAGTCTTGATGGTGGAAAAGCTTCCATTGCTGGAGACAAGCCCTTACTTGTAAAAAGAATATTTAAAGGTACTACAAGCTATCAAATGCAATGGATATTATCCCAGTTTTCCTTCTGCACTTTGTACAGATATTTTAATTCTTCAATTCAATTGTTTTTGAAACAAGTGTGGGATTTGTTTCCCTTGATAGTTACCACTTACTAGCCAAAGTGATCATTTAAAAAAATGCTCCTGGGAACAGCTAGGGTTTGCACCTGCCAGTAAATGTTTATGGAGCAATCTGATTTACTAAATGTGGTGCAGTTCCTTCCTGAGCTCGTCTGCTATTCTAGACATTAAATAACAGCATCAATATCGTATATAATGGTTTGAGAAGTTCATGCCTTATCTGATTCCTGAGAAGTACAGTGGAGATAAATAAGTGTGGTTTGAAAGCACCATCTAGCATGATACCCAATTACTAGTTTGACCTTTCTTTTGTCTTTGTTTTTTTTTTTTTTAAGATATCAGTATTAGCTTTCACCAAGAAAATATGGTTTATATTCAAAAACTGGTACTCTTTGATACTTTGTTAGTCAGCAAGTAGTTAAACTTATACGAACCATATATAAAAAGGAAACCAATACTAGATCTGTGCTGTGATTTTAATGTCTTACTCTGGATTCAGTGTAGTGGAAATATAGCACCTTCTAAAGAAGGTGCAACTCTAAATGAAGCTGCAAGTGCACAGCATTTTTGTGAGATTAACTTTCAGTGGTATATTCTCTCATCAAGGAATAAAAAACGCAACTCTATTTTCTGAATTGCATACCAATTTCTTTGCAGGTGTTTGTTTTCCCCTCTTTAGAAAGTGATTCTGAGGATAAAGAACATGTTTCATTTTTGAGCTTGGTAATTTTTATCCTTAGATAAAGTCCTTTTTGCCCTCCACCCTCCTCCCTGTCATGACTGGTGTTGTTAATTAAATTATAATTGCAGAAAGCATACTTTGGTCAGCAGTGAAAGGTATAGTTCCCCTCCATGACCTGTTTCTGCATCTGGCCTGTTTGTTTGAAGTTTGCTGCCCTTTGTTTTCATTGCTGTTATCCAGGTTTTACCGGCTGCTGCATTATCTGCTTATTAGCATGTTAAAGTTCTGTTTGAGAAAATAAATGGATGCCACATACAACCTGTGTATTTACTTTATCAGCTGGGTTTTCTTACAGCTACAGAGATAATGTACAGTGTATTTCGTGCACTCATGCTGCTTCCTTCAAAAACAGACATTTTTTTTTTGTGAGAACAAGGATTTATCTTGGTTAAAATAACATTTTATGTGAGATACAGTATGGGGTAGATTCTGAGAGCTGAGCTGAACACAAGTGACTTGAACTGAAATTTCCACTGTTAGAGAAATGGTTTATTTGCTGTTTATCACAGTGGAAACCAAATTTTTGTGGATTTTTTTTTTTTTAACACTGATTTTTTTTTACCCTTTTGCTCCTAGGTGGTGCTGCAGAGCAATCTGGAAACATAGAAACTGGAGATGAAATTCTTGCTGTTAGTGGAAAATCATTACTTGGCCTCATGCATTACGATGCCTGGAACATTATTAAATCTGTGCCTGAGGGCCCTGTTCAGCTACTAATCAGAAAACACAGAACTCCGGTGTGATAGAAGCACTACATCTAATCACTCTTTCTAAGACAAAACATTTAAAACTGGCTAGAAGCTGTCTGTGTTTCTAAAGCCACACAGAAGTGTCTTAATGCTCTACAGAGAGGTGCTAAGAGCCCTGGAGAACCACTGAGCAGGCATGTGATGAGCATCATGAAATCTCACCTGTTTATGGAGGATGAAGGAAGCCAAATGTTAGAGACATTTTTGTATTACATGGCAGTTTTAATGAAACTTCAGGACCTCTCCTGGGTTTGGTTTAAAGTATTTTGACCGAGACAAATATCCCCGTGCCTGTTCCTGATATTTTTAGTATCTACAAAGGGTTGGGAGTATAACTTGTTGGTTGCCATCCTGTTGATGAGGATGGGTATTTAGACTGTACTATATGACTTAGCTATAATAAGACTTCAGGACACTTACTAAGTGTCTGATCCTTTTTTGTTGTAATAAGAGAATGTCTGGAACAGTCTCACTTTATTCTTCTAAGTGCAGTTTTGCTAAAAAATGCATGACAAAAGAGTATAATTTTGCACAACTTTTATGCCTAAAACATGAGCATTTTATTGCAAAGCTGAAGGACTTCAGTGATCACTAAGTACATCTGGAAGCTGGGCTGCTTTTACTTGGCTGCAAGAGGCTTAAGGCTGCCCAACTTGTAACACTCAAGCTTGGAAAATAGTGGTCTAAAATGGGGATTATAACAGATTAAATCTGAACTGGCCTTATTTGTGGTGGCTCTTAATCTGGTTTTTGTCTTCTCCTGTCCAATATTTATTTTCACTTGTGTGAGAGTGGGTGAGGGTGTGTGCGTGTAAGAAAGAAGTGCGCCCAGCTGTTTCAGGAATGTGCTGGTGCTGAGGGTTCTGGATGGTGAAACTGAAAACTGTGTAGATGGGAGAAACCATAGTGTTAGATACAGCAAAACTGAAAGGGTTGCAATGCCATGGGTGCTTCATTTGGATTTTCTCACCTCTACTCACAGTAGAGGTATCTGTAGCAGGCCATGTTGCTGAGTGTTATTTATAGTCTGCTGTGTTGGGAGGAGAGTGTATGGGTGCAAGAGATTAGACTCTGTTATTGCTCTTCCTACATCTGGGATAGCTAAACAACATGAGATGCATGAGGAGATGGGCCAGTGTCCTTATCAGCTGAGCACAAGTTGTTTGTTCTAGACTGCTCAGGTCGTTTGTCACATTAGGCTGGAGACGGCTTGCAGCCAGTGTGCCCAGAGTGAGGAACTGTCAACCTGGAAACGGTCCAAATCTGAAGCGCTGCCCTCTTTTATAGTGAGCCAAGACACTGTGTAGCTGCTACAAAAAGGTCTGGCCCTACCCCAAGATCATACTATACTTCATTTTATTCACATTTATTCAACAGTGCTTGGAGCAATTGATTCCAGGTTAGTGGAGCACACACTTTGGCTAATTTCTGTGACAGCTTAATTAGACTGCAACTCGTGATGTGCAGAGGAAAATTCAGTTCTGTGAGGCAAGCCAAGTCCAGGCAAGCATAAAAAGTGTGCAATGTTTGCCTAGAAATGAATAGATTTAATTCTTTTTCAGTGACATATTAGCATGTGAATCCAGGGAGAGATGCAACTTCGGTTACAAGGGAAGGCAATACTGTACACAGTCCTACAGCTGCTTTGCCTGCAGGATTTCTCTTGAAACTGGTTCAGGTTCAGTGCTGTGAAATGACTGTGGAATTGGGTCCCCTGTGATGCCAAAACTCAACTGCTCTTTTGGGACCGGTCCTTGCCTTCATTCACCTCTGTGGTGGGAGAGGCTTCCGGGTAGAATGTAGCACTTTGGGTCGGAGAACCGCAATAAGGTTGCAGGCTTGTGCTGGGATAAAAGAGATTACCCCAGCATATGTCCTGAAAAAAAACAGGGAGAAGACATTTGGCAGTGACAATGAAATGGCAAGGCCTTGTTGAGAAATGACCAAAATCTGATTGTAATAGAGTGTATAATAGATACATAAAATGCATGTGGAATTTAATGAATACCTGTATACATATAATACGTACAAGTGAAGTGCTGAGTTTTTGCTACTTTAACGTGATGAATCACAATTGTGTTTTAGAAAAAGGAGTTTTTTTCAGTCCACAGTTTAAAGTTTTGGAGGTTCCAGTGCAGGGAGGCGTATGTCTCCTTTGCTGCTAAACCAGTGTGAGCTCAAAGGTTAAGTCTTTGTTTTGTAAATTAAATTTAATTTGAGGTGTCTTAAGATGATACGTGGTGACTATTTTCAGATGCTTGTTTGCAGGTACTGTTCATTGTGAGTGATTTAGAATGCTTTCATTTTTCAGTAATCGAATACTGTTCAGTATTTTATTTTACATGCACGTAGATATGTATTGGCTGATTAACAGCAAAGAGGCGGGGATTTTTGTGTGTGATTAAGTAGTGGCTATAATTTAAAAGATAGGATTAATGTTTTAAGTCTGATAGTTACTATGGGTAGAATGATGCATTTCTCTAAGTAACACTACAGCAAGAAAAATAATAGTATTTAACCCTGATTGTTTCTGTTCCTGAAAATACTTTTATTTTATGAAAGAACCAGAAACATTTTTACTGACGCTACCAGTGTTGATTTGATTACAGTAGCATTTCCTGATGTCTCTACTGGGGTAAAATTCCCCAAAAATGCTCCAGGATTTATGCAATATGGGTCTGCTTTATTACAAACAGCATAGACAGACCAAACAGATGTAGTGAACCTCTGGTAATGCACCTGGCAAAGTAAATGTTTAGATTTTCTGAGAGCTTGGTCACACCAAAATGACAAGAGGGCGTTGCATTAGTTCGTCAGTATTCAGTAGGTTTGTGAGCATTTTTGACCTTGCTGTTTGCATGTTGGTCCCCAGGGTGACTCTTTGCCATCTAGGGGTTGGCCAAAATCTGGGAGAGTGTTGACTCTTCAGAGACTCCTAGCTGCATCTTGGAAGACAAAAAAAACCAGGATAGAATTGTGGACTTTGTCCAAAACCTCTTCACCAGGGGCCTGAAGGCATTCCAGATAAGGTGAACTTGCTCTGAAATGGAGAAGACATGGTGGAGGGCTGTGCCGCTTATAGGCCTGAGGGTGCACAACTTGGATATGAGTGTGATACTGGTGCGATACTACCATTGCATATTTTGCAGCCTTTTTGTAGCTGGAAGCTCTTTCCAGCTTCTTGTGGGGATAAAATCTGTATTAAAAACTGTGAAATTAGGCCTAAGTTAGGGAGGGAGCATCATCTGATCATTTTCTTGCTAGTAAAGAATATGAGGGCAGGTAAGTATTAATAAATTGTTGAGTGATTCATGTTTTCTAATGATCCTCACTTACAGTTAACCCTAGTTAGTGTTCTGCAGTGGTTCTTGTCCAAACCTGAAGGAACTATTCCCAGATGGCAATGTTTACCTGCTTCTACATTTAGGGTATGTAAATGTATATGTGGAAATATTGATCAGGAGTAGACTAGATCATGTGAGAAAATGGATCCCACCCTAGGTAGGTTTTGTGTGTTAGGCTGATACACCTATTGTATGATACTGTATATTTACACTTTTATTTATATAAATAAAACTTCTTTTAATGAAAACTGTTTAATATGCCTTGTATATTACAAAAAAAAGTGAGTGCAATAACATGAAATAGATTGTACATTTTACAATTTGCTGTCTCTGTTATGTAAATCTGTATTGCCATAAACTGTTTTGTTTGGGGATATTAGTGATTTTGAAAATAAATGGTATCCTTAGTACTCCTCTAGATAGTTATTTCTGTGTGCAGTTGGAACGGGCATCGCATGGACAAGATTGTCCTGGAGAGCACAATGATAGACTAAGTGTTAACACTGTCCAGTTGTGCATCTAAGATACTGAAGTCAGTAAGCTTACAAGTTCTCTTGTAAGAACTGTCATTTAGTGTGAAGTGAAGGCTTAATGCATTTATGAAGTGTTAGAAGGTATTTTATAGGACCAGCTTTGGTATCTTGGAAGATATGCCCTGTTTTTTCCTGCCACTTTGCAGGAATGTGGATGGGAAAGGTGAAATGTTAAAAGAGTTTTCCTCAAGAGCCAAAGTCTTTGGAGAATGTTGCCTATAAACTGTACCTCTTGCCTAGCCCCTGGGCTATAAGGGAACAGTTTGTGTGTGTAGGGAATATGTACAAACAACTAGTCCTAGACTGGTATTTGTTCTCATCTTCCGCCTACCTTGGGGATAAACTCTCCTCCAAAACCCCAGTGAGCCAGCAGTGTGGACTGGTCTGGAGATAACATCTCTGTGCATGGAGTGGAGCTGTAGTGGAGCTTATGGTGGGAGGTGGCAGCACAACCTCAAAACTGGGTAAGTTTGCATGAAGTGGTTCACCTTTTTACAGACACAGCTGGCTTCACCGTTGCTGCATGGTAGCTTGAAGCAAGCCTGCCTCCTAGAAATGAGTCAGCCCCCAAAAGCACTTCAGCTGCTCTGCCATGGGGAATGCCAGAGGTGCTCAAAATCCCACACAGCCTGGCAGTGCACAAACAGATCAGCTAGTCACTGACGGGTAGGCTGAGCTAGAGGATGGAGCTTGTGAGAGAGGCATTTTTATCCACATTGCAAGCTCCTGTGCATTGCTCCATGCGAGGCTGGGTGCTAACAGCAGCAGCAGCAGCAGCACGGCTGGCAACTCCCAGCCAGCTCACACCGTAGTGCAGTTTCTGCTCTCTCCTCAGTGCACACTTGGTGCTTGCCTGCATCTCTTCTGTTGTGCCTTGCAAACCTCATCATTTCCTCCTCTGCACAGTGCTGCCCTTAAGGGCCAGGTGGGCTTTTCTGCAAGGAGAGGAAGACATTCACTCTCCTGTGCCAGTGGCACAGGTGGCATGTCCCTTGTCTCCAGGCTTACACCCCAAAAGCCGCTGTGTTTGCTTTCAGTTTCCTTCTCTAGGTGCTATGCCACAAGGGTGCAAGTGAGCAAGAGTAACATGAGGAAGGAAAAGCCCAGCTCTTCTGCTGAATCACCCTGTGGGAAAGGCTAGTCCATCAAGCTCCTGCCTTGTCCCGCAGATGCCAAGGCCCTTTCCTGGGCTGGAGGGGAAAAAGAGAAGCTTTGTGGTCTCCTGGTCCCCCTTTTGCATTGGGACCCCTTTTCCCCACATCCTGCTCCCTTGCTAACAGCCATGATGATGGGCATTATGGAGCGTGTGTTGTTGTGCAGATGATTTTATGCCAGGCATAAAACTGGTAAACTGGGAATGGGATAGAGGGGAGGGTGTAGGGTGGCACAACCCACCCCCCCTACTTTTTCAGCACATTTGTCCCCGGCTGGGGTTTGGCTTCTCCCCCAGGGCTGTATAGGGAAAAGCAGAGAGACATATTTAGCCATGAAGATCTCTGCTTTCCCCACTCCCTTGCTGTCTTCAGTGCTGGAGGCAGCTCAGCCCCTTCCTCCTCTTTCAGTGACTCCTCTGTACCCATCCTCTTCTCTCTCCTTCTCCCTCTTTCTACTAACTCTTGGTATGAGCTAGGGTACGCAGAGCTCAAGCCTCAGAACTGCCTGGCTCTTACAAGATCAGTCCTGGACGTCTTCACCTAAAATCTTAATTGCCTCACACAGTGCCTAAACAAAGAAGAATACAAAGCAGAGAAGACACATTGGACTTAATCCATAAATAGATTAGTACATGTGACTTTGT
Source organism: Clamator glandarius (assembly GCA_033459285.1). NCBI lineage: Eukaryota > Metazoa > Chordata > Aves > Cuculiformes > Cuculidae > Clamator > Clamator glandarius. The sequence goes on along the minus strand of JAUNZM010000912.1, from coordinate 100,914 downwards.
TTATCCATGAAGATATGTCAAGTGGTAGAAAATTACTTTTAAGTTTTACCTAACTTGGTTGGGCTTCAAGGACTGGGCTTTTTCTGAAAGCCTTGAGGCACTGGCAATTGAGGAACTTGGCACAAAAAGTATGAGATATTTGCAGTCTGAGCATGTTTTTTTTACTCCCATAACACTAATGTACAGAGCTCAGATCTGAACGAGATATGCAGAGACACCTACTTTGTTGTTTGCAATCAGGTTTGTGATTTTTTTTTTTTTTGTGAAAAGTTATGGCTTATTTTTCATTCTTTTTCTTGTCTTTGCTGCTCTCCTGTTCCCTGCTAGCATCATTCAACGGAACTTAATGGCCAAATAAGTCCATGTGTCTCTGGTGTGGCTGCTGGTGGCTCCAAAACCTCACCTGTGTTTCCTGGAATGGCAAACCCCGGCCATTTTATCACATTTAATGGAAGCCTGATGGTTGCTCTCTCTCTCTCTTTCCCCAGGCAGGGGTGGTGTGAAGGAAAGGCCCCAGAGGGGAGGTTCCTCGTGGCCCTCCCTGGAGCAGGGTGTGCAGGGTCTGGGTGCAGCAACCACTCAAGCAGGGAAGTGACGCCGTGGGGCAGTGCGTGACTGCAATGGCAAGGGGAAGGAAAACCTCCACAGGCCGTGGCACTGAGCTACGCTTCCTGGTGCCCAGGGCCACGCAGGCCCAGGCCGAGGGGCCTCCATCGCTTGGGGCTGAGGACATGTCCTCCCCACTGCCTCTGTGCTGCCAGACACTCACCCTCCCCTTCACCTGGCTGGAAGGTTCAAAACTTTGCTCCAGCAGCTTGGTGCTTTTTTTTTTTTTTTTTTTTTTTTAATTTCCTATACAATATTAGGTTGTATAAGCGATTTCGCAGCACCTTCACCCTGCGTCTAACACCTCTGTATCCATAAGTGCCTGGAAAGCAAGTGATGCTGCATTATCTAGGGCTGATGCCTGCTGCTTCGGGTGATCAGGTAATTTCTTCTTGTCAAGGATTACAGCTCAATCTAGGCTGCCACTGCCATCCCTTAGTAAACTCCATTTCAGACTTTGTCTTTGCAGAAAAAGCCAACCATGTCTTGCTCTTTCCGTGTAGTTGTGTTTCTCAAAGCCCTTGACTAGGATGTCACAAATTAATGAGGATTGCAATCATGGAATCATATCATATATATAGTTTGGGTTGGAAGGGACCTTAAAGATCATCTAGTTCCAAACCCCCTGCCATGGGCAGGGACATTCCTTTAGATCAGGCCGTCCAAGGCCCCATCCAACCTGACCCCAAACGTGGGTGTTCAAGGCCAGGTTGGATGGGCCCCCGGCCAGCCTGATCCAAAGGAATGTCCCTGCGCATGGTAATTTTCTTTTTCACTTTACTTTAATTTTTCCCAGTTCACCGAATATAGAAATTGTTTCTTACAAGTATGGTCAAGGCAGGTGGGCATTTTCTTTAAAAACATAATTTTTTTTTCAAGTTACCCAAAGCTGTAGTTTCTTGGATTTTTTCCCTACCTACCAAAGCCATTTCCTTGATGTACTTACTGCCCATGACACAAAAGTGCTGGGGAAAGCCTAGTGGACGTTGTCAAAAATTACCTCCCTAATACGTGATCCTAGGCACAGGGGGGATATGGATGTGGTCTTCTGCAACTTGTCACTTCCCATTCAGGAATGCAAAGGGAAGGTGCAAGCAGAAATCTGCCCTTAATTGCTGCCACACATCAGGTGGCAAAGGTGGCTGATCCCAGCTCAGACCCTAGAGCTGAGGGAGAGGTGCAAACATCACTTCTTGATCTGGGCAGAGCATAATAACACAGGCAAAACCTCAAAGGTGTGAAAGCCTGGTGATGGGTGCTATCCCAGGGCCATCCTCTGCTCTTAGTCACACAGGTGGGATGTTCACCAACCTTACACAGCTTTGAAGGTAACTGCTTTCTTTGAGGTTTGCAAGCTGGGTTGTCACCTGCAGGAAGGTGCCTTGTTCCTTCAAATGGTGACAATGACACAGAGTAGCCAGAGGAAATGTGACAAGTGGTGCTCCCACTGTCCTTTCCTGCAGAGGAGGGAATGATGTCTCCCATCTTCTTCTGGGGAGGTGGGAGTCCCACATGTCATCTTTCAGATGCATTGAGGGGGCCTGTAGGAATGATGGGGACAGACATTTCATCAGGGCCTGTTGTGACAGGACAAGGAGCAGTGTTTTCAAAACCACGGAGAGTAGATTCAGACTGGATATAAACAAGAAATTTTTTACAATTAGGGTGGTGAAACACTGGAGCCCAGTGGAAGGAGGCAGTGGAGGCCCCAACCCTGGAAATGTTCAAGGTCAGATTGGATGTGGCTCTGAGCAACCTGCTCTAGAGGAAGACGGCCCTGCTCCTGCTGGGAAGCTGGACTAGATGACCTATAAATGTCCCCAAAGCATCCTATGATTCTGTGCCAAAGCCTCTATAAGACGAAATAGCTGAAACAGCTTTATCTGAGGTCTCTGCTATTTCATGGGATATCTCCTTTTGCTAAAGGAGTGACTCCCGGTCCCACACTTTCGGAGAGCTTACAAACTGGTGAGTTTTGCATTGCAAAGAGACTGAGCACGAGAAGAGAGTGCCGCCTTGGTGTAGACAGTTTCTCATGCCATCATCCAGGCAATATATTCACACACGTGGATAAAACCTGTCACTTACAGCTGTGACAGCTTTTGGGACTATTGCTTACTGAGAGTCCCGCCATCAGACAGTCACCTGTTTCATGGAAAACCCTGCCAGACTGCGAGACAACACGTCATATCCCCAGCCCTTCCTGTCCAGCCTCATTGCACCTCTATGGATGCACGTCATGCCCTCACACCTTCTCACGCTAATGGGAGGAAAATGATAAAATTAGTCCCCTCCAGCAGCATATGCTAGAAATAACAAGCAGCATACAAGACATTGTTTTTCAGATGACTAAAAAACATCCCGTGGGGGGAAGAGGAGAGAAGGAAGGTGTTGTCTGTTGTCTAGCAATTTGCTTAGGAAATACCACTTGTGCATCCAGTCTCAGGTATGAGAGCATGAGCTGGCTAAGGGCACCAGGCCATTTTTTTTGCCTGGGTGAGCATAGTGTGAACACAACCCAGGGCTGCACTTGTTGCTTTGGCATGTGCCCATGGGCTGTGGCTAATGGAGACTGCTACAGCGCAGCAATCCCGGCAGTTGGGTTTGGTTTTGTTTTTTTCATATCAGGTGCTCACAGGTGAGTCAGGCGCCTTCAGACAGTGATGTTGTGCCGCATCCCTTGCCCTTTAAGGAGGAGCAGGTCACAAGCATTGTGCTGTGGTGGTGACCTTGCTGGAGAAGGGCCAGGCTCTGGCAGGCAGCAAGTGAAGTGTCTGGATGTTTTTACAAGGCTGATGGACTCTTACAAGTGTTATTTGTTTGCTGGCTTTGCAAGGATCCACTGTGCAGCACCTGCGGTAGCACTTGGCACCAGGCTGATGGGCCTTCTCAGGATGATGTTGCTGCTGTCCCTAAAGTAAAGCTCATCTTAACTTCTGTTATTTGTTAACTGGGAAAAGGACAGGGAATTTCTTCTCTTTGTTTTTTGTTTATTAGAAACCAGAGTCTTTGGCCAGGAAGCTCTTGGTCTTCCTTGCACCAGGACCACATGCTTCAGGTGTGGTACTCCCTGCACAATGAGAAGAGAACAGTGAGTCAGAGGAAAGCCTGTTGATGTGCGTGGCATAGCAGGTGAGGAACCTGGGCTCACATCTCCACTGACATGTCTTTGGGTCCCAGGTTTAGGGAGGAAGAATAAGCTCTGCTATATCCCTTTGCTATTCCTTTGTTGTAAGCAGCATCATTTCTGCCTTTTCCAAAATTCTGGCTTCAAACTTCAGAGAAAGCAAAAATCTGACCTTGGTGAAATGCTGTATTCCTTTCTGCCTGCATCTGAGACAAAAGCCTTTACTTGGACACCTGCCCTTCACTAAGCCCCAGTGACTCTCTCCCTCAAACCTGCAAAACCTCTAGCAGAGGCAATGGAGCCCCTGAAACCACCCAACTAATTAAATACAGCCAATAATTGCTAGAAAGTGTTGGAATAGGTGTCTCAACCTCCCATTTTAATGTTCAAGAATATGTTTATGTCTCATTCCCAGATGTAAAAGCCTAAATCCCCTGATGCATACCTATCAGCACTCTGCTGTTGCACCAATGTGTGCCTGCTGACTTGGCTTTATGGAAAGAATTTGTATAACATGATCATGCATTCAGAATCCACAAAAAAGAAAAACAACCTAAGTTGTAACAACAATGACTCATTTTTTCTCGCAAACACTTTATTATCTCAGCAAGAATTCAAGACATACGTGCATGGGGCATACAGCAAAACATCTGGCCCGTATCCAGAATAGGCCCTAAGAAAAACAAACTTGTGTTGATACAACCATATACCAGATCCTTTGCAGAAATAACAAAAGGAATCCTAGGGAGGACATCAGCAAGCACTTACTCATATACTGGCACTGGTTGCCTGGATCTAGGTCTTTTTCCTGAGCTCCCAGCAAACGCTAGCACTCTTGACAATGCCCAGAGAAACATAAAAATATTTCACAAAAAGCAAATAGTCTTAGCAGAACTACAGAAAAAAATACTGCTCTAATACTTAATTTTTTATATATATCCCCATAGGTATCCCCATGACAGTGTATTTACAGTGATAGGGTTTTTTCATAACAGTAATGTATGCCACAGCCTGAAGAACTGGGCAGGCTTTATGAAGCCTCTGCCTCATTTCCTATTGTATTCCAAAGCAGCACACATTGAGCAGAACACTTCTATTCAAATACATTCCTGTTACTTATGTGAATGCTAGTGCTGAATTTTCCTGAGAGTCCCAGAGAGGCACAATCATTATTCAGTGCCCTCAATGAAGGCTCCAAGACTCCACCGTGCCCAGGACATACAGTGGCAGCTCTTCTGTTGAAGTCAGGGCTGCCTTCGATGAACAGTTTTGATGGGTGCTGGCCAGGGAGATGGTGTTTAGCCAGACAGAAACTTCATGCATTCACTTTTTAACACCTGAAAACCTGACTCCTATTCATGTCAGCAAAACGCATTACTTTGCAGCAGTAAGACAAATAATAACTGTTCTTGAAACATTATGTTCTCACTGAAAAGATTAGCTGGTTTAGAGAAGGGAACTGTGCATGTGGCTTAAGCCAATGACAAAGCTGCAACTAACACCACTGGGATGTCTTAATCCTTCCACATAGAAAGCTGGCAAAGCCAGCCTCTGCTTAGTGAAATCAGTGACAAGTAACAGCTGTGCAAGAGTTGGTTGTGACAGAGTGACAAGAGCTATGTAATAACAATTTGGCAAAGGTAGATTCAGAAGAGCTAAGCAAAAAATTAGTTTTATAAATACAGACATGTATTCACTGCAAGGCAGGAATAAAACCCCAAACTTGAACAGACTCAAAATTCAGAATGTGCAACTATACAGCCTTATACAATGCAAAAGTACTTAAATACACAGTTAAAAGAAGGGACTCTGACAATTGATCTAAGAAGTAGATAAAAAACATTATCACCTTTAGCCATTTCCTTGCTAGCTTGCACTCATGAAAAAGTACTGCTTAGGATCATGTCTGATTTGAACAGACTAGCAGAGATGCTGTTTACCTTGACAGCGATCAGCATGCTTAATTCAGCTCCTCCAAAGTCAGCCAAGCGTTGTAACCCCTCAGTGAGACAGGCACAGTGCATCACCTTCCCCTGGATGTGCTACAGTGTCTTCATTATTCCAGAACCAAAATGTGGTTGCCATTAAGTGAAATGAAAAAAAAAAATACAAGGGAAGAACCTTTCCTTGTAAGTATTGTTAAACATACAGAAATCCAAGGCTACTTCCCTGTAGTGACTGTAACATTCAATTCTGATATTATTTCTTCAAAGAGAGGTAGTTGCTTTCTTCGAATAAATAATATTCTCAAGAAAACTTGAGATATATCTTGAATTCAACTTTAAGATCTACTCCTGTGAAAGAGTTATTCTGTTACTTATAAAGACACAGCATTATTGTACTGTTCTCAAGAACTTCTTTTAATGTTGAAAGATTCCTTCCACGAAATACACATATCTCAATATCTATATTTCTGTAATATATACTCATTTATATGTCTTATATAATGCTATACTAAAGTATGCTCCCTCAGTGCTGCATTAAATATTTCCATTATTATCAGAAAATATTATCCTTTCTTCTAGTTAATGTAATGTATTTTTATGTCATGTTTTGAATATTTTTATACAAATTTTTTAGCCTAAAGTAGGAGTCAATTGATAGTTTTCTGAAATACTCGTTTTGTACACATTGGGTACACATATTTATATTTTATATATAAAAATATATATATACACAAATTTATACATAATATAGACTAGAACTATGCAACATTGTGTTAATCCATAGAACTGTAATTTTTACTCCCCAAAGCAACATCCTGTAACAAATAACCTTTCAGTAAAGATAGTGGTTCACTGAACAAAATAATCCCACCCTCAGATCCCTGTCCAACAGAATCCATGCTCTGGAAAACAAAGCCAGTCAATAACCAAGCGACTGGCTTTTGCCTTGTGATGGATGATCCCAAGTTCCAATGATGCTTCTTCCTGCAGGTGCTCCCAGCTTTTTGGTGAAATGTAGCTGTAGGACACGAGGGCAGAGGGTGACTGAGGAAAACAGGTTCCTGGAAGTCTCCTCAGACCAGGCTGAAGGGCAAGTTCAGTCTTGCCCCAGGTCCCCCCTCCGATGGCTCTGCCCATCGCTATCTTTTTTCCACCTGGCACTCACACGCCAGCATTGCCCTAAAATTCTTTAAGGAAATCATGTCGCAACAGCCGTCCCTCGGCAGCAACAGGAGGCAAAAAAACAAGGCAGAGCGCTTTCTTCATCCATCAGGGTCAGTGAAGTCTCTCGGTCCAAATCCATGAAGCCAACGTCTTTCCCTGCCGTCGAGCGCGTCGTGTCCGAGTTGAGGGAGCCTCACGTTTGCGGGCAGAAGAGCTTCGTGAGGAGGTTGAGGATCTTCTGCCGCAGGTCCCACTTGTCACCAATCCTGCGCAGCTGCAGGGCGCACTCTGCCGCCACCTCCCGCTCTGCAGGCACACGCAGACACTCGTAATCGGGTCTAATTCTACTGGCATCTCGGCAGCATCCTACATTTCCCACATCCTTTCTCTCTTCTCGGGGTTATCCCCTCCTCCTGCCCCTCCTCGCCACCCCTTTCCCTCCGAGCTCGGCGCGCGGAGAAAGCGTGTGGGTATCCCCTGCATCCCATCCCATCGCATCCCATCCCATCGCATCCCATCCCATCCTATCGCATCGCATCCCATCGCATCATCGCATCCCATCGCATCATCGCATCGCATCGCATCGCACCCCACAGAATCCAATCGCGCCGCATCCCATCGAATCCAGTCTCATCCCACCGCATCGCATCCCACCTCATCGCATCCCACCGCATCGCATCGCATCCCACCCCGCTCCCTCCGCTCCCCGGTACCTGCGGGAGAGGCAGAAGGGGAGGTTTTGCGCAGGGTCTTGCCGGGCATCATCGCGACGCGCTGCGCGCTGCTGGGCGGTGGCGACAAAGTGAGGCCGAGCGGGGCGGAGCGGGAGCTTAAGAGGAGGAGGCGCGGCGGGGCTTTCCCCGAATCGTGACGTAGAATCGGGGGCATCCCGCCCCCGCGCCCAGCGGGCGAGCGGAGGCGTGTCGGAGCTAGCCACGGGCCGAGCCGGACCGGCCCAGCGCGGGGAGAGGCGGGGGGACGTGACTGGGAGAGGAGGGGGAGGAATGGGCTGTCACAGGGAAGAAGAGATCGAGAGATGGATTGTCATGGGGAGACAAAAGGTGGAGGGATGGGATGTGCTTAGGAGAGAAGAGGGGGAGGGATGGGGTGTCATTGGGAAGAAGAGATCAAGGGATGGATTGTCATGGGGAGAGAAGAGGTTGAGGGATGGGGTGTGCTTGGTGGCAGAAGAAGAGGTGGAGAGATGGGGTGAGCTTGAGAGGGGAGAGGTGGATGGATAGAGTGTGCTTGGGGAGAGAAGAGGTGGAGGGTTGGAGTGTCACTGAGGAGAAGAGGTGGGGGGATGGGGCATGCTCGGGAAGAAGAGGTGGAGGGATGGGGTGTGCTTGGTGGCAAAAGAAGAGGTGGAGGGATGGGGCATGCTTGGGAAGAAGAGGTGGAGGGATGACGTTTCATTGGGAAGGAGAGGAGGAGGGGTGTAGGGATGGGGTGTGCTTGGAAGAGGAGAGGTGGAGGGATGGGTTGTCATTGGAGGAGAAGAGGTGGAGGGATGGGGTGTGCTTGGGGCAGAGGAGCTAGAGTTGTCAGATGGGGTGGAGAAATGTGATTTGCATCTTCTGGGCAAGGAGAGATGGAGGGATGTGTTGTGCTTGTGGGAGAAAGGCTAGAGACATGGGATGGGCCTATTGTGGGCAGGGATGGGTCCAGGGATGGGTTTGCATCTTTGGGGCAAAAAGAGGTGGAGGTCTGGAGTGTGTTTGTGGCAGAAGAGGTAGAGTGATGAAGTGTGCTTAAGGGAGAAGAGGTGAAGGGGTGGAACAACCTTGGGGATAAGAGGTTGAGGGTTGTTGTGGAGGGACAACGTGTATCTGGGGAGAAGAGGTGGAAGAATGGGGTGAACTCAGGGAAGAAGAGCTAGAGGTGTGGGATGTGTTTGTGGTGGGCCAGGAGTGATGGAGTGATGGGATTTGCATCTTCTGGGCAAAAGGAGGCAGAAGTGTGGAGTATATTTGTGCTGGGCAACAACAGATTGAAGGGTGGGCTGTGCTTTTGGTGTTGGTCCAGGAGAGATGGATGAGATTGTACTTGTTCTGAAGAAGATGAGGTAGAGGGATGGGATGTGCTTGGACATTCAGAAGTACAGAGTGGGGTGTGCTTGTGATTGGCAAGAGGACACAGAGGGATAGGTCTGCTGGGTCTTTACCAGGAGATGCTCCTGACACAGTGCTGTTTTATAATTCAAGGTGATGGTGACCGTGGCCTCGAGTGAGCCATTTCCCTATGGAAAGCTGGCCTATCTTATGTGCCATTTGCAACTGAGAGCCACTCTCCTGCTGCTGGGTACTTCTCATGGCAGTGCAGTACCTGCAGAACATGTTGCTGGCTGGCACGTGCCAGGGCACACTTACCTGTGCCTGCTGTATTTTTAGATGACGCTTTTTACATGAAACAACAACTGGAGTGATAAAGTCGCCCTCGTGGCTTTGTGATCATTGCACAGTGTAGGGAGAGCTGCCAGTGATGTATGAGTCACTCATATGCCTCCTGCCTGTTGGAGAGTTGGCATTTTGTGTGGCGGCACATAGCATGGACTTTTGTTTTTAGGGGGAAATGAAAACAGTTTTACACAAAGAAAGCACAGATGGGCCACTCATAACAAGCTACCCATTTGTGGCTGAAAGCCAGTAAATGCCTACCTCTCCCATCAAAACACAGCTTAAAGCAGGAAAAGATGCTGTGGGGCAATACAAACCAACAAGGGGCTGTCCAGGAGCTCCTTTCTGTGGGACAGGAGCCTCTAAGTCAAGTGTCTAGAAACATATATGACTTTGAAGACTATTGTAATAGGCATCATTTACCAAATCAGCGCAGAAAACACTTCCCCTGTGTATTTCCAGAAAGTCATGGCACACCTGAAAGAGGGTTGGGATTTCTCCCCCTGCTCAGGAAACCTCAACCCCATTGGTGCCTGGTAGAAGGCAGTGGGCCCAGTGGTGCTGCAGGGCTGGCATGTGGGAGAAGCAGTGCTGCCCACTCACAGAAAGAGTATGTCTAAGAGCAAGATGTTTGAGACAAAGACATGGCCTGATGAGGCTTTTCCATGGCCATTCCGAAGATGGTGGCTGGGTCGCAGCAGGTGCTGGCTCAGTGACACCCCATAGTTTGCTCTTCCAGGTTGTGACTTGGTGTCAGAGCAGCTTAGTTTGGCCACAGAGCAGTTTTTGAGAAGGTATTGCCTTCATCCCTCGGTCTTGGATATAATACCTATATGGCATAAAGGCTTACTTGTTTAACTTGTGTTTGGGGCCTTTTTCTCAGTGGTATGAACACCTTTCATTTTAACCCAGCCCCATTCAGGGAGAGCTGCCCTTTGACCCTATCATTCCTGTTACATAAGAAACTGTTTCTTCAAAACAGGTTTGTTGGGTTTCAGATGTTGGGAAGGCGGGCAAACATCTCAGGAGCATGTCAGGCTGCATGACATGTTGTTCCTCGCAGTGGAGGTGCTGTGGGGCTGCATCTATGGCCACAGCCTGATGGCTGCTCCAAAAATCATGGCATTACCTCCAGAGCACAGGCGCAAGGCGCTGGGGTGCCTACTGCAACCCTTCCTGTGCAGCCAGAGCTCTTGGAGCTCAGAAATCCCAGGTGCTGGTAAAGCACTGGCAAACTCAGGCTGTGGGGAAGGAGGACACATTGGTCCCTTGCTCTGCTGGGCACACGCGTGTGCTCATTTATTTTGCTCATTTAGGCAGAGCCAGGGATGACCTGAGGCTTGTTCCTCTTTTTGAATTCAGAGATGGACCTGACACTTGGGCAAATTATTTAAATGAGTGTTCCTCCAGTGAGACAAAAAACCAAATGAACCTCATCCTGTCCTGACTAGCCACATTTCTTCACCCAAAAGGAGGATTATCTTTAAGTGCCTCTTCTCCCTGTAACTGCAGCAGCACAAAGAGATGGGACCTTTGTTTGGGCACATGCAGGAGAGGAGATGCTTTCCCTGTGAGGGCAGCTGGGCATGAACAAGTGGGTGAACAGAGTGGCAGGAGTTAATTTATTTTCTTTCTTTTATTTTAAAATAGTGGTAGGTGGGAGACATTAGTCTACAGATTGGGTTAACAGACCCGGCTGTGAGCTGGAGTTTCTGAAATGCTCATCTCATTGCCATGGTCAGAATCCTGTATCGGATTGCAGTGGTGTAAGGCAAGAAGCCCCGCTGCTCAGAGGGAAGCTGGCTTGCTCCAGGTCTGGATCTGGTGCACCTTCCTGCAGAGTTTTACTGTTTTGTGAGGTCCTTACTGGTGTGTGACAAATCACAGTCCATTATGGTGGGAACAGCACACAGCGAGGCCGCTGCCAGTTATAGGATTGCACAACAGGGGCAGAGAGGAAAAAAATGTCCATTGTGGTTTTAAGGCACCGGCGAGCTCTGACGTCATTTTGTTTCAGTTCCCCTAAATAAAGTGGTGTAGCTGTGGGAAGCATGGGCCTCTTGGAAGCTGCTAGACCAGATCAGCTACAAAAGCTGTTTCTTGCTGTGGCTGCACCGAGCAGGACCACGGATCCTCAGGTGGACATAGCCACGGCAGGGAGCAAAGCAGTAGCCCAAGGAGCACGTTCCCCTTGGAGCAGCCTTCCAGTTTATTTCTGTTTAACGCCATTTAAAATTAGTGCAGTTACACCGGTGAGAAGAGAGAATAATCTTGAGATAACACATCCAGAGCCTCGCCACTCTCTGGGCAATGTGGTCTAGCCAGGAACATGTTATTGAAAGCGAACACGTGATAGACCAACTCTCAGTATGAGTAACACCTGCAGGCAGGCTTGCTGAAAGGAAATCGAATGTTGCAGAAACGAAATCAAGAGTAGGAGAGAAAGGAAACTAGCTGTTTTTTCCTCTGAACTCGGTTATTTGTGCTGAATCAGCTTCAAGCTGTTTCTATATATTCTATATATTCTCCCTTATAAGATCTTAAATAAATCTCTTCATTATTGGAGTTCATCTCATCTTCCCAGGTCTGTCTGGTGTTGACAGCCCTTATGTTAGCTGAGCGGTCTTTGTTTCTCTCTCTCTCCCTTTCCCGTTTCTGCAGACCGCAGAGTCGGTAGTTCCTGTTGATCCTTGTGGGTCTCAGCGCCAGAGCAGGAAACTCAGCTCCATTGTCAGAAACACAAACCAAAGGTCATTTCAGGAAAGCGCCATGGGGTGTGGCTGTGCTGGGCAAGGCTGATGATGTCCTTGGCGGGCTTTTTTTTTTTTTTTTCCTTTTCATTTCTTCATTTCTTAAATTAACTCTCTTGTTTGCTCTTCTCTGGCACCTCTCTCATCATCACAAATAAAACTTCATAAATCTTCAAGACTTAAGAATTAATCTCAACCTCACTTTTCAAGGAAACGGCTTTATTCTGTGAACTGTTTCCTGGTGGCAACAGCAACAAAGCTTCAGCCTCCAGCAGCTGCTGCTTCACTGCCAACACCTCCACTATGGTGAAGAAAGAGGTTAATGCAGATTTAAATAGTTAAATGAATAATCCAGGTAGTTCATCTTGGATTTCCTGATGTGATCCAGCACCATACAGGAAAAGAAGCTAAGCAGATCTGCCTGCCTGTTGCTTAGGTGGAACCCCCACTTGCGCAGGTTTACCTGCTGTTTAACTATTATCTAATGGCCCTAACACTAATTCTTAGTCTTTCCCTAATGCTGATGTCTCTTGCCTGCCTCCCTTGAAAGTACAAACTTGTAACTTTCTTAGTAAATGGTGAAATTGCATAGCTTATTCATGTATTGCAGTGCTCTGTCAGTGGTAGAGGGAATAAACACCCATCTTTGCCTCTGCAGCCACCTTTTTGCCAAGAAGTCGACATTAATCATTACTTGCAAAATGCTTTTGAAAAGCACGCGTCTGATCTGGTGCCCACCAAAGCCAGGGTGGACAAAGCAGTTTTCCTACCGAGAGTGATGAGTTGAGGATGGAGTTGGATAGCAGAGCCATTCCTTGATATAGTTGGTGTATAAGTGAGTTCATATCAACTACATGTTCTTTAATCAAAGAGTAGCTTTGAGGAAACTCTGTTTATTCGATTTTCCTGGTTATAGGTTGTTACACAGTCAATTCCAAATCAGCCAGGGTAGATTATCTGGTGAGCTGAATTTCTGTAGAAGCAGAGAGCAAAGACACTGCAAGTGGCTTCTTGTAAGGGCCTCCCTGATTCAGGCTGTTGGTGGTCACCAAAAAGCTTTCTAGGAGATAAAGAAGGATTTAAGAGATGGCAGAATTCGCTAGGTAGTTTGTTAAGTGGGTTTTAGCACTTGTGAAGATGACAATGCACTCATAAAAGCCACTCTTTGCAACTCCTTTTCAAAAGAAGTAGGTATTAGTAAAGTAAATATTGGTGTTGATCACTGTTTATCAAGCTGGTGGAGTATTTGCTGAAGAGCTCTCCTCCATCTGTGTAGGTGTCTTTGCAAACGCCAAGCATAGTGTTAGCACAGCTGCACCATCACTGCTAGGTTTTGCAGAAGTCCTTCATTGGATGGTGTGTATGGTTATTTTCTGTCTTGCTATCTTTGTTGAGAATTTGAATGTGATCCATTTCTGGAATTCTTCATTGCTTACTGGTCTGCCAGATCTTTTTCAGGCTCTGGCTATCTCCTCTTTCCCCTGTTCCCTATGCCTCCTCTGCAATTTGTCATAATTCTTGTATATAGTCAATGCAGCAGATGTGGGGTTGAAAAAAAAAAAAGGGAAATCCCATGTGTGAAACACTTGGCGCTTTCCTGACATGCTGGTAACTTGCAGCTAAGCCAGAAATCTGTTAAACTATGCAGGGCTCATTGTTGGTGACTTGCTGTGAATCACTGAGATCTAACAGGAGAAAAGGGAGCTCAAAAGGGCTTTGCTGCACACCAGCATGGTGACCTGTGATTCCTGATCTGCACCCAGAAGGTTCTCAGTGCTGCAGTGTCTTCCCCTCTACTCCTCCAGTGCTCTTCAGTTTGGACAGGAGCTATTTTTTATGGTTAGGGCATTTTCAGAGTACTCTGTACAGTATTTTTTTCTGAGCTGGCTTTTGGAATTGCCTAGTTTGAATAATCTCTGATTGGATAAGGAATCATTTAGTCACCCTAAATCTCGCAAAACAGATTTAAAGTAGAGAAGGTTTTAACTGGGGATTTAAGGGCAAAAGGCAAACAGAATCAACAAGAGAAAGTGGGGACTGAACCAAAGCGGAACACAGTATCATTTGTGAAACCTTCTCATTTGAAATTTTTAGAGCTTAACTGTTTTATTCACTATAAAGTTTAGAACAATACACTTGTAAAATGCAGATAACATGTTCAATATTATAAGAAAGTACAGGATATCCTCTAAAATTTTAAGTGTCAGTGATTTGTATGAGTAAGCAATTAGGTGGTTTTGATTGGGGATCTTGGGGCAATGTCTTTGCTATAACAAGTATAAAAATAAGAATATTATTTGGGTTTGATTTCAAAATGTGTGTTTAGGGAAAACAAGGGCACAAAGTGTGTGAGTAGATGATCACAGCTCAGACCTCGGGAGCTGGCTGGAGTATGGGAGCAGGCTATGCCGCTACCCCTCCCTCCATCCTACCAAAATATACCCATTTTGGGGTGCTGTAGTGAGTGCTGGCAGTCTCTAGCCACCAGAGCATCACTGGAGGAGGCTGGAACAGATCCTTCAATTTCAGGATCTGTAATGCTGCATCGTCACAGTGTGAAACCTACTACACGTGCTGCCTCTCTATACACATGGGCCCTGCCTAGGTTGTGCTGGCTGAGAAGTGTGGCAGATCAAAATCATATCTTCGTGAAAGATGGTGGGGTGGCCACAGACTGAGAAGGCAGAGGGACAGGTTGATTCATCGCTAGACTGACAACGGAGTTAGTATAAGAGGGCTGACAGCATCTCATCTTGTGAGGTAGTTTCACTTTAAAGCTTTGCCTGTGATTGTGGTAAAATGAGTTCATTTCCTTCTTGGTTTTATTTTTTCATACACAGAAACATACACAGAGGGAGGGGTGTGTGGCTTTTGCTGCTTGTTCTAAATGAACAGAAACCGAAAAGCCTCCTTGGAAATGGAAAGTCCCCTACAGCTGCTCTGCAGATATGCCACAGGAGCCTGAGGCACAAAGGGCTGCATGAAGACATGTGTCAGTGGCAGTGACCTGGCATGTAAACGGAAAGGGGCTTGTCCCTTCCTGTGAAGAAGTGCTTCCTTTGGGCTCTCAGATCTTTCTCCATAAGTGTGAGCAGCTTGTAGCGAAGAGAAGGACATGCTGGAAGTGGTAGGACAGGGGGGTCAGGTCCAGACAGGACAACTGTCCTCCCAGAGCACCCATCTACTACTGTGCTGACCTAAGGGCTGGATCCATCCACTTCTTGGCCTCAGGGAAGTTCTGCAATGGGGAGCAGCTCCACACAGTGCCACCAGCTGCAGCTCCTAATCCCCGCTCTGTTAAATGAACTCCACATTCAAGAACCTGCTTTGTTTCCAAGGGACATCAGGGAAAGCAAACCCAGCACAGAGCTGGATGTGATGCCCATGTTGTCTTTCAACATGGGAACAACCTTCTCCCACGCACCCACAGTCATGTGCTGGGTGTCACCTCCCCACCCCAGCATGCACACTTCTGTGCCTGTGGGCTGTTGGTTCCTGGTGGGAGAGTGAAATCTGCCGGGGTGACCTTTGGCATTAAGATTGCTAACAAACAAGTCAGAAAAAAGAAGTCTGCCTTCGAGGGTTAGGACACCGAGTTCTTCCTTACCAGAGATCTCTCTGCAGATACACTGTCTGACTCCAAGGGGTATAAAGGAGAAGTAAATAGGGGAAACAGGAAAAAGGGGGTTGCACTTGACTACAACAAAGTATTTTTTTCACTTTACAATCTGGTTCCGTTCTCTGGGACCTCTGTGCTTAGGCAGCGTCCCAGTGTTAGCAGCTCCTTGCTTGCCTCATAGGTCTAGGGTGCTCTGTGTGTGCCCCATACCCCTTGAGAGGGCTATCACCATCCCTGCAGCTCCAGTTGTGCAGGAGAGGAGTGGTGCGGATACCTGGGGGCAGGGAGGAAGCAGAGGGGGTCACGGTGAGGAGATGTGTGTGCTGTTTCCCACAGGACTCAACTTCACCTGACAGAATCTTGGGTTGCATCATGCTTTGTGACCATGATACCATCCTCCCTCCCTCTTTCATCATCCTGCGGTGGGCAACGAGGTGGAGCCAGTGACGTGGGGGGAGAGGAGGGAGAAGGCATGTGGGCTGTGAATCTGCAAGGAGCTCCCAATCTGCAAAGACACAAGAAGCCAGGGTTGGTTGTTGTTGTTACTGTTGTTTTTAATATAAGGCAATGTAATTGTCAGGTGGTAGGAGGAGTCTGGGAAGGAATAATGCCTGGTGTGACGAAGCTGTGCCTGCAGTTGTGGCAGAGCACGATGGTGGCAGGCAGGGACAGGCTGGGGAGCTCTGTGCCAAGGAGGTGACTGGGGACATCTGAAAGGGTGAGGGAAGTGGCAGGCGGTGGAGGAGCCTCTGTGGCCAGGCACCAGGCACTGCCCACTTCCCTGCAGCTCTGGAGGATGCTGTGACAGGTTTGCAACATGGAGCCGTCAGGACCTTGAGAAAGTTATCAAAAGCCTGTGCAGGGGTCTGCTGATAAGGCGTTATGGATATTTTCCCAGTCTGGACCTCAGTGCTGCAGGCAGGGTCATCAGAGGGAGATGCTGTGAAGGTGACCTTAAGTGCTCTGAGGGGCTGGCAGGGTGCCCTGAAGAGGAGGTGTCTCAGGAGGTGCACCAGGGAGTGGGCATTGGGTGGGATGTCCCATGCCAGGGGGGCTGTAGGGTCTCACTGAGCATGGCAGGGAGGAGCAGAAAGCTAGCAGAACCCTCTGGAGCAGGCTGCCCCACGAACTGCCACGCAGCCCTGCAGGGAAACGTCGGTGGCTGGTGGTCTGCACCCCACTGGTGGGTTTCACCTTGAGAAGAGTTTCTGGCTAGTCATTTCCCCTGCCTCAGACATCCCTGCTGACTGTTCTTGGCAAACTCATGGGGCATAACCCTCTTGAGATGATTGTGCAATTTCTGTGGCATGTGATTCCCTCAGGTGACCATGGTAACTCCATGGGATGAGACTCGCGCTTTGGGCTGTCTCTTATGAACCTGTGGCATATGACCACCTCAGGTGATACTGGTCACCCTGTGGTATGTGCATCACTGGGCTGACCTTGGTGACTCTGTGAAGTGACCCCTCTATGTGGTGTCCGTGATGGCTATGAATGTTGGGACATCCCTGTCTGGGAAGAGGCAAGCACCGTGGGTCTGCTTTCTTTGCTGCCCTGGGCTTTCTCTTGCTGTCCTTTCACGGGATTCTCCAGTTTCACTAGAGAGCCAGTGTCATCATCACCAGCTCCTCCTCCTCCTCGAGCTGTTGATGAAGGTCTCACGTCACATCACTCAGGCTGGGAAGTCATGACTGGTCAGACTGGCTGACCAGCTGTCCTCAGCACTGTCAATGCAATCGTTGCACTCCTGAGCTTCAGGCTGCTGCTGGGTAGCAGAAGCCACATCAGGCAGATGTTGCTGTGTATCTAGCAATCCTGGCATCTGGGTCTCCAGCCCAAGAGTTTGTAGAGTCACAGAATTCCACATTTGGCCAATAAATCTGGTAGTGATCACATCAAGGTTGAAAACCCACAAAGCTCAGACCAGGAAAGCCCACAGAAGTCTGGATGCTTAGTCAAAGCAAATAATGTAGACTTTCAGTTTTGGGTCAGGGCTGACTTACTGTGAAAACCGGCGGGCTTTGTTTTTATTGTAGTTTCTCAGCAATTTCCAAAAAGCAGAAAATGATGGCACCTGCACAAACAACAAACAAAATACCTTGTCAGGCTTTTAAAACCCTCAGTTAAAAAATTCTTAGTACCATAAGTGGGAAAACTGAGTCATGAGGGCAGTCAGCCAATGACCTGCAGTTCTGGGAAACCTCCAAGGGACGAGTGAGAATCTCCAAATCCCTATTTATGTGTTTATTCCCCAAATGATAAAGTATGCACATTAACAAATGCACTGAGTCTGGTACTAGCAACTCTGATAATCACTGTATCTATGCACAGTACTCTTTGCAAGGTGTATTTCTGGTTTTATTGGTTTCCCTGTCCCCAGCTTTCCCTTGTTTCACTTTTTTTTTTTTTTTATTGTGATGCTTCTGGGTGAGGAGCAACTGTTTGTCTCTTCCTTCTAAACACTGAACTACCAAGCAACCACATCCTTAAATTTAAGAAAAGAACTAGAATTTAAGCAGACTTGGTTAAAAGCAGACTTCTTATTTTTTATTTTGGTGTTGTAGCTGTTATATTCTCAGTTATAATACATTTGAGATTATGGCTATTGGTTCATGATACTGGATTGGCATTACTTTACTAAAATGTGATCAAGTTACACTATTAACTTGATTATGGAGTATAAACTCTTTAGGAAGGACAGGAAGGGCAGAAGAGGAGGCAGGGTAGCCCTCTATGTTAGAGAGGGCATTGATACCCTCGAACTGGACTACGATCAGGATGGGACTGAGTGCCTGTGGGTGAAAATCAGAGGAGCCCATGGGCAGGAAGGAATTGTGATGGGAGTCTGCTATAGACCACCCAGCCAAGAAGAAGTAGCTGATGAGCTCTTCCACAAACAACTGAGTGTAGTCTCAAGATCGCTACCTCTAGTCCTTGTGGGAGACTTCAATTTCTCAGATATAGGCTGGGAGTATAATACAGCAGAAAGGAAGCAGTCCCGGAGGTTCCTGGAGTGTGTGGAAGACAATTTCCTCGCACAGCTGGTGAGCGAACCGACAAGGGACGGTGCCCTCCTGGACCTGCTGTTGGTGAACAGAGAAGGACTGGTGGGGGATGTGAAGGTTGGAGGACGCTTGGGGCAAAGCAATCATGAGATGATAGAGTTCTCAGTGCGGGGTAAAATGAAGAAGGAGGTTAGCAAAACAGTCGCCCTCAACTTTCAGAGAGCAGACTTTGGGCTGTTCAGAAGGCTGGTTGGAAAAGTCCCGTGGGAGGCGCTCCTTGAGGGCAAAGGTGTCCATGAGGGCTGGGCGCTCTTCAAGAAGGAACTCCTAGCAGCTCAGGAGAAAGCCGTCCCCAAGTTCCGGAAAAGTAGCCGGCAGGGTAAGAAACCAGCGTGGCTGAGTAGGGAGGTCCTATGAGACATCAATAGGAAGAGGAGGGTCTACAACCTCTGGAGGAAGGGGCAGGCATCCTGGGTGGAATATAGGGAGGAAGCGAGAATGTGCAGGGAAAAAGTCAGGAGGGCTAAGGCCCAACTAGAAATGCGATTGGCCAAGACTGTGAAAGACAACAAAAAGTCTTTCTACAAATACATCAACAGCAAAAGGAGGGCTAGGGAGAATCTCCAGTCCCTAGTAGATGTAGAGGGAACAACAGTAACAGGGGACGAAGACAAGGCTGAAGTGCTCAATGCCTGCTTTGCCTCAGTCTTTAACAGAAAGGAAAATTGTTCCCTCTGTGCACAACCCCAAGGGTTGGATGAGAAGTATGAGATTCCCAAGGTCCAAGAGGAGGTGGTTAGAGACTTGCTTGCCCAGCTAGATGCCCACAAGTCTATGGGGCCGGATGGAGTCCACCCAAGAGTTTTGGGGGAACTGGCGGATGTGCTGGCCAAACCCCTTTCCATCATCTTCCAACAGTCCTGGAGGACTGGGGAGGTTCCACTGGACTGGAGGCTGGCTGATGTCATGCCCATCTATAAGAAGGGGCGCAGGGAGGATCCGGGGAACTACAGGCCTGTCAGCCTGACCTCAGTACTGGGGAAAGTCATGGAGCGGGTGATCTTGAGTGCGATCATGAAGCACTTGCAAGAGAACTGAGTGATCTGGCCCAGTCAACACGGTTTCATGAAAGGCAGGTCTTGCCAGAGTAATCTGATCACCTTCTATGACCAAGTGACTAAACTCTTGGACGAGGGAAAGGCTGTGGATGTATCTTCCTGGACTTCAGTAAAGCCTTTGATACAGTTTCTCATAGCATTCTGCTTCGGAAACTGTCGGCCTCTGGCCTGGACGGGCGCACACTCTCCTGGGTGAAAAACTGGTTGAATGACCGGGCCCAGAGGGTGGTGGGAAATGGAGTTAAATCCAGCTGGAGGCCAGTGACAAGTGGGGTTCCCCAGGGCTCAGTCCTGGGTCCTGTTTAATGTCTTTATCAATGACCTGGATGAAGGCATCGAGTGCTCCCTTAGCAAGTTTGCAGATGACACCAAGCTGGGTGGAAGTGTGGATCTGCTGGAGGGTCGGGAGGCTCCAAAGGGACCTGAACTGGCTGGACTGCTGGGCTGAGACCAACGGCATGAGGTTTAACAAGGCCAAATGCCGGGTCCTGCACTTGGGGCACAACAACCCTAAGCAGAGGTACAGAACATGAATGAACATGAGCCAGCAGTGTGCCCAGGTGGCCAAAAAGGCCAATGGCATCTTGGCTTGTATCAGGAACGGCGTGACCAGCAGGTCCAGGGAGGTTATTCTCCCCCTGTACTCGGCACTGGTGAGACCGCACCTCGAGTCCTGTGTTCAGTTCTGGGCCCCTCACCACAAGAGGGATGTTGAGGCTCTGGAGCGAGTCCAGAGAAGAGCAACAAAGCTGGTGAAGGGGCTGGAGAACAAATCTTATGAGGAGCGGCTGAGAGAGCTGGGGTTGTTCAGCCTGGAGAAGAGGAGGCTGAGGGGAGACCTTATTACTCTCTACAACTACCTGAAGGGAGGTTGTGGAGAGGAGGGAGCTGGCCTCTTCTCCCAAGTGAAGGGGGACAGGATGAGAGGGAATGGCCTCAAGCTCCACCAGGGGAGATTTAGGCTTGAGATTAGGAAAAAGTTCTTCACGGAGAGGGTGGTTAGGCATTGGAACGGTCTGCCCAGGGAGGTGGTTGAGTCGCCGTCCCTTGGAGGTGTTTAAGGTTAGGGTAGATGAGGTGCTTAGGAGCATG
The DNA here is from genome assembly GCA_033459285.1 of Clamator glandarius. Lineage (NCBI taxonomy): Eukaryota > Metazoa > Chordata > Aves > Cuculiformes > Cuculidae > Clamator > Clamator glandarius. The sequence continues at coordinate 80,091 of JAUNZM010000912.1, read as the reverse complement.
ATTTAGGGATTGGTGGGAATGGTTGGACTCGACGATCCAGTGGGTCTTCCAACCTGGTTATTCTGTGATTCTGTAACGTACATAGGTCATGTAGTTGGAAATGTGAGATATATGCATAATTGGAGCAACTGGCAAGAATACTAAGTTTCACTTGATGATTACAAGAGGTTATAGGAAGACCACATTCTTTCACAGATGCATGGGAAAAGTGACTTATAGGCCAAAAACCAGTTAGCTCTCCTTCTATTGCTGAGGTAATGGTATGAAAGAGGACTTCTTTTTCATTAATTTATTTGTGGGATTCAGTGACCAGCACTACAGAAAGATTGCAAATATACTTACCTGAAATTTCTTGTATTCATTCTAATGTGAAAATTTCATTTCTTCGGTTGCTTATACTACCCTCCCAACAGACCAGAATCTGACAAATCCAACAAGCTGTAAACCCAGTTTCTATGTGCATGTAAAATAAAACCAAATTGAGAAGTCAAGCAGCTGTCAGCCAATAAATGGAGGTTCTGTGACCTCCCATGATAATAGAAGCCTTAGTGGTTATAGATTTCTCGCAGGAACAGATCATGGCATATTGTTTGCAGAGCAGGGAGCAGGACAGGTTTCACAAGTGAGCAGAATTTGTAAGAGTGGCAGTTGTGGTGCATACAGCTGTTTTCCACATGCTTTTTTTTTTCCTCTGTTTACTTCTGCTCTACACCCCCAGGAGTTTGCTGCTAAGGCAAGGTGCAGAACAGAGCATTTTAGAGGGAGTGCTCAAGGCAGCCTAATGCTGAAGTGATGCTGTGTGCTCAACCACAAAGAGATTTTTCTCATGCTTGTTCTCTTAATAGCCAAGGTCGTTCCAGCCAGATGCATCTGGCTGCTCTTCCATCCCCACCGATAACCAGTGTATGGTCACACCAAGCAGCGAATGTGATGGAGGAAAAGTCTCAATGTATTTGGCAAGAATGTTATTAGAGTGGACGATCAAAGTTGTTGTGTTCTCTGGGGTAGTGGGATTGGTACATTTTCCTGTGGTTGTAAAATATTTGATCCCATGAGGGAGAATCAACATAGTACACTATGTGTTGCCGAACAGGGTCATCTCAGACATGCTGGTGGTGGTGGCTATGGAACAACTGAAAAAAAATCCTTGAACTACTGATTGCTGTGAATTAATCTTTTCTTTCTTTTTATTCTAGCAGTTTCTTACAATATGCAAGAAAAAGGACTCTCTGATTCAGAAGATACATGAGGGCTGTATATGAAATATAATTATTTATAAATATAATCAATATAAGATAACATAACATAATATAAATATTAAATAGCATAATTATGTTTAATCTTACAAGAATAATTTTCTTTTGTCTTGGACACAATTCTTTGGCAATGTGGCTAAATTCTGTTTGGAACTTACCAACCTGCAGCCTGGTTATCTTAGCTCTAAATCGTCAGCTATCCTTTTTTCTGCTAGCTCTGCTGATCTGACTCATTCTTTATTTGGATAATTTGCAAAACATGTCAGCTAGAAAACTGCAGTAAACTTCAGGAATTCAGGAATGACGAGACACATTCACAGAAATAAACCTAGGGCAGGTCTGTTGTGTCTCGAAAGATGTCTGGTTATCTTTTTACTTTATGCCTATTGATATAAAAGATCAGCTGATGGGAGAGTCTGTTTCAGGACAAAACTGAGAAAAACATTTATGCAAGAAAAGAAGCAGTCATCAAAAGTTGTCTATGTAATTATAGGCTATACACATTTTATATTTACTGAAACAGAGGAAATGGAACAGCTCTAACCCACATGTTTAAAATGTACTTCGGCCAATACCAATGTGATTAAAGTCTGTCTGTCCTCATGCCTCTTTGTTTTACCCTTAATTGATGTTTCCACAGTTCAGTAATCTCTGGCATAGAGAGGAGGGTAAGAATCTACATTCCATTTTTATAGTGTGTCTCTGTTTACCAAAGAATTAATAGAAACCCTTGCTTCTAGGTGTGGATTAGCCTAAGATATTGCAGATGCTGGCAATGTTAAGGATAGAGAGAAGGAGTCCTTTTGAAAGGATAGAGGTTAGAACTATTTGAGCAGTGGCAATTTTTACTGATTTCCAGGTGCTGACGCTTAAAGATGAACAGGATTGTGGGGAAAATTGTACTCAGCTAAGACCATTAAACAGTGGAGAGAGTAGAAATGTAAAAACTAGGAAAGAAAAGGCAAAAAGCAAAAAGTCTCCCAAGACCCCCTATGGGAATCAATATATTTGCCTCTCTCATTCCTATAGACACGTATTATGTGGAATCAGATGCATTGTTCATGATTAAAGAGCTAGATAGTGTGCTGGAAGGACACTCTTTGTTTAATGTTGATCCTTTCTACTCTCCATTGCGTCATGTAGCCTAACTACAGCCCCTTAGTGGAAATCCCCAATAGGTAATATTTTCTTTTTTCTTTATTCCTTTGACATTTATTGTACAAAAGCTATGTGGAAGTTGCTGCTATTTTTCAAGCCACTGGTGCAGAGGACAAAGATTAAAGGAGAGGCCACTCAGAAAAGGAGCTAATGATCAGATAAATAATCGTATCCCTTTCCCAAGTTCTTTTCTAGGACTTTTCTAGACTGAGCCAGGCTCATGGCACTGGGACAAGCATGCATAAGCAGGGGGTGGGATACACCATCTTCCTGTCTGTTGCCTCCGTTTAAGAAATGAAATAACTTAATTTAATACTTGCATATTTGAATACTACCCCTGCCCTTAAAAATGCGCACTTATAATATTGCTGAGTATCCTCAAAGACCTGCCTTGGTGGGTAACATGCATGTCCACAACAGTACATGCCCTTATTGCAACATCTCCTCCTCTTCTGCTGTCAGCTTGGCATGCAGAGCCCTCAATTCCCCATCCTGATTTAAGCCATATTGGACTGCAGATGCTACTGCTGCTTCATCTCTGTGTGGGTATATACCTGGAGTGGGGTGCTAACCCTTGCTGCCTGCTCAGAGAACTAGATCCCCACCTCTGCAGTGGATTCTGCCACCTAATGTGTCAGTGAAAGGTTCTGATTAACAGGGAAGTAAAATAATCACAGGAACTCTCAGTGTTCCCTGACTCTGTGTTGCAGTCTCATGATCACCAGTCAACAGACTTCACTAGAGGGCTGATTTGATTTCCTGTGTTCTTACTTGTCCGTGCCACCCCCCAGCTTCTTCCTTTTCTCTTTCTCATTTTGTTTTGGAGGACTTTTTCCTTTCTGTCTCTTTTTTTTTCTTTTTTTTCTTTTTTTGGAAGAAGAAATATTTGTCTGCTACCTTGTTAAGCCTCCTCATATATCTACAAAAATTGTTTATACTGTGCCTGAGGATAAGAGATCCTGCAGATGACAGCTTTTGGCAGAATTTCATTTCATTGCTCATTGAGGTGGCCTGAAAAGCCTGATGTTCAGGTTTGCTCAAAATGAAATGACACATTGTTCTTATTTGACCCTGTGTTTTAAGAAGACACGCTCCTGATTGTAGACACCCTGTTTGATGATTTGATCCAAGGCAGTATAGGTGCTGCCAGAGGAATGAGGTTGTTGAAAACGGCTTTGAAATACACTGTTGTGTTCTCTGCATGGTAAAACGTGCTTTGCCAATTTTCTTCCCTGTATTAGCGAGGCCAGAGTAATGATCAGTCATGCTTACATAATAGAGTTTATTTTTTTTTAAAAAGGGGGAATGAACAAGACAGAAAAACTAGCTTGAATTTCAGAGGGAGATGCCCAGACTTCACACTGACAGATGTAAAAGCAATGTGATTCCGAACAGAAACTTCATATAGACATCTTCATATAGTCTCCAAATGGAAGAAGGAGACTAGGTCTCTTTTATTTGAGCATAGTCCCCCAAAATGCCTTTCAGACTCTCAAAAGGAACAGAGAACAGGTGCAAACTGAGAGTGCTCTTCAGTTTAATCCTGAGAAGCCTGTGATTATGCTATGATGCATCTCCAGTGCTGTGCTGGGGACTGAGGTGCAAAAGATGCAATGGAAGAAGGAGGCAGTTTTGGGGGAGTGGAAGTTTTGAAGTTTCCAAGGCCTTTGAAGGTATTTTGGGATGAAGGAAGAAAGAACAAGGAGTGAAAAGGAAAATACAGGAGACAGGAAGGAGAGAGAATATGGTGTTTCCATGGGCTGGGGAGAAGTGGCTATGGAAGCAGTAACAGGAACTTCAAAACCTGAGTCTCTAGTTGTGTTACAGCTGATAAAGCAAAACCTGTGGGTGATGTACGGACCTTTTGTGCAGGAAGCTGTTACCAAGCTTTTCCCGGGCTAATTCCTGGAAAAGAGGTGTTCTGGTGCTCTTGGCATGGAAACACAGAGCTCTTCTGTAGGAAGAATGAATAATGGAAAATGAAGCCTGAGCATTCAGAAAATCCTGTGAAAATGCAGGCTTTTCAGGAGATAATTCAGGTGGAGACAGAGAAACCTTCTAGAAAGTGGGTATTGCATCATTTCTACCGAGGGTTAATTTATTGCTCCATATGAGCAGGCACGTTACCCCCACAGAGAGGTCACCCAGGGGAGCAGTGAGTCATCCACCAAAGCAGCCCTCAGCCCGGTAAAACTGACATCCATTATCCAGCTTTGATTGGGTCATGTATCCAGTGACCCTCGTCTTATAAACCAAACCCTAAGTTACTGATTCAAAAACCACAAAAAAGCACACTCTTTCAAGGCTGGGAGAAAATAAATATCGAAATTATTGAACTCTGTGACAAGTCTTTCAGACATTATTTGCTGGTTGAAAGGCTTAGTCCTGAAAAAATGCCTGCTTCAAACAACATTGCAATTGGTCACCCTGGTTTTGTCATGCTTCTGTAACTACATATATTGAAAAGTCTGTAAAGCCCAGTGCACTAATCTTCTCTGTTTATAGTTTTGTAAAACTTCAGACCCTACCTTGAAGTTTTCTCATTGCAGGTGTATTTTTCATCTAAATGTGATTGTTGATGTCTGAGCTTTTTTTTTTATCTTGTAGCCCTGGCTGATTGTGTTGATAAAGTTATTTTCTTTGACCAACTACAGTAACAGAACCCTCTGGACAAAATGGGCTGTACAGTTCCTTTCCATCATTGTCATTTGGTGCAATCAGAATTGTCTGACTAAGAAGACTTTTATCTGTGTGGCTGACAATTTTATCTGATTAAGCAGCTGAAAAGGAGGACTTGCATTTACCTGGATTTCACTAGGTGCCTCTTATCTTGTTTTATTGTTGCTGACTGTTTGAAGAAGCAATGGTCATCTGAAGGTGTTGTCCCATTTCCCTGCCTTGGGGTCCACACTTTCACTAAATGGCAGTCTCAGAGAGAACTAGTGCTCTGGAAGAAAGGGCCTGTGAGCCAGTTATGAGAAAGTAGCGGTTTCCTTCAGAAGTTTAGCATGGTTCTTGGAGTCTAGGCAATATGACTCACCCTGGAAAACTGAGTGCCAGTGTGACTGTCAAGCCTTCACACACAGCTTACCCATGCACAGAAATATTTCCTTATAGATAATTTGATATTACGTGTTTGAAATTCACACACTAGCATAAATTCCTCCAGTTTGGAGGGAGGCACAATACCATGCTATTAGACAGGCAACAAAAATTCCTATCAGCTGTTTGCAAACAGCTGCAAGTTATGTCTACAGGAGAGGAAAGAAACAACAACAGCCTGTAATTATTTAGAGTTGAAAATTTGAGTTTAGAATATAAGGATGTGTTTAGGGATATTTCTTGGCCATAGAAACTAGTTAAGGCTATTAAAATTATATTTTTCTGACTGCTCCCCCATCTTTGGCCTGTAGTCCCAACATGCCAAAGGAGGTTGGGAACAGCCCTAGAGCATTTGTGGTTTGCAGGTACCTCTCTGCAGCCTAGTACTGATGGCATTCATGTCTCAAGGCTAATGTGGATTCATTTTAGTCAGATAGTCTTTAATAACAAAAGTAATATTGGTTATTTCAGAATATTAAATGAAATTTTCGCTTCTGATGCCATATCTTTGTAGAGGAGCAGGAGACAGCTTTGGAGGCTGTTTATGTTTTGCATGAAAGCAATGCTGTGCAAGTTCTGCTTCACTGTCATGAAGGTGTCTGTGTGGAAATTCTAGGTGTATGGTAGTAGTTTAGTTTACATCTTGCTTGGTTACGGATGACTTTTCCAACTTAACCAGAGCGCTGGATAGGAAGGACCCCGGATGCAGAATGGTCTTTTTTTGGTCATTGTGAATATACAGCACCAGGGTGACATTTCCATAGCTGTGCTATTTAAGGCAGTGTTGTGTTTTGGGGCCAGGGACTGAGAGGAGGAACATCTATCGCAGCTGTGCATTGGCAGGATCCGCATGACAGCCGAGCCCCCAGCTCTGGCTCAGCCACCCACTTGAAGCAGATGGGTGCAGCTCCCTGGCATTTGCACAGCCGGCTGCAGCTCTGCTGCTGGTACTGATTTATTGTTGCATCTGGGCTTTATGCCACCTGTGCGTCTCATGGGAAACAAATGAGACGTTCTTTTGCATGTGGGTGTCCATTAGCACATGTCTGTGTATCTTCTCCCTCTAGAACCTCTGTGCTCAGGATCAGGGAGTAGCAGGGGCTGCTCTGCTCACTGTCATATCCCTCTGGCAGATATTATGACCATATCAGCCAAACTAGAATAAGGAAACTCACGTCTGGCTGGAGCTTCAGCACCTCAAACCAAAGTGCAGTCTCTTAGCCTAAAACATTCTGATGGCAACTGATGCCACATTTTAAACCAAGCCTGGAGAGCCACAGGTTCCCTTTAGCTTCCCCTTGTGTAGGGTGGAAGTTCCCTGTACAGAGACAAAGCGGACAATTAATAAAAACTATCAGAGATATTATGAAATTAATAAAATGTCTTACACTTGGCTGCAGTGAGCCATGTCAGCTTTGGTTCTCAGAGCTGTTGACCTAGCACTGGCTTGTGCAGGAGGAGGGTGCGTGCAGTCTTGCTCCAGACGTTTGCACAATGCAGTATGTTTGCCAGACAGGAAACCATCCGTGGATGGCTTCACTCTGATCCTGGCTTCACTTCTTCCCTCTCTGGAAGAAGTTTATCTTTCAGTGCTGTCTGGTTTCCCACATAGCAGGTGGAGGAGGTAAGAAATTGTTCACCAAAAGTGTCCACGGGTAGACTGTGTGTCTTTATCTCCAGCAGTACCAGGGAAAGTACCGAGAGTTTGCTGCAACTTAACATGGCCGAGGATATGTAGAGGTAGAAAGGACAGGGCCATGGGGGGATAGTCCTTATTTCAGAGTGCCAGGCCCTGCAGAACTGGTCTTCAGGTGAAATCTGGACTTGCCGACCAGATCTTCAGTTCAGTCCAGGGACGGCCAGGCACTAAACTGATTCTGAGCACTCCTGTTCAGCCTGAAGAGATTTCTGGTGAAAAAGCATCATTTCTGCACATACTTTCCTCTCCCAAATACAATACATTTCCACAAGAAAGTGATGATACCTCTGACTTGCTAAGGAAAATGCTGTCTTGCTACTTTCATTAACCTTCATTAGAAAAAGCAAGAGTGGACAAAAATGACACCTACTGGGCACATCGGGGTATACCTTCTCTAGCAGATGGCTCTAAATCTAAGAATATACAGGCCAGTTACATCTGATGACGACAATGACTAGGCTGTTTTGGAGGCTTGACAGTCTAAGTACTTCCAGCTTCTAGTAGGCTTGTATGGTGGTGTTGGTAGACTTACGGCAAAGTGCACTTAGACTCAAAACTTTTAAGTGCAAGACTGACATTTCTTGGGGAAAAATTTCACAGTTTCTGTGATTCAGTTCCCTTGCCTGTAAATCATAGAAGTCCTGGGTTTTGTTTCCCCTCCTATATCCCTGAATGGTATTTTAGAGCTGAAGAATCATTAGAACTCCTTATCATTTAAAACTACTTATTGTACCCTTATGGGTAGAAAGGAGGACCCTGAGGACTACCAGCCTGTCAGCCTCACTTCTGTGCAATGTAAAAATCATGGAACAGATCCTCCTAGAAGCTATATTAAAGGTACATGGAGGACTGGGAGGTTATTCAACATCTTGGCTTCACCAAAGGCAAATCTCACCTGATCAACCAAGTGGCCTTTTATGATGAGTGACTGCCAGTGGACAAGAGAAGAGCTAAAGATGTCATCTATCTGGAGTTAACTGGACTGCAAGTTCTTTGACACAGTACCCCACAACACCCTTCTCTCTGAGTTGGAAAGATATGGATTTGATCAATGGACTATTTGGTGGATGAAGAACTGGCTTGCATCCAGAGAGTAGTAGTCAATGGCTCAATGTCCAGGTGGAGCTCAGTGATGAGTGGTGCCCATCCAGCTCTGTACTGAGACAAGTACTGGTTGATATCTTCATCAATGATATTGACAGTGAGATTGAATGCACACTCAGCAAGTTTGCAGATGGTACCAAGCTGATTGGTGTGGTTGACACATGTCAGGGATTGGATGCCATCCAGAAGGACCTGGACAAGCTTGAGAAGTGGGCCCATATGATCCTCGTGAGGTTCAACAAAGCCAAGTGCAGGGTCCCACACCTGAATTGGGTAAACCCTGGTACCAAAACAGGCTAGGGGATGAAGATATTGGGAGCTGCCCTGTGAAGGAAGACTTGACTTGGTAGATGAAAAGTTGAACAGGAGCTGGCAATGTTCTGGAAGGGCAAATGTATTCTGGGTTGCGTTAGAAGAATTGTGGCCAGCAGGTTGAGGGAGGTGACTCTGCCCCTCTTCTCCACTCTTATGAGACCCCAGGTGGAGTACTGCATCCAGCTCTGGAGCCCTCAGCTAACAAAAGACATTGACCTACAGGAGTGGGTCCAGAGGAGGGCCACAAAGATGATCTGAGGGATGGAACACCTCTGCTATGATGAAAGGTGAAAAGAGTTGTTCAGCCTGAAGAAGAGAAGTCTCTGCTGCAGAGGCCTTATTGCAGAGGCCTTTCAGTACTTAAAGGGGCTTTAAAAGAAAGATAGGAACAGACTTTTTAGCAGGGCCTGTCGCAGTAGGACAAGTAGTTTTAAACTAAAAGAATGTAGATTCAAGTTAGATATAGGGGACAATTTTTTATGATGAGGGTGGTGAAACACTGGAGAATTTGGGCCAGAGAGGTGGTAGAAACCCCATCCCTGGAAATGTTCGAGGTCAGGTTGGTTGGGGCTCCGAGCAACTTGATGTAGTTCAATATGTCCCTGCTCATTGCAAGGTGGATGTGGACTAGATGATCTTCAAAGGTTCCTTCCACCCCAAACCATTCTATGATTCTATGCTGCTTTGTGAATTAAAATTTAAGAGATGGAGGTGGAAAAGGTAGGATGTTTATTGTCATACTAGCAAAGCAAAACCCATTGTCCCAGACTGTTCTGATGCAAACCCAACTTTGTCTGAAATAGGGGTAGAGTAACTAAACATTGTTTCTTAATCCTAACAAATGTTGATTCTGAGGTTCAAACTAGCATGTCATGGAGTACTGACCTGGTTTAGGGTGGCCTTTTGTCTGGGTGTCCTCATACAGGTGCATATGACAAGACCAGCATCACTTGGGCAATGCAGTGTGAGGAGGGGCACACAAGGCGTACTTCCATAAGCCTTTGCTAAAGTACATGAGTCTTTAGACCAGATCTAAGTCCTCTTTTTGGACTTCACAGCTGATTACTGCTGGGGACATTCAGCTAGGCTTAGATATGAAAGACTCTGCTCACCTACAGAAGAACGGTGGATTTGCTGGTGTTAGAAATGATGGTGAGAACAGAGGCTTATACCTTCTTTGTTTTCGCAATTCCCATAAGGCTGTTAGACTGAAGCCATCTTATTTGAGTGAACCTGACTCTCCAGAAAGTACTGTCCTAAGCCTAAGAGAGGATATTCAACTGGAGAATTGTCATGGCCACCTAAGAAAGCATCTGAATTTTTTTACCAGTGGGATTTTTTGTCCCCATGTCTAATGTTTCATAGTTACCTGTCTTAAATTTCATCTGCCATTTCATTGTTTAGTTTGTCACTGCTGCAGGATTATTCAGCAGTTTTTTGTAACTCAGTGCAGCAGGAACTAGATTGTCCTACAAATTGTCCTGCCCCATGAGTGCCAGTGCCTCATAAATGGAAATGATACTTCCTTATTTTCTGAGTTTTGAGGAGACTGTAAGCAGTGGAGTTACTGTGTGAAGTAATTGTAGTTTTATGATGAGAAATTCTCATCTTCGAGGGGGTTGACATTGGCATCATCTGAGGACAGGTTCACCGGTGAGCCTCATGGTTTATTGGCAGGTAGTAGGGATCTGGAGTTGGATTAGAGTGAACACAGAAAGGAAAAGTTTTTTTAATGTTGCTGCAGTGCCTTAAAATATTGGGATTTATATCCAATGTGTAGGAAAAAAAACATTCTAGTAAAAGGGAAGCTGTGGAGAAATAAATCCTTCTAAAGAAAAATCCCTGAAAAATGAAAGAATCCTAGAGATGGAGTGAGAAGCACTGCATATGCATTCCTATTCATCAGCTGTGTATTCAAGAGGACCACAGGCAGGAAGAGAGGACATGTCTGCAACAGAGCTTCAGCTGAGTGATCAGAGCTATAGTCTAGAGAATTGACTGAGTTATACCCCATTTCTTAGTGACAAAAAGGGACTTATTTTTAAGTTTCTGGTGGCTTAGCTCCCTCTGCTGTGTGCTTGAGCTGAAGGTTGAGGTAGCAGGATTTGTACTGGCTTCTGAGCAAGATCAAAGGACGGGAACAGAAATAAAAAATCCAAACACATTAGAGCAAATCCTGTGTCAAAATGTACCAATCTGTTTCTCACTTGTTATGTTTTATCCTCCAAGCCCTCAGCAGCTTCATCAGCGTTTGTGGTACTAGGAGTGGCTGGGCAGACAACTGACAACATTTGTAAGGCAGTTTATTTTTCAGGGACTGACACTTCCATTTGGGAAGACTTTCATTTTCGTCCTACCCCTAAAGCAAAAGCTTAATACAAAATAAAAGACCAATGTAGCATTTGCAGTATGTATTGCTAGGGGAGTGGTTTGCTCCTAATGGGTAATTAGTGTACATATTAACTGTACATATTAACTTTTTCCTGCTGGTTTCCTTATTTGCCTTGCTGGTTTTCAGTTTCCCTTTCATGATCGAATATCCTTCTCGTGATCACATTATACTTATTGCTATAGTAGGTTGAAAACAAAATATTCATGACTGCATACTGGCAGGTATCTTATCAAATGTGTCTCTGGGGCATTTGAGTTGTTTCATTAGTCTCACTGCTACTATGGATTAATCAGAATAATTAGTATTTTAGGACTAATTAGTATTTAGGGTTGGATGGTCTCTGCCAACTCCAGCTGGAACAACCAAGGCGTTGGTGAGCACAAACAATTGCTTGAACTGCTAGTTACTGGCAAAAAACAGCTATCAGCAGAAAAATATTCAATTCCTGTTGGTTTTGTATGTGTAGTATATTCTAACAAGCTGTACTGTCTGAAGTCTAGCACTGGTTGTGTTTGTCAAATAAAGCTGCTAATGACCAGGGCACAAGTACATCCTTAGGTAGCTAGAACAAGCTGTTTTTCTCCTGATTTTAAATAGCAGCTCATATGAAAATTAGTGCTTGTATCCACATGAAAATCTAAAACCAGCAATGGGACTCTATCAGTTGCAATGATTTTAATACCAGTCTGTAAATGTAAAACTTTTGACAGCAGTTAGCAACAGCCTTTACAAAGGGTCTGTTCATGTCTTCAGGAACCACTCTTGAGCAATGCAGAATATTTTGAAATTTCCTCTCCAGGTAAATCTATGTCTAGGTGTGAGAGATTGTCAAACACTGCCTCAAAGCCTATGTTCAACTTTACTGTGCAAATACCTGAACTCTTTGCTATTTCCTTCCTATGTTGTGTTCATCTAGATTATTTTAACAGGCAAACACTGTTCCAGTCTTTGCATATTTGTTTTTCGTGAACTCAGATTAGATATTGTGACAGGATGTCTAATATGCTCATTTTGGCCAAGTTTTCATTCCAGAGATGGCTGTTGATTAGGCAAAATATTACTCTGAAAATACACTGAGAGATGCTTTGATGCAGGCTCTTTGAAGGACTGAATTGGGAAAGACATATGTATATAAGATATTTTACCTACTTTTACGCCAGATTTTCAGAGACTGCCAGCATATGAGCCCAGGCATTGGGGACATCATTTTTGTGATTGTGCCTGCATCCCCTGGTGTTTCATCCTTAGTGTTACTACAGTACCATTAGATTCCTGGGCTTTGTAAGAGAGAAGTACAAAGTAATTATGGGAGTTATAGTAATTTACAGGTGAACTAGAAATAGTGAAGGAGAGCTACTTCTTGTTTATGCTTAGAATTTTGAAAGGTGTTGTAAATGATTATTAATTTGATTTACTATGCCAGATTTAATTAAAAGTTACCGGAACACATTATAAATCAGAATGTAGATACCTTTGAGTCTTTTTGGATATACATGACAGCTTCCCTTTCTACCACTGTGAAGGTCAAGACACACAGTCATAGTGCAAGGAAATATGAGTCAACCAATAATTGTTTTTAATCTCAGACTTCAGGGACAGTAGTAATCTGCTTTGCATCTTCAGACATCTGCAGGTGCATTTTTTTTTGTTGAACTTTAAGAAGTGCTTTAGTTTTGATGATATAGACATTCCCAAAGGAGTTCTACCAGTGAGTGTAACAGAAAAGTTAATCCTCAAAATGAAACAGGTTCTGCTGAATTCTAAGCAAAACACTTTCCTTACTGGAACTGGATTGAATTTGCACCATTAGAGAAGTGCGTCTGTTCTGCTTTTTCCCTGATTGTGAGAGCCTTACCTCTGCTGGTGTTGCAAACCCCCAGGGCAGGCTGGAGGATCAGAGCCAGCTGGTGGGAGTCATATCAACAAAGTGAGATTGATTTATCAGAGCTGAAAGGGCGAAAGGGAGATTTGATGGATGATTAAAGTCTCTGTTACAGCAGTTGCTCCAAGCAATGGCAATTCTTTTGTGTTGTAGCTGTTGGACTGATGTTGCCAATAAAGGAGGCAAACACACAGGTTTCAGACCCTTGTTCAAGCATGACTGAAAGCTGAAGGCAGGCTTTTATTTTAAATGTGTGGGTGGTCATCGGTCTTCTTGTATGTCAGATTCTTACTGCCTCGCCTCAAAAAGCTCCTTAGCTCTGGTTTTTCTGCTACATACACCATAAGCTCTAGACAAATGACTGTGTCTTAAGCATAGTAATTTTCCTGAGAAGCCTGGTTTATGAGCACCATCCTTTTGCATTCAATTACTTCATGCTTGTAGGCCGATTAGAGAAGGGTCAAAGGATTAGTATGCTTATGTACATTCAGGGCTGAAAATGACTGTGTGCTTTGAGCTGTGCTACTACCCACTTCACTGCACTCAGAGCACAGAGCTAGGTGGAGATGGAATTAATTGCTAACCAGTTATCTTATCTGAAAAGCCATTGAGTTAGGAGAAGCACTCAGGTGACATGCGGTTGAGTGGGGGCATGACCCCTCACTTCAGGGGCTTATGACATCTTCTTTTTCTTCAGGCAACAGTATTGCAAATGAAATAAGCACAGTTAAGGCAGGTGAGAGCTTGTTTTGGGAAATGTCAGCACTCTGCAGAGGTATCACTGAGCCTCTCGTGAAATTACAGCTCTGTGCCGGGAGTCAAAAGGTGGTGCTGTGACTGCAAGGAGGAGGAATAAAAAAAAAAAAAAAGTGGATTCTGGTCTCTTCAGTGGTGTTTGGGGTCAGCTAGTGAGCAAGAGGAGAGCTAAAGGCGCTCCTTGTTTTTTCCAGGTAATGTGATGCTCGAGGGCTATCTTAATGTACAGTACACCTGGTGCTTGTGCGCAGAGCCCAGGAAAACAATGAAACTCAAGGCAAAAATATGCATCTGGAGGGAGGGGACGAAAAGAAAGGAGGAAGGAAATCACAGGTTTCACCTTGTAAGATCTCAGACAGAAAACAAGGTTGGATAAAGGTGGCAGATGAGTCTGGGCTGAACTCTGCAGGGCAAACAGCCCATCACGTGTGCTGTGAGGAGGCAATCACAGGGCTGCTACTTGAGATAAATATAAATAAGGATATAGAAGCATAAAGAATGCTCAAAAGCAAAGGGAACAGCACTGGGAAAGTCTTGAGATCCTTACTATGAAGTGAGTGGCAGCAAGATGTAACTGAAACCATCCTGAGACTGTCTGCCTTGGTCTCTACAAAAGCTTGTGTTAAATGAGATGTTGAACTATTCAGACTGAGACAAACTGCATGTAGTATGGTATAGTAATCATATTTAGGTGCTGTGCAAGTGGATTAGAGAAGAATCAGTGGTCCAGTAGAAAAAAATGTTGTGTCCTATATGTCACCTCCTTTTGAGGCTCCTTCTTCCCATGTCAGTCTTCACATTGTGGCAGGGAAAAGGTATGCAGACAGCTTCTGCTTCTGAAAACATGTCAGTATTGTTATCCATCTTAGCAATCACCTCACGTGTGCTGGATTATATCCTTTGGGGACATAATTGTCCTCAGCCACTATTTGGACAGCCAGAATTGCACAAATGAGAGAGATCAAATACAGCCTTGGAGGGGTCCCTCAGAGATGACTTTAAGTAACAGTATGAAGTTCAGTGCACAGTCTTGGCTGTTGGGAAGTTGCAGTCTCAAGTCAATTGAGGAAGCATCAAGGTAACCAAGCCTTACCACTACTGCTCTCTGGCTGTGAGACACTGCAGCGACCCTCTGAGGCATTGGGCAAGGCATGGGTACAGCCCCCCTATAAAAACATGCAGAGGGCCACCTGCACTTATACTTCTGCTCTTCCCTGCCTTACTGAGTGACTACAATAAGGTATTTATTAAAAGAATTGGAAAGATTACAAGGGAATAGACTGAGCTGTGCAAGACACCATCCACACCTCATTTTTGTGGCTGCAGTTTAATGGCAGCACGTGCAAGTGCTCACTATGTTGTTCAGCTGCTTTTGAGCCGGAGTATCCCTTATTCTTGCAGTTTTGCCTGACTCATCCTCCAGGACCTCTTTTCCCTCCCAGAGGTAAAGAAAAATAAGAGCAATGGATGGCAAAGGGAAAACAGACAGCTGACGTGTAGGACCAGGAGCCTGGTGTCCCTGGAAGTGTTTTGTCTTATCTCTGCCACTCATCTGTTCTCTGCTCTGCTTGTGTCTTGTTAGCTCTCCTGAGCTGTGTCCATCCAGCACCTGGACTCTGGACATTGCTGTATGTTCCATTAGACCTCCTGGAAAGCAGCTGCTTGTGTTTCCTTCAGGAGGCTAGAATTGGAAATGCACTGTATTTGCTCTCTTCTTAATGACGTGAAGTTCTGATTAATACCAACAGGAGTTAATCAGAGGCTTCTACTGGATTGCAGCAGTGTACGTCTGTAATCAAAATCTTTGTAATCAGAAACACTCCAAAGATTAAATACGTCTATGTGTCAATCTATCCCTATGACATAGGTGTTTTGTACCTGAAGAAGAGATAAGTCGGAATAAACAACAAATGTTTGGAAGAGCAGTTGCTATGTTTCTCTGTGTGCAAGGGAGCTTGCATGTAACTCAGGGTTCTTGCTGTGCTGTGATGTTCTTGTTTGTACTGGATATTTCCACTTCTTATCATTAATGTCTTAAAACTTGTTTATTGAACTCTAGGTCAGTTTATTGAGGTTTAATGACTCTTCCACCACATGTTTTCTTTTCAAGCACATGTTGAGGGGAGTATTTTTACATGCTGTTGCATGGCTTTTTCAGGAGGGTGATCTTGGGTCATTGGTTGAACTAGTAGATGAATGATAGGAGTGTCTGTTGTGGTCTTCTTTTCTTTATTTTTTAAGCATCTGTTTCTCATTTGTGTCTCATATTCCCTTTTAAGCTTGTATAGAGGGTTGTTGGTGAGGACAAAAAGGAGTGTGGTTCCTAGAGCATAGTCTTAGCCTATATCAGAACTTGTCTCCCACAGAGCAGGGGAGATGGTATGTGTTTTAGACATACAACTGTGGAGTTAAATGACCTATGCTTTTTTCTTGGTGTTGCTGTAATCTTTTTTTAGGAAATCACAACAAGGAATTCAATCATTAGGATATATTTGTGGTAACCCAAAAAGGTTGCGGTTCATTAGGAAGCAAATTGGGTTGTTCTGTCTTGGTTTCTGCTTGTGCATGAGGCCTTGGTGAATATGAAAGAGGAATTTATACATTTCCTAGAAGATACTCTGACTGGTGGTTATCGAGTTGTAATAAATCTGAGTTTTCTTGGTAGTTCCCACACTGTCTGCTCACGCTTTCACAAGCACAAAGAACAGCTTCCCAAAGCCTCTGTACCAAACACTTACAGAGCCTTGGCTGGAAAGTCAGCCTGTGTTTCTAAATGTTCATTTGGAGCACAGAGACATTGACCTCTCGGTTAACCAGCAACTTACAGATGTGTCTATTAATGAGCGAAAGGGAGCTCTGTGGAAACCTTTGTTTAAGTTGCTTCCTGTATTTCAGGCCATGGTAACAAATCACCCAATCTGTACAGTGCTTTAGAAAGCCAAGGAGTAAACCTGAACTTTCTCACTAAGAGATGGAGGCTAGTAGTTTTCTCATCCACCTGGCAGATACTCTGAATATCCATCTGAATAGGGATGCCTTATGGGCAGGATATATAAGAGATTTGAAGTATCTCCAGCCACTCATGCCTGTGACTCATTTTGCTTACCATGTGAAGGGGTTTTTACTTTTCTGCAGATTCACTTTCCAAGGCAAAGTGAGCCTTATCCTTGGAAGATACTGCAAATACACCCTGTACCTGTACCCATACCCTCTCCTGTACTCCTGTATGTAATGGAACAGCTGAACTTAAAGATTTGAGTCCCCTGAGCAGGAGAACTGGAACTGGCAGAGACTTAAGGTTTTCCCATTTTCTCTTTTCCCAAGGCCTTTCATCACCTTGTACATAAGGAATAGAGACTGGATTATTCTAATAATTTGTTTATTTCAGTGTAGAAGTAAGCAAAAAGGCTGCTCTATGATTTAAAACCAAAATGCCATGGAAAATACATAGGAAAATTGAAAAAACCTAATCAAAAGTGGGGGGGGTTTTTGAGGATTCTTTCCTTCATGTGGGGTAATGTTTTCAGTCCTGTGCAACATGGGTTCTCTATGAAAAGTTGACAAAAATTCTCCACCCTTACACTCCCCTGCATATGGAGAACTCCCTTTGTGTTAAGTATCTCTATTATTTAATATCTCTTCTGCATGCAGTATCTTAGATCTTATATATATTCAAATGCAGAATAGTTCTCCTGCAGAGAATAATCCTGCACAAAAATTCTTAAGAATTTTTCTTAATACTTTCAAATCTGAAAAGGTTTTCAAAACTCAGTGAAATGTTTTCAGTCTGTCTTTATGACAGTTTTTCTTCATCAGAAACAATCTTATGGCCCTGCAGGAGGGCTAGAAAGACATATCCAATACCTGGCTCTGCCACAGGATCTTTCCATGGCAGCATTTGATTCATTTAGTCAATTTTTCTAAAGTACACCTCCAAAGGGCAACACTAATAATTCTTTGCCTCCATCAAGTTATTGCGGTGATAAAAGTTATACGTATAGCTTTAGGAGGGAGGTGATTGAATTTTAGTCTGCCAAAAGCCAGATAAATACTTGGTCTGTGGGGTGTTTCTGGTGGTTTTGTTGTTATTTTGTGGACTCGGAATCCCTGCTCAATAGCGTTTTTTAATATTAGTAGTAGTAACGATTTGTGCCTGCAGATGGAGTGAGAGATTGACTTGCAGTCAGTATAGCACTCTGATGTTGATTGTTGATCATTAACCGCACAGGCAATTGCAGGTGGAGAGTTCTTGGAGCAATTTCATCCCGTTATAAAAGGGGACAGGGTGGTTGTTCATAGCATGAGTCTTAAATGATCTCTGCCTTACATGATCTCATCCTTTGGGCTTCCTTGGTAGGTTACACGTGGTTTAAGGATAGTGCCTGAGATAAGAACAGACCTAAGGGAGGGAGAGGGATAAATTGGGATAAAAAATGGATTTACATTGAGAAATCTTTCCCATATGGAGTAGCAGTTCTAGCCTGAGAGTGATTTTCATTCTGATGTTAAGGATCCACATGGTGAGAAAATGTGCAACAACAAATTCTTTCCAATTTTTTTTTGTATAGGCAAACCCCATTAACTGGGTAATGTGGCCAAACATACCTGCATCATACAAAGCAACAATGTTCTGTGAAAGAAAGTGTGTTTAATAAGCGACTTGTGCCTCCTTCAATATATCTGCCATCTCCACGGCAGTAATTGCCTCATTTCTGTGAATAAAATGTTTTAATCTGATGTATCAGTGACATCCTGTATACTGTATGTTAGATTAACATACTTGATGTTGAAAGGTTTAATAATCATTTAAAGTACAGTAGCCATTCTGCTATATGAGTGCAGAACAAATCTCTTTAAGACAAGAAATCATTATGAAACTGTTCAGAGCTCTATGTGTGTATATGTAAAATCCTTTTTCATACAAAAATCAATTGTGTGAGAAAGAAAGATCAGTCTTGCTTGCAAGTCAATCCTCACTTGCAAGGCAAGAGCACTTCTATGGCAGCTGTGTGGCTTTGGCTATATCTCTGGGGTATAATGGCTTGGTTTTAGGTAGATTTGTTTAAAGAAGGTTTTGTGGATTTAAAAGACTGTGGAGTTGTAGCTATATGTGTGTCATTGTTTAGCTCCACCTGGCAAGAAAAAACCATGTGGGCACTTGCTTACTCTTCCCCTGCCTCTCTTGGGATGGGGAGGAGAATCAAAATCAAAGAAAGTAAAACTTCTGGGATGGGACAAAACCAGTTCAACAGGACTGCAAAGGAGGAGAAAAGCAATAACTACAATAAAAATAGAAGGATATACAAACTGAATTATACACAGCACAATTCACTCACAACCTGGAAAATGATGCCCTGTGCTTACCAAGCTGTGAATTACACCAGCAACCCCATCTCCCACTCGTATCCTTCCCATGACACCATGGTATTGAATATCATTTTGGATCAGCTGCCCTGGCTGCGTCTCTTTGTAGCTTCTCGTGAAGATTAGCCCCATCCCAGCCAAACCAAACTAGTGTTCCATGTTTGAAGTCTATTCACTGTAAAGAGATCTTTATACCAGCACTATATGTTCTCTGAGGCTTTCTCTTGGCTGTCCAGCACAAATACAGCATCATTAATTGTTTCAGTTGGCCACAGAGGCATGACTCTGCACTGAATAGATGCTGACCTCATGACAGCCAGCTTTTTTTTCCTGGTCCCCTCAGTGTAAGAAGAGGTAATTCTTATTTTCTTTATTCCACTGTGACTGTCTGCCAAAATTTCAGATTTCAGCCTATATTCTGACCATTACATCATGCTTTTTACATGGGCTTACTAAGCAATACTTGAGGGGAGAATAATGCTTGTGCCGTTTAAATTGGTAATAAACCCTGTGTCCTTTAAGTGGTCTGGTGACAACCTCAGTCTGAGAGTGCGTGTAATCCCAGTAGTGTTCACTTGTGTTGTTGGTTTTGGTTGAAGACTTTTTTTGGTAAGCTGAGACTTAACAGGGGACTTTTTAAACCAAAATTACTACTTCCACCTCTTCAGCTGCCACTGAAACAACAATTACAGTCTGTTCAGGAATGGAACGCTCAATTCTACTTTCTGCTACAGGAATACACCTGTCCCCCAGCACTTGTCAAATTCTAAAACTTCTAAGAATGATATTTCAACACATTCTTGCAAAACTATAACTCTGAGTGATTCTGCTAACCAGCGAAGATTAGACAACTGAATCATACTGCTGGTAAAAAATATAGGCCCAAAAGCAGAAGAAATATCCTTTTTCCATCTTCTCCTCTGTACTATAATTTTTGGCCATTTTCTAATTTGGCAGCCCAGTATTTGTTGACTGATGGGAAGTGGATCATTTCTGTGAATCCCACTTTCTTTTCTTTTCTGATGACTTTTGTTCTGGCAGAGAAAGACAGGATATGCATTTTCATAGGGGTCAAAATTAGCTACAGAAAGAGGTCTAGGTTGAGTGGGAATCATCTATTTTGAAACAAACAACCAGAGGAATCCAAAATGGAGCGCAACTTGTAAGTCAGCCAGTTTGCCTGGAAAATTCTTTGACACGTGCCAGAAACATAACATTCTGGCAGTGGCAGGACTTTAGAGGAAAGGAAGGAGAGAAAGGACACGGTTTCATGAAGTTATGTTAGTTATATAGAGGTGCCCATGATAAATTTATTGCTCTCCTGCGGAAATCCAGCCACAGCCCCAATGTGTTAGCTCCTGCCTAAAGATCAAAAATACCTGCTAGCTTCATGCTTCCCCAAAATCTCACATGGGAAAGTAGTACCAGCCCAGAAAGAGGAATGAGTTTGAGTTCTCCCTTTGCCTCTTTTCATGACCTCGGTAAATTATGTGTCTTGCTAGATCCTGATCTTAGTAGTCGTGTAATCACATATCCGCAGGTGCATGCCACAAAGCAGTTTCTCCAGACTACTTGCTTTTGGATTCTTTTTACCCGATGACCAATGATTCTACTCTGTATCTGAGAGCTTCTGTCAAAACTGTTACAGCTGTGTGAAGAGTTTAAATTTTAACAAGTCAGCATTTCCTAATAGGGAAAAAAGTACTTTTTGAGAGAGCTCCCATGTGGTACTGCTAAGATCACAGTATCTGGTATTTCTTTGAAAAGAAAACAGATAGAACCTTTAAATCATTTAATCCTGCTTTTCTTGTTTCTAATAACTTGCCTTCAGGAGGTGGGATATTGAGAAACACTAAATCTGGTAAGATTGGTAAGAAAATGTGAAATTTGGCAGTACTCAGCAAGGCAGTCCTGAGAAGCTTCTGAAGTTTCATCTCCTTGATCTGTGGCTGATGAGCCTTCAGCTTCCAGTTTAACAGCTTGACCGCAACAATTCTCATATGACCAGCATATGAACAGTTAAGATGCTACTTCCACTGTGCATGCAGCTTAGGTTTCCCTAACATTTTTTCCCTCTCACTTTTGGCAAAGATCTCCCTTTTTGCTCTTCCCTTGCATGTAAATTTGGCTGTCATCTGTGTATAAAAGAGCAATGAGATGGAAGGTACCATACAACTCCATGTGCCTCTTCCCCTCTGAAAGGGAAAGGACAGAAGATACTGTCTCAATCAGGCCGCAGAGACATTCTCAAGAAGAGGGTGCTCTTAGTTTATATATATTACATTAAATAAGGACTCTTAATTTACCCAGGAATTCTGACTCTATTCATTGCTAATTTTCGACAAGGCATGGCTCCTTGGTGCAATGGGAGTTGGGAAAAGGGCAGGAGAGTTTTGCTTTCCATTTTGGTCTCTGATTGAAGTTGCTTCCTAGAATAGAGTTGTTTCCTGGGAACCTTGTGTTGTTATGGGGCTGAGATCTCTAGGCAGTGGCCGCTCATTTCTTGCTCAACTCTAATCCAGGATCAGCACATATATGTAAAGAAAATATCATGCTTACCAAGAAGAGCAGCTGTAACTGCTTAGTATAAAGGTTTATCCAGCCACCAACTCCTACATTTAATAATTAATAGTAACAAGTGCTTTAGGAGGAATTTAATAAGGCAAGCCTACAGTGAAAACTGTTCTGCTCTACTTTTCTGGCTGAATCAATTTGGCATTTGGTGACTTCCAGAGACTTGAGAACCTCCTTACAGATTTTCATTCTATAGATCCACCAAGCAGGTCTTTAATCCATGCAAAATATCCAGGGATCCCATGTCACTGAATTTTCAGTTTAAATAGACTGTGGGTGAAGGTATATCTCCTTTAGTTCACTTTGAAGCTGTGTCTTTGTCTACAGTTAATTTTTTATGGCCTTTTGACACTCACCCGCTCAGGACTATGGGTGCCTTCAGCTGCTCTACACAGTACTGCTAGCTGCATATACAACGTGTAATCCTAACCTCTTACAATAAAGCCACCACTCTGGTGGGCAACAACGCTGTGCTTAAATCAATACAGATGTGTAAGTGACCCTCCTTTCTCTCACTCTTTCACTTCCCACTCCAAAGTATCCCAACTAGTTGTTTTACAGCAATGGAAACACCATATGTTAAAGGCTGCACAGTATTAGACAAGATGAGATGGAAATAGGTAAGTGGTTTGAGAACAATGCTCCTGTTGTGGGCACCACAGAGACTGAGGCGCCTTGGACCTTGGTAACCCATAATAGCAGGACTCTGCTTCAGTCCCCACTCTCCAGCATTATAACCAAAATAGACGCAAAACTCGTAACAGCTTTAGAACCCACAAGCAAGGTCTGCAAGGAGAAACTGTACCAGCAGCATCCATTGGATACTGCAAAAGAAAGAATGAGTGCTCATAGTGGGTGGCTCTCTGTTAAGGGGCACTGAGGTGCCCATGCTGCCAGCCTGGCAGGGAATCATGAGAGGTATGTCCCTGGAAAAGCTGTGACAGACCATAGTGGGATTCATTCTAAGTCAAATGAAGTATGTGATTGGGAAAAGCCAGCACAGATTCACCAAGAGCAAATTGTGCTTTACAACTTAATCACCTTCTATGATGAAGTAGCTTGCTTGGTTGCGAGTGGCGGACATTGTTTATCTGTATTTTTCCAAGGCTTTTGATACAGTTTCCCACAGCCTTATCCTAGAGACACTGATACACTATGGTGTAGAGAGGTAGTTTCTGTGCTGGGTGGAGAACCAGCTGACAGACTGCACCTAGAAGGTCGTGGCATTAGTTTGGTGCAAAAATAATTGTCATTTTTAACCAGCAACTTTAAAGCAGTATTTCTCTGCTTGGGATAACATTTACTAATGAAACAAGAACTATTTGAATCTATGCATTTTTGCCAACAAGAAACAAAGTCTATTCCAGTACCATATAATTCTGGAGTCTTGAGACTGGTGAATTCTTTGAAGCTGTTTTGAACTGCCACTTCAGGGTGGAAAACCTTGCCTTGCAGGAAGTTTCCAAGATGCTTGAAAATGTGGGAACTGATGGGAGAGATGTCTGTTGAGAAAACTAAGTGAGACAGAGTTTCATAGCCCACCTCATCCAGCTTCTGCAGAGTCATTTGCAAGACATGCAGTCAGGGAATTGTAATGGAGAATTGGTCCTTTTTAGTTGACCAATGTTGGACATAAACATTGCAGTTCTCGGTGCATTTCATGGATTTCCTGACCATACTTCTTTGCTGTGGTGGTTTCAAGAAGTTGTAGTGGATGATCCCACTTGCCCACAACCAAACAGTGACCATAACCTTTCTTTGATGCACCTTCAGTTTGGTGAAGAATTTTGGTGCTTCATCTCATTCCAGCCACTGCAGAGGACACTGTTGGTTGTCATATAGAATCCATTTTTTGTCACATGACACAATGTGATCAAGAAATGAATCAGATTTTTTTGCATGACTTTGCAATGGCAATTTTTTTTTAATCTTTGTTCAGCTTGTGTTACCTGCTTGTCAAGGCTTTATTCCTTTCCAGGTTGTTGCAAATGTTGAACAATTGTTGAATGGTCAGTATTTAGTTCTTCTGCAACCTCTTGAGTTTTGCGTAGGTCTGTTTCATGAGTGGCCTTCAACTGGTTGTTGTCTACTGCAGAAAGACATCCATGACCCACCTCCTCTTCAAGGTTCTCATTTCAGTTATGAAATTTTTGGGACCAATGTTAAACTGTATGTTTGACCATCCCCTGACAAAATGCTTAGTTAATATTGGTAGCCATTTCCACTGCCTAATGTCCCCTTTAGAATTCATATTTGGTTTTCTTTCTGCCTTTAATTTGACAGTGAATAAATATTGACAACTAAACCATTAACATAAATAAGCAGAGTGAATTTTATGCTTTAAAATGGTACACTACATGAACACACTGAAATCAAATTTAATCCAAAATAAACATTGCAGTTTGCAATGAGAAAAATAGCAATGATTTTTGTACCAACCTTATAAATAGCTCCTTTTCAAACTGGCAACCTGTCAAGTGGTGTCTTCCAGAGACTGATACTGGACCAAACACTGTTCAGTATTTTCTGTAAGTGACCTAAATGATGGGATCAAGTGTACCGCAATTAAATTTGTTGATGATACTGAACTAAGTGGGGAAGTGGACACTGGGGAAGGGAAAGCCACCCTTCAGGGGGACCCAGAGAGTCTGGAAGAGTGGGCTAACATGAACCTTATGATATTCAGTAAGGGCAAGTGTAAGGTCTATTACCTGGAAAAACATGATCTGGGAGTGCAGTAAAATCTGGGACCTGCCTGGCTGGGAAGCAACTCTGTGGAAAGGGACCTGAGGGTCCTGGTGGACAACAAGCTCAATAGGGGTGAACAGTGTACTGCTATAGCAAAGAAAGCCAACAGGAGTTGGGCTGCATCAACAAGGTCATCACCAGCAGATATAAAGAAGTTATTATCCCACTTTACTCAGCATGTGGTAGGTCATACCTGAAATTCCATGTTTAGTTTTGGTCCCTGCTATGCAAAATAAGTGTGGACAGGCTGGAGAGGGTCCAGAGAAGGGCCACTTTGTCTATACCATACTTTTTCCAAGAAAGATTGAACCAGATGATCCTTGAGGTGCCTTGCACCCTGAGAGTCTATGATTCTATGTTTGTTTTCCAAAGAAGAGCAACTGCTGTGAAAGTCAGCATATCAATCTACTTTAGAGAGGGCAAGCCCCAAGCTGTGTGAACATAAGTGGCCTTGGAGGGCTAGGTAGTGCCTCTAAGTCTTTGCATGTTTCCTAAGCAGTGGAAAGACAGTTGTCAAACTATGCTGCGTACAGGGGCATAGGTAGGTTATTCTCTTGGAGTGACCCTTGCAGCTGTTCTGCAGAACTGAACCTGCCTTCTGTTGTCCAGGTTTTGACAAGATGGAGATGGAGTGATTCTTCAAGTGATGATGTCAAGAAGTCAGGTCAGCAAGCAGGTATAGGACGCATTTTCTTTGAATTACTTTGGAGTCAATATAGCATGGAATTTTTTTTTGGAAAGGAACTAAAACTGAAGCCCGAACTAATTTTTATGAACTTTGCTTTTCAGCAGCAGTATTTGAGCAGCCATTGCCTACTGTTGCCTCCTAGGTTCTGACCTCTGACATCATTTATATCTGATGATTATACTGATACTGTGTCATACCACACAAAATGCTACGTGGTGTGCTCTTTGTGACGTGGTGTTTGTGCAAGGAACTCTTAAACTAGGAAAAAAAAAAGCAAAGGAGTAAAAGGTGGTGAAGGGAGTGTTTCTTACAATGGCGTTGCTGCCAAAAGAAATACTTGTCAAACTGTCTATGCATATCTTGTAGCACTATTTCTTGGCATATATATGTTTAACCCCATGTCTTCAGAAATGCTATGGTATGGAACTAAACTCTATGTCATCATTTTCTTATCTCTAAGTTCATTCCTTAAATGTGTTAATAAAAGAAAAAATCCATCTGCTTACAGCCCAATATATTTTCATAATGGCAATAACTAAATTATGGAAGAGATTAGGCAGTACAAAACACCAAGTCAGCAGCATTTTCTTTCTGGTCTCATGGTTGCTACAGGCTTGATGCAGTCTCACATTTTCCAGGTAGAAGCAGGAGTTTCTTTGTGGATATTTAGCCATGCTACTTGTAGAGCAATTGGTTAGAGCTGTGCAGCTCAGTCCCTGTAAATGGTCTCTGTTTTACCAAGAGGTTTTGCTTAGAAAAGGGGTTCTGACTGAAAGAGTTTCTTTGATCAGAATTTGGATTAATATGCTAGCAAAACAGCATCTCTGACATTTGTATGTCACACTATGTTAGAAGGTATGTATTCTGTGTAAGCTAAAAATCACGAAACAAAGCATAAAAAACTGTTTGGAAATAACTGAATAGTGGGTCACTGAAATGAGGATTAATTTCTTATATAGAAAAAAAGAGCCCATGAGAACATGCCATTTCTCCCTTCCTCACAGAAGATTGCCGAGAACAAGACTCACTTCTTTGGAATTTCTGCTTAGTATTTCAGTTCTAAACTTTTTGCTAAAAAATGAAACAAATGCACAATATGGAACAACTCATCAGCTGGGGATGGTTCTGACATCGATGCTCAAACCCACACATTTAAGACAACAGTAACATCTTCCAGTCTTGCTGGTAGGTGAAAGGAGAGAGCACTAATTCATATTTGTTTATGCTAGCTTTGGCCGTTGTGAATTATTGATATGTCCCTTGAAACTATTCCTGATCATTTCCCACTGTGCGCAGAGAGATGTGGTAGTAAGCAGAGACCTGGCCTCGCTGCTGGACTTTCTCCTACAGAACTCAGCATCCAAGCTGTTCATAGCAGCAGCAGATGTTTCTGCTTTTTAAGGTCTGTGGGAACTGACTTAACTCTTTTTTTTAATTCTTCCTTGTCAGAACAAATGCCAATATAGCTGAGATCCAAAAAGCCTGACCTCAGCTTTATGTTATTATTGGAAGGTATTGTGACTGGTTATCCTATTGTCCATTCTCAAGTAGTAAGCTGATAGTTATTATTGCTGTATTTGCTTTTTCATGCATATTTTCTATGTGTTTGTTATTCAGCTACTTCCTGGCAATAAGTAGGGGAACACATAATCACTGTCACCTTCAATGCAAGGGGGTCTGCAAGGTTTGTCTTGTTTCAAAAGCATTAAGCAAACTGAGAAACAAGCTAATAACTAAAACAACAATTCCCTTTGTCTTGTTAGTGCTGTAACCAGTCACCTAGTACATTATACTGAAGGATCCATTT
The DNA here is from genome assembly GCA_033459285.1 of Clamator glandarius. Taxonomy (NCBI): domain Eukaryota; kingdom Metazoa; phylum Chordata; class Aves; order Cuculiformes; family Cuculidae; genus Clamator; species Clamator glandarius. The sequence goes on along the minus strand of JAUNZM010000912.1, from coordinate 53,246 downwards.
AAATGATATTCATGAGGTGTAACTCTGTCCTGGGTGCCTAGACATACACCTCAGAAACCTGGGTAGTGTTTGTTATCTTGAGAAATTCTAAATGGGTGCATATTTAGTAGTAGTAGTAGTTACTGCTGCTATTATTATTATTATAATAATTATTATTTAAATTAGTGCTTAAATCTGAATGTGATTTGTTCATTATATGTCAACCGTATCTGATTTTGCCAAAGAAGCCTTTGCTAGACAAGCAACTTACTTTGAGGAAAAGATGGGCTTTATGCCATATTTCCACAAATAGTTTCTGAGTGTGAATTAATAGCTTTAATCAAGGATGTTGAGGCTCTGGAGCGAGTCCAGAGAACAGCGATGAGGCTAGTGAAGGGGCTGGAGAACAAGTCTTATGAGGAGAGACTGAGCAAGCTGGGGTTGTTTAGCCTGGAGAAGAGGAGGCTGAGGGGAGACCTCATCACTCTCTACAACTACCTGAAAGGAGGTTGTAGAGAGGAGGGTGCTGGCCTCTTCTCCCAAGTGACAAGGGACAGGACAAGGGGGAATGGCCTCAAGCTGCACCAAGGGAGGTTCAGGCTGGACATCAGAAAAAAATTTTTCACGGAAAGGGTCATTGGGCACTGGAACAGGCTGCCCAGGGAGGTGGTTGAGTCACCTTCCCTGGAGGTGTTTAAAAGAAGGGTGGATGAGGTGCTCGGGGACATGCTTTAGTGATTGTTAGGAATGGTTGGACTCGATAATCCAGTGGGTCTTTTCCAACCTCGTGACTCTGTGTGATTCTGTGTGAATTTCCAGCAGAAAGTCCTGAGAAGCATTCTTGGTGGTACTGGATAAGGGCAGGTGTCAAATTCAAGCGTTCCTTGGCTTCTTATCCAAGTCCCAATGTTTTCAAGGTAACAAGGCTTTTTAGCAGGTCTCAGCACTGCCTTTTCTCTGAAACAGAGCTGGACCGGGTGGCTCGAAAGGAGCTGAGGGGCAAAGCTGTGGCTGGGCAGGGTATGAAACATGTCCCTGCTTATGCAGCATAGGCTCAGAAAAGAAATACTGATTATTTCTCCCACAGGTAGTTTTGCCATTTTGCTTGTTTGAGCAATTCTTGTCACAAGCAGCTCTTGGTAGTGACCTTAAAAGGGGATGGTATTGGCAGCGGAGTTCTCCATCAATACATTTATATGATAATGGCTTAAGGCCATATGGTCTCCAGGCAGAGAAGCAACAAACTGCCTAGCCAGGTTATGCTTCAATCTCAAAATGAAATGCTCAGCTGAGAATGAAAAGGTGGTTCTTAATTTCTATTCACTGGGCTCCCAGCTTCCTGGGCAGTAATATTTAAGCTGAATTGGTTATTTCAGTAGGCCACTGGGGAAATGCATGTTCTGAAGACTGGTGCAGGGGTTAAGGTCTGCCAGCCCCACATATAGAATGTGATACTGGAAGGAGAGGAGGGGATGAGTGCCCTATCATGGGAAATGCAAATGTCTCCAGCTTCCTGCTATTACTGTTTATTTGGAGATGGCTTAAGACTGAAAAATGAGACTGACTGGGCAGTGGTAGCTTTACTAAACTTTCTGTGTGCTGGCCTGGTACCACACAGTGCCAGGGTATGTCTGGTGTACAGCATCCATGGGACAGCCAACGAGACAGGATTTCAGCCTGGATGGTCCTTGGAGTGGAGTTGCCAGGTGGGATGCTACAAGCATCGGGGAACCCACTTGGGAAAATGGCACCTCACCCAAACACCGATGAAGCTCCAGTTCCATTCCTAGGACTTTTCTTTAGCAAAGACAGAAAGAAAGTCTCTGGTGGGGCCTCTCGCAGTCAGATTTGTTCTCCTCCTGCATGGCACTAACTACCTCCTTGTGAGGTCCCAAAGGAAGGCTCTTAGCTCTCTACAGCCCAGAAGAAATATCACAAAACTGCACTGAACATTGAAAGTTTCTCATGATTCAGAGTCCTTTTCTCCACAGCTCTTTCTCCCATGCCTCACTTTTTTTATTATTAATTTTACTTTTAAAAGAATATTCTGTTTTATTCCTAGACCTTGTCCTGGGTCTGTGCAGCAATCTCTGCTCAAGTCCCTACCTTCTCCCCTGAGAGTTTTCACCCCTTCCAAGGTTAATTAATGATGTTAAGTTTGTGATGGTGCCCAGTTCAAAGTATGAAAAGTTCAAGGTGTAAGCAATCCCTCCCTTTGTTTTACCCCTATAAAATCTGGTTTTCAGTGCATCTGTGCCTACAATCCAAGACAGATTCCCCAGGCCTTTACCTTGCTTCTCAGGCTGCTTGGCATGCAACTTCTTCTCAGAGCTGTTATTCAAAAGTGGTAAAGCAATGTTGAATAAAAAGAGCTGGTGATAAACTCGTATGAACAGAGTGCTGTGCAGTATGGTGTGATGCTGAGTGGATGGGCTTTCCAAAGTCTTAGTGGGTAACACCAGAGGAAAACATTCTTAAATGCCTCCCATGTGATATACAATAGAATTATTATTATAATTATTACTACTACTACCACTATTATTATTATAAATGTATTATAAATACCTATATTATTATATCCTTATGCTACCGAGTCTAATATATGATACTTGGCTACTAATGTTCTGCTAAGTGTTCCATTGCTGTAGTCTCAAATGCAAAGACCCCCCTATGTTCTTATAGTAATAAAAGCAATAACAAAATAAAGCACACAAATGTTGTGACTTAGCCTTTCTACAAAATATTCACACAGATTGTTTATAAGCATGTGAGAGCAGGGTCCGTCTCCTGTGCACAGGGGAAAGAACTGGACAGAACAGCTTGTGCTGGAAACTTTGCCATCATACAGTAACAGTAAAGAACTTAGGGCAAGTTATTTTCCTGGTGGCTGGTCACACGGATAATGTCAGTTGGTATAAGGAAGTTTTGCAGTCTGCCTCCAGATTAATACAAGTAGAAATATTTAAAACTATAGATACTCCATTCAGTAGGTCTGTGAATATAGCAAAATATATGTAAGTGAATAGCTGCTCAGTCTGAAGCGGCAATTTGGGACAAGGAAGGCATCTTTAATAAAAGCACGGGTCAGACAAGACCTAATATTTCAGTTTTCCATTGACAAATAATCTTTCTCTGGTTCAGTGAATTTCAGTGGTTTGTGTTTTCAGTACTGATACTTCAAATATTTTTTTCTTCTTTATATCTGTATATATGAAGTACCTGGCAAATTCGACTTAAATTTAAGAATAGTTTCACATGAATTAAAACTGCAGTTTACAATGACCAAGCAGCTTATCAACAACATACTTCTGTGTGTCGTGTTAGAAAACAGCAGAAAGACCTCTGTCCTCCAAAAGATCCCATCTTTTCTCCCTTGTCTTTTCCCCCTCCTACACTTAGTGGTTTTGCAGTCAACTCCAGCATCAATGGTGTCAGGAAGTGAACAAGGGCTTCTTTCTTGTAGATGCTGGGCATACTAAACCCTCTCAATCTCCTTTTAGCAGTGACTTTTCATAGGCTAGCAGGATGAGGATGTTCCTACTATGATTAGTAACTCCTCATCATCTTTTTATGGATATAAAATGTCACAAAAGCCACTATGTATTTTGCAGGGGTAGGTTAAGAAGGCAGAGTGCTTAGTTTGTGGTGACCTCCCCTAGAATTACGACAGCTCAGGCCCCTGTTACATAAATCTGCCAGTCAAATATTTCCTCTCTGCAATGCTATAAATATCAGTGTAATTTAAATTGAAGTAGCTGGTGATGAAGTGCACCAGAAATACAGATGTGTTCAATGCAGCAACCCCATAAGTTCCCGTGGGAGTAGTGCAATGCTGCCATATGCACAGAGACTGACTCTGACTCTGGCTGTGGAGCAGGATCTTGTCCTGTGCTTGTAAAATCCTTTGTGCAATAGGTACCCTAGTCTGTAACCAGTGCTCAGTGACTGTGGCAATGCTGATGAGCATCTCTGACAACTGGGCTATTTGAGATTTGCTTGTCTTGACTGTTACTTTTTTTTCTTCTCTAGCTTGGATCTTTTGTACATTCCACTTGGAGAGTGAAGGACAATCAGTTCCTGTCATAGCAAAGCAAACCTGCTGCTCTGATGAAATATGTGGGTTATATGTGGTTTCTTCTCTCTCATTTCTTTGTGTGTTTCTAAATTTAATTTTTCATTCATATTTTTTCCCATTATTTACATAAACAGAAAATATGTTTAATGATAAATGCATGTTATGTTCATAATTATACTGTCAGCATATGATTAAATGTATTTATGTCTAGCACCATCAAAATACTTCCGCATTGCTAAGAATAATTTAGGATATACTGCCATCTAATGGCTTTGCTAACACTAGGGGGAAAATAAGAGTGAGCTTGGATCATTCTAGATTCAGAAAGAAAAACCAAAAATGTTCTCAGCTGCAAGATGGAAAAGTGTGTTTAAAATACAATTCTGAAGAGAATATGTGCATTCTTCACTCCTTTTTAACTGAGATGTAGTAGTCTTCCATACTGCTGCTCTCGTCTACTATAGGAGTCTGTAAGTAAATACAGGGACACATTTGGATTTTACTTGCATATAACTTCAAGAATTCTTGAGCACGTGTCATTAAACTTAATGATGCTTCTTGAAAGTTCAACAACATTTTAAAATTCCCATTTCAGAGAGTTCTTCCTCTGGCTGTGCCTTGACCTCTTTTAGTGCAGCCTGCAGCACTCTATAACAGAAAGTTTCTCAGGACCACCACTGAAAAAACCTCCAAAACAACATTTCTGATGCATTTTACTATGACTTCTTCTAAGTGTAGAAGCAACACTGGTTCCCAGCAATGCTTTGAATATTTCTGTTGTGCAAACTGATTTCCTTTTGCTGACAGGTGACTTAACCTTTTTGGGGCCTGATCCTCAAAGGCCACAAGCCGCTGACCAGAGTCAGCAAAACAGCTGGTGCACAGGGGCACCCGCTGGGACCCTGCAAGGGAAATCTTTCACTGGAGGGAACCACAATTCTGCCTGTACCAGACCAAGCCATGCTCTGCATGATGTTTTGTTGGTGCTGCACCATCCTAGGCACATCCACAGGACACAGGGACCCTTGTGTATGTAATTGGCTTTGCACAAATGGAGATCTTGGGGTAGAAGCAACCCTGTGGCTGAAGTGGTGCTCCAGAGCATTTTTGATCCAGCTCTGCGCTGCCCAGGGTTTGGCTCCACTTTTAGAGTTGTTGCTTGATCAATAAAAACTGATTATTGTTTGTTAAAAAAACCCGTGGAGCATCTTTCAACAGCCCTGTGTAGTACTAAGTGCATGGTACAGTACAGCTGTCCAAGGAATGTGGCAAACAGTTTCTTAATTGTGTTGAATTCCCCTTGATGATCCTAGAAGAACTGAGGAACATTAAATCCTCCTTCCTCTTTCATTTTTTTTGTGGCAGTCTTGTATGTATGTCTGATATACAGAACACATACATTGAAGTTGCTTTTAAAAATCAGTGTGTACCTCATCTATTAGGGTTCACATCTTAAGCTTAACTGAGGGCAGGGTGGTGCTGGGAAGGGCAGGACTGCACAAAAATTCAGAAATAACCATATTTGAAGTGGCCCAACTCAGTAAAAGTTCTAGCTATGAGATTAAATTTCTTAATTCCCTTAAGACTTGAAGGGTTAAATTAGCATTCAAATTATCTGACAAACAGTTGATACATAAATTAAAATATTTTTAAAAAGTATCCCATAACATTGTGCTCTTGTTACCTATGCATAATGATGGCCTTTGTGAGTACAAATGAGTCCAATTAACTGACTAAAACTCTCATAAGAATAGGAAGAACATTCTGTTGTTGTCCAATAGGGTGCGTCCCTAGTTAACGCTGTAACTCCCTGAATGATGAATGCTGTGGACTTGCTCCTTTGGAGAAGTGAAATCCCATGCGGCTTTCAAAGAAGTAACTGCTGGCAGTAGAAGAGCCCCTCTGGAAATATGCACAAAGAAGTTATATATAGTGAAGAAAACTGTTCCCTGCCACAGCTGTAGAGAAGGCACATATGAAAGGGTTATCCTTCAAAAGGGAAGGTTTCCTTCACTGCAGTTAGAGGACCAGTGAACAAGAAACACAGACTGGAGTTTGTCAATATATGCAGTGATTCCAGTAAAGAGTGAGCTGAGACTACTTGAGTATAACCTCTTCCTATGCTCCTGTTTGCCTGAACCCAACGATGAACCCTGGGTCAAGAGGCTTCTGGCACATTACACATATATTTCTCTTTCCAGATTCTTCAAGCTTGCAGTTGGATAATCCTGGCGTAGGATCACCCCTGCTCCTAATTGATTTGCACCAAGGTCACTTTGGCTTAGGTCCTGCATACCCAGTGGTCAACGCGTTGTTCTAAGAGTGATTTATCCCCCTACACCCCAATGAGCTCTCTATGCCAGTGTCAGATGGCATGCACGCAACTAAGAATTTAAATTTTTCACTCAGATGCCAAAATTCCATGAGGGACAAAGTTCTGTTAAATCTCATGTAACTGATCATTTCTAATGAAATGTCAGTTACCAACAGGAGGTCAAAGGAAGTCATTTAAACTGATCACTTGTAAAGGAAGTTATTGGTTAGGATTTAATGTGTTTGGCCCAAGCTAAGCTTGAGAATAGTATCTTAAATTGCTTTTAGCTTTGTCTTCCTGTGAGCTAACTTCAAAAAGTACAGAGTGGTTATTAAAATATGTCAACTGTTTTAATAATTAGGGTTTTTTAAGTCTACTAAAAAAATGCTTGCACAGTGTAATTGCAGATGGTAGTTTGTGAGGAAGAGCAATGTTTTGTGCAAGGGGATTTTTCCAGTACAGAAGAGACAGGGAGATTGGGTTTCTCTATCCATTGCAGAGATAAGGTAGTAGGAATGATTTGGGAAGATTTCATCTCAAATAAATGTGATGTCAATTATAAAATCTGCCCTTTGCACAGCTTAGTAAATCATTTATAGCTAGCTTTGGCATTGGTTGACTTGAACTACTAATTTACTACAATGAGGTTAGTAATTCTACATTTTCCTACCTGAGGATGCTCTTGCTCCTTCAGTATATTTTGCCTTGCTCTTCCTACTCTACTCTACTTTTCCAGGACTGATGGAAAAACCTCTCCCACAATCAGGCTTATTGGTCCCATTCATTTAAAGCCACTTTCTCACCATGTATGAGTCACTGCAGACAGCAGAGAACATTAAAAAAGCTTAAGGAAATCCCCATTCAGCAAAAGCCATCAAAAATTCGGCTTACAACCTAAAATACTCATTTTAATCATTGCTAATAGCCTCTCTTGTGCTGATACACAGCTGCTGACTCTTACCGCATTCTGTATTCTTTCTTCTTCTACGCAGAAAAGTCAGCAGTGTTATGGGCACTTGCTAAATTTCACAATACTGATGTTCTGAGCTGATGAATTAGTTATAAGTAACTTCTTCACCAGTGTCTCAAGCACAAATCTCAGCAGTTATTGCAATGGAGAGCACCTTTCCTCAGGCAGCTGGGCTAAAGCTAAGATCATATCAGTTTAATCCCTGTGTCCCTTTTAGAAAGAAATTTGTTCATCCAGGCCATCTCTTTGCTCACCTTATCTGGATCATGTTCTCCACATTATCTGAGCTACCTGTGCACTGTGCCTTGTTCTTGGAGTCCCTGTAATAGGTCCTCCAACTCTTCCTATTCCCTTCCTTTCCATTGAATTTAAATAAGGGGATGCTGTTTGAGTGCTGTACAAATCCACCTGTTGTGAAATTAAGTCACTGGGCTTTTTTCAGCTGTTTTTTCCTGGCAGCTGGTCCTTCACAGTGGTGCACTAATGAGGCAGGTCAATAAAATTGTATGGGTGCAAGGAAAAGATACAGAGAGATTCTGTAAAACCTGGAATGCCTCTGGGTATAAGAAAGGCACTGTGGAAAAGACTTTACAATTTTGTCTTTGGAGCTTTTGTGAAACAGAGTCAGCCACATATCACAGCCAGAAAGCAAGCTGGGTCAGAAAGCTGTCAGAGTTTTTTCTTTGGTTTTGATCTTTGATGCTGAGGGGCTATGAATGCTGCCCAATGCAGAGCTCTCCATCCCACCTCTGCAGCATGAGGACTGCAGTGGTTGAGAGAGTAAAAATGAGCTTGATTGGAAAGGTGAGCTGCTGGGATGGATGTGATGTTTTGGACTGGGTTGTGTGTGGGAAGAAGGCTGCTCCTGTCTCTGCTTCCCAGCTGCAAGCAACCACTTTGGACTGAAGAAGGAGATTCTGGAAAGAAGATGGTTTCCTGGTTTCCTATCATGTAGTTTATTTAATGTGGGGTGCAAAGTGGCATCCCATAGTGCCTCAAGCAGATGCTTGTTTCCCTTGAGGATAGACTTATGCATGAGGGCAGATGCCACTGGCAGCTTATTGGCAACCCCTCTCCCATGGCTGAAGGGGCAAAAGAAGGGATCACATTGCCATTGAAATTTTCATGCATGGAGTCCCAAAGGAGAGGTCAGGGTACTGAGAGGATGTGCCTAAATGAATTGCAGTTGTTTAACTTTGATTTTTTTTGTAGAACTGTGGAGGAAAAAAATAAAATTAATCCACATTGTATTCACTCCTTCTTTACTGCTTTGGTCACCAGTTTCTATTTGCTGGGGCAAGAGAAATAATTGAAGATGTATATATTTCCCTCTATTTACATGTCTTGTTGTCTTTGCTGATGCTGGATTACAATGGGTAGTTTTCGACTGCCATTGTGCCCAGCTGAGCTCGTGGGTTTCATCCTTTTGGAAAAACGTCATCATGCATGGGTTTGTTGTGTCTTTTTTTCCTTCTGCTCTGGCTGTGGTCTCTGTAGCCCTGTAGCTCCATCAGGTATACACACGGGCATTTTCATGGATCCAAATAGTTCTAATAAGAAGGTTTGGGGTTATATTTTCTTGTAATTCACTCACAGATTAACACTGGAAAGTTTTGCTGCAATGCCAGCCTAGTTGTTCTCTTGTAAAACAGTCCTCTCACAAAGGCTTATTGTTATATATACGTTAAATTATTATATAGTTCAACCTATATCTTGGAAGTTTTTAATTTTTGTCGTACCGTCCTCTTTGGCTTAGCTTTGACCAGTGAGGGGTTTACGCTCTCACTGGTATTAATAACCCCCTCAATTCAAGTCCACAGGAGCAGGTAGCTTCCCAGAGTGTTCTGCAGGCAGCTGATACTACTAAAAATTATCATCTCACTCTCTTCCACTCCCTTACTTGCTTGTGGCTTAGTTCAAAGTCTTAATTTTTCAGAGCAACAATATCCTATAGTGTCTTTCTTGCATGAGTAAAATTGCTGCTGGACTTCTCCCACTTATGGCTCACTCTGCAATATTGTGACCTCCTTCAGCCTTAATGCTTTTCTTTTGCCACAGAAATACTGGAAGAGAAAAGGAGAATTGAACCATGTCTGGTTTGTTATGACTCAGTGATTATTGCTATCTTGCTGCAGTAATGGTATCACTTTTCTATGAGATACATATACGTTTCCAAGGCATCCATGCAACCAACTACCTTTTGGTTCAAAGGTTAGCCAAAACCTGCTGCTAAGTGCTGTTTTGCAGTCTGTGTGAATGGACATGAATGAGTTCAGGCTCTGAGCATGCAACTGTGACAGCCCCTGGGTAGGGTAGATCTGACCTTCAAAACCGCATTGCTTAAACTATGTTAGAGGACACTTTGTCTCTCCACTCTGGAGCACCAAGGCTTTCTGGTTTGTCTGTATGTGTCTGTTTGTCTTACTGTCACTAAGTTGAGCTAAGGCTGACAATCTGACTTTGCCCTCCACACACGGGAAATCCTCCATTTCTCCAGGCAGTTGTGGTGGGTCTTCATCAGCATGGCTCCTGTGCATGTTATGCAGATTCAGTGTTTACTTTCCCCAGTGACTGCTGGTAATTTGGACAATTGGCCAGAAAAGGTGGAAGAACGTGCATGTGCCAGCCACAAACAGGGAAAGTATAACTAAAGACACATCAGTCTGTGAGCATTTTTAATGCAGTCCTCTCCTAAGAACTACAAACCAGAAGAAAAAAAATCTTTCCAATTGTAGTCTTTTGTTAGAGTAACAGACAGCCACAGATGCTCCCTACACACTCTTTTAGCCTTTTAAAATACCTCATAGAGTTGACAGTCTGTGGCATGCATCCAGTTAAAATATCACTCGATTCTCCTTCGGTAGAATTCTGAGTAGGAGCTTTGCCATCGATTTCTGTAATGGGAGAAACCAGCCCTGGTGTTTGTCACCTTGTTAGTAACTTACTTCCCACTGGAAACACTCAAGACATCTCTACATCACAAACAAACAGCATAAAATGAGGCCACAAGATCTGAGCACTGGTGCCACGAAGACCACAGCTTACCAGCTACTCATGTAGCTGCACATAGATCAGTACGCAGCAGAAGGCAACACATTTCTCATGAAAACTCTAGACTGGGACAAGCCAAAACTTACAGAGTGGTTATTATGGCTGAGTCAGGAGGTAAGATAGTGATATACATAATTAATCACTAGAGTACGTGTTTTGGAAGCAAAAGGATTTCATGTCACAAAAGGCATGCTTGCCACTCTATATTTTAGTTATGAAAAGCTAATCAGAGCTTTGGCAGCATCTGGATGTTAGATATACCATGGGCTTTTTCAGCACAAGCTGAAGTTGCACAACACATGCTTAATGTCTGAATTATTTTACTGAGATGGTAAAGACCGCAGTAAATCAGGAGTGACTGAAGAATAAACACAGATGAACTAGTTTAACAGTTTGTTGTGCTATTAATGATTACCCGACCTTTGTGATGAAGCAGCAATAGCAGCATAGCTAGCACATTTAGCCATAGCTATGAATGCATTCGCTTCGATAATGGGAGAGGGTACTGTTATTCCTTAATCGTGTCCACTGTAGATGAGCTGATGCCATCAGTCCTGAGAGCTCGAGCCCCTTTCACTGCAGGCGCAGGATACTGTAGTGGGCAATGGTCACCCAGTTCCAAGCTGGTGATGCTGTGGGCAAGAAGGTACTCATGCCAACCCAGGCAAAGGGGTTGGAAACCTGGAATGGATGGGCAGGTGGAAAGATAGAGAGGAAAAGGCTTGGAGGAGAAAGCAGCAAGCCAGAATTGAATGGCTTAGAGGCCAAGGTCACAAACAACACATCTAAGAGAAGCTGTGATACTTCAGAGACATTGGATGGACACTCCTCAAACATTACTTCTCTGCAGTTGGCAGCTGGCTGGTAATGAGATTGACTTCAGCAGATGGACACACTTCTGAAGTAGGTACTGAATGAACAGAGGGGCTCCTTTGAACTGCTCCTCGGCTCTTTAGTACTAGGCTGAGACCTGGAAGAGGACCTGAAGGGATCCCTCACCAAAACAGGCGAAGGATGCCATCAGTGAGGCCATGCTGATGGATCTCTCAGCTGGTTTCCATGCTGTGCCTGGTCACACCATGTCTGACAGCCTGTTTGCTTGTAGAGGCTGCTCAGCTTGGAAATTTCTTATCCTAAGTGTAGTATTTCATACACATTCTTGTGATTCATTGAAACCCCCTTTGCTCTCATGGCAACGAGCCACGTAGATGTATTTAATCCAAAATTAAATGTTGTAGATTATAAATAGCTCCTGCACACACTAGGAATAAATTCCAAGGAAATATTTGGGTGCACTGCCGGAAGGAAGAGTCAATAAGAAAAGGCAGCTTGATTCAGCTAAGTGCTAAGGTATGCACTGTATGCACTGTTCATTTCCCTTGATTGTCAGTAGAAATTAGCTGCTGTCAGGATTGCTTTTTTTTTTTTTCTGACAATTACTTCTTAGGAGTGAAAACACTTGAACTAACTTTTCTTGAGTAATAGCTGCAGAATCGTAATACGAAAACATTTCATATTCTGGAGTGTAGAAATCAACGATTTGAGAAATCAAAGTAAATATTGTTTGAGAGATACATGTTTCCTTTTTCTCTCTATGGACCTGGAAAAGCTATTACTAGAACCCCAGTTATCACAGTCCTGAGGTCCTGAAGACCTCACTCTGCATTGCTTTGAAGACACATGGAAGGTGTACATCTTTAATCACCATGGACTGTCAGTCCCCTGTGGAGTCTGATAGAGAGGAACATGAAAAGACTGATGTCTCAGGACCCCTAGAAGGTCTTGGCATTTCTAATGCCTGCTGTCTTCCCTGGACATGTGGACCCCTTGTGGCTTTGGGGATCTGCACCCAAGTGGCTCACCCACTAGGTGAGAGGAAGCAGGTCCCAGAACCCAGATCTCTCTGTCCCTGGGGCTGTACAGACAGACACCCCACGCACTCAGTATTGCTGGAGAGCCCTTCAGCTGACCTATTTGCTGTTATTTTGTGGTGGTCACTCAAGCAGTGAGTGCCACGACAGGAAAGTCATCATGATAGCGAGGCAGCACTGATAACATCAGGGCAGCTCAGCATGGCCTCAGTGTCCGAAGAGCCGGAGGGAGAAGAAGGATGTCTGTTTTCAGCCTCCATTTGCAGCTGTGTCCAGTGCAAATGTCCGCAAAATACAATGCAAAGGTCTCAAATCCAAGCTATGGAGAAGGGAAAAGCCCTTCAGAGCTGCTGCTAGCCTTCTGCAGGCTCTTGCCGTGTCCTGTTGGCACACTGGGCTGTGAAGGGCAGACAAGAGACCATGAGTTTTCAGCTACATGTTTTCTGAGACAGCACAGACACTTTTCTGAGTTTCCATCACATGTTTGGGGACAGCAGAGATACATGAATGTAGAGTGGGAACAGAACTGTGGGGTTTATCTGTAGAAATGTCCTTGTCCTCCATTTAATCTGATAATTTTATAAAATAGTATAATTGCTACAGATAATGACAGGAGCAGAAACCAGGTGGCAAAAGTGATGTTGGTGCTTGAGTGTCTAAGGATTAGTGTGGTGAATTTTGAAAGATCTTAGAATCATAGAATGGGTTGGATTGGATGATGCCTTATGGATCATGAAGTTCCAAGCCCCCTGCCCTGGGCAGGGACATCTTCCACTATATTAGGTTGTTCAAAGCCCCATCCAACCTGGCCTTGAGCACCTCCAGGGATGAGGCTTCCACATATTCTCTGAACAATCTGTTCCACTGCCTCACCACTCTCACAGTGAAATATTTCTTCTAGCAAGACGCAAGGCGTGCGGGAGATCAAGACCTAACTACTTGTAATATTAAAGGGCCTGCAAAGAGGTAAACATGAAAAAGAAACATGCCTCAGAATCATTGGTGCAAAGCAAACATAAATTATTGTTGAGACCTATCAGTCCTCTAGTGATAGACAAGGATTAGGACACTTCTAACTTGAGGTCAAACTAGATGTAAATTGCTTGTTTTGGTCAGAAACTTAAGGCAAAATTCTGTATTTATCCTAACAATTAACACTTCAGTAAATGGACATCTGAATATGAATTTTTGCCTTCTCTGGCAAGAAAATTGTCTTTCCCAACATGCTCTGTTTACTTCCTGCCTGTGGTCAACAAACTTTGAAGTGTCCCACATCCATCATTGACTACTGGAAGTCAGCACTTTGCAGGCTCAAAAGACTAGTTTGGTTTTCTTTTTTTTCCTCTCTGTCACTGGTTTTCCTCCCTGTAAGTGTCCCATGCCATTGCCTTAAACTTGTTTGGCCATCCACTGTAGGGGTCAGGCCAAAAGCGGTACCATTGCTCTTGAAATAGACACTAAAAAATCCAAATAATTTCTTATGCTTTTCATACAGACCTCAACAGAAGTACACAGCATTCAGTGCTGAACATGGAGGTGCCTGTAGATTCGTTTTCCTGCAATGAATGTGCCAGAGCCCATTTCTCAGTAATTTATCGTTGATTTGTCAGAGTGGTCAGTCCTCGCAGAAAATAGTCTTTTATCTCTGACACAACCAGCATGGCTTTAATGGGAAGGGACTCTTTAACTGAGACAGTTTAAAAACACTTGCCTTTTGACCTCTTTCTTTGAGATGTGATTGAATGTGTGGAGTGTTTTTGCAAGGAGTGCAGAATAAATAAGCAGTGAGCGAGCTGTCACAAGCTGTGGAGTGAAGGTCGTATTCTTCTTTTTTTCCCTTACGTTTTGCCAGATTAACTTCAATGAAATGGGTGACTGGTCTAAATTGAGCCCGTTTCTGTGATGAGTTACATGTGTTGCACCAAAGGGCAGTGAAACTTAGTGAAAGCCAAATCATTTAGAAGGAAAATGGAGGGGAAAAAAAAATGTATCAGTACTAATAAGGTGACAAAACCAGCATGCAAGAGATGAAAAGCATGAAACATACTGTTCTTTCCATGACATGAAAAACTGTGAACTGCCAGTGCAAAGCTGTTGCTTCCTCTGTCATACCAGGTTGATTTTCAGTTTAAATAACCTGCCTCAGTCTGTGAGTGGAGGGGGTTTGTGTTTGGGTAAACTCCATTTTTCCACATATAAATTACATGCAAGTTAAAACATCCCTTCATCAGTATATTCAGAGGTAAGGGTTGGGGCAGGGAGTGCATGCATATGTGTATGTCCCAGGTTTTCCAAACAGGGCAGGTGCAGTCAGCGCACCAAGAGAAGCAGATTTCAAAGTCTGTGGCATGCCGATATGCCTCTGAAGCCTCCCTGTGCCCATCTTGGCCCATAACTGTACGAACAGGGATGCCGTAAGTATAAAAACCTGGACTTTGTGCTCTCTTAGAAGGTCTGAAAAGTTTGGGACTTCCATCCAGTTCTGTCTGTGTTAATGCATCTGTCACTGGAGAGTACCCGCAGCTCTGCAGGAACTCCAGCCAAAGAAAATACAGCTGGGGGAGATGCCACAGCAGGGGCACGTGTACAGAGCCTCCAGGCTCAATTTGCTTTGGCGCAGGCTCCAAGGATTGCCATGGGCAGAGCAACATAAGGGCTGCTTTTCTTCCTTCTGTGTCACAGACCTTCCTCAGCTTCTCTGCGTAGCTTTGAGTATGGGCAGTACTTTCAAGCCATGCTAAGACAAGCCATGGAAAAGCAGCTTTTTCACAGGTGTAACTATGGCTATGTGAGCTGCCTTGAGCTCTGTCATGCTATAGCTGCAAACCAGAGGCACTGTGAATTAATTTTGCCTGCTCTGCAGGTGGGATTGCAGGCTGCAGGTAGCTCCATGTGCAGGGTCCAGACTATGGCAGATACCTGAGTTTACTGTGGATGGGTCCATAATGGTGAAAACTTGGTTTAGCAGCAATAAGAGAGCACAATAAAATTAGCACTACGGTATGCAGCACTTCTCAAAGAAATATGCATCTGAAACAAGTAGTAAAATACAGTTATATGTTCTATAGTGCAAAACACCAATTTCTATATGTAAAAAGTATACTTTTCACTTTGATAGGTGTATATTTTATATTTTGATACTGTCATTAGGATGAAGTTTTGCCTCTCAAGTAAGTTCCTTAGACTTTACATAAGTAAACCTGACCAAAGGTTGGGGAGAAGAGATTAGGTCATATTACAGACTGTGTTCTGAGTTTCAGAGATTAGGACCCACATACTTGGAGGTATTTTAGACTGAGGAAGGTCAGGGCCTACGTCATTTACCCAAGGTCATGCAGGCACGTTGAGGCAGAGGAAGTAATTGAAAGTATTTTGTGCACTGTTTTGCTAGCTTGTGTGCATGGGAGATCCGTGTGTGCGGGTGTGTGAGCATGTCAGGCTACTCCATCTCACCTCTGTTCCTGGTGAGATCATGAGGCAGATCCTGCCTCAAACTATGCTCAGGCACATGGAAAATAAGGAGGTGATTAGTAACATGGCTTCATTAAGGGTGAATTGTGCCTAACAACTTTGCTGACCTTCTATGACAGGTCTATAGTGATGGTGGATAAAAGAAGAGCAACTGACATCATCTACCTGGGCTTGTGTGAAGCATTCAATGCCATCTCACATGACATCCTTGTCTCTAAATTGGCGAGGCCAGTTTTGATGGATGAACAACTCACTGGATGAGAAATTGGCTGGATGGTCACACTCAAAGAGTTGAAGTCAACAGCTAAGTGGAGACCAGTGATGAGTGGTGTTCCTTGGGGGTCAGTGTTGGGACCGGCGTTAACATCTTTGTTGGAGACATTGACAGTGAGATTGAGTGCACCCTCAACAAATTTGCTACAAGGAAGGGATACCATCCAGAAGGACCTGGATAGGCTTGAGGTCCTGTGCGAGCCTTATGCACTTCAACAAGGTCAAGTGCAAGGTCTTTCACCCAGGTCAGGGGAACCCCAAGCACAGATACAGGCTAGGCGGAGAATGGATTGAGAGCAGCTCCGAGGAGGACTTGGGGATGGTGTTTGATGAGAAGATCAACACAACCCAGTAATGTGTACTTGCAGCCCAGAAAGCCAACTGTACTCCAGGCTGCATCAAAGAAGTGTGACCAGCAGATCAAGGGAGGTGATGCTTCCCTGCTGCTCTGGTAAGACCCCATCTGGAATATTGTGTCCAGCTTTGAGGGCCCCACTATAAGAAGGATATGGAACTGTTGGAGTGAGTCCAGAGGAGGGCCATGATTATCTTCTATAAGTTGAGAGAGCTGGGGTTGTTTAGCCCAGAGAAGAGAAGGTTGAGGGGAAACCTTATAGCAGACTTCCAGGTACCTAACAGGGGCCTAAAGGAAAGCTGGTGAGGGCCTTTTAATGAACCAGTGCAGGTACAGGAGAAGAGATAGTGTTTTTAAGCTGAGAGAGGGTAGATTTAGATGAGATGTTCAGAAGAAATTTCTTACTGTGGGTGTTGAGGCACAGGTACAGTTTGCTCAGAGAAGTTGTGAATGCTCTGTCCCTGGAAGTGTTCAAGGGCAGGTTGAATGGGGCTTTGAACAACCTGTTCCAGTAGAAGATGTCCATCTTTAAGGTCCTTTCCAACCTAAACCATTCTATAATTCTATGTTGAAAAGCATATTTGTTGATGCTTAATTAGAATCATAGAATCATAGAATCATAGAATCATAGAATCATAGAATCATAGAATAACCATGTTGGAAGAGACCCACTGGATCATTGAGTCCAATCATGCCTATCAAACACTAAACTATGCCCCTTAGCACCTCACCCACCCGTGCCTTAAACACCTCCAGGGAAGGTCGGTCAACCACAATTCATCCTTTCTCTTTTGATGGCTTCCATGTATGATGCCTTGTTCACTGGCACATCTTTCTTAGCATTTGCAAAACATTAACTGAAACTGGTCTATCTTAAGTCTTCTGCAAGCAGTATTCCATATTCCAAAATAAAGGCTTGTTGATTAAGCATATGTAATTAAAAACAAACCAAAAAAGAAAACACCTGTAGTTTGTAAATTTTCAGTTAACACAGATCTTTCATTAAGGTCTCCTTTTGCTCAAGTCATTAAGACTAGTCTCTGCACTTTTCAGCATGCAGGTTTCAAAACCACCCCTCATACACACCTTGCTGGGGATCCATCATGATCCAAAATGTGGGGGGTATGTTAGCAGCAGGCCATTTATGAGTTGTTTTGGTGGCATGCACATGCAACGATCTTAAGGGTTGTACTTCCTTTACCAACACCTTGCATGCTGAAATAGGGCTCCCATGGCTTTTTTTAATCAAAGGAACACCAAATTTGTTCAGGAAAAACTTCCTAGGGTCATTTTCCTCTGTGCTGCCACCATGATGTGCATTTGCAAGCAAAAGAACCAGTGCTCAAATTTTAGTTCAATTTGTATCATGAACTTGAGTTTCCTGCCTGTTCTATTTCTTGTTTGCACATGTGAGAATAATGCAGGTATTTGTGTGTTTCTGTGATTTCTCCATCAGTGACCTTCCAAGTCTTCTTCATCACCCAGGGTTTCTAAAGAATGGCACTGCCACGGGATGACCATCACAGGAGTAATTGCTATTTTAGGTGGAAAAAGTCATATATATATACAAAGCACAGGGACTTTGTTGTAACTATTTCAAAGGCTGGGCAGAAGGGAACTGTTTATCTTGCTGTCTGTGCACTTAGAGAGATGGCCCAAAGCTTGTCAAAGGAGCCCAGACTGACAAGAAGCACATACGCACCTTCGAGGCTGATGTTGTTTGATAGCTAGGATGCCATGGAAGATTTTGTATTCTTCAGCTCTAATCTCTTATAACAAAATGGAATTCAAACCTAACCCTTGAGAAAATAAGTCAGCTCTGGTTAATGTCATGCCATGTCCCATGTATGGGTCAGGATTTGCGTTTGGTGGATTAGAGCTATCGTTTACATGTTTTCTGCTTGGTCAGCAGAGCTATTGTTTTAGCTGATATTTTCCAAAGGTGTTTATTTTTGCTACTAATCTAAGATGAGCCCTGGAATTATCTGTGAAATGGAGGAAGGAGTCTGGGGCAATTTCTTTCTGTAGCTATGATGCTCTCAGGAGGCAATGCCTGATGATCACCATTGCATGTTTTCCGAGCTGCCTTTTTCCATGGTTATTTTAAAAACAGTTGCATCACATTTCAGTTACTTTGGTCCTGCATTAACAAGTTTTATTAAAAATATCTCTGAGAGAAAGCAGACTTTTTGTCTCCTCAATGAACTAAGAGCCATAATAGTGTTCATGATGAGAAGTATCTTCCTCCTGCCTCAGTATTTTTAGCTAATCCATGTTTTGTGGAATATTTCACATGTTGGGCTCCAGAGGCAAAATAATGCCTTGTATCTACTAGGAAAAATAAATAAGTTATCACTTTCACAGTATGACCACCTTTCCACAGTTTTTTAGCTCTTCCTCTCCTTGTCCATTGTTCTTTGCAATGCAAACATTACTGTGTGCTCCTGTGACTATACCACTGTCTTCTCAGCATTCCTCTTTTCTGACACTTGTTTTCCTGGCTGGTCTACCATCCTTTTTAAAGATTTTTAACACCGTTTTAGACCTGGGCAGACCTCAGCCCCTGCTGCAAGGTTTTCTGACATTTCTTGGGCTCCTTTGTCATCCTTGTTTTTTCTCTGCTTCATCCTTTCCCTTTTTTTCCCCTGTCCTTTCTCTCTCTTCCTTGCTTTCTCAAATCTGCTTCCTGTGGGCTCCTGGGCCACCCCTGACAGCTTTGCTTTCACTCTTTGCCTGTGCTCTGCCTATTTATTTGTTGGTTCCCATGGCCTATTACAGATAGGCAACTCTCTTAATCACGGAAAATTTAGGAAGAAACTCCACTTTTCTCTCTAGGGTATTAAATATAATTATTTCTGGCATATTTTTTTGAATCAGGACAGGTTCAGCCTGGACCTTCACCTGGAAAAGAAGCTAGTTCTCAAATGACCAACAGAAAGCCTTTCTAATCACAAAAGTATCCTAGGTCCAAGATGTTCTTAAAAACTTCTGTTTTCTCTTTGTTTATACCTTCAGCCCAGCTCTGATCTCCCCAAACATGTCCACGCTGACCGCTAGAGATCTGGTGGAGTTGCCACCAAGGCACTTGATGCAAACACAATGCTGTAGTGGGATTAAGACTATTTACGATAACTGGTTACTTGCTTTTTAATTGAAGCAGATGGGAAGTGCACTGATGAAAACATCGGTTGTAAATGGATTAACAAAAATCACAGTGCATACCTTTGAAGGCTCCAGTGAAACATCTTAAAGAAACTAAACCCCCTTAAGCGCCCCCTTCCAACATGATGTTCATAGTATTTTTAAAGGTGGAGTGAGAATTTTGGCAAAAGAATATTTGTTTTCAAGATCACCATTAAACTTTCATAACTTTCTGTACTGAGCTTAATACAACAGCTCTGGTGGAGGTCTGTGAGTAGTGGTATAATACAAAAATTGCTCAAGATCTTGTGAGCTCTTCATGGATGTAAATACCTCAATGTATTTCTAAAGAATCAGGCATGCCCTGTGCGCTCTTCTCCCCCTGTTCTGCAGCATGCAGATGTTATGCCTTTACACTATGAAAATGGGCTTCTGAAAGAGCCTCTCTGGAGGCAGTGATCAAAATTTGCTCTGAGCTATTCCAGTTACCAGCAAAATCCAAAAAAAGAATCTTGAATTTGTATTATTAATTTTAAAACATCATTATGAATGAACTGCAGGAAACAATGCGTCTTCTTACATAAACAGTATAAATAAAACTTCTGATAAGCACTTTACTACATTGAATTCCTCATTCTTTTCTTTGAGAGCATTCCAAACTTTAGTGTGCAGCTTAATCAACTTCATACATGCTTGAGTTGGTCAAGTCAAAACGAACATGACCCTGCACAAGGGAAAGCATCCCTCGCACGAGAAATCACTTTCAACTTATTTACTACATAAGAAAACAGTCCCAGATCATTACTTCCCTGAGGCAATCGGAACATTTCAGTGTTTCCTTAACCACTGCCACCCTTCAACACTTCTCAGGAAGCAAGCCGAGCTCTCAGGATGGCCCTAGCCACACGGTCATTAAAGCTGAGATGGAACTGAGGAAGCAAAATGACAGACACATTAATTTTAATGTACTTAGTGGTAATAGGGTTACTGATTGCAAGGCATGGATGCAGTTGCATAGCACTGTTCAGCCTCTCTTTTCTATCTACTATCGATGACACTTAACTTTATTTTGTATATTTTGTTTCAGAAAAAAAATTTTCATGGAAAGGGTCATTGGGCACTGGAACAGGCTGCCCAGATATTTGCATGACTTAAATGAAAACATATGTAAGCTGCTATAGTATTTTTAATTAAAAAGATAGTACGGCATGTTGATACAGTGCTGTGTGGATGGCACACACTAAAGAAAAGGCATAGAGCTGAGTTAAGGGATTCAGGTAGAGAATCAGATCTGCATTGAGTGGCTGAAGTTCTGGAAATAAAACTCCTGGGGAGCATACTTATGCCAGGCTTATAAAGAGATCCTTTTAAAATCAGAGTCTTTCTGAAGTCACAATATTTGGGTCTGGGTTGGAAATCATCCAAAGGATTCTGGTTGCATGCTCAGGTATGATTAAATATCTTAAAAAAATTGAGCTTATTGGAGGGGCTGTGACCACTTCTGGAATGTGGTAAATTAAACCCTTTGTTATCTATAGACAGACATCACAGGGGTTACAGCAGTGCAAACCTCTCTTCATTTCAAATCTTGTTACTGGATACTTTCCACTTAGGGCAGGAGGGTAAAGAACACGACGTGGAGACAGGTGTCTCCTGAACACTTGGGTCCAAGAACCCAGGTCTTGCTTTTGTTCCTGTTATCTCTGAATCAGGAGAGGCTAAGTGAGGGAGGCAAGGGCTTTGCCCTGTGAGAAACACTCGTAGTTTTCTCTGGCTTCTAAAGAACAAATCCTGTCTTTGCTTACTCATTATTTGTATAAAGGAAAAGAAGCTAATTACAAAGAATAAACATCTAAAACATCCTCTCAACAGCAAAGGCAAAACAAAAAAAATCTGCCATGCAGAACTCCCTTGCTTAAATGAGCACAGGAACAGAGAGAATGTACAGTGACACACAGAGCAGAGAAATACCTTGAGACTGGCAGATTACAGCATGTGCAACAGACTGTAGTGACAGCAGATGCTGTGCCAGCCAGAGAAAACTTCTGACAAGCCCCAGAGTTTCCCAAGGAAGAGTCCATCTATCATTAGCCTTCTTCTGGGTACTGGACAACATACCGAAGGGATTAACAGCTTAATCATAGCTGATTCACTTATGGGTTCTGCATTATTTATTTATTTATATTACTATTAGGATCTTCCTGTTACAGTCATGGGAAACTGAGGCGCACAGCAGTGAAGCAACTTGTTCACATGTTCCTGTGGCAAAGCAAAAAAAAAAAAAAAAAAAATTTGAAAGAAGGCTACTTGAGTGCTCTTACACACAGTTACTACTGGGTGATGGTTTAATAGAGGAGTTACAGTTTGTTACTTGCATATCCCTGGCTTCCCTGGCTGTAAGAATACATGAGTACAATCTGTTGCTCACATATCCTTGATTTTTCTTGCTGGAAAAATGAGGTTATTTATACAAAAGTGAAAGTGCTCGTAATACTGAGTTGCACACCTTCATTTCCTCAGAGCCTTTCATACCTGCACACCTTAAAGAATCACAGAACTGTTAAGGTTGGGAAAAACCTGTAAGCTCATCCAGTCCAACTGTCAACCCAACACCACTGTGCCTACTAACTCATGTCACAAAGGGCCACATCCATTTTTTAACACCTGAAGAGATGGAGACTCCACCACTTCCCTGCGCAGCCTGTTCCAAAGCTTCACCACTCTTTCCGTAAAGATTTTTTTTTTTTTTTGCAAATAGCCAGTCTACCAATCTAAACCTCCCATGGGACAACTTGAGGACTGTTTCCTCTTGCCCTCTCCTTTGTTACTTGGGAAACGAGACCTACACCCACCTCACTCCAGCCTCCTTCCAGGCAGCTGTAGAGCGTGATAAGGTCTCCCCTCAGCCCCCTTTTCTCCAGACTGAACACCTCCAGCTCCCTCAGCGATTCTGCAGGTTTTCCCCCCTGGTCCCAGCCATGAAAACAGGACATGATGATGCTACAGAGAGAGCCAGACGTGATGTGCTAGAGAAAAGCGTGTTGCCGTTAATATCCTTTTTTATGAATGGTGGGGAAGCGGCAGCCGTGCACAAGGATAAACAGCCGCCGCAGCAGAGATGCTTTGAACTGCTGTGCTCCTTTGAGAAAGAGATCTAAGATAAAGCCGAATCTGGAAAGCATCAGCGGCGCAGCACGGGGAGCCGCTTATCACCCCCACGGTCCCTTTCTGCATCCCTTTACCCCGCCGGGACCGTCGCCGGGGTGGGGGGGTTGTTCGATGCGTGTATGTGTGTGTGTGTCCCCGGCAGCCCCCTCCCCCGCACATCTGGCCCCGCCCCGCCGCATCTGCCGGCACATCTGGGCGGCCGCGGCCCCTCCCCGCGGGCACATCTGCGGGGGGCGGCCCCGGGCCGGGGCGGGCGGAGCGGGCGGCCCGGCGGAGCGCGGCCGGGGCGGGCAGAGCCCGAGCGGAGCGCGGGGGGAGAGGCGGCCCGATGGGGCGGCCGGGCGGCAGCCTGGCCCCGCTCCGCCTGCTGCTGCTGCTGGCGCTGGGGCACGCCTGGACCTACCGGGAGGAGCCGCAGGACGGCGACAGGTGGGTGCGCCCCCCGCGGTACCCCCCCCCCCCCCCCGCCCCGGTGCCTTTTCCATCCATTCTTTCCTTCCCTCCCTTTTCTTCTATTATTTTCTTTTCATTTTCTTTTCAATAACCCGATTCCCCGCCTTGCAGGGAGGTTTGCTCCGAGAACAAAATCGCCACCACGCGGTACCCATGTCTGAAACCCACGGGCGAGCTCACCACCTGCTTCAGGTGAGCGCTTGCGGGGCGTGGGAAAAGCGCGCACAGGCGTGTCGCCGCCGGGATCGGGGACAGGCGATGGGGCATCGGGTCGCCTCCTCCCCGCCCCGCTCGGTGCCGCCTCCCCAGGTAACCTGGTCACATCCCTCGCATTCGGCATCGCTGCTCTGGCCCCAGTGGAAGGTTTACAAGGGGCGGCTGAGGGAGCTGGGGGTGTTTAGCCTGGAGAAGAGGAGGCTGAGGGGAGACCTCATTGCTCTCTACAAGGAGTTTGTAGCGAGGTGGGTGTTGTTCGTCTCTTCTCCTGAGCAATAGGATGAGAGCTTCAAGCTGTACCAGGGGAGGTTCAGATTAGACGTTCTGAAAAAGTATTTTTTCACCAAAAGGGTTATCGGGCACTGAAACAGCTGCCCAGGGAGGTGGTCAAGTCACCATCTCTGGAGGTATTTAAAAGACAGGTAGATGAAGTGCTTGGGGATAAGATTTAGTAGTGGACAGGTAGGGTTGGGCTTGATGATCTCAAAGGTCTTTTCCAACCTAGTGATTCTATGATTCTGTGATTCTATGAAAGGTGTTATTAATTTGCTGGAAATGTCACCTCAAAGGCACTGCAGAAAAGGATGCATATGGTTTTGATTGCTGTATCTTGGCCGTCAGTCATTGATGCAACCTGGGTGTCTAGGAGTGCATTGGAGCTACAGCAACATCAGTTGTAGGATAGTCAATGAGATCAATTGTATTCATGCCACCAAAAAGACATCACATTTAAGTAGGTGAATCATATGTTCAGAACGAGTAACTTCTGCAGCAACCACCTCTGGGGTAGACTTCAGCAGAGGCCTCTCAAATAAGTAAAATTAATCCAACTCTGAGTTTTCATTTTTCAACTGTGTATTTGAGAAACGTCATCTGTTTTCTAGAATAATTTTAAAGCTGTTTTAATGCTGACAAATGTCTGGAACAGTTGTCAGTAGATGTGATTTTGAAGAAATAGACAAAAGTCACAAAGCAACGGCATGCGTGTAACCTTTACTGACGTCCTCTGATTAGTCCCATTCTCACAGATGAGATGTTTAAGGTACGAGAACTGCTTCTTGTGAGAGGATGCTTTGTGGAGGCAGCTGTGTTCTGCCTGCATGTGTATTCTTCAAGTGGCAGGGAGCCACTTAAATATACCGAAAATATGACAGGGCACATTAATGCTTGTGAATAGTGTTACAGAGATCATCCATTTCTTTCTGGAGGGTTTTCTGTTTGGAATAAATAGTCGGGAGCTGCAGACACACAGTGCAGCAGTGTTGTCCCTTGCTCATGTGCTCAGGACTGATTCATGCCCTCCGACAGCCACCTGAGAAGGTTTTGCATTGCTGCCTAGTTCTCAGCAGTGTTAGCATCCTTACAGCCACTGAGGAGGGCTCTGCAGGGATTGGAGACCACCCTTCTTTGCTTTCGTTTCTCCTCCCTCCGCTCTCCTCTCTCGCTCTGTGAAGGTGAGGTAGAACCTGCTTGTAGGAGCCCTGCAGCATGCAGCAGCACGCAGCAGCACACAGCACTTTCTGGATACAAGCAGAGTGTTCTCAGGTTTTGCGGGGAGGGAAAGTACTTGGTTGAACCCGTAGCATCTCTCTAGTTTGGAAGCAGAGCACTGGGGTGAACAAGGTTGTGCTGAGTGGGAGTTATTGAGTTATTGAAGGAAAAAGCAAGAGTAGGAGCTCCATAAAGCAGCGCACACATGACTGTCCTGCTGTTTACTGCATGCCCCAAAATCCATCTGAGCAAAGTTGGTCTGCTTTCTGTTTAAGGGATGAGGACCTCACAGGCTCCCTTGGCTGCTGTGGCCACCGTGCAGAGAAAGCAGGACTCTGTCCAGCTGCCAAGTCCCACTTGCAATTTCTTTCATCCTTGCTGAGGTATTTCTGACCTTTGGGCTCTGGTTGTGCTGAGCCCTGCCTCCCTCCCCAGCTCTCCCCCTGCACAGTTCCAAGCGGTATTCACCCAAATCAGCACACATTGTGAGTGAGCATTTCTAAACTGCTGCACTGCACTCTAGGTCGCTTTGTTTTGATTCATGTTTTCAAATCTATGACTGCCAGGTTTGCCTTGCTTAAAAAAAAAAAAAAAAGAAAAAAAAAGAAAAAAAAGAATTTCTATGTAATCATGTGTTTTCAAGGTCTAGACTTTAGGGTGGGGTAAGGAGAGTGCTTTGTCTCCCACTCAGCACACTCTCTTTCATGATGTCCATACACAGAAGTGCACGGCAGCATCTCCGAAACAGAGTTGTGCTGCTTAGAAGAGCAGTTCTGCACAGGGGAAATACCTGTGCTGCGATGTGCTGCTGGTACTGCCCCTTGGAGGTGCCAAGCTGAGGCAGAGCAGCAGCGTCACCCGCCCATCATAGGTGATGGTGAGGTAGACCTTAGGGGAAGAGCAGAGTCCCTGTTGCTCCTGGTAGCAAGGTGTACTTTCAGCAGGCATGTAGGATTAACCTTGGCAGAACACATTTTAATTTAAGATTTGTCAATATTTTGAGGTTGAGCCTGTTAACGACAGAAAACTTGCAAGTGTTGACTAATCCTGCGAATGATTCAGGGAGGGTTATGTTTCATAGGACATTCCGGTAGGTGCTTTAGGGTTTGCTTTTCACAGCTGGAATGGCAGTGAACATTTGAAAAACTTCAGCTGAACAGAAACTCATCTGTAGCTTTAGGGAACTTTCATTCCGGGTTTTTGAGAAATGTGATGTTCTAATATTTATTCTTACAAAAATTCATTTTCTATCTTCGTAGACAGTTTTTTTCACTGTATTTCATAATGACAATAGTTATGAATAATACAGTAATTTATATACATTGTTAGAGGTAGTTTAAAAGGATAGTTAATGTCAGTTGCTATGTGCTATTAGTAGACAAAGCTTTTTTCTTCTTTAGGTCAAAATATGATTTGTGTAGAAATTAAACAAACTAACACAAAATCTCCTGTCATAACATGTTGGGCATAAGGCAACATGCATGACTACTAATGACCTGCTGTGCAATTAGTTAAATAAAAAAAGAAATATATTTGAAGTCAGATGTGAAAATTCCTCAGGAAAATTAGTTTTCCAAAGCATAAATTCTTGACTGAAAGCAGTTTCATCCTTCTATTCCTCTGGCTGCCCTTTTTAATGAAAATTAACAAGTTTGCAGAGCACTTTAATAAAAATAGCATCTTTTCATCACAAAAAATATTTCTTGAATTATTTTTTTTTACCAGATTTACTCATGAATAAAGATGAGCCAAATGGAGGGCCAAGCCAAAGAGGGGCCAAGCACTGAGAATATATTGGCATTTTTCCCTGTGGTCATAGCAACCTTGTACATAATTAGATGTATTTTTTCCTTTTTGAATCTGTGCAGTCTGGCCCTTGGCTTAGTTTGATTTGTATTTTTTTAAATGTTCTCTGTATTTATTTTCATAAGAGTACAGAGGAACAGATGCAAAGAGCATGGGAGGTTGTAGGATATCTTTTCAGTACAAGTCTCATTTAAACTCTTGTATGTAACTGCACAAAGTACCTGGTACTAACGGCCCCATCAAGCAGGTACAGAGAATGAGTAAATTCTGCAAATTTATTGATGATATAATACTTCAAATTTATACTGCATGTAAAATTCATCAAATTTGCTGATATTTGGGCAGCATGAGAGTATGAGGTCCCAATAATATTACTGTCTTGTCCAGCTATTTGAATGTGATGTTAACGTGTTTCACTCTCAGACAGACAATGCGTTGGCATGTTAAATCACACGAACGTTGCTGTGGTTTTCTTCAGTGCTTCCATGCGTAATCACTTGCATGTGACAGTTCAGTTTGAACATCTTAGCTTCAGTCCTGTTCATCACAGTCCTTCATTCATTTTCATTTTAAACAGTGTACATTGATTCTGTGGTCCAGAAGGAAAAGAGCATCTGGAATAGGCATCCCCTTCCTTTACCCTGATTGTGTAGTTGTGCTCCTGTAAGGAGATGGTAGGGCTTATGTTGCTTCCAATGTCAGGAAGCTTAACATCTAATCAGGTACAAGTTATTAATTGGAATTGCCTCCTTTTTAAAAAACAGCAAAACTTGATCACCTTATTAACTGCTGTATATTATGAAAGCTAAATGTTGTATTCAGTTAGAATTCAGACAATATAGAGAAAATTATTCAGAAAGACCATATACAGGCTTAACAGAAGCATTTGCTTGTGGGAGCTGTTTGCCCATCACCAGCTGGAGAAAGATTCAATCAATAAGCAGATGGGAAAATGAGAATATTTGTATCCCCTGACTGTGAAAATCTCTTCATCTACTAGACAGTGAAATGTTGTTGAAAATTTACTTGAAATAAATAGTTTTACTCCTTTTTAAGAATTGTTGATAAAAATAAAGGGCTAAATTAAGGATTGCAGCATGCATAAATCAGGCAGATGAAAGTTTGAACCTGGATCTGCATAGCCTGGAATAAAAATTTAGTGATTTCCTTCATGGGCAAAGAGAAAGGGCATTGTTCTTTTATTCAGTTGAAACTATTGGTCTAATTCCTGGGACATTATGAAATGCATCCATGAGTGCCGAGGGAACTGGTAGATGGCACTGCTAAGTCAATAGCCGTCATATTTGAGAAGATGTGGCAGTCTGGTGAAGTTCCCACAGGGTGGAAAAGGAGAAACGTAACACCCCTTTTTAAAAATGAAAAAGAGGAAGACCTTGGGAAGTACAGGCTGCTCAGTCTCACCTCAGTACCCAGCAAGATCATGGAGCAGATCCTCCTGGAAACTATGCTATGGCACATGGAAAATTAAGAGGAGATTGGTGACAGTCAACATGACTTTACTAAGGGCAAATCATTCCTGACAAATCTAGTGACCATCTATGACACTGCTACAGTTCTGGTGGGTAAGGAATGCTATCCAGAGGGGCCTGGACAGACTTAAGAGGTGCGAACCTCATGAAGTTCAACAAGGCCAAGTGCAAGAACCTGCACCTGGATCGAGGCAATCCCAAGCACAAATACAGGTTGGGCAGACGATAGATTGAGAGCAGCCCTGAGGAGGACTTGGGGGTTTTGTTTGATGAGAAGATCAACACAACCCAGCAATGTGTGCTTGCAGCCCGGAAAGCCAACTGTACTCCAGGCTGCATCAAAAAAGTGTGACCAGCAGATCAAGGGAGGTGATTCCTCCTCCCACCCCCAACTCTGCTCTGGTGAGATCCCACCTGCAGCACTGTGTTCAATTCTAGAGTCTGTAGCACAAGGAGGATGCGAATCTGTTACAGCAAGTCCAGAGGAGGGCCATGAAGATGATCAGAGGGCTAGAGCACCTCTTCTTTGCAAAAGCCTGAGAGAACTGGGCTTATTTAGCCTAGAGAAGAGAAGGCTCTGGGGAGACCTCATAGCAGCCTTCCAGTACTTAAAGGGAGCTACAGGAAAGACGAGGAGGGGCTTTGAGCAACCTGATTCAGTAGAAGGTGTCCCTGCCCATGGCAGGAGGGTTAGAAGTGGGTGAGCTTTAATGTCCCTTCCAACCCAAACCATTCTATGATAATTCCCTCTCAACTTGTAAATAACATTGACTAAATTCATTGACAAAACTGATCTTTTTCAAACAAATAGGCTAACGACCTGGTGAGTGAAAATATCAATCTTTCTTTGACATCATGGTAAGCATTCTCTACTTCCTGCATGTTTTTCTGACGATGAAGTGTACTGGTTTGTCAAGGAACATATTATACCCTAATTTTCTGTGTATGGTGATGGAGGATGCTCCTGTCTCTTCCTTATGCAGGAACAGCAGGAAGTAGGAGGTGTAGAAAAAGAATTCTTGGCAGAGTAGTCCTAGCTAATGATGGTAAAATCTTTGTAAAGGTGAGGCAAATCTTTATGTGTTATATCTGCAAATAAAACCCAAGTTGTGGGGCTTAGATCTTACCTTAGAACTTAATCAGTAACTTTTTTGGTAGTTTTTCACAAGCAAAAGGTCTTTTAAATAGGATAAATTCATTTCAGAGTAGGGTGTCTGCTTCTTCATCTCATAGTTACAAGCTGCTAGTACTTTACAGAAACCCTGCCTACATTTCAGGTTTTAAATTTTGCTCAGTAAGGTTGCTCTGCACTTCATAACAAAGAGACAATGCACATGTATTGCAGAAGAGCATGCGAGTATACTTACACCCTACTCAATTCTGATGCTAACTAGAGATCACATGCCTCAAAAAGCATTTCTTTTTACTCTCTTGAATGCTGATACTGCTGATGGAGCCTCCTACTTTCATAGACTGTATCATTTTGCACATTCTTAAAAGATAAAAGTAATTGCAAGTAAGTTGGATTGTAGCTGTTTCACAAAGAGCAGCACTTTCACTAATATGCCCATGGGGACCATATGCAATTCCTGGTTCCCAGATACTTGATGAGAATGCTGCAGAGCTTTCCAACAGGAAAAAAAATGCTGGAAACAGTTTTAAAGCTTTCAGCCGGAGTAAGCGAGAATGAAGTTTTGTCATCTTATCTTCTGACTTTTATTTTTAGACATTTCTTTTTTATTGTTGCCATTGTGTTTCCTCTCTGAAGTTTTGCTGACCATTTCAATTTTAACAGAGTTGAAAAAGCTCCAATTTATACGGTACATTGTAACAGTGAAAACAAGAAATTTATCTGATGAGAGCAAAGTACTGCTTCTTCTCCAGTTATCTTGCAAGGAAATGCACTCTGTAGTGGAATCTTGCTGAAACTTTACAAGAGGATATGATTTAGAATTCTGTTTTAGTTTTAGAAAACTAAACATACACAACATCTACTATTCCACGTCTGCCAAAAGAGTTTCTTTAAATTTCAATAAACTAAGAATTCTTTTGCAAATAGGCCACTGGTGACGTGTCACGAGCAGCCAGCTCTGTGCATCACTCAGGGAAGCATCAGCATCTGAAGCAGGCCTGCACAGACTGTGAGCACTGCTGAAAAGAGCTGTGGTAACGCTTCTTTGTAATCAGATTGAAAATGAGGAGCATCATAACTTATTAGTTTATTTATCCTATGATGAAGCCTATGAATATGCACGTAGTACTGGGCCTTTTGAACTCCATATCAAACCATCATCATGAAAATGTTGCTTTCAGCAGCTCTGTGATGTGGCACATCTATGGAAGGAGTGCTGCTCTGAAAATCTTATTAGTACTACCTCTGTTAATTCATTCACTAGCACACTGTTTATGAAGAGATGCAACATATATAGGTGTTCCCTTAGTTAAAAAGTTTTTGTTGTCTGTTTTATGTATACATTTAAAATAAAAAACATCTTCCTGGAAATTGCCATCATAGGTAGATTTTCATGCATGTATATGTAAAATCTTGCTTCAATACACTACTTTTCTACAAAACATTGTGTGCTACAGTGATGCTACGACGTCTTTCCCAGCTTTCCTAGATTATTTTTCTCACTGTTGCTTTAGAAGTAGCACTTTAAAGTTTCATGGTTCTGATTGCAGTCAGACCTTAGTTTGATTCAATTTCCTTTGCTACGATTGCCAAGGAAACAGATTATTCACAGTTACTGAGACACATTGTGAATTATCTACCAGTTAAGAGTAACAGCAATGCCACACATGTGTCTGTAGGTTTCCATATAAAATTTAGATGTCATGACTTTCTGGGTCACTTTGCTGTCTCAGGCAGTAAGGCTAAAGATCTTAATTTTAAATGAATTTTTGTGAGGTTAGGGAGGGACAGTTGCGATTTCAGCAGATGTGGATGCTACTGGCTTGAGAAAAGCCTTCTGCAGCAAAATGCAGTGCTGCAGTGGGTTTACTGTAAAGTGTTCTCTCTGTTAAGCCAGTTCACTTCAAAAAGGACCAATATAATTAATGATATAATGAACCAATATAACTAATGAACTTTCAGAACGTTTTGTAATTACTGTGAGTGGTACACTGAGGTAGGAAGTGCTACAGTTAAAGGATGAGGTCTGGCAAATCGTTGATCGTGTAGCCCAGAAGTTTTTGATGTTCACATCAAAGCAATATAGAGAATTTTAAAACTGGGAAGCCCAGAACTTTATGATAAGTGCCTTCCTTACTGGTTTGATCAATAATGAAATCCAGGTGCATTGCATTATGGTTTTCATCTAGAAAATACAGGGTTAAGTATGAACTGACTTTCCTGGGTATGTTGTCTAGCTCAGAGACTCCAGACAAACAAAATAGTAGCCCCAGGGCCTCCTGTGGCTGATGCAAAATATGTAATAAATACAGGCTGCCAAAGGGAATAAGACTTTTGTAATTATCCTAAGTATTGTATATGCTCCCTAAGGTCAAGCTGCTTTGTCCTTAGAGAAGTGGTTGCATACTCCCTGGCTAACAGCAGGACGTTTTTAATACTTGTAGTACTTCTGTCATTGTGATAGGGACTTGTTGAGCTGGGCTGTTCTATACTGATTGCAACCAAAACAGGCAAGAGAGAAAAAGCAAGAATGGAAAGATAAAGATAGTGGCAAGGAAAAGAAAGAAAAAACCCAAAACAATAGGGGTGTGGAGCAGGGAGAAAAAAGCAATATAGACATAAAAGAGAAAAATCCCATCTTGCTGGTGGTTTGTGTGACAGATGCATGTGTGATAGAAAAGAGGTAACCGCTCCCCATTTAAATGTTTCCAGCCCTCTATTTAAGTAGAAGCCAGGAAAACAAAACATGAGCCAAACCCAAACAAAACCACACATGCACGCACCCCAGGGAGGATGCCTGGTCTCCTAGCTAGACTTGAAGCTAAGGTACAGGAGCTGCTACATCTTCCCGTGACAGCCTTTCCCCTTCTTTCCTTCCTCAGCTGGGAAAACCTCTCTTAACCCTCTGTAAAGTGCAGGTCCATATAGGGGCAGGAGAGACACCTTACAGGTCAGTGTCTAAATTGTTGGTTCAGTCTTTGCTTAGTTCGTATTGCCTTCAGTCATTGTCATAGCCCAGAACTACTGGAAAGCAGTTGAACATCAAATATTTAAACCATGCTTGGAAAAACAGATCAGGCTTACTAGACATCCCAGATAAGATGAGATTGCCTATTTTCTGCTGTGAGAGGCATTGCTTTGATAGAGCTCAAGAGCATTTGGACAGCAGTTCTTTCTGAGGCTTCTGCAGTGCTTGCCTTTTTTTTATGTCTTTGCATGTTTGGGAAAGTAGTTACTGCATGTGTGCAACAGGGTCACACAAAGCAGGTATGTGCAAGATACCTAGAAGGCCTGTACTGCTGATTGATTTACAGATAACTGTACTGCTGATTTACAGATACCTGTACTGCTGAGTTACAGATGTTCAGAGAAACCTCACCTGGGATGTATCATGTTTTGGTTTGTGCTCAGGCTTGCGCAATCCCGGTCATTTAAGGCATGTGTGACTTTAGGTTTCTGTTGAGATTGTGCTGAATTCTCACAACCTTGAGTTTAATCTTTTGTCTCCACCACAGTGCCCTGAGATGACTTGTCTGTCAATGTGTGAGTTGTTGCTGGGTGCTCAGTATCAGTGTCACTTTAGCTGGAGCTGCTGGGGATGGCTTGCTTTGTGCTAAGTCAGTGACAGGGAGCAGATCTGCTCTGTAGACCTTTGCTTGTGTTGATTATGTCTCCCACAGACCCATATGGGTCACTCCAGGGTTCCTCTCTTTAAAATTCATGCTTATTAAGAAGCTGAGAGTTGTGCCTACCATGCAAATAATCAGAGCTGACTTTGATTTACAGAAAAAAAAACTTTCTCCAAATTCTGTGGTGATTTTTTTCTCTCTGTTTTCCATTTTTTGTTTTTTCAGTTTTCAAACTAATGGTGGCTTCTTTTGTAAACTAAGACTAGCAAATGTCACTGTACTGCTCTGCTTTGCTGTTTCTTCTACGTTGTCCAATTGTAAGCAGAAACAATGGAAAGCACAATCCTATAGTACTGACTTGGTTTCTTCTTGGCCTAGGAAAAGAAAGCAATTTGTTTGCGTCTCCTTGAGTGTAGCTCTGTCTAGAAGTCAAAGAGTAAAACTATTTCAGTTGCAGACATTAATCTCAGAGTTTACTTGTTTTTGGAAAATCCTTGCATAGTGTTTTCCATCATGATGTGTTGATTTCATTGCTGATCCCGGTTAAAAAAAAAACATTTAGCATACATCCATCTATTAAAAACCTGTAATTCTAGAGGTTTTGTTAAATTTAAGTTCTGACTACATACATTTTAAATTTATGATCTGTGCTGGAATTTCAATAAGGTGTAATAGGCAGCCATTATATTTGCTATATTAATATTAGCAGCCATTCAGTAGTGAATGCACATCAAACAGATTTTCTCTTTTCAAATGAGCTAAAGAGATGCATACACAATATTTTAAGTGGGAAAGAAAGTAAAAATCAAAGCTATGATGTGAATTTTCAAATGGTTTGTTCCTGGAGAATGAATAGTCAAAGGCAAGTTACTCTAGAGAATGGGTTTGAGGAAATATAAGACAATGTTCATCTGGGCTAGCAAGTATACAGCAAAAATATCCTTTATATGGAGAAATATATATGCATAGCTTCCAGTGTTAAACAGCAGCATTCAACAGTTGGCTTCACAGTCTCATTACCCTCCCTTAAAGGGGAAGGCTGACCACCGAGTTCTCCATAACAGCATGTGTAAGTTCAAGTTAGATGATATAGTTTGCAAAATGGATGAAGAAATACATGAAGTATTATCACAGTATTTTATGAGTAATGGGTAAATGCTTACAATTTAGAAATTTGTGAAAACACATCAAAAAAGTATGTTCAGAATTCTTTTTATAAGAGAGAGCAAATAACTTTATTGGATGTGTTATTTCACTGTAAATAACTTCCTGCCCAGAGCTCAAGTGTTTCAGTGGAATGTTAATATCTCTATGATCACATTCAACACATTTAATATATGTTGTAAATCTGACATCTTGCCTGTTCTCAAGATGTTATTATCATACTCAGTTTTCATCATGGAGTTTATTATCATAGCCTCACCAAAAAAGTGGTGTTGGTTCCTAACATGGTTCTCTGGAATTCTGACAAAACCTCTCAGTTTAGAGATTTTTGCCTTTGAGAGTTGAAGTGAGTTATAATTCAAACAAAAATTGCCGAACTGAAAGTTATTTAATCTTTATAATAGCATCTGTGGGAAGAATAAAAAACGGGTGAAAATGGAGTTGAGGGTCTTTGGTAGATCTTAGTGATTGAGAAGCAGCAAGCAAGAGAAAGACTTGAGGGACCAGGGGTCACCCGAGCTACTGTTTGGTAAAAGCTTGATCCTCCTGGGGATCTCTGCTCTTAACTACAGCTTCCTAAGGCAGGAGCGAGGAGCAGTGGCAGAAAGGCACGCTGGCAGTTGGGGCTGATCTCTGCCTGCTGCCTGGAAATCTGTAGCATGAAGAATCCAGCTGTGGTTGGGCTGTTGGGCTGCATGGTGGCCTAGACAGTCTACAAACAAGAGCTGCTTCAGGCTTCTTGATATATTACATAACATGCCACTTAAATAGAAAATATAAAATGGTGGGTTTTGCTTAAGCAGATCCAGAAAGATCTTTTTAATGTATATTTGAATTTACAAAACTCATTATTCTTTTTTTAGTTTGTTTTCTTTGTCCTGAAGAAAGTGTATGTCTACTTTACTGGACTTACTACTCCTTGGAGACTACAAATGCCTATCTAGACAGCAGTTGGTGAAACTGCTTGAAACACCAAAACTGAGAGATGAAGAGCCTATAGCAAATGGCTTGTTTTTTTCTTTTTTTGGAATTTGCATGGAAAAATTCTCATTTCAGCTTTTCTGATTTTAAAAGGAAGAAACACAAAATGGAATGTGATTTACAGATGGAAACCGTGGGATTCTTTTTTATTCTACCTTGCCTTCTAGCTTGTCTGATGGCAAAACTGAGGACATTAAAAATGTTACTTCTGAGCATGCTTCCCTGTGCACTCACCCTTCGGCTCCCCACATTCTTTCTTCCAGACAAAACCCACTAAATTAGGAACGAGGGAGGGAAACGAGACAATATGACACCAGTTTTTAAAACTTTCTTTTAAGAGTCTGCTTCAGAAGTCCAGGCTTGGTCTGCCCTTTGTGTATTCTTTGGGCCAAGTTAACATGTCTTATTTCCTCTTAGTTTTAAAACCGGTTAAAGAGAAATGAAAATTTTGCTGTGATAGGACCTAGTACAGAACTTTATCCATAGATGTTTTATAAAGACAGATCTGCATTCCTGGTATCTCCTCTGGATCAAAGTAGATTCAAAGTGCATTCTAACCTTTGCCTTTATGTGGTCTTAAATTAGGCCCCTTTCCTGTAGAAATCTCCCACGGTGGTTACCGCGGGAGGTTTAAATGATCCCTTGGGAGCACCGCGACCTGGAGCACGATGAAGAGGAGCGTGGCAAAGAGATGCAGGGCAGTTCGAGAAGGCAGGGTGCAGAGAGGACCTACAGACTAGACAGAGGACACCAAAGACCATGGTGGCCGCGCAGCAGAAGATTAAAGCTGCTTCGTGTGCTGCAGCAGGCAGGATGGAAGCTGCCAACCAGACAGAGCCACAGTGGGCGCATGCAGCTACCCAGACACTGAGCTGCGGACAGTGCTCCCCTCCCACATCACCTTGTGCCTCTGTTACTGGCTCCACCTGTGAAAGCTGCGCTCGAGTGGGTGAACTTCTTTGTATGGTGGAGGAATTAAGAAAGGAGGTGAAGAGGCTGAGGACCATCAGAGAGTGTGAGAGGGAGATTATGGTTGGACTGGATGATCTGGTGGGTCTCTTCCAACCTGGTGATTCTGTGATTCTGTGAGACAGACCAGTGGAGTAGTGTCTTTTCACTCACTCAGCAGCCTGCTGGAGCTGGTATGTCCAAACACCATCCACCTGCAAACTGCAAGTTTGGGGTTACAAGAGACAGGGAATGGCAGCAAGTTCCTGCCAGACGAAGGAAACCTGCTCCCCTCAACCAGACAGCAAAACCCTAGCTGATAAGTTCTTCTATAAACAGGTGGAGTTAATCACTAGATCAATCTCTCTCATTCTTGTGGGTGACTTCAATCTTCCTGATATCTGCTGGAAGTACAGTAGAGCAGAAAGGAAGCAGTCTAGGAGGCTCCTGGAGTGCGTGGAAGACAAATTCCTTGCACAGCTGGTGAATGAACCGACAAGGGAAGGTGCCCTCCTGGACCTGCTGTTTGTGAACAGAGAAGGCCTTGTGGGGGATGTGGCAGTAGGAGGACGCCTAGGACTAAGCGATCATGAAATGATGGGGTTTTCTGTTCTAGGTGAAGTGAAGAGGGTGGTTAGCAGGACAATAGCACTTAATTTCCAGAGGGCAGACTCTGAACTCCTCAGAAGGCTGGTTGGCAACCAGCTTAGAATCGTAGAATCACTAGGTTGGAAGAGACCCACCGGATCATCAAGTCCAACCGTTCCCACCAATCTCTAAACCATGCCCCTCAGTACCTCATCCACCTGCATCTTCAACACCTCCACGGAAGGCGAGTCAACCACCTCCCTGGGCAGACCGTTCAATTGCCTAATGACCCTTTCAGTGAAGAATTTTTTCCTTATGTTGAGCCTGAACCTCCCCTGGCGGAGCTTGAGCCCTTGAGGGCTGGGAGCTCTTCAAAAAGGAAATTCTAGCAGCTCAGGAGAAAGCCATCCCCATGTTCCAGAAAAAAAACGGCAGGGGAAAAAACAGCTTGGTTGAACAGAGACATCTTGAGTGATATCAAGAAGAAGAGGAATGTTTATGGGCTCTGGAAGAGGGGACAGGCCTCTTGGGTGGATTACAGGAGGGAAGTGAGATTGTGTAGAGAAAAAATTCAGAAGGGCTAAGGCTCAACTAGAAATCAGATTGGCAAAGACTTTAATTAACAAAAAAATCTTTCTATAAATATATAAATAATAAGAAGAGGACTAGGGAGACCATACAATCCTATTGGACGCAGAAGGAACAACAGTGACAGAGGACGAGGAAAAGGCTGAGGTACTTAATGCCTTCTTTGCCTCAGTCTTTAATTGTAAAGAAAGTTATTCCCTCTGTGTACAAACCCAGGAGCTAGAGGAACAAAATGAGGCTCCCATGATCCAAGAGGAGGTAGTTAGAGCCTTGCTTGCCCAATTAGACACCCAAAAGTCTATGGGGCCAGATGGGATTCACCCAAGGGTATTGAAGGAACTGGCAGATGTTCTGGCCAAACCCCTTTCCATCATCTTCCAACAGTCCTGGAAGACTGGGGAAGTTCCACTGGACTGGAGGCTGCCTGGTGTTGTGCCCATCTACAAGAAGGGTCGCAGGGAGGATCCAGGGAACTACAGGCTTGTCAGTCTGACCTCAGTGCCAGGGAAAGTCATGGAACAGGTGATCTCAAGTGCTATCATGAAGTACATGCAAGAGAACCACGTGATCAGGCCCAGTCAACACGGGTTCACAAAAGGCAGGTCTTGCCAAACTAACCTGATCGCCTTCTATGATTAAGTGACTCAGCCACTGGATGAGGGAAAGACTGTGGATGTATCTTCCTGGACTTCAGTAAAGCCTTTGATACAGTTTCTCACAGCATTCTGCTTCGGAAACTGTTGGCCTCTGGACTGGACGGGCGCACACGCTCCTGGGTGGAAAACTGGTTGGCTGGCTGGGCCCAGAGAGTGGTGGGAAATGGAGTTAAATCCAGCTGGAGGCCAGTGACAAGTGGGGTTCCCCCGGGCTCAGTGCTGAGTCCAGCCCCATTCAATGTCTTTATCAATGACCTGGATGAAGGCATCGAGTGCACCCTTAGCAAGTTTGTGGATGACACTAAGCTGGGTGGAAGTGTGGATCTGCTGGAGGGTCGGGAGGCTCCAAAGGGATTTGAACAGACTGGAACACTGGGCAGAGTCCAGTGGCATGAGGTTTAACACGGCCAAATGCCGGGTCCTGCACTTGGGGCACAACAACCCTGTGCAGCTACAGACTAGGAGAAGCCTGGCTGGAAAGCTGCCTGGAGGAGAAGGACCTGGGGGTGTTGGTTGACAGCGACTGAACATGAGCCAGCAGTGGCCCAGGTGGCCAAGAAGGCCAATGGCATCTTGGTTTGTATCAGAAACGGCGTGACCAGCAGGGCCAGGGAGGTTATTCTCCCTCTGTACTCGGCACTGGTGAGACCGCACCTCGAATCCTGTGTTCAGTTCTGGGCCTCTCATCACAAGAAGGATGTTGAGGCTCTGGAGCGAGTCCAGAGAAGAGCAACGAAGCTGGTGAGGGGGCTGGAGAACAAGCCTTATGAGGAACGGCTGAGAGAGCTGGGGGTGTTTAGCCTGGAGAAGAGGAGGCTGAGGGGAGACCTCATTGCTCTCTACAACTACCTGAAAGGAGGTTGTAGAAAGGAGGGAGCTGGCCTCTTCTCCCAAGTGACAGGGGACAGGATGAGAGGAAATGGCTTCAAGTTCCGCCAGGGGAGGTTTAAGGTGGTCATTAGGAAAAAAAATTGCATGGTAAGGGTCATTGGGCACAGGCAAAGGCTGCCCAGGGAGGTGGTTGATTCACCTTCCCTGGAGGTGTTTAAGGCAAGGGTGGACGAGGTGCTAAGGGACATGGTTTAGTGTTTGATAGGAATGGTTGGACTCGATGATCTGGTAGGTCTCTTCCAACCTGGTTATTCTATGATTCTAAATGTTGTTGTGTGGCACAGGAGCTCAAGGAAACTACCTGGCATGCATGAATGTGTTTGCAGGACTGTCCCCTTCTTGGTTGTTTTTAGAAGCTTATTTGTGTTAGAGGGTGGCTTTTTTGGTTGTCTGCATGGGCCCTATAGATGCTGAAGAAAAGATTTGGAGAAAGTTGCATTTACATAGTTCTACTGACTTCCCTGGACCTATACTAAAGTATGACAATTTTGGAATTCATAATTCTTCTTAGCGTTTCATGAACAAAAGATTTCAAAGAAGTTGTTAAAGCAGCTTGAATGCATCTTGCCTCCAAGGAGAGTTCTGTGCTTGACTTTCCAGTATAAGTTTATTGTCCAGAGTCTTGTTTGTACTGTTTGTTGTCCTCGTGCTGACCTGTATTTGAGTTGTGGTTTTATGGAGCATGCCTGGAAGGGTACTTGACAGTGCCCCTCTAGATTTACATCAAGTGGGAGCTCTGTGATCC
This sequence comes from Clamator glandarius, assembly GCA_033459285.1. Classification (NCBI taxonomy): domain Eukaryota; kingdom Metazoa; phylum Chordata; class Aves; order Cuculiformes; family Cuculidae; genus Clamator; species Clamator glandarius. The sequence goes on along the minus strand of JAUNZM010000912.1, from coordinate 13,800 downwards.
TGAGAGGCAATGTTGTTTAACCTTAGGACAGATGTGTCAGTAGTTGAGTTGTAGTTCTAGATTCTGGGTTAAATTTCTGTGCTCCTCATGGAAAGATATCATGCCAAATACTGCCTTCGGTTACGTGCTATTGTTTACTACCAATGTCAGTATTATCTACTCTTCAGCTATAAAATGGAGGAAAAAGCCTAATTTATGCCTCACAGACAAAAGAACTTGATAGCTTATACTGAAGATGTGGTGTTCCTGTTATAGCGAAGAAGGTCATCATAAATCCAATCTTCAAATAACTTGCTGGACTTTGTTTGCTTATGGTGATTTGTTGTCATTCCAGTTCAACAAAATGCTACTGTTTGAGATAAGAGGAAAAAATGCTCCCCTTTTTGAAGTATATTTTTTCATATCCACTGAGAGACAAATTAGATTTTTGTGATGTTTTCTTATGTTGCAAAAATATCCAGAGTATTTCCACAGTGGGAGTAAGCTAATGGTACATCACTGGAACATCTCCAGTGAAAATAACTGTAGTAGAGCGAAAAGAGCAGCAGAAAACAAGTAGTCGGCAGCAAGAATGGCTAATATGTACACATATGTTTATTTTCACATCCTCATTTGCAATATGGACTGCTGGATATTTTTAAGTACCAGGAAAAAGAGACTTCGAACATTTTCATTGACCTTACAGCCATTACAGTTACAAGTTGTTCCAATGAAAAGAAAATTGTTCCAAGAAAATATCTTTAAGGACTTATCAAAGATTTAGTGTAGGACAAATGTATCTTCAGGATGGAAATAGAGGAGAAATTCCTTTTAATTGTATTCTAAGACTGAAGATCCTTGTTGTAATCCATATTGTCCAATCTGGTGCTTTGCTCTGTAGGTCTTCTCTTTTGGAAAAAAGAGCCAAATTAATATAACATTCCATTTTATTAAATGCCATCTTGAATGTGCTTCTTGGAAATATAATGTCTCAGAGGATGAAAAGTTACAGCAAGTGTTTATTACTGAAATTCAGCCTCAGTTGCAAGACTGACTGTTTTGAAGTACTCAATATCCTGCCTGCTACAGTGGGATGCACGTGGAAAAAAAAGGTGCAAAGCAGCCTCAAAGAACAGGAAAAGTCTGTGTCGTATCTTACTCTGCAGGGAGGTGATTGGTATTTGTGTGAAATACTTGAGAGTGTGAGTTTCAGAAGTAGTCCTTCCACCTCTGAGTTGCTCTGTTAACTAAATAGGGCAAGAAGGTCCAGGGAAGACCTGGACCATGAGTCCGTACATCACCCTAGGTTGCCCTGTAATGATGGCAAAGAGAAGCAGAAGCTTCCAAAATTTGGGTCTGGAAGTCCTCTATCAAATGGATGTTCTGAGGCTGGGTATCAATAACAGAATCAAAAGATACTTTACTCCTTCTTTAAAAAAAATTATTTTGTAGGAAATACGTAGTCCCTAAGCCCATTTATATAGCATGAAAAGAAATCTGTTTATGAGCAGGGCTTCTTTGGAAGAGCAGGTTCTTGATAGATACAGAAGTAGACACTAGCCTCTGTTCAAAATAGATTTTATTTTTTAAATGGCTAAACTGCAGACTGTAATTAATTTTGAGATATTTCCTTGCTACTGGAGACAACATGATGTTGTTAGTCATCACATACACATTTCCATCTTTTACTCCATAGTAGGAAGACATACAGCATTCAGAACTCCCTGAAACCTTTAATGATATCTTTATGAAGTGTAATGCTTGGTCTCTTGGAGAGAATAATTTTTTTTTGGCACCCCTTTTTACTGAAGCATGAGTTTTACAAGTAAGTGCAAATTTTTATTTTTTTTTATTATTTGGTAGCAGCTGTAAAAATAACAAGATGTGTAGAGCATGACAACTTATTTCCCTACTTTACTCAGACTAAATGCATTATTTTTACAAGTCTTTGAGAGGCATAGACACCTACTAATTTTTGTTTGCATTGTTTATAGTAAAAGTTTATTACTTCGGCTAACAAAATCTTTTATTAAAAAAACTCCTTAAAAAGTAGATTTTCCACAGTATACTTTTACTATTAAATGCTCCAAGGTTATTCATAGGCTACATTTGGATGGTTAGTCATTCCCTTTATGGAGTTAGTGTTCAGATGGTGAGTTACCACAGAGCCCTTAATTTTTCTCTTTACAGCATATAGCTGAAAATCATAACAAAAGGAAATTATTTATAAACTTAGCATCTCAACTGTTAATGTTAGCAAGGTTTTAACAATGTCTTAGTAAACTCTCTGTAATGGCAGAGCATGAATTCTCTTGGAAGAAGTTTATGTTGAGATATGACAGCATATCATATCATAGAATCGTGGAATAACCAGGTTGGAAGAGACCCATCGGATCATCGAGTCCAACCATTCCTATCAGACTCTAAACCATGCCCCTCAGTATCTCATCCACCTGCACCTTCAACACCCCCAGGGAAGGCAAGTCAATCACCTCCCTGGCAGACCGTTCCATTGCCTAATGACCCTTTCAGTGAAGAATTTTTTCCTTATGCTGAGCCTGAACCTCCCCTGGCAGAGCTTGAGGCCATTCCCTCTTGTCCTGTCCCCTGTCACTTGGGAGAAGAGCCCAGCACCCTCCTCTCCACAACCTCCCTTCAGGTAGTTATAGAGAGCAATGAGGTCTCCCCTCAGCCTCCTCTTCTCCAGGCTGAACAACCCCAGCTCTCTCAGCCGCTCCTCATAAGGCCTGTTCTCCAGCCCCTTCACCAGCTTTGTTGCTCTTCTCTGGACTCGCTCCAGAGCCACAACATCCTTCTTGTGGTGAGGGGCTCAGAACTGAACACAGGACTCGAGGTGCGGTCTCACCAGTGCCGAGTACAGAGGGAGAATAACCTCCCTGGACCTGCTGGTCACGCCGTTTCTGATACAGAATGCTACCTGGCACATAAAAATGCTACGCAAATAACTGTTTTATTCATAACAGCAGGAATAACTTGTGTTTGGTTTTTAGTGCTTGCGAACAAAAAAGTATAGCTAGAATCAAAACCTGTTCTGCAGCACCAGTGAAAATTGCATATATCTCTATTGGCTTTGATTGAACTTTTCTAGTTTTATGCTTCTTTAAGTGACAATGAAAATAAGATTAGGCCCTGGAATTCTGCTTTTGTGAAATGTCTCGCAGTTCCCTTCATCATGAAGTAATTTGATCATATTTTACAAGGAGTCATTTAACTCAGCATTTTTTGTGCTTGAGCAGTTAAGTTCTGTTTTTTAAGCATTTTTATGTCTCTCTATATATTTTGAAGTTATTTTTGATTGCAGGTTTTGATTGCAGATTTAAAAAAAAAAAAAAAAACAAAAAACAAACACAACAACCAACAACTGTCTTGACAAGATCAGTGTAAGTTTATTCTCAGCCATGTGAGGCCCAAAGGAACAGATCACCAAACCATTTGGCTGCTTCACACAATCGATTTTGGTAGGAGTCAGATGCCTATGTACCTACCATTTGAGGACTTGTGGTCAAGTAGAAGGGATAAAAGATGAGTAATGGTTGGCTAATTCCTGTATGTGGTAGCACTTTGTAACTTACTGACATGAAGAAAAAAACCTTACAACTGATTACAAATCTCCTCTGTCCACTTTTTTGTCTGCTTGCAAATATTTTAACTGTGCTGCAAGTGGGCATAGAGGTAGAGAATGCTTGAGCCTTATCAGGAGTCTGGGGAGAACATGTAAGTCTGCCAAAGTAAGAATTGGGTATGACCAGAAGGGAGAAGCCCCAGCCAGCACTGGAGCAGGGCAGGATTACACTGTCCTCACCACAGTTCCTTGTAGTGTGCTGTTTGATGTGGTAGGGTAAGTCTGAGAGGATATTAAAGACATGGATCTTATCACAAACATAAAGGCACACAGGTTTTGAACAGAAAATTAATTCTGGATCATTTCCGTGCTAGGGTGTCTGGAATTGGAAATGCAGAGGTACAGAATGAGCATCCCTGAAACCCCCAATCTGCCAAAGCACTGTAGTGAAGAGGACAAAGCCCATTAATCTGAATAAACGAGGGGGAAACAATATTTTTGAAAACTCTGGGACTCTGATAGAATTCGGAGAACGAACTGATGCAGGCTTTGCCCTGGGTCATCTGGAACCATGAAGAGCTGCTCTGAAGTGGTGCTTTTTCACCAGTTTCAGAAAAGCCAAGGGGTGTGTGTCTTCAGGAAGAAAACTATGCATTTTCAGTCTGCTCTAGAAATGTCACTCCAGGCAGACTTCTTTAGTGTTTTCCTAGAGGAATATATGCAACTGCTGGAATGTTTGTGCTTTACTAACACTCTTGCTTAGTGGATCATCGCCTCTGGTACTTAGATCTCTGGGAATGAGAGAAAATAAATAGTGGTAAAAACTTGGCAGGAATTGATCCCCAACAGGGATTACCTAAACCCTTTGCTGTTCCATGTATCATTTAAAGAGGCAGCTTGTCTTAGGTAAAATAAATTTATCTGGCCCAGTGGGAATATTGAGGTAATTGTCTCTATCAGGAGGTGATGCTGGAAGTTAAAGGCTCATCAGCTGGCAAAGACACAGGAGGAAAAGTCTGGTACAGGAAAATGAAGAGCTAGAAATCAGAAAGACAAGTGTGATAACATAGTGTATACAGTGAAGTATTTTTAGTAGTGGTAAGAAAGTTTTAATACTACTGTGTAAGCCCTTGGTGAGACCTCAGCTGGAACAGCCTGTGCAATTCTGGATGTTAACTTGCAAGCGTGAAGAGTCACACCTGGGACAAGTCTTTCAGAAACCAATACAGCCCATATGATGGGAAGAGGGAAGTGGTTTAGAGATAGAGTGAAGCAGCATCTCTCTTGGTAAGGCAAAAGCCTTTTAAACCTCCTGGTTTAAAAGTTGTAAAGCTGTTTGAGTGATGATGAGTACCAAGCTTTAAGACATGGATTTTGTTAGGTGTAGTCCATATTGATGTGGAAATAGGGCTTCTAGGTTTAGTACTGGTTTGCATTGAGAAGTGTGGACATTGTGATAGGTCCATGCAAGCATCTATATGCAAGCACCTGACTTGGTGAAGTTGACTTCCCTCTGCTCTATAGCTCATATACTTTCACTAGGTTGCAAACCTGTGTGCAGAGCAATTTTTTTTATGTAGGTCTTGTAAAAAGCTGTATAGTTGGCTAGACTGAGCCACTGTATTCCCTGCTTGCATGGGAACTGCTAGTGCCACCCTCACATCTTGTCAGCAGACCCCAGACCGTGGTCATGCTTACTCCAGCCTGGAGGTGTTTGGAGTCAGCACAAGTGGGCTGTTAGGGACACCAGCACTACCCCTCATATTTGCATTAGTGTCCTGAGGTTTTACTACTGATGACTTCTGCAGGCTGGAAATCCTCAGTGTCACAAATGTCACCAGTGTCCTGGTGTCTTAGTATCTGGTGCTCCTTCCTCTCTGGCATTTTGACTGGGCTTTCAGCTCTGTTATTGAAAGTAGTAAACGTGGGAAATCTTATCTCTTGTCTGAATGACTTCCATAGCTGTGCTCAACATCCTGTGATGGTGCTGTCTCTTTATGAATGTCTCCCTAGTCATTGTTAACATGGAACAAATATCCCTGGAAACAAACAAAACAAGGAAATATAGAAAATATTTGTTATAAACCAGAATTGTGTTTAAATAGAAAGTCTTCCCGAGGAGCTTACTAAAATGCGCTTAGAACAGAACATGCTTTGTCTAGCCCTGAATGTTGACTTTTCCTTCTGAATCCTAGCAAGATAATGTGGGCTTTTTTAAAACATCACAGTCTCTTAAATCATAGTAAGTTTTTTGTACAGAATGATTTAAAAGCTGAAATGGAGTCAGAGCCTTATTGTCATCAATGTGCATTGAAAAAATCAGATTTTTAATTAGTTAACAGTATTTTATTGTAGTCAGTTTTGAGAGTGGATAGAGATGTTTTGAGTATGCTTTTCTCAGTACCTGGTCCACAGATCTGAGTATCAAACATATAGTATCTTGAGGGATACAATTTCAGGGAATAGCGTTATTCAAAGAAAAGAACTGTTATTCTTTATGAAGTTGTTCCAAGAGGCAGTTTTGAGATTGGATGTCTCAAGACACATGTAAAAAGAGAACTTTATTGTATGTGTGCTCCCTGTTCAAATCCAATCTGGAGGCTGCTGGTGTACAGTTTAGGATATTTGGGGTTTGCTTTCTTTCATTAGGAGAGTGAAGAGGCGGGTTATTTTGTTTAGGTGACTTTCACAGATGCTTGTTACTGAATAGTAACAGTGCAAAGACTTGACCTGGAGGTTGACTCTCCAGTGACCCAAGCTGGAATAACTGGGAAAGCAGCAGTTACACCAATAAAAGCTTCAAAAGAGTTGAGGTTTGAGAAAAGGGAGATCATTGCTTATAAGAAGAACTGAACTGATGCTAGCAGAAAGCTGATACAGGAGTGACATGAGCGATATTATCTCCCTAACAGACATGACTGTGTTACAGAGGCTGCAAGGTCAGACCTTGGATTTGCTTAAGGGCACAAGAAGAAAAAATACATCCTTTCCATAGTACTGTAAACAGGGATCTGAGACAGGGTAATTAGTGTTATTGGAATGAGCTCTCCACTTTGTGGAATTTCTTCATGTACTTCTGAACCAAGAAGAAAAGCAGTCTTTGGAAAAATAACTTGCAGCAAGTTTTAAATAACTCAGTGGCCAGACAGAGAGAGGCGATGTCTGTACTTTCCACCATGTGCGTAGAAGCTGCTCAATCTAGATGATTTTTACCATGAGTAGGATCTTACTATGGAATGAGGATTTACAGGATGAAATCAAGGCAAACATGTCCCAGCTGTTCACTTAACTTCCAACCCAAGATTTAGAGCTTCTTTCCCTTTACCTTCTGTATTTTAGTGCCATTACCACAAATACCAGGGGAGCTGGAGCAGATTCTGCCCTTTTTATTATTATGTTTGTAGTCCCTGGGACGTGAGTGAAGGATAGTTCAATTGTGAGTCACAGTGGCAGACCATCTCCAAAGGCATTCTGATTGCTTGATGGAGAGAAGCCCAAGCTTTCCAAATATTTGAGAGTTAATGACACATTTAGTGCTAGAAATAGTCGCCACATGAGTGAGTTATTCACTAACTGCAATTGCAGACACCTAGGTACTAGGTTAAATCTTGTGCCATGTGGTGATGCTTCTGTAACTTTATATACAGATCAGAAGGGAAAAAATACCAATAACCAATACCAATAATTTTTTTCCAAATTCTGGTGGAACTGTTAGGATTTAACAACCTGACAAGCCTAAGGCCAGGAGGTAAAATGCACTAGATGAAACATTATACAGAAAAGTAAACTAGTGGATTTTAGCTGATTGGTATTGTTGCTTGCAAGTTTTTTTAAAAATAAAAAAAAATTAGGATGCTGCTATGATCAAGTTACTTGCTGTGGGTCAATGTGTTCCCAACTGCAATGCTGAAACAAATCAAATCCTATGCCTAAATACCCTGAGTGTTGCCAGGGCTGTTGCCTGTGGAGCTTGACAGGACACAAGGCAGCAGCAGCAGCTGATGTCCTCAGTGCCACTGAGAAGCTAGGTCAACTTTCAGGTAGACCTGGTGGCTGGAACACTTCTGATGGTTGTGTTCTATCTGTTCTATCTGATCCTCCCATTTTACCTTTTTTTTTAATTCTGTTTTTCAGTATAGAAAGAAACCTGAATATGTATTTTGCTGTGGCACCTACTAAAGACACTTGGAAATACCCGAGCTGTAATTAGTTGTTACAGACTAAGAGCAGTTGCTCTGTCTCATTCAGAATTTGAAAATATAGTTCCATTCCTTAAAATAACTGTATCTCATGCTGTTATTTTGGCAGGGATCTCTATAGGGGGTACAATTTAGCAGAATAGGGTGGAGACCTCAAGAAACATTAACTTTCTTGGAGAAGTCTGAAAAGACCAAATATTATGGGAAAGATTGGAAGAACACAAATTATGTCTAATCTCTTGAGAGGTATTAGAAATAAGGTTTTATATATGATGCCTCATATCTATGAACTGAAATGAAAATCCAAATGTGAAATCAGGGCTGGGAAGTGCATTGTATTATCTAGCAATCCCTGATAGCCATAATTTATACCTGGGTTACAGGGAACTTGGAACAGTATTTTAAGCAGTGACAGCTGTAAGCTTGCTGTAATTTTTCAGAAAAGGCAAAATGAGGGAAGAGTTGTAATTTTAGTGGATTTGGGGACCTCTGTTCTACTTGTCTTCAATGTGACCCCAATGCATGCTGCAGAATGAAATCAAGCAAGGAACTCTGTGCTGTAAATAGAAACTAGTTAAGTTTTCTTAAATCCCTATGGAATGCAGGATTTGGGGGTAAAAAGATTGCTCTGTTGCTAACTGATATAAAAATTGCTTTTTCCTCCAATATAGACTAGTTTTTACACAATCTAGTCCATGTAAAATATTTTTAGACACAAGGCATTTGTACATTTGCTGGGTTGTTTTGTTGTGGTTTTTCTCCCCCAAAGCAGGGTGGTACTTTTCATTTCTGTTACATAGCACTGGTGAAGTAAAGGAAGCACCACAGGGGCCCTGAGGACATGACTGGTGTTTCAAATTCAGGGGAATCCGGAGGAGCTGTAAATCCTGTAAGAGGACATTATGAACATGGTAACTCATAGTCTGAGTCCTGAACCTCCCTGAATACAACCTCTGGCTTGGTGTTCAGAACCACCCTCCAAACAAACATTGACCCTACATCCTGCTACACGTTTCCCGTGGGTTGGCAGCGAGGGTGCACAGCAGGGACTGGATGCATCTTGTTGAGGATACTATATTTCATTTTCAAGCAATAAGTCTAAACCCTATCTGTGCCTGATAATAGGATCTGGACCCTGGTGATATCAGTGTCTCCCATCAGTTGGCATTAAAACTCACTGGTGGGGAAGATATGGGTGGAAGGTTATGTTAAGTGCCCACAAAGCCTTAGCAGTGATCTGGTTTAAGGAACAAAGTGATATTTACTGTGGGATAAAAACCTAAATTGTTTGTGTTTTCACTGACATTTTGCCAGTGGTGTTTTAGAACTTAGACCACACAAAGAAAATGGTGTTCCAGGATATATTGCCTCCTTAAAGAGAGACTCTGAGACTATGACCTAATGTTTATAATTGTAGGAGTTATTGAGAGTCAATTGAAAATGCAAAATTCCCAAGTGATTGCATTTATCAGTTGTGTGATTAGTGTGCTTTTGTGAAGCATAAACAGCTGAACAAACCCAAATGGCTGAAGCAGTTCATAAAGAAAAAGAAAACTAAAAATACGTCAGATTTTGTTGAAAATATAGGTAAGGCATGATTTACACTCTGCTTTGAGAGAATGATCAAAGGATTTTTTAATGGACTTCTCATCATTGCTTGTCTCCATAAATGTCTGGACAAATACAGTTTACTTGGAAACTGATAGGAATATGGATAGCATCACTGTACTTAGTGGGATTTTACACATTCAGATACAAAAGCTTGCTTTATGGATTACTCAGGAGAAGATTTGGTTTTAGCAAAGTGCTCCTAAGATGAGCTTTACTTTTAGCATAAATATATTCAAATATAGCTCTCTCTCTCTCTTTCTCATATATATCATAAATTTAATATACTACATATGTAATCTTATATATTTTTATATCTATTTTTATTATTTGAAAATATATATTTGTAAATGAAATCTCTTCATCCTTCCCTAAAGCACCATATCATAGCATTGCATTTGTATGAGTCCACCAGAAGTTTCTCTGGATAAGATTACCATTTGAAGGCTGAAACAACTTGAAAATTATTTTTTAATTCAGATTTCAGTATATAAAGTTGAAATTGTCGTATGTGGGGTGACAGAAAGACAGATGGTTAGTGCTGGTCTATAAAACCTGGAAAACCTGTTTTGTTGTAGATGAAGCATAGTGATTTCTGCATTCTAGTTGTATCTTATTTTTACATCTTTGTTAGCTCAAGAGAGAACACAAAATGATATTTTTTTAGCTTCCTTTCAGAAAAGATTTATTGTTTTTAGGTTTTGGCTAAGGTTGAAGTTAAAGACTCTTCCCAGCTTACTCCATTTCAGTATGCTTTCCTCCTGCAGAAATAGTCTGGGAAAAAAGAGTTAAAACTAAAAGTGCCATTATAACTGAAAATTGCAGATAAGTTTCAATAACAGTATAACAAGTTTTGCTTTGTGATTACCCCATGTTGTTCATATATGATCTTAAAGGAGACAATTATAATTTTTAAAAATAGATTTTTTTTTCCTCTTTGTTTTTTGTTAATAATAAAAGAAATTGGGACATGTTCTTCTTTAAAGTGTTCGTCTTAAAAAGGATACTTAACAAGTTGGCTTTTGGTGGTAACTACTGCCAAAATTATCATCCCTACTGCCATAATATGTGAATGTTTCACAAGCAATATCCTGTTTCTACATCTTCTTTTGTGAATGTAAATTCTGCTGATCCAGGAACTGCAGAGATGTCTACAAGGCCATCACTTGAAATCCAGGCTGGAAGGTGCTTGTCCAGGGGGCAGCTTCGAGGCAGATTTATGCAGCTTTCTGTATGCGTGCAGATGGAGTTTGTGTAGGGGTTGGGAACACTATTTTTATTGGTTTTGTTCTCTTTTTTTCCTTTGGCTGACTTTGCCCGTCTTCGTTCACTCAGCCCCAGGAGTGTGCTGTGGTTGGGACCTTGCACTTAATTCACATCAGCAGTTTCAGTAAACACTTAGTAAATAACAGACTGTGCACTTAAAAAAAGATACGTTTTGGGATGCGTTTTTTTAACAGATTTAACACCTGTATTATTGGCAGTTTTTAACAATGCTGTATAATTGAAGAACAGTCGTGCATTTATTTTGGAGAGACAAATACTTGCAGATCAAGGGGACCTTTTCCATTTGCTCCCATCTGCCAAGCCACAGATCTGCCTGTTTGCATTGCTTACATTTTGGATTACTTTTTCATAAAATCCAGGACAATGAGGAGTCAAATGCCTTGTCTCCACATGGTGTGTCAAATTTCCATGGTCATAGTAACTTGTGGTATGTGGGACTGCTTTAAAACCGCCTTCTCCTTCTGCCAGCCAGGTGCCTCAGCTGGGCTCTATGAAGGTGGTGGTTTTCTCAGTAAAACTCATGACTCACGTTTTCTCTGTTTAGCTTATGATTTATTCCTCAAAATGACCCTAACGTGCGTTTCTTGTAAATGGCCCATAGCCTCGTGGGAATGGTTTGGCTCATCTGCTGTGGCTTTTGAAATCCTAATGACCATTTAATTGAGTAAATGTGAGACAAGCTGTGAGCTAGAGTTGGCTTCATGGCTCTGCTTGCATTTAAAAGTGTCATGGTCTTGAAATGATACGTATCCTAAAGCGCTAAACCATACTGCTCACTGATGGCATTAAGCTGTTTTCCATACTCACGGTCTAGCTGTGCATCTGCGGCTCAGTGTGAATTGCCCCGCAGTTGGGGATGCCACAAATATCCATGTACACTGTCTTTCGTTACACAGCTTAATGAGATTTCCGCATCCTCTGGGAAACCAGCATGACCCACAGATGGATGATAATCATATTATTTTTCGGCTGCCACCATTTCCCTGTACTTCTGAGATCCTCTCCAAAGAAAAGGCATAGCTATGTGTAACAAACTGCAAAAAAAAAAAAGAAGTTAAAATAAATGCCAGTACTTCATACTGTTTAAATGTATTTTAAATAACAGAGGGAAGGAATATATTACTTTTTTGTTGTTGTTGATGATTTTGTTTCCATAGGAGCCTCCAGGTAATGCTGAAAGCCTGGTGGTGTAATTTCTGTGCTAATGGCAGATGCCCAGCAGGAGATAATTACCTTTCAAGAGTGCCTGGCTTCTCTTTTTGGTACTTAAAATAACTGGCCAGCAGAGAAGAAATGTTTCCAAAGTTTTGTGCTCAGGAAGAGATTTCCCAAACTGCAAGCTTTTATCAAGAAAAAATGAGATATTGAATAAATTTGCAGGGAACCACTTAAGATCTGACTAAAGGAGAATTCTGCTCCAGACAACACAAAACTGCAGGAATGTGTTTTGTCAAAGTCACAATTCACTGAATTAAGATTTTTCAGAGCTGACTGCTCTCCCCTTCTCATAGAGCACAAACACAGAACATGTTTTTCCATTTTCAGACCCTCTAGGTCTGGAGTCCACACCATCAGGGAGAGAGGAGCTTGGTTGCTTGGCTGTGACAGGGAATGTAGGAGTTCTGTTAAAAGTTTCTATTTATTTATATCCACACTGTGAAAAATATTAGGGTATCAAATTAGAAAGAGATCATCAACCAGGTTGCAGAAATTACAAGAAACTTTTAGCCTCATCTTTACAAGATGTGAAAAGTTCTTCTGCAGTCATCAGACTGCAGTTTGTGTTTTACCAGTCTTAACACAAGTTTCTACATGATTGCTTATAGTGCTGATAAAATATATAATATTGAAGTGTGTGTTTTATATCCTCTCTTTTCAATACTGCTACAAAAATATTAGTTATTAAAGAAAAAACTACCCAAACTGTAGAAAGGTAAACGTGATTAAACATCAAAATTTTAAACTCATTAAGAGTAATGAAAAAATTGTGCACAAAACTAGCATCCTTGAACCCTTTTGAATGTGCCTCTTAAGCACAATTTTTCATCTTTGATTGATAAGGAAGCTTAGACTATCAACTCTAAAATCATGGTTTGAAGTTATGTCATTTCTAAGTATTTTAAAGTGAAGAGATGTTTAGCCTAATTTCCTGTTTCCGTTAGATGTCATGCCTAGAAATGGGGGAGAAAATCTGTTTCTCTAATTGCATCATGCACATCCACAGGACGTCTCCAGCCAGCCAAGCACTGTCCCAGTCTGTAAAGAAAATGATGCTAAGAGTTTTGAACTAGTACACGTCTAATGCATTGTGTGTGGTTTAAGTGTTAATAATGCAACCATATTCTCTCCAAGTTAGCAATATGGGTTTCTATGGAATTGCATCTCTTGTTAAAGTGGAGACCCAGTATTTGTACAGCTTGCATGATAATTTGAATATAGGTTTAAAAGGTGTGCTATTAGATTATTTATTTGTGGTGGAAGTCTAGCAGGTGTTTTGTAACACCTGCTTTTGGTTTTGTTGTGGTAAATTACTACCTGACAGACGTGTAATAGGAAATATAGTCATGTCCCAAGCAAGCCAGGACATCTTCTCCTTAGGAATAACCAAGAGTCTGATCATTTCCTTCTAACACTGAATTAATACAGAGTTAAATTCTTAACTAGAGGATTTTTGTGTGAGCATGAATTTCGTGGCTTTAAACACAGTCATAGGAAATGAAATAGTCATTAGTGAATTTAGATTAGATGAGCATACAAACTGAAAACCAAAGTGGACTCCCTGTGCTGAAAATGTTAGACAATACTGGCTAAAAACTCTTTTTGTGAGGTTTTTGGTCACACTGGAAGCCACAACTTCAACTTTCAGCTGTTGTATTGTTACCCGAAGGGCTTGCTAATACCACACAATTAATTGAGGCTAAAAATGGCTTTAAATATGTAATCTGAATTTGGATGAGAACCAACATCCAAGAGACCACTAGTGTGTGAGGATTTGCCTCCCATAGGAAAACCATTAGCAGACTGTGCAATGGACATAATTTTATCCAAAAATGGAAAGACTAAAATCATTCACATAAGGCAAAATTTAAAAAAACCAGCACGTGACAGGAGGATTATGGGTCTATTTGTAGCCTCAATTAATTG